>OW386289.2:30300454-30937454 GCA_936432065.2 Rutpela maculata
AAAACAAAGTGCATAACATTTTCTACAATTTTGTTCCTATACAATATATGTATAGGAGTTACCATTTTCCAGATGAGTCCAGTGGGATAGGTCGGAGTGATCGGTTGTGCGTCTGAAACCCTCCCACTTAAAAATGTCAACAAACCCGATAAAACTGTGTTAAATTTGACAAAGCTTAGGTGAATTGTAGCTTAAGAAATCCGGATTAATATTAATGTGTGATAACAAAAGAACAAAGTTGAAATATAATTAATATTTTGAAATAACTAATACAGAGTGGCAATCAATGTGGTGCATAAAGAAATGAGCTTAAAGAAACGAATATATAAACACGACCCAAACTCAGGCCTATAAGAGATAAGTACATCTTAGTTTATTTGTGTCTTAATGACTACAAGTGTCTGCCCATAAAACCATTGAAATGTTTAGGTCCAGACCCTTGAAGAATCGACATCTGTTGAAAAATTTATGAGAGCAGTAAAAATATGGCCAAATAAATTGCTTTCAATCATTATAAAAATTTTCAAATGATTTAATTTAAATTATATCCGAAATAATTAATAACGTATCATAAAATGTGGTCATATATTTCTTTCTCTCAAATAATTATTTTCTTCATAATTATAAAAAATACTCAAATGAATTTAAAAGTAATGCATTTGATTATTGCGGGTTTAATTTATATTAAAGTAGGGACAGAACAATTTTTTACGTAAATTTTCAAGTGAGGTTTTTTATAATTATTAAAAGTACTCAAACGAATTTAATTTGGATTAAACCCGAAATAATTAATGAGACATTGTTGATATACGGCGTCAAAATTGAATTCTCAGATTCTCACAGCACTTCAATCGAGGTATGCGTGGTGCAGGCTTCTTTCAGAAAAATGGTATTTTCTAAGAAAACATACACATACGCCGATGATCTCCTAATCATCGCAGGACCAGGTGCGTAAGCAAGGGGGCAAGGAGGGCAACTACCCCCCAGGCCCGGCATGGCTTAAGAAGTTTGGGATAGTGACAATTATTTAATATCTGTTTTTGCATACCAAATATTAGTTTAACTTTGTTTTTAAACATATGCCAAAAAAAGTGAGGTTCCACTGTGCTGTGTTATGTGTTTATTTGGTTCCCCCCAGGCGCGGCGCGGTTAAGAATTTTTGGGATAGTGGCAATAATTTCATATGTATTTTTACATACCAAATATTAGTTTAAATTCGTTTTTACGCATATGCCAAAAAGAAAAGTAAGGTTTTAAGTTCCATGTGCAGTGTTATGTGTTTATTTGATCCCCCCTCAGAACACTGCTTACGCGCCTGCGCAGGACACATCTGGACTGAAAACAAACTTCAAGAAAAGCCTAATAATAGAGTGAGAGCCGTCAACAAAAGAGAGTTGGACCAGCGGAGTGGAACATAAAATACGGAGTCAAAATTAAATTCTCAGATTTGAAAGCACTTCAACGGATGCGTGGTGCAGGCTTCTTTCAGAAAAATGGTATTTTCTAAGAAAACATACACATACGCCGATGATCTTCTAATCGCTGCAGGACCAGGTGCGTACGCAGGGGGCAAGGGGGCAACTACCGCTCAGGCGCGGCGCGTGGTTTAAGAAGTTTGGGATAGTGACAATTATTTCATATCTGTTTTTGCATACCAAATATTAGTTTAACTTCGTTTTTAAACATATGCCAAAAAAAGTGAGGTTTTAAGTTCCACTGTGCTATGTTACGTGTTTATTTGATTACCCCTGGTTGCCTTCCCCGCAGGCGCGGCGCAGTTAAGAATTTTTGGGATAGTGGCAATCATTTCATATGTGTTTTTACATACCAAATATTAGTTTAAATTCGTTTTTACGCATATGCCAAAAAGAAAAGTGAGGTTTTAAGTTCCATTGTGCTGTGTTATGTGTTTATTTGGTTCCCCCTGGTTGCCCCCCCCCCAGAACACATTTCCTGCGTACGCGCTTGCGCAGGACACATCTGGATTGAAAACAAACTTCAAGAAAAACCTAATAATGGAGTGAGAGCCGTCAACAAAAGAGAGTTGGATCAGCGCAGCGGAGTGGAACACAAAATAGATGAATACTCCCTAAGAACAATGAACAAACTGAAGTACCAGAATCAGAAACGGAGGAATCAGAAGATCCAGAAGAAGAAGAAGATTTATAGAAGCAGAAAAACAAAAATAGAAGCACAAACAGCAGCGACACAATGCGGCAACATATATCACAAGAAGACCCAGAAAAGGCAGAAGTCCAGAACCAAAAATACAAAAAAAAGAGGGAGCTTAAACGCTCCCTGACGACACAATGCGGTAACGCATGTCACAAATACCTACACCTCCCATCCCACATTCCTTTACCATGCGCCATGTGGCACTCGCTGCTGGCAACAAGCATGACCTTAGTCCAACCCAGCGTGGACGTAGCAGGCCCAGCTGTATAATACTTGGGAATGGCAGAAATGCCTACCGCACGCTGGTAAATCAATCAATCAATCAATCAATCTATCTATCTATCTATACTCGTAATATATGGCTGTGGCTGCAAAGCCATCCGCACAACACCACAATCAATCAATCAATCAATCAATCAGGAGTTACCATTTTCCAGATAACATTGTTACCGTGCACGTACAGCTAGAGAGGGATCCACGACTATATGGAAGACTTCCTCTTTATGTCGCGACATCGAAAAATAAGAACGTGTCAAGATTGCATGTTTTTGCAATTTTTTCGGCTCCGAAATGTAAGCTGTTTTTTGCTCTTTTTCGCAGATATCTCCGAAACGGTGGGAGTTAGCTCGAAATAAAAAATAAAATCAAACGAGTATTTTCCACTACGAACCTTTTGCTATCATCAGAATTTTGATTTTTTTTTTTTTTTTTTCGTTTCGGAGATTACTGAAATGTCGGCCACGTACGGCAAAAAATCGCAAATTTTGAGCTTCTATAGTTGGCAACTTTTTAATCTTGGTTCCTACGCCATCTAGCGAATTTAAATAGAATTAAATTTTTTAAAACCTTTTTTTTATTTTTTGAATTCGGACAAAAATGTAGGAATTAGAGAGGGCGGGATTTGGAACTTTTTTTACGGTAAAATTTCTCTATTTTGTCACCGTAATTAATCGGTAATTAACTGAAATCGATCTCATATACGATGTTCACTAAATATCATGTACTACTCTGACGCTCCGTTAATCTCGGCACTTCGAAACAAAGGTTTCTGAGAAAAATTATTTTTTTAAGATTTACAAACACTCTATAGGAAAACATGTAATTTCCTACATTTCCTCGAATATCTCGATAATTACCGTTTTTTTCGAAAAATTTGTAGACAGCTTATGTAAAGAGATGTGATTGAGCTTTCCGACACTTTTTAAAAAAATTTTTCTCTAACATAAAAAACAAAAGACTTATTATGAGTGAATATGCGGACGTCTCAAAGCCAACCGCCGCCCAGTCTATTAATTAGGGTGAAGACATGCCGCTCGGCTAAAGTACGCCATCTGTGGAACACCACGCGAGACTAGTTTTCGCCAAGTGACGTCACAGTGCTTTTCGTGAGGAGTGGCGAGATTTCAACTTTAATTATTTATTGCGATTTAAGAACTAATATTCGGTGTGGCGTGTTTTTATATATAAACACACGCTTTAATGAAATTTAAAAAAAAAGGGCAAGTTCCTCATTGTTTTTATTTATTGCCAAAACCAAGTATAAATAATTATAATTTTTTCAAAGCCAAGTGCGTGTGTTTTATGTTGTAGCGATGTGTGCAAATAAGCCAGAATTTACTTATTGTTCATGCCTCATACACTACGAATGGTTTATATTACACAGAAATGTGTAAATGCGAGAACAATAACGAAAACGTTGCCGATCAGATAGTATAGAAGATTATATAAATTAAGATATTCATTTTTATTCTTTCTGTGATTTTGCTTTATTTTTTTAAATTTTTATATCTGAAAAGTGGCAAAAAACGACAAAAAGTTTAATTTTCACAAGGTATGAATATCATGAAGATATTTTTTACCCAATGCAAATTAATATTAAATTTATCGAGTGAAAGAATTTACATTTCTAATTATTTTTAAAAATCTTAATTTATCGATCAACTTTATTATAAACGACGAATGTTAACATTTTTAAAATTATTTTCCAAATATGGACGTCTGCTAACATAGCCATAAAATTTAGATTTGTATCTAAATATGGCTTGTGTCTTAAACCTCTGTTAAGTATTTGTAAATTTTAAACTACTCAGGAGTTGTATCTTGTGGGCTGTTCCCCAACCTGGCCATTAAATTAGACTGTCAAATTTACTACCACCGTCTACTAGAGTAGAACTACTAATAATATTCTTTATGAAGTTTAGTCATGCATTGATGCACTTAAGGTTCTCTAATATAATTTCGCTGATGGCCAAAAAAACAGCAACAAATGTCTTGATGTGAAAGAAGTATCATCGATGAGACATTGAAAAAAGCCGAATTATTTCGGCGATGAGATATATTTTTGTAGTGTATTTTAAGTGATAATATTTCTCTCCCGTATTTTTAATAAAATATAAGTGATTTTTGTCGATATACCGAGTTTCAATGAGATCACTTTCCGGACGCCATTTTTTAATTTTCTAGCGGATCGAGATAAAACTAGGCATATGTCACAAGTTACCAATATGACATTTTCTGATACATTTGTCAAGTTTCTACTACTTCCGGTTTCACCTCTACTTTTGATATTTAAATGGGGCCCCCTGTATATTATTGCATTTTTGGAATTCAACGGTCATT
Source organism: Rutpela maculata (assembly GCA_936432065.2). NCBI lineage: Eukaryota > Metazoa > Arthropoda > Insecta > Coleoptera > Cerambycidae > Rutpela > Rutpela maculata. Next base: position 30,305,249 of record OW386289.2, read on the forward strand.
CTGCATATGACTGTGCTAATTTTATGACCCTTTCCGACATGTTGAATTTTTTGCCACCGATTTTAATTTTCAATCTAGTATGCTTGACCCACCAGAAATTGCTCCAGTATTTTCACAGTTTCACAGGGAGGTCGAAAGTTGATAAAATCACTATTACGAAATTTCTCAAAATTTTGAAATGGGAGTATATCACTTTCATACTACAGCTAAAGGAAATTTTTCAATACCAATCTAACGATGTATCATAACACATTCTGGATGGTCAATTTCTGGTGTGTTATGGCACATTGAAAATTTAAATTGGCCGCAAAAAATGAAAATGGAGGAAAGAATCATAAAATTGGCACAGTCATATGCAGCATGACCTCTAGATTCCAAAAATGCAAAAACATACAGGGTGTCCTATTTAAAAATCAAAATTAGATATCACTTTTGATGAAACCGGAAACTTGACAGATACATCAAAATTGTCATTTTGGTAACAATATGTTATCTCGATCCGTTAAAAAATAATGGCGACCGGAAAGTGATCTCGTTGACACCCGGTATACTTTTACTTCCCTTTGTACGAAGTATATAGGCAAAGTATCCAAAAAATTGATCTTGAGTTTCTGGTTCAGGTCCCCTCAATTAAAGATGTGGCTTTTAAAAACTGTCTGTCGTCTGTCTGTGGCCGTATTATAGAATCCAGCTAAATCTGCGAAATCAGAGACTAGAGTAAAATTACAAATATCTGGTCCCCAGCGAATGAGCTGCTCTGGGATGGAATTCCGAAAGTATGACAAAGTCATACTTTCAGAAAAACATATAGGTATTCATAAAAGGCGTAAAAAACGCATTTGTGTAAAAATTTGGAAAATACAACAAAAAACGACTTGGGAAATATATTTTTGGAATCACAGCGAAAAATAGCATAAGGAAACTTTCGGAAGTGCAGCGAAATGTGACAATTTAAATTTTGGGGGAAGTAATAATAATAATAATAATTTATTTACCAAAATAAAATACAGTACATACTAAAATATAAAAGTTATTTATGTAAAAGAAATAAAAATTTTAATACTATAATGCAGAAAAAATTAAATATCCTAATGTGGTAAATAAATGGTGAGTAGCAGAGATGGTACGACACAAAAGAAATCTTGTCTGTGTTTTCTTATACCATCTCCCCAGCATCTATTCGTTACATTTTTTTATATATTAATTTTAGGAGCGTAGGTGTAGATATATGAGTTATGAGGTAAGTATAGGTTTATGACTATATACATCTAAAACATATCTATATCTAAATGTAAACATGAAATATAATATAAAATAAAATATAAATATATAAAACTTAAGCTTAAACATATTAAAATAAAAAAATGCAAAAAAGAACGATCTATATATTTATTCGTTGTGTTTTTAAATATTATATGTAAGCATGGGAGATAATTCCCTGTGAAAATTGATGGGGTGTATTACACATTGTTGAAATTCATGATTCTCAGTAGCCTTAATTTAGAGGTACTACGTAGCCATTTTTTTAACTTATTTTTAAATAATTTTGTGGAATTTAGAATTTTCAGTTCTAAAGGTACTTCATTATATAAGTGAGGTCCAATAAACAGAAATGATCTCTTCATTAAGGTTTTTTGTGGTTTAGGTATTATTATTGAAGATTTTGCTTTGTGGCGCGTGTCGTGCCTGTGTTGAACAGTATTTTTTAGTTTGTTAGTTTTTATGTGATTTATAACAGCAACACTATATAATTGTCTTATATCTAACGCTTCAGCCAATTGAAAAAGTGATTCTGTGGGGTAAGTATACTCTTTTTTAAATATTATTTTTAACATCCATTTTTGTAAGGTTTCTAAATTTTTTATATGATTGTCATACGCCCCACCCCAAGCAATTATTCCATATCTAAGTTGGCTCTCCACTAAGGCGTAATATGTACTAAAGGGCGGTATAACATCAATATCATAACAAAGATAGTTCCGGTATTACGCGAAATCTTTGACTTGAAATTTGTTTTTACTCGTATAGAAGCTTTTTTTTGGAAACGGAACAAAAGAAAAAATATTATAAATATGGGGCGCAATATTTAATTTTGCACACAGGCAGCCAAGTAGCTTGGCGCGGCCCTGGTTATTAGACCTTAATTGAAGCGAACATAATTATCTTGAATTTTCTTTTTAAGACTCAATCGTATATCTCTAAACAAAATTACAGATATTTAAAGTTGGATAAAAACGACATTTTTTTCCCAAAAATGTCCTATTCCTAATCGCTATATAAGGTGTCCTGTATCGTTTCATAAAAAATTTGGGAGTGTAAAATAGACATAATTGTAAGGCTAAAAAACACTATAGTGGCAAGTCAATTTTTATTTTTTTTTCGAAGTTACAGGCCTATTATTAAATTTGTGGACAGTAAATAAACTGGATTAAATTCGTAAACTAAATAAAAACTTATCTTAGCCATCTGTGGGAATAACAAAAAAAACATAATTAAATAAGATAAGTTTCCATTCAGTTTACGGATTTAATTCTGTTCACAAAAATGGACATGTAACTTCGAAAAAAATAAAAATTGACGTACCACGTTTTTAGTCTTACAATTAAATCTACTTTACGCTCTCAAAATTTGAGCATAACGATACCTTGTATAAACCGGGTGACAACGATATCACTAGCACCTCTTTTTTGTCCCTTGTTTTTCAAGATATCAAAATGAAACTCGGCATAGTTAATAAGATGTAAAATGCCACATTTTGACGTATTTGAACATTTTTTAGGACTTTCGATTTAGCCGGAAGTGACACCAATTCTTGATTCTTAAATGGGACACCCTGAATATTATTGCATTTTCAGAAACTTGGTGAAACATTCGGGACATCAAAATGAACATCTCTATAAATTTTCAAAAATCTTCCAATAAATTCCGCTAACTTTCCTTATATGACTGGCCTAATACCAAATATTCATTATTTTAATCACATATACTCGACCATTTTGGATCCGTATCCTACATGATTATTTTTTAACGTCAATTTAATAGTTAAAAATGTTAAAAAACAACTATGCTAATATAATATTTTAACTTTGATATAAAATATTTATTAATACTTATTTATTATTTTTTTCGTTTATATGCACTCCTCTATACCTATATCCTAAAAATTTTGCAGTTTCCAATTCAGCCTATCAGCAGAACTGGCTTAATCATAACCCGTATACTATTCTATTATCTGTTACATAAGTTGTCCATCGTATGAGAAGATGTTTTGTAAATTGCCTTAATAACAAAAAATTACACGAATTAAAGTGGTATCTGTGCCGTAAACATTTTATAAAACGACCCAGTTAACTGGATAAACGGTAATTATGTGGCCAAAGGTAATAGCAATAGCTATTTTACAAAAAGTAACCATTGCTTTAAAAACAATAACAATGGCTTTGTTTCATCGAAGACCTAATTTCTCTAGTTTCATAACAGTTGGTTTTTCGCATAGAAAGTAAAAGCGAAATGCATTATTTATTTTACGTTGTCGCGCTGTGTTGAGTATATAATTTCATATAATACATGTGACTCATGTTCATCGTTTAGCTTCCGTATCATAAACATTTTTTTAAATTAATATCTAATTCACATCTTATCTGGAGCATGAATTCAGTGTACTAGGAAGCCACATTATCAAGTTGGTTGTGTTGGTGTTAGTTAATTTTATGATTGCATTGTTCAACTGTTGAGTTCCTGCATAGTACACAATTTAAACTGATGGGGTTAACTTTAAATGTTTCACAAATAAAAATGAAAGTAGTTTCGCTACATCATTGTTATCATTCATACACTTCACTGCCAGAGATGGGCATTAGTCGAATACATTTTTTGTCATGATTGAAATTAATCGACTAAATTAGTCATGACCAATTCAATCAGCAATCGTCAATCTTGTATTAGTCATAGTTGAGTCAGAAATGAAAGTACGTCGTATGACCATCTTGGAAAAAAATGGAAAACACCAAAAATGGCCGAAAGAATCAAAATTAAATATCTTTTCTATAAGAAGGAGTAATTTCACCAAAGTTGATAAAAATAATGCTCATTTATGGTCAAATATAATGCATCAATCCCGGACAACGTGTGTCAAATAGAACGGTCAAAGATGGCGGAAGACATAAAATTTTTAATTCTTCGTCAATTATCAAGGAGGCATTGTACGTCATTTTTTTCGATTGTACGTCATTGTATGTACTTTTAAGGGACAGAGTTTTCTTTTTAATTTTCAAGAAAGTGCATTTTTCCAATTTTCAAAAATGCATTTTCTTTGACCCTCCTTTTTTTCACCCGATTTTCATCGCAGTGAAATTAAATATACTATAGAAATTCTCTTATAACTTCAAAAATTTAAATGAAACTTCATTAATTTGGAAAGGAAATTTATTAAGCATACGAGTAGTTGATTTAACCGGGGGCTAGGTCACCCCCTACCACTTTTCGATGACGTCATGGGGGTGGGAGGAGCCATACTATAGGTGGGGTGCGGGGTAAAGTGGGTAATACCTAAGGCCTAGTTTAACCGGGGGCTAGGCCACCCCTTACCACTTTTCGATGATTCATACCTGGAGTGAGAGGCAAGGTCGGACCCCTTGAATACGTCACGCCTGAATTATAACGAGGGTTGCTCCCCTCTAGTTTAACCGGGGCTAGGCCACCCCCCACCACTATTCGATGATTCATACCTGGGGTGAGAGGCAAGGGGTCGGACCCCATCAACACGTCACGCATGAGTTTTAACGTGGGTTAGTTTAACCGGGAGGTCCAGTTTAACCGGGAGCTCGGGGTCCCCCCACCACTTTTCGATGATTCACATCTGGGGTGAGAGACAATGTGTGATTCACCGGTTTCCCGGTGAGTCACACATCTGAGGACCAAGTCATAACGCTATAGGGGCTAGTTTAGGCCGGTTCTCGGGATCCCCCCCACCACTTTTCGATGCGTCATGCATGCATTATGGTGTTAGGGTGGAAATAAGAAGGGTGGAACCCCATGGTGACTAATACCTGAGGTATGGGGGAAGGCTTGAAGGAGCTAAACAATCACTTCCGGTGTATCATGCATGAATTATGGCGTTAGGTTCGAACCATCTAACAGATATTAATCATAGGGTGAATCATACAATATAGAGTAATATGAAGCAATCATTTATCAATCAATTATTACCATTACATTTTTCACATTGGATTTGGTGGATCATATAAAACTATAAACAATAGAAATAAATAATTTTTTTATTACTTAATAAAAAGACACGTATATCTCCACAATATCAATTAAATTTAATGATCATTTTATTCCATTCTGAACCCACAAGAAAACTATAGGAAAAATAAATCGCTTTTTACATATAAAAAGACACTGCGGCAATAAATAGTGCATATGTTTTGATCCCACAATAGTAAAGGGGCCAACGACACTTTCAACTGCAATATTTGTTTCAACTAGGTTTATTTCTTTCGATAATATTAATGTAACTTATTCGCAAAACAAGTTCTACCGCTTCGTTACATCACCAACGCTTTAGAAGCAAAATTATTCATTATTTAAAAATAGCACTCTACTTTTTGTTCCCATAAGCCCCTGAACTATACGTATTGATTTTTCAAGTGTGATTTAATTGGCCATATCGAGGGAGCGTCTCCTATTTACTTTATTATTATACTCTTCGCAAAAACGAAGAGTATATTGTATTTGATCGGCACATTTCTAAATCAGTAAATATCGCTCGCAGAGAAAAAATTATCATATCATTATGTTAGTGAACGAACTTTCAAAATGTCCGTCTGTCCGTCCGTCACGTTTCTTGTAAGCACGATAACTTAAGAAAGAAAAGTCAGATTGTATTGAAATTTGGAAAGTAAGTTAGCGTTAGCTAGAGGAAGAACCCTATTGTTTTTGAAAAAAATCAATCAGTAAATAAAAAAGTTATTAATCATTTAAATAAAAAAAAGTTTTTTTTTCATAATTTCTGTCATTTGTATTTAAATAGAAATCTTGCGAAGTGTTATTCCCTATAATTTTTGTTTTGTTTTTATATTTTACCAATATATATATTTTATAATAATGTATCTAATCCGTTGAAATATAATTCTTGAACGATATTCATTCAAGATTTGCGCTAAGATGAGACAGCCCAATGGCTAAAGCATTTGCCTTTCAATACGCGAACTATCTGTAAGCTGAGTCGGGCAAGGTCTCATGTTCGATCCCTCACATGGCGATTTTTTTTTCATATACTTTTTTTTCACAACAAAGTTGGTATCACAAAATTTAGAATGTCCAAAAACTAACATTATTTACAAGAAAAATGCGAAGAATATCCTATAGAATGTGTAACAATTATATAAAAAGCTCAGTAAATCGGCGAAGAGTATAATGCTTCCACTAGTTCATTTTAGTCAAACTTATATTACTCTATTATTCATTTTAGTCAAACGTCTCATTTATTCAAAACCAGTCAATTTGTTAGCCAAAGAGTTTCTTCATATTTGAAAATATAAAATCTATATTTGTTTCATGCAAAACAGATCTTTTCGGTAATTTTTAAAACCCTTTGCAAACAGGTACACGAAACGAATTCAAGTAAGAGTAACTAATTGACCGTAACAACCCCAAACAAAGGTATGCCCTATTCGCTGGCCCCCTTATCTATTTATGACCAACGTTGTTTACCGGTGGACCGATTGATTTTTCTAACAAAAAAAAAAAAGTTATTTAATTACCGTAATCTATTGTAAACGAATAGAAGTGTAAGAAAGTCAAATTGGTCTAGAATAAAAGAGGTGTAAGTATATATGTTTTTGAACCTTTGCGTTAAATAGGCATAATAAAAATGATATAATATTTAGTATAGTTTGAAAGCTCGAACATCTGGTGCTAAGTACAGTTAGATTTTATTGCTTGAGGGTCGAATCAAATAGAGAGAAATAACCCAGAAACTTTAAAAGGACCATTAACATATATTTACCGAATACAGGGTGTTTTGTTGATTTTGGCTAGAACTGATTGCGTGACTTTATGCCATTATGAAATTTTTGTATTTTGAGGGTGGAAATAAAGATAAATCATGCATGGGGTAGGGGTCGACTTTACTATAATTTTAACGAAAAAGCAGTTGATACTCATTACTGTTTGAGCTTTCATACAGTAAAGATAAACGTGTACGTAGTGAATTATTTCAAGTGATTTTTTTCTCAGTACTGTTTGGACTACAGTGAAGAACTAAAAGTCAGTGTTGTGAATTATTTCAATTTTACAATTCTTTCACAGTGTGGGCTATTAAATAGTTAAATAAATGTTTTTGTGTACACATTGCGACAAAAATTTCGCAGAGTAGGAGCTTACGGCGCCGGCGCCATCAAAGGCAGTCATGTCCAAAGTCGCAATATGCCGCCGGGCCTTCATCAAAGCGGCCAAGGTTGGATCCAACTCCTTCAACAAATATGCAGACCTGCAACTGCTGTAATGGGACATTAACCGCAGCTCAGATGGCGGCTCATAAACGAACGTTACAGCATAGAACAAATTCATGCATTCCTCTAATTGATGGTGTAGAAATTGTCCAAAGTGCTATCAAAATCGCATCGTAACATACAGGGTGCGTAGCAAAAATATTCATCTAGATTATACGACATTTTTTAATGAAATCAGGCCAAAAATTTTAAATCTCCTTCAAGAAGCACTGAGGATCCATAAGTCTGTAAAAGTGAACCTGGAAACTTTCGCAAGATACATTCTGCCAACTCGTGATGATGTACATGACATGAAGAGTTTTAATATGAGCAATGCAATTTTGAACGAATCTATGGACTTAAACTATGTTTTGAATAGTTTTGTGGAGACCATCATTACACAAGCTACCGAATTTCAAGAACGTGATTCTGATATGTTAATATTTCTAAAACAATATGGAGAGAGTTATTAATTATTTTTATATTTTTTAGGCTGGACTATTGAAAGAATTGAATTTGTAGAAATTAATGTAAACAAATACAGTCATCTTGGTGGTTCATGATACATTAAATTACCGAAGTACATTAGTAATAAGAAAGCTGTGGTAAACGTGGAAAATCAGGACCAGTGTTGCTTCGCTTGGGCTATGACATCGGCACTGTACCCCGCAAATGGCCATACATCAAACACGACGGCATACCCTCATTATTAAACAGTGCTAAATTTAACAGGTATGAGTTTTTCAGTAAAATTGCGAGATATTTCAAAATTTGAAGAAATGAACAATGTTTCAATTAATGTATACGGGTTAAAGGAGAAATTTGGAAATAACATTATAAAGTATGAAGTTGTGGGACCTTTGCGTTACCGTGAAAGACAATTGAATAATCATGTGAATTTATAGTTACTTTCTGGAAACTGTAGTGAAACCGACGAAAATCATCGCTGTAATATCATCTTGTGTTAATAGCCATTATTGTTGGGTAAAAGATTTGTCAAAATTAGTTTCCAGTCAAATTATAGTAAGCAAAAAAATTATTTATTTGATGGCTGTTTAGTGTACTATAGTAAGGAAAGTCAGCTTCTTGAACACCAGAGAAATGATTGCAATCATATTTATATAACTATGCCAACGACAAAATTCCGTATTAATAAAAATTTGGTATAAAAGTACCTGAAAATATATTGAAATTTGAAAATATTGAGAAACAAATGCAAGTACCTTTCGTGGTATCTGCAGATTTTGAATCGATTTTAAAACCTATCCTTATGTGTGATCTAAACCCTGAGCAATTATTTACAAATAAAACTTTTAAACATGAACCATACTCCTTTGCATATTTTATAAAGAATTCGTATGACAATTCTCTATCTAAATTCGAGTTGTACCGGGGTTTGATGCAGCTTCAGTTTTTGTAAGTCGTATAGAGGCTGATTTACGAAACATATATAATCAACACATGAAAGATATAGTCCCAATGGAAAAACTGACAGCACAAGAAAAGCAAGCCTTTGAGAATGCGACCGTATGTGGCATATGTGAGAAGCCTTTCGGTAGAGATGACGTTAAAGTGATAGATCATTGCCACTTAACTGGCAAGGTAAGATTCGGTGCTGCACATTCTATTTGCAACCTAAATTACAAGTTACCAAATTTTGTACCTATTATATTCCACAATTTGAGCGGCTATGATTGTCACATGTTCATCAAAGAGTTGTGGTAATATAAGGATAGGGTCGGGGTAATAGCACAAAATAAAGAAAAATAGATATCATTTACAAAACATCTTTATATGTACGACTATGTTGACAAAAAGGGGGTTACAAAAAAGAAATTTTTACAGTTACGGTTTATCGATAGTTTTAAGTTTTTAGCTGCATCATTGGAAAATTTAGGTACAAATTTAGGTGACACTCAGTTGGAGGTAACAAGGAGTTTTTATAATGATAATAATAAATTCAATTTAATGAGGCAGAAGGGTGTATTCCCTTATAATTTTATGGATAATTTAGATAAATTAAATAAATGGAGGAATTTTACGATAATTTAAACAACGAACATATCATATGCGGACTATCAGCGGGCTAAAGACGTGTGGGACTTGTTTCAATGTCTGATTTTGGGTGACTACTCAGACCCATACTTGAAGTCAGATGTTCTTCTGTTATGTGATGTGTTTGAAAATTTTCGCAGAATTTCTTTAGATAATTATAAATTGGATTCGGCTCAATACTATACAGCTCCAGAATTATCGTGGGACGCCATGTTAAGATTGACTAGAGTAGAGTTAGAATTGTTAACTGATCGACATGATTCATTTCTTTAAAAAGGGTATAAGGGGAGGAATAAGCCAAAGTTCAGAAAGGAAACATATTGCAAACAATAAGTTTCTACCCTATTATGAACCAGCATCGTTCGTTACGCCACGAACTTATATGGACACAGTATGGTTCAGGTATTACCTACAGACAACTTCTCGTGGATGTCTGATAGGGAAATCGGTGATTTAGATATTATGGGAATCTCGAATAATGGTCCTATTGGGTACGTTTTTGAGGTAGACATACATTACCCACAGCATTTACATGACTTGCACTCAGACCTTCCCTTTTTAGTTGAGAATATCGCACCCCCCGGTTCAAAATCGAAATTAACAAAGCCGATACCAAATCTGAATGATAAGAAAAAGTATGTAGTACCCTATATAAATTTAAAGCAGGCTATTACTAACGGTGGTGGTTACGAAAATACATAAGGTTCTTAAATTTAATCAATCGCCGTGGTTAAAGAAATATATCGACTTGAACACCGACATGAGAAACAGGGCCAAAAATAAATTTGAAAAAAGATCAATACAAATTAATGAATAATGCAACATTAGGTAAGACGATGGAAAATGTCGACAATAGATTAGATATAAAACTAGTCACACGTTGGGAGAGTATAAGGCGCAGTATGGGAGCAAACAAATTAATATCTCGACCAAATTTTAAAACGTGCTCGATATTTACCAATGATTTTGTAGCAATTCACATGGGCAGGCAAAAGGTTCTTTATAATAGGCCAATTTACATCGGGTTCTGTGTCTTGGAATTATCAAAGACGGTACTGTACAACTTTTTCTATAACGTAATTAAAAGAGAGTTTGGAGATAATGCGAGTTTATTATATTGTGATACCGATAGTCTGATTCTCAAAATTCTGACGGACAACTTTTATGACTTTATAATAGATAACCGAGAGAAATTTATACTTCAAACTATCAGGATGGAAATATATTTAATATCCCGAAGGGGCCACTCTCATATACAATTTTATCAGAGTGATCCAGAACAAAATATACAGTGGGCAGTGTCCGCCATAAACGATATTGAACATAGTTCTGTTCAAAACCATGTCGAACCTAGTTCCTAGTTCTACACGAAATGATAAGTTGGCAATTGCCGAATTAAGCCAAGAATAAAAAACTTTATGCCTATTTAACGCAAAGGTCCAAAAACAATTAAATTAGGTTAACTATGTATTATTATTTTTTGTACTTTGACAATATTATCCTCTTAAAATATGCACAGCTGGAGAACTCATTTAACTGTATTTTTATTACACCATAGAAAATTACTTGTAAATAAATAATATCTTTCAATGTGTTAAGATGTAAGTTAATATTGCAATTATTAATAAAGTATATGCATGTTGATGTCTGTCGTGGTTGCATGTTGTGAATGCATGTGTACACGACATATTGTCATAACATTGTAATTTTAGCTGTATTTATAGTAGTTGTTAAACTATATGAAAATATATTTTTTTACGCTATTTACTACATCCAAAATAGAATAAAAGGTGAATTTACAAATAGTGGTACCTGTTGAGGGTATTGGAGGTCTCTGTTATAACTAAACAACATTAATGTGGTGGACACATTTATTATTAATTTTTTATACATAAACAATTTTACACATTTTACACGATAGAAGTATTATCAATCCAAGAGTTGTGTTCATTAGAGAGCCCTAACCATTTCACATACATCTTCCGTCTCCTTTTTAAAACCTTCTCCACCAGGTACACATCTGGGTGTTTAGTTTCTTGCAGCTCCATTTCATAAAAACATCCCTTTATTGGTTGACCCTGCATGTCTTCAAGTAGATACGTTCTAGGATTTGTTACGTTTATTTTGTCGACTTTGAAGAGTTCAGTAGAAAAGTTTCAAACACAGCTTTGTATTTGCTTATTCGAACTATGTCACCAAGATGAAATTTAGGTTTTAAAGCAATACTATCATAAGCACTCAATTTTGTGGATGGTTTTACAGCAAGTTTCATACCAATTGTACGATGTACTTTGTTGTTGTACATTTTTGTAATGTTGGATAGAATGTCAACCCATTTGTATTTTCCTCTGGTTGAGAATTCCTTATACATCCAATTTTTTATTGTTCGTATTACTCTCTCTGCAATTGCGGCTTTTTCTGTACTATACGTAGAGTAATGATTAATGTTGTGTCTTTTCATTAAAGCGGAAAAGTTCCTATTGTAAAATTCCGTACCCTGTTCGCTTTGAAGATTTTTAGGCGAATAGTTTGATTCTTCCAAAATGCTTTTCATACCCTTCGTAATTTCTATACCAGTATTATATTTTAAGGGTCTAAGGTCTTTAATATCCACATATATTTGGAATAACAATCAATCGCTACGAGAATATAGTGGCATCCCTTATTGTCATGGGCATATGGCCGCTTCTCAATCAAATCCATCTGCCATAAATCACCATAGCCTCTTATTATTGTTCTCCTTCTACGGAAATTTCTTCTACAACCCCCATGTAATTCTTTAACAACTTGTAGTTTTACATTACTAACCATCATATTTAGGATTTTGTTCTAGCCGCTTCAAGTATTTCAGCCTTCGTTTTAAACGCTCTCAAAACAGATGGATCCGTAACTGTATCAAATATTTCAGATCCCACCTGACGTATTTCATCGGTCTTTTTAGCATCTACCGTAGCTTTCTGGAATGTTTTTGACGTTAAGGTGGGATTGATTGAAGTCTTGCTTGCTTGAAATTCTTGGATAGTATGATGATGCATCTTGTTTATTGCATCATATAAAGTATTATAATTGTCATCGGATAATTTCTTAACCCCAGAAATTTCTTTGTCAATATAGTTTCGCATTTCATCAATTATTTGGGTATTTTTATTGTGCATAAATATATTATAATCAGACATCTGCTTCTTAAAAGATGCAATGTATGATTTTTTAATGTCTTCCATAGACTTAACAATATTTTCGTCTACATAGTTACGAGTTATACCATCTTTTTGATCCAACGGATCACCAATATTCTTTAAACGCTTATTCTGAATGGGAAACCGTTTATCCGCGGTGAGGACAAAACCAATGCCCTGGGGTCCTCGTACAACTATTGATGTATTAATAGCACACTTCTTCGTCGTCCAAACTTGTCGATTGCGTCGTTTACAGCAGCCATTTCAGTTTATATCTGATATTATTTAAGCTTGTCAAAGTATTTTATATGGAATAGTGAATTAAATTATTTCTTGACGATGCTATCAATATTTTCTTCTTTAAATTTCTTGAGTTTCTCATTAGTATATTTTTCATTGCTTCTATTATTAAATCGGTCACATTTTATGTATGTCATGGAGGAATGTGTCGAAGCGATGATCAACATAATTACGTGTCACACCATCTTGACCATCTACTGGTTCTCCAATGTTCTTTAAAATCAAAGTGATTAGCGAGTGTAAGGTTAAAGCCAATGCCCGGTGGTCCACGTGAAACTAGGGTTATTAGCGCTACCTGTTCTGCGTCCAAATGTGTCAATTGTGGTCTTTACACTAGCCATTTTTATTTACTTCTGATAGGATTTAAGCATTTCAGAATATTTTATACTGAATAGAGAGAGAGTCAAATTAATTGTAATTTTGCTAATAGATTATCTCTTCTTCTCTCAATTCATCCAATATACTATATATTTCGTTACTTACATTGTTGTTACCAGCCATTTTTAAATTATAGAGTATACGTAGACGATTCACTAATTCTTTCGGTTTATTCCAATATTCACTCGTTTGTGAAAAATATTTTCCGTTTTTTCTATCAGTTTTCCATTTGACCTTCTTTTTCTAACACCTTAGACTTTCGTTCGCTGTGTACTCTTTGCATGTGTCTTTTTAAGCTATCTCGCCTACTAAATGTTTTAGTGCACAAACCACATTGAAAAGAGCGATTTTTATGAATATCGGCATGTCTTCTTAAACCACTATACCAAGAGAATATACTACTACAATTAGTACACGTATTCATCTTTTCCCTTCAACCAATCGGTATGAAATTATATCTATTAATCTGCAAGATCTACTAATTTACTGCACATTCGCATTCATCCACCGCGCATCCGAATTCATCCACCGCGCATCCGAATTCATCCACCGCGCATCCGAATTCATTCACCGCGAATCCGAATTCATCCACCACGCATCCGAATTCATCCACCGCGAATCAAAATTCATCCACCCATGTGTTTTTGACATCATATGATGCTTTTTTATGGTGTCTGCTTCTTCTTCTTGTACTTTTTCAAGGTAAAAAAATAAAACAACTGTTGGAAGATTATATAATTTCTTATTACCTACATTGGGTACATTACAAAAAAAATTATTTTTACAAGTACAATATTTAAAAAATGTTTATAATAACATTCATTCATTTTTCGGTAATAGATTATTCCTTCTTCTCCTAATTCCTCCAATATACTGACTATTTCGTTCCTTACATTGTTGTTACCTGTCATTCTGAACTATACAGCAGACGTAGACGATCTACCAATTCTTTCGGTTTATTCCAATAGACATAATCCACACCTCCATTATTGTATAATTTCTGAAATGCATACCGGAACCTCTTCTAGATCTCGTTATTACTGTAGAAGATAACAGTGGTTTTATAATTTCACTGAATTTCTTCCATTTCTTTATATTCAAACCCATACTTATATCATAATGGTTATATGGTGCTTTTGTCTTATTTAATATTTACCGATATATTTCACGCTCTTTGTCTCCCACAAAGGTCTCATCACTACGTAGTAGTGATGAGACCATAAATATTACATCATACAACTCTGAACTACCAGGATACTTTCCCACTAGTTTATTACCATGCCACAATGTGATATTTTCACCAGAAAAGCGTATTTCGCTATTACCCATTAGTAGTTTATCTGTGTTGGGATCTAGACGCACACCATATACAGTATCATATTTATGATTGCCAGACTTTAAATTTTCTACATGTTGTTTGATCACATCATCATTTTTTCCTGCACTGCCAAGGGTACTTTCTGAACTTAGGGTGCTCATAAAATATGCTTGACTTGCATTATTCTCATCATCTTCATCACTAGTATCAGGTGTTGCTTTAAATGTACTAGTACTATCTCTTGCACCCCCTGGCGTTTGTGTTGACTTTTGCGTTTATGTTGGCACATTATTTTGTGATTCTATTTTTGAAGCGGATGATAAGACTTTTAAAGGTGTGGTTATGGGTTCATATAACTTCTCCAACGTTAGTTTATCTTCAACATCCCTATTCTTGAGATAATTAAATTTCTTACGTACGGACTCGGTAGCCTCAACTAATTGGCGTTTTAGACTTATTTCAGCACCCACATCTCTATCCATATTGTCTTTCTACTTAATTTCACCGATGTATTCCCGATGCTGTCTGCAGATCGATTGAAGTTTTAATTACAATTGTTTATGGATATATGATACTGTCAAGACCTTTTATATATCTCCCTGCATTTACGTCTCTATCCTTGTCAATCACAAGAAATCCATATCTTTCTTTACAACATTCTGCACACATTTCTTGAAATTTTTTAAAAGATACATCTGGTGAGACATGATCAGAAAAAATATGATGTAAATTCATGTCATCCTGCTTGAACAATGCTATAAAATTTGCGTTATCCCTCACTAACTGCTTTGGCACGCGAGAAAATGTTTGTGCCAGATAAAAACAATCCACATTTCTATGACGACCCATTGAGAAAAACGCACGAATTACACTTTGTTTTTCACAAATTTTTTGTCAAATATAAATATAGAATCAGGTTTAGCGTCGGATGGTTGCACAATTTTCGCATTATTACTGAAGGTGTAAAACCCTAGTCCTTTAATAGGTTCCAATATATTGCGCAAATACTTATACTTGGGTTGATATAGAGACTTTGAATATAGGTATATATTTGCAAAACGAAGCCCAAGAGGATGAGTAAGCAGAGATATAAGTAAATTTGTTTTTCCGCATGCGCTTAGGCCGATTAATAGTCCACGAATAGTTGAGGGAAGTAACGGTCCATGGCGCGATTTGGCTTGTAACCCACATCCAACTTTTTCATCTAGATTGTCTATAGCAAACTTTTGTCTCTGCTTCACAATGCGCATCGTAGCACGGTTCACGACTATATAAACAGACACGTGCATTACAATTGTTATTTAAATGTTGTCAGTCAGCGAACAACTAAAAACCGCCATTATTTAAAGGCTGGTAAGGGAATAGTGAATTCCCTAATAAATAAGCTATCATTTGAACTGCATTTACCCGGAGGTTACCAGTACTGTGGTCCCGGCACTAAATTACAAAAAAGATTAGCGCGAGGTGATCCAGGCATAAACCAGTTGGATTCTGCATGTAAACAGCACGATATTGCATACGATCAAAACACAAGTGATTTAGCTGCCCGACACAAAGCAGACTATCAGCTTGAACAAGCTGCTTGGCAACGAGTTAAATCCAAAGCCGCAAGTATTAAAGAAAAGGCAGCCGCGTGGTTAGTTACAACCATAATGAAGGGAAAACAACGTCTCTGTATGGGTTGTAAGTCAGCAACTTCCTGTAAAACAAGAGGACAAGCTATAATCAAAAACAAAAAGAAAAGTGGGCAGAGTCTTAGAAAGATAGCTTTTGGTGCAGGAATAGTGCACAAAGTGCGTGATGAGTTGCGTAAGATCAGTGGTAAGCGATCTATCGCCAAGGATACAAGAAAATGGCGCAAATGGTGCTTCAAGCAGCATGACGTCACATGATGGCGGCTGGTGGAAAACGCAATATTCGCATACCTAGGATTATACCAATTCCGAAAGTTGGTGGAATTCTACCCTTAATACCTATTTTCGCTGGATTATCGGCGTTAGGTAGTTTGGATGGAGGTGCAGTTGGTATAGCTAAAGCTGTAAATGATATTAAAACAAGAAGAGAGGAATTGGCCGAAAAAAATCGTCACAATAGACACATGGAAGAGATTGCTCTAGGAAAAAGTGATAAAGGATTATATTTGAAACCGTATCGTACAGGGTTGGGTCTCTATTTACAACCACAAAGTTCAAAAAACTACTAGACACCCTACCTCGGAAACCTCTGAGTGACATCAATCTTAAATATTATGCTGAGAAGATACCATATTTCCGAGGTATACGTGACAATCTACCAAATTCTGGACCACATCATAATGAATCCGCAATCATAAATTTGGATAGTATAGATGGCCCTGGAACACATTGGGTGGCATATAAAAAAATGTGGCAGTCTAGTCACATATTTTGATATTTTTGGTGATTTACCCCCACCTAAAGACTTGATCTAAGAGACGTTGACATAAAATAGCTTTATATTTTACATTTTTTATACATTCCTATAACGTCATTTAGTATATAAAAAAAATAATTAAATTTTTGTGCTGTTTTTATATCAACCCCTCGAGTGACACCTACCAAAAAATATATATATTATTTAACACTAACATAATTATCGTGGGTGAAAATTACTTCAAGGTCAAATTGGGACAAGATGCTTAAAAATATAAATCTAGGTAATGAACACAGGCACACAAAAAAAAATTAAGTGCGCTGCCACTTAATTCCTACTCATTGGAAGCCAATAATTAAACAAATATACTACTACTTTTAGCTTGGCCTTCAATTATTTTTTTTGCTTCAGAAGTATTGATTTTATTAGACAATATGGTTATTCCATTTTAATTAATCTATAGAAATATCTCCTCAGGAAAAGGAATTAGCGAAAAATGTTTCAAACAAAAGTGAATTCTTAAAGGAACTCTCAACTTTTGATCGCGTATTCTGATTCTACGAAAAAAATTGCATAACTTTTGTACCAAACATTTTTTTCTCACCCCCACTCTGATCAGCGGCGATGACGGTGTAACTTTCGATTTTTCAAAACCCTGCAGGCGAACATCTCTGAAGTAGGGCATTTTTAGGAAAAATGTTTCAAACAAAAGATACCCCTCTCTGAACTAAACAACTTTTGTTTGAAACATTTTACCTAAAAATGCCCTAGTTCAGAGATTTTCCTCTGCAGGTTTTTGAAAATTCGAAAGTTACACCTCCGTCCCCGCTCATCAGGATGGGGGGGGGGGGAGAAAAAAATATTTGGTACAAAAGTTATGTATTTTTTTTCGTAGAATCAGAATACGCGATCAAAAGTGGAGAGTGCCATTAAAAATTCAAAAGTTACCCCCATTCCAAACTCATCAAGGGTGGGAGGTGGAAAATTATTCTGTCCAAACGATGCCCCCCTCTGAATGGAATAACTTTTGTCTGAAACATTTGTCGCTAGTGTCCCTTCTTGAAGAGATATTACTGTGGATTAATTAAAATGGCCTAACCATATTGTCTAATAAAATCAATACTTCTGAAGCAAAAAAAATAATTTAAAGCCAAGCTAAAAGTAGTAGCATATTTTTTTGATTATTAGCTTCCAAATGAGTAGGAATTAAGTAGTCTAGGCCTTCGCACTTAATTTTTTTGTGTGTCTGTGTTCATTATCTAGATTTATATTTTTAAGCATCTTCTCCCAATTTGACCTTGTAGTAATTTTTACACACGATAATTATGTTAGCGTTAAATAATATAGATTTTTTTGGTAGGTGTCACTTAAGGTTGATATAAAAACTGTACCCTCAAAAATTATTTTTTTTTTATACTAAATGATGTAATAGGAATGTAAAAAAAATGCAAAATATAAATCTATTTTATATCAACGCCTCCTATTAATTTCAGTTAATTATCTTGAACAGTTTTGAAAAAAAATAATTTTAACTCTGCTAATATAGGAGATAGAGGTTTATTCTATATTTTATTGAGCATTCCTAGTCATAAGCAACATTCATGTGAATGAATAGCCCAATAAGCCGTTGGGCCCAATTCCATATACTTAACCGACGAGACCCTTTGGTCAAAATATGGAATTGACTTTTCACAAGCAAACTCTATTGGCAGTCTGTTGGTATTTGGACCGACATACTTACGTCCAAACCAAATCCATGAATCAACACTCCCTGTTGATATTATGAAAGTAAGGATGGTACGTGTGGATTGCAACATTATTTCTGGAGCGTATCTAAATGCCCTAAAATCCCGCACACTCTTCGAGTTTGACACAGATGTTGAACCTGGATACAAACTTACCAGGGAGCCAGCGAACATAATATATTTGCCTGTTAGGCCTGAAGTATGTCAGTTTATTGATAACATTACGCTACGCATATTGATGACAACGGAGATTTAATTAATTTTCGCGGCGAGAAGATTATTGTAAAACTAGAACTGAAACAAATTTAATATAAAAATGGGTTTCCGATATAACCAGCAACGATTAATACAACACCGACAAAATATGATCAATGATAAAAAGAAGAGTAGTTGTGGAAAGCGGTTCATTCAACCTGTGCATCTTAAACAGTCAACAGATTGTCAGCTAAAGACCGCGCATTTCTCCAATCCATAGGTCAAAAATTAATAGAAAATTAAACAATGGAGACTATAACATCTAGTGAGAAGCTCGAGGTGTTTGAAGAACCTGTGTTTGACAAGTTACTTGCTAGTTTACATGAGCATACATATAAACCATATGGATCACCGTATTATAATAACTCGGATAAAATACGCATTCCTATCAATTTTCAAGACCTTATACTCGACGTTGCAGAGATATATTGAAGGAAAATTTACCCCAAGTGATGCTACCAAGCGGTGTTATCTATCCAATAATGCACTAGCTTTTCTCTTTGAGGAAATTAGATATGAAATGGGTGGTGAGCAAGTAGCTGTCATTAAAAATCCCGGTATCACTTCTACAATGAAAACTATGGTATCATATGGACAAACACATCTCCGATCACTTTTAACCGCAGGTTGGGGTCTGACCGAAGAAAAGCAAGAGATTTTAGATACTACCAGTCACGTATTCAGTGGTAGGCTGCCTCTTAAATACATCATGGGTTTTGCTGAAGATTACACAAGATGTGTTTTAAATACAAAGCAGGAATTAATTTTAATCATAGCTCGATCATTTAAAGATTGTTACATTGGTGAAGTTGATGCAGACCTAGAAATGAGCAAAATTGAGTGGAAGATAAAACACATTGTGCCTGAAGATAAACAAGAGCTTAAACTATTAAATAGAATTAATAAGGGCGGTAATAATGCTATAGTGAAGGTGGCTTACCGCATATGGGATCTCTATGAGCTACCTACTTTGCGTGATACGTCATCTGACATATGGGCTGTTAAAACCACTAACAGCCTTGAGAGACCTCGATACATTATCATCGGATTTCAATTCCAATGATAGAACCAAGGACGCCACAAAGTTTATAACTGCAGATGTTAATAACAATCGACTATATCTGAACTCTGAAGTATTTCCATTCGAACGTTAAAATTTGGATTTCAATAAGAAACTCGACTCGGCAGCCTACTATGCATATGAGAACTTTCAGCGAAGTTACTATGATAAAGATATGGGCAAACCCATGGTGGATCTTGGAGAATTCAGAAAATCTCCATTATTTGTCATAGATTGTTCTCGCCAACCAGATGCAATTAAATCATTCACTGTTGACATAAAAATTGAATTTGAAACACGAAAGACAAAGTTTTCCGGACAAACTCGAGTATATGCTCTTATACTTCATGATGCTTATTTAAGCTATAACGCATTGGATGGTTCAGTCCAGAGCGGTTTTGCTGCTGCCATATAAAACTGTAGTATGAAATATAATAACGATAAATGTACTTTAGCGACTATTCATTCACAAATGTATTATTAAATTGAAATAAATATTAGAATAAAACATTTTAAGTGCACTTAGTTATATAATCAGAAATAGGTAATAAAAATGAATGTATTATTTTAATCTGTGTTTTAATTGCCTTTAATTATTCTTAATTACATATAATCTCTCAAGTATTGGTTAACTTTATTACCTTGAAATAGTAAATTAGTGAAAAAACAGTGTATTTCAGTAATTTCTTTATATATATATATATATATATATATATATATATATATATATATATATATATATATATATATATATATATATATATATATATATGTATTTAATACTTTTTTTACATATTTTTCAATAGAATACAATGAAAATAGGTAAATACAATTAAAATAATAATATTTGTAATGACGACACAAGCAGTCTCTATTGTGATATGGGGAACTTGGAGACTAGCCTTCCATCCCTCCATTCGCTTTAATATACAACCCATAATCCATTCTCCACCCGCTCAGCCGATAGCAAGAATCTATGTTCGGTATTTTCAATTTGTAATGCCACCATCTGGAATATAGTCTCCATAAAGTTCTTGCATAAACTGACGTCTCGATACGCATATAATTGCATAAGTTCGTGAATGAAAATGCCATCACACACCTGCCCCAATTTCCATGTTAACTCACTCTCTGGACAATAGTCTGTTGTCTCACCACGTTCTCTCTTGCGTACTGCATCAATAACACTGTCGTTGTACAGGTAATTAATACACTCAGTACCTATCAACCTGAAGATTAGCTGGTAAAGATTGTGTAATCCAATGTCTAAACACATGATGGCAATGTAGACATTTGTTCCATTCGACAGACATGATTAGACTGCTCACTTGAATTAAGGTGCTGTCCAACACTCGCTGTTTAACTCTCGAGTTCTTTACTATGTGAGAATAGTTCGGACACTATGTTAATGGCAATATTCTCTGACTATTATTTCAACTGCATTCCATTTATTATCTAATAAAAAAATTAATATAAATATCATCAATTATAATCGAATCGTAACATGGCACTGGTTCCTGTACCGGTATTCATCGGATCTAAATACGTTAAGGTGTATTTACCACCAGATGAATTCATTTTATTGATAAGATCATCAGTTATAATTTCTACAACACGTTTTGGTAAAAATGATTTAAAACTTGTAATTGTACTTTCCTCAAACAGATGTTCTACAATTGATTTTCCAAACCGCATATTGACCACTAACATTTTCTTTATGATGTATGGTTTATTTAAGTTTAATGATGATATAGGCTTTTGCTCTAAAACCTCAGTATTCTCATTGATCATTGCATTAAGTGCCAATAAGTCATAATCAGAAATGGCCATAATAATAAATAAATATACAGTTGAATAAAAAATGCAGAAAATATTGCTCACCTGAAGATGATTGTCCAACACTCACTTTTCAGCTCTGGAGTTCTTTACTGAATTGGAATAGTCCAGATAGCACTGAGAAAGAATTGCAGAAAGTAACAATCACTTGAAATAATCCAGGTGTTTGCACAACACTAACTTTTAGTTCCCGAGTTCTTTACTATATGACAGCTTAAAAAATACTGAATGATAACTGTTCTTCCACTTCTGTTGCAATACATTTATAATAGTAGAGTCAACCCCACTACCTTCCCCACCTCTCATGCTCGCGCAGCAGCTTGTTAAACTATCGATCACCCCAAACCTATGACTCATGCATGACAAACCTTCCCCCGTACCTCAGATATTAGTCACCATAGGATTCCACCCTTCTTATTTCTACCCTAACGCCATAGTGCATGCATGACGCATCGAAAAGTGGTGGGGGGGATCCCGAGCACCGTCCTAAACTAGAGGGGTTATTTCTCCCCCCAAGGTAATAATTCACGCATGACGATTGGGGTCCGACCCGGTGTGTGACTCACCGGTTTCCCCTTGCCTCTCACCCCCGTTATGAACCATCGAAAAGTGGAGGGGGATCCCTAGCTCCCGGTTAAACTAGAGGTTAAAACTCATGCGTGACGTGTTGATGGCGTCCGACCCCTTGCCTCTCACCCCAGGTATGAATCATCGAATAGTGGTGCCCCCGGTTAAACTAGTTAAACGTTATAATTCATGCGTAACGTATTCAAAGGGTCCGACCCCTTGCCTCTCACTCCAGGTATGAATTATCGAAAAGTGGTGGGGGGTGGCCTAACCCCCGGTTAAATCAACTACTCATACGCATGGTAATAATAATAATATATGAATATATGATTAATAATAATACAGTCCCACAAAAAAAAGCGGGCTGTCCGACGGACCAGACTAGTGTATCCGTATGTATTTGGACCCGCTGAAACCGAATCCGAAGTCGGAATTGTCAGATTAGCTCGTTTTTCACCCCCAACCCCAAAAAACACCCCTGCAAAAAAATGGTCTGTCCGGCGGACCAGACAAGTATATTCTTATGTATTTGGACCTGCTGAAACCGAATCCGAAGTCAGAATTGTCAGATTGGCTCGTTTTTGACCCCCAACCCCCAAAAACACCCCCAAAACAAAAACAAAGTGGTCTGTCCGGCGGACTACACCAGTGTCTTTATATGTATTTTGGCTCGCTGAATCCGGATTCAAAATTAGAATTGACAGAATACGAGCCAATCTGACAATTCTAACTTCGGATTCTGTTTCAGCGGTCCAAATATATAAGGATATACGGGTATGGTCCACTGGACAGACCACTTTTTTTATTTTGGGGGTGTTTTTTAGGGTTAGGTGTGAAATATTAGCAAATCTTACAGTTCTGACTTCGAATTCGGAGTCAGCAGGTCAAATTACATAGCACTGAGAAAGAATTGCAGAAAGTAACAATCACTTGAAATAATCCGCCGGTATAGTCCGCCGGACAGACCACTTTGTTTTTGTTTTGGGGATGTTTTTTGGGATTGGGGGGTGAAAAACGAGCCAGTCTGACAATTCTGTCACCAGATTCGGTTTCAGAAGGTCCAAATACATAAGAATACACTGGTCTAGTCCATCGGACAAGCCATTTTTTTTTTGGGGGGGGGGGGTGTTTTTCGGAGTTAGTGGTGAAAAACGAGCCAATCCTTCAATTCTAACTTCGAATCCGGATTCAGCAGGTCAAAATACATAAGGATACACTGGTATAGTCCGCCGGACAGACCACTTT
Organism: Rutpela maculata; assembly: GCA_936432065.2. Lineage (NCBI taxonomy): Eukaryota > Metazoa > Arthropoda > Insecta > Coleoptera > Cerambycidae > Rutpela > Rutpela maculata. Next base: position 30,329,071 of record OW386289.2, read on the forward strand.
GTTTTTGTCTTGGGGGTGTTTTTTGGGGTTTGGGGTGAAAAACGAGCCAATCTGACAATTCTGACTGCGGATTCGGTTTTAGCAGGTCCAAATAGTCTCCATAAAGTTCTTGCATAAACTGACGTCTCGATACGCATATAATTGCATAAGTTCGTGAATGAAAATGCCATCACACACCTGCCCCAATTTCCATGTTAACTCACTCTCTGGACAATAGTCTGTTGTCTCACCACGTTCTCTCTTGCGTACTGCATCAATAACACTGTCGTTGTACAGGTAATTAATACACTCAGTACCTATCAACCTGAAGATTAGCTGGTAAAGATTGTGTAATCCAATGTCTAAACACATGATGGCAATGTAGACATTTGTTCCATTCGACAGACATGATTAGACTGCTCACTTGAATTAAGGTGCTGTCCAACACTCGCTGTTTAACTCTCGAGTTCTTTACTATGTGAGAATAGTTCGGACACTATGTTAATGGCAATATTCTCTGACTATTATTTCAACTGCATTCCATTTATTATCTAATAAAAAAATTAATATAAATATCATCAATTATAATCGAATCGTAACATGGCACTGGTTCCTGTACCGGTATTCATCGGATCTAAATACGTTAAGGTGTATTTACCACCAGATGAATTCATTTTATTGATAAGATCATCAGTTATAATTTCTACAACACGTTTTGGTAAAAATGATTTAAAACTTGTAATTGTACTTTCCTCAAACAGATGTTCTACAATTGATTTTCCAAACCGCATATTGACCACTAACATTTTCTTTATGATGTATGGTTTATTTAAGTTTAATGATGATATAGGCTTTTGCTCTAAAACCTCAGTATTCTCATTGATCATTGCATTAAGTGCCAATAAGTCATAATCAGAAATGGCCATAATAATAAATAAATATACAGTTGAATAAAAAATGCAGAAAATATTGCTCACCTGAAGATGATTGTCCAACACTCACTTTTCAGCTCTGGAGTTCTTTACTGAATTGGAATAGTCCAGATAGCACTGAGAAAGAATTGCAGAAAGTAACAATCACTTGAAATAATCCAGGTGTTTGCACAACACTAACTTTTAGTTCCCGAGTTCTTTACTATATGACAGCTTAAAAAATACTGAATGATAACTGTTCTTCCACTTCTGTTGCAATACATTTATAATAGTAGAGTCAACCCCACTACCTTCCCCACCTCTCATGCTCGCGCAGCAGCTTGTTAAACTATCGATCACCCCAAACCTATGACTCATGCATGACAAACCTTCCCCCGTATCTCAGATATTAGTCACCATAGGATTCCACCCTTCTTATTTCTACCCTAACGCCATAGTGCATGCATGACGCATCGAAAAGTGGTGGGGGGGATCCCGAGCACCGTCCTAAACTAGAGGGGTTATTTCTCCCCCAAGGTAATAATTCACGCATGACGATTGGGGTCCGACCCGGTGTGTGACTCACCGGTTTCCCCTTGCCTCTCACCCCCGTTATGAACCATCGAAAAGTGGAGGGGGATCCCTAGCTCCCGGTTAAACTAGAGGTTAAAACTCATGCGTGACGTGTTGATGGCGTCCGACCCCTTGCCTCTCACCCCAGGTATGAATCATCGAATAGTGGTGCCCCCGGTTAAACTAGTTAAACGTTATAATTCATGCGTAACGTATTCAAAGGGTCCGACCCCTTGCCTCTCACTCCAGGTATGAATTATCGAAAAGTGGTGGGGGGTGGCCTAACCCCCGGTTAAATCAACTACTCATACGCATGGTAATAATAATAATATATGAATATATGATTAATAATAATACAGTCCCACAAAAAAAAGCGGGCTGTCCGACGGACCAGACTAGTGTATCCGTATGTATTTGGACCAGCTGAAACCGAATCCGAAGTCGGAATTGTCAGATTAGCTCGTTTTTCACCCCCAACCCCAAAAAACACCCCTGCAAAAAAATGGTCTGTCCGGCGGACCAGACAAGTATATTCTTATGTATTTGGACCTGCTGAAACCGAATCCGAAGTCAGAATTGTCAGATTGGCTCGTTTTTGACCCCCAACCCCCAAAAACACCCCCAAAACAAAAACAAAGTGGTCTGTCCGGCGGACTACACCAGTGTCTTTATATGTATTTTGGCTCGCTGAATCCGGATTCAAAATTAGAATTGACAGAATACGAGCCAATCTGACAATTCTAACTTCGGATTCTGTTTCAGCGGTCCAAATATATAAGGATATACGGGTATGGTCCACTGGACAGACCACTTTTTTTATTTTGGGGGTGTTTTTTAGGGTTAGGTGTGAAATATTAGCAAATCTTACAGTTCTGACTTCGAATTCGGAGTCAGCAGGTCAAATTACATAGCACTGAGAAAGAATTGCAGAAAGTAACAATCACTTGAAATAATCCGCCGGTATAGTCCGCCGGACAGACCACTTTGTTTTTGTTTTGGGGATGTTTTTTGGGATTGGGGGGTGAAAAACGAGCCAGTCTGACAATTCTGTCACCAGATTCGGTTTCAGAAGGTCCAAATACATAAGAATACACTGGTCTAGTCCATCGGACAAGCCATTTTTTTTTTGGGGGGGGGGTGTTTTTCGGAGTTAGTGGTGAAAAACGAGCCAATCCTTCAATTCTAACTTCGAATCCGGATTCAGCAGGTCAAAATACATAAGGATACACTGGTATAGTCCGCCGGACAGACCACTTTGTTTTTGTCTTGGGGGTGTTTTTTGGGGTTTGGGGTGAAAAACGAGCCAATCTGACAATTCTGACTGCGGATTCGGTTTTAGCAGGTCCAAATACATAAGAATATACTGGTCTGATCCGCCGGACAGACCATTTTTTTGGGGGAGTGTTTTTTGGGGTTGGGGGTGAAAAATGAGCCAATCTGATAATTCTGACTTCGGATTCGATTTCAGCGGGTCCAAATACATATGGATACATTGGTCTGGTCAGCCGGACAGACCACTTTTTTTTTGTGGGGCTGTGTAATCAGAATCAAGCAGTCAAAACTATAAATCGCTCTTTAAATTTTTGAATGGCTTATAAACTGAAATCGAAAAAGAAAACAACTTATTGTAAATTAATTGCAGTCCAGTAGCCAAAATTACAATTATTGAAATAACAGATGTGTAGATTTATTTAGTTAAAAATACGATTTTGGTGATTTTTAAGCTCACTGTACACGTAGTGTCTTTTGGAAAGCGTGAACACACGATTTTTACATATTTTTTTTATTTGAAGAATCTCCAAATGCGGCAATAGCAGCACTTAGACATCCGGAATTCAACGTTGCAAATTCGATCAACACTTCAGAAGCGCCAATTAGCAACTTCTTTCAATAGTCGTCGAAATGCTTTGCAAATACTGAATAAATACTCTCAATATTATGATTAAAAATCAACTAAAAAGTGTGCACTCAAGACTCTCACAATAGTATTCAACTTCAGCAGCCCTTGATTCTTAAAATCGGGACTAGGTAACCGTAAATATACATATAGAGAAGACAAATGAAAGGCTCTGAATACATTTATGATTAAGAAACAACTAAAAAGTGTGTACAAAAATTCTATGATTCAAGATTCTCCCAATAATATTCAGCTTCCGCAACACTTTTTTCTTAAAACAGAATATGCAGGTAATCGACATATGAAAAAGAAAATATAAAACCTTTGAACATATTATGATTAAAAAACAACTAAAAAGTCTGTACATAAAGCAGATGACTGAAGATTTCCACAAAAATATTCAACCTGGCAGCGCTTGATTTTTAAAATTTGTACGTGGGTAATCGAAAATATGCATACGAAGAAGAAAATATGAATATATTATGGTTTAAAAACAACTAGAACCTCTGTACATAAAGCCGATGACTCAAGATTTTCATATAAATATTCAAACTCGGCAGTCATTGATTTTTAAAATCGGTAAGTGGGTAATCGAAAATATACACACGAAGAAAATCCAAAGCTCTGAATATATTATAACTAAAAAACAACTAAAAAGTCCATCCATAAAGCTGATGAGTCAAGATTTGCACAAAAATATTCAACTTTGCCAGCCCCTAATTTTTAAAATCGATACGGGGGTAATCGAAAATATACATACGGAGAAGAAAAACGAAGAACACTGAATATATTATGATTAAAAAACAACTAAAAAGTCTATACAATAAAGCCGATGGCTCAAGATTTCCCCAAAAGTATTCAACTTTGGCAATCCTTGATTTTTCAATTGGGTACGCGGGTAATCAAAAACATACATATGGAGAAGAAAATCGACATGCACTATTATTTCTTTTATGAAAGAAAAGAAAATTTTCTTTTATTTTGAGTTAATTAAGTTATTCGTTATTATGTATAAGAATAAAGAATTTATTTTTTAATTGTTACTTCAAGATGCCATGTTCTACTATATTACTACTGTCACAGTATTATATTCAATATTCAATTCAATTCAATTTATTTCAAGAAAATTACAGTTACAATTTATAAACAAATAATAACATCTCATCTAAGCTGTGAGGCCTGTATTTGAGATGTATATTATATTTTGTATACAAATATTTAATATGTAATTATATATAAGTTCTTAACGTAATTCTAATCTATTCTATTTTATTCTTAACAGTAATTTTGTTATTGAGGAGAAGAAAAATATTTATTGGGTGTAATGTTCATTAATTAAAATACTTTCAAATATATGATGATTTTTCTGAAGGTAAGATCGTAAAGTTTTCTTAAATTTAAATTCTTTTTAAATGTTTTTTAAATTAACTGGTAGGTGATTGTATAGTTTGGGGCCAAGGAAATTTATACATCGGTGAAGAAGATTTTTTAAGGCATTTTTGTATAAACCACCCCAAACTGTTATGTAATATCTTAACATTGACTCAACCAGGGCATTGTATATAATTACTAGATTTTCTTATTTAGTAAGTCTCTTAGCTGATAAAACTTATACATTAATCTTTTAAGTCTTTTTGCGAGATACCTTGCCTGTACATTCCATCTTAAGTGTTGATATTTGATTTCAGTAACCCTCGTAACTTTATCGCAAGTATAGTTTAAAGTATTTTTACAGGACTATTCATGGGCAATAATTTGGTTGGTTTCTGGTTGATGATCAGATAATATGAAAAATGTTAGAAATTTAATTTTTTGTACATTTAACCTTAGAAGATTTATATCTAACCAATTTTTTATGATTTTCAGACCATTTTCAGCTTTATTATATACTTTTTCCCATGTATTGTCTCTGAATATTAAGACTGTGTCGTCGGCGCGTAAGATATTATCTGGCTATTTATGGTATTTCTTAGCATGCTGTTTATATATAAGAGGAATAAGATCGGACCAATTACCGTCCCCCGTGGGACGCCTGTGGTTATTTGTAAGGGATCACTTTGGACATATCGATTTTCACTGTTTGTGTTCTATTTGTTAGGTAATCTTCAAATAATCTTTGTTCACTTCCTCTAATCCCCATGATGTCTAATTTTTCTAATAGAATAAAGTACCTACTTTTATCCTTCTTTTTCCAAATTTCTCACGAATGAATATACAGATATAGCAATAGAAAGAACAACCTCTTTCTTTTGAAGGAATGGTAAGAAATTGCTGGTATTTTCCTAGTTAAAACTATATGGATACGGAATTAGTCATTATCAGTCATAACTAATGCATAAATCTTTCCTTAGTTTAGATTAAGACTAATGAACCATCAGCCGACATCTACGACCAATGACAAACCAATTAGTCATTAGTCATGGCCAATATATGATTGATTAGTCATTAGTCATGATGAATTAATGTCCGTCTCTGTTCACTGCCAACCCAGTTTATTCCTAAATCATAAAAAGCTTCATGCAGCGCCAGAATGCCACAGATTTATCAAAAAGTTCTACAGGGAACTTTCCGATTTGCCTATCTATCTATTATCTATGATGCGTATAGTTCTAGACCCACTTGTGGCATTTGGATTCCCTAAAGTGGTATGAAAGAAGTTGCCACAACAAAAATTTGCTTTATTGATTTTTTACCTCTGCAAAACATCGTGAACTGAGAACTAGATAGTTTCAAACGTCAAATCTAAAATTCGTGGGCTGAGACAGACCCCCGTGTGTAGGGGGGGGGGGCTATTGAGTACTGATTTTAGGGGCTCGGGCTTCCGAGGAGCCCGCCAGATGTTGACAATTTTTTTTTCACATTTCACCCCGCCGCTCATCAGTTATTAAGCGCGGGGGGCCGCCAGTGAAATTGGTACCGATGATGATTTGATGTGAGTAGCCTGGGCTGAGACCACAGGGTTCCAGACGGCATTATTTTCAAACTAGCTTTCATTGAACAAATGAAATTTCAGAGCATTCTATACTATTTGCTCTAAAAGTTTAACATTATTCCCAAAGGTAACGTCACAAATTGAAGTGTAAAACAGTTTTAAATCACAATCAGAAATTTATGAATAATTCGTATTACTGAATTGACCAATTTGGATATGGATCATATGTAATTTCACAATGAAGAAAACACTGCTTCGGACAAAGTAGATAACTCCGTAAAGCTGTAAATGTAATGTAAAGTTGGCAAAGACATCAGACAGAGCTATTTTCTATAACAACTATAGCGAACACATGACGCGTGTACTGGAGGTCTCGCACTGTAGAATAACTACAGGCGGAATCAAGATTTCTAACTTAAGATTTACAGATAATACCGCCTTAGTTGCAGCAAGCGAAGATGAGTTCATACACCTGCATGACATGCTTCAGGCAATAAATCCTGATTATGGTATAAGTGTAACTTACAACAAAATGAAAATTATGATTGTATGCCAAGCAGTGATAAGCACCCAGACATTACGAATTGCAAGATCGGCCACATACTAGTTGAGCAAAATTTGATTAACAGAAATACTACGAAACTCACAAAAATCAGACTTGCTAACGCCTTAGTTTTCTTTCTTTACGTCTCTGAGACATGGGCCGTTAGAGAAGCAGACAGATGACGTATTGATACTACAACCTATCGCAATAATAATTCGATTCCCCAACAAATACGTCCCCAAAAGCGACTCTTCGTCATTATACTCTCCGGAATATTCTCATTTTTCTCCATATCAACCAGAGGGAGGACAATATAGAACGGTTGAAAATTCTGGAAAAACCAGATAGCAAGAAGCGACGAGGAATCGTTCAAGACGTTGGGCTGATGTCACCAAAGGGCTGATGGGGAAGAGGTGAGGTGAGGCTGTGCACCTAACACGCAACCCGGACAGATGACGTATTGCCGTCAGGTGTGCTATACAGTAACTAGAATAATTCATTGAAACGTCCGGCAAGACGAGGTGAAAAAGAGGAGGAGGAAGTAAATTGGTTTTATACTAAACTTGTTGAATTTTGCTGCTCGTTCTTCAGTGTGGATTTATGACTAGTTTTTGTTATTTTCTCAAGCTGGTTTATCAAGGAATCCAATGGTAATCAAATAAATAAATAAATTATAAGGCACCAACATCAGTAAAAAAACAACATACGTTAAAAAAAAAGTTGTAGTATCCTGTACATTTGTTTATTCCTGTAATATTGCTTGATATTTAACTATCTATTCCTACCACGTAATTGGATTGAAGATTCTATTCGATTCGTAAAGTAAAATCCGTTAACAAATAATTTTTTTTTTCAAATAAATTTTCTATCGTTATTTAATAACGTTAAATACATGAGATGTGGCTATTAATTTTTTGCAGTGAAATCATAAAGGAGAAAATCACTGGGTGTAAGATTATTCAGATAATTAGTTTCATTTAATCACTTGCATGATTCATTACATTTACTACCTCTTTTTCTTCTGTTTTTCTGGCAATATAAAGCAAACCACAAGGTGATAATAAACTTAAATTTCATTTACAACCTGCCATTAGTAACATACATTACTATTACAACAAGCCGCTTTCTACCGCACGTCTACTTGTAACAGATATAAATAAATGGTTATTATCAAATATAATCAATCAAGAAAAACCGTTGCTGTTTTTTTGTTGCCAGAAGCCTCAGCAATGTTTCTACCAAATCACATTTAAATTGGTTTTCTGGATAATTTTTCACGTCAGTACTGTACGGAGAGGGAGTTGCGGATCAAGAAGAATTCAATTAGTCTGTTAATTGGTATTCCGGTTTTACTGCACAATCGTTGCACCTAGAAAGTTAGTCAAAAGTCGAATTTCTCAAATACCTTGTTTATGAAATTAAAATACTTCCCCGAGAAGATAAGTAGTGGAGTGCTCGCGTTGACAGAAGTCGCTTAGTTTTTGATCCTGTTGGCACTTTTAGAGTAAAATGTATGACCTTGCCAGATATGTTGCTTATGCTCCACTTGTCGTAAAAAATCGTCCTGAATATAAGGGCACAAATCAAAATTTTTTAACTAACCACACCACGTGATTTTATCCAAAAGTCATTAAATTCTCTGTAGAATTTTTATTTTTGAAATAAATAAATAAATGACCTTTTATAATTTATTAGAAATTTCTTAGTTTACTGTTTGGAAGATACTTTTAGCTAGTATATATTTTTTCACTAGAATTCTCTACCATATAGGTAGCTAATGAATGTGCTTTTCAGAAAAAAATAATACGGGGAGTACTACGTGCAGTACAAGCTCTGAAAGTGAGATTATGAGACAAATATAATATTTACTTAACGTAAAAGAAATTCGTAAAGAATTAAGCTTAATTTGTATGAAACCAAGCAATATAATCAAAGGTTCTGATAAATTGTTTGCAACATTTATTGTTTCTTTAAAACTTTTAGAAAAAATAAGCAACCAAAGAGATGTCGAGCTACATAGCTCATCCTTACCAAACCGACGATCCGGATGACAGGATGTCAATTGACATTCTGTGTACCGGCAGTCTCTCCAGCCAAAACTCCCAAAAAAACCCCAAACAGACCGATGACCACCCCCCGGGGGGGACAAGCTGGCGAAAAAGAGAAAACGAAGACCGAAGAACGCCAGAAGAGGCCTTAGCCAGCAAGGTCCAACGAGCCAGGACCCAGGGAGGTGGGCGTGGGCCAAAATCGTCTGCACCGCTCACATTTGTGACAATTATTGTAAGGCGTATAATATAACTTTATATTATTAACATAACAGAAAATAAACTGAAAAAAATTATTAATAATAATAATAATATAATTTGCAGACATTTATCTCGAAAACGGTAACAATGGGTTATGAACAGATTAGGGTTAAAAGTGTTGATAGATTCTGCTGGCTCATTACAATAAAATTAAATGTAAATCACTCTTTGATACCGGATTTGGCTATAAAAGAAGGCTTATTAACATATCCGCATTAGCAGAAGAGTATGGACCTCAAAAATGTTCGGCATTACCGGGCCTTTATTCATTTACTAATTGACATTAGACAGAAATGTGGTGACCAAGATTTGTCTTTATCAATTGACACTAAAGTTGATTTTTCTTCCATTCCACCATCAAGAGCTTGCTTTATCGGGCTATTAAAAGGAGTGTTTACCAAACGCGTATCTGGCGATTATCCGATGAAGTTATTCACAATATTCCAAAGCCTTGGAATGATTATGGATGGCAAGAAAATGGAGAACCGCTTTGGTATTCAGCAGATAAAATACTGCCTCAATCGCTTTTTAGTTTTTGTGTTAAATGACAAAAACAATATATTTGCAATTTTTTTAAACGGACACCATTTTGAAAGAACAGCCTGTTTTTTTTTAGGACATGTCTTAAATTGTTCCTTAGGCTTTAATCTTTTTGAAAAATATTGTCTAAGGATCGGGGGGGGGGTGCACGGACAGTTAGGGTGGGCTCCGTAGTATTACGTTTAATATTGAATTTTATATTTTATTTTAAGAGCTGAATCATTTATCTGGAAAATGGTAACGCCTATCCAAATATTGTTAGGAACAAAATTGTAGCACATTTTATGCACTTTGTTTTTTGTGCAGAAAGATTTCTCCATCTTTTTTAGTTTTTGTGTTAAATCACAAAAACAATATTTGCAATTTTTTTTTAACGGACGCCATTTTGAAAGTACAGTCAGTTTTGTTTTTTAGGGCATGTCTTAAATTGTTCCTTAGGCTTTAATCTTTATGAAAAACATTGTCCCCAAGGATCCGGGGGAGGGAGTGGGGGTGCACGGACAGTTAGGGTGGGCTCCCGTAGTAGTAGAGTCGACTGAAATTTAACTTCATCAAATGTCACATCACTGTCTGAACTAAAATTACAGCCACGATCTAGAAAAAATAGGAGTTCTCAAACAAATTGAAACGCTTTTGTTGACGAACTTGAAAACAACTCTAAACTAAAATTGATGTTTATTTCACACGATAATGTTGACTCAACATAATAAGCACAAGAAAATAAATACCGAAATAAAATCATAATTTGTTAATGAAATAAACATAAATAAATGTAGAAGTAGACAATTCGACTATTTGAGAATCGCTGAAAACTCGACTAAAAGATTATTTATTTGACTTGTTAGTGTGTATTCTATATTTCTGTCTCATAAGAGGTAGAGAGAAGCTCGACAGACATGCGCGGCTAATTGCTTTGCATTATTGCAAAAACTGTTTTATAATTACAGCAGCTCGAAGTTTAAAAAATGGTGACATTTTGTGCTGCTGTAATTTTTAAAGAATTAACCTTAGAAGAATTTCTTAGTCTACAATATTAATAATAACTATAATTACTCTGTAGGATAATAGGAGAATTGCAAAAAATCTGCAGAAAAGCGCAGATTTTTACCTTTTTGGGCGAATGTGAATCGTAAAGTATTAGCAATAGGAAAAATTTGTTGTGTTGGCAGATCAGTGAAACTCGGAAAATTCGGATAAAATTCGTTGTTTTAAACAAATAATTCATTCTGCTTTAAGATAATTTTATTGATTGCAAAATTAATCATGAGTATTAATGACGTGGGAACAACGGAGAGAAACATACTTCAGAAATTTGAGAAAACTTTTCAAACATCGAGCTGCTGTAATTTTAAAACAATTGACAGTAGAAGAAAATTGCTCAAACAAATGTTTTAGGAAGTTTTATAACATACAGTATTGATAATAACTGGATTCTGGATTGTTTGGAGGGGGGTAAGCTTGCGCTAACGTGCACTCAAGCCTCATGGGTGGTTCATTGCACTACGCCCGTAGATGGCGTCATGTCCACCGAGCCCCTCATTCCTCAAGCCAGCTAACATTTGTGATGTACTTGAGCAGAAGATCCGGCGGGGCGCCATCTATAATAATCATAATAGGCCAGAAGTCCCCCAATATGGATTCTCCTTTCGTTGAGAGAGCAGGGCAGTGACAAGCTCGGCAGTCTCGTCATCCAAATTACACCCTCTATATTAAGGATTGTCTATAATTCCCAATGTATAAAAGTGTTTGTTTAATCTGCAGTGTCCTGTTAGTAATGCTACATATGCAGATTACTCCCAAAAATAATGTCTGCCTACCTTACGACTGGGTGTGGCCAAAGCCATTCTGCTATACCTGCAGCTATTTAGACCACTCCATGTGGCGTTTGATTGTATAGTTCTTTAACAAGAAACTGTGTACTGAATCCAAGAGTACTATTGAATCCTTGTGGGCTAAAGCATCCGCTTCCTGAATACCCTGTATTCCATCATGTTTTTTCACCTAACAGAGCTGCACTATTATTTCCTGCGTTCACATCTAGGGCCTTTCTAATTTGTTGAATAAGTTGTTTGTGGCAAGCAGGGCCGTTCTGCTAGTCATTGATATGCTCACCGTTTTACCACTGAATTTCTGATTTCTCCTATTTTTCTAGTTGCGCCTGGAATATAGTGCTATGTGTCCCTAGCGGTATTGTCAAGTGTAGATCTATTTCTTCTAAGTAGACTCCATCTCCTGATCCACAGTCCATTTTTAAACCATCGGTGTAGATTGACACGCCCGATTCATCAGTTCCAGACGCGTTCAAACTTACCTCAAAATTCTTGTTGAAATTATATATAAGGAGGATATGGTCGGTAAGATTAACATGTTTCGTGGCCTGTTCTAGAATACGGGCATATCTCTCATGTTTTCAATTCATAATTTTTTTGTTTTTTTTTAATCGCCTTATTTATTTTAATGTCCTGGCGGAGTTTAGCCGATGGCTATTCTACCACTCAACCAGGACGAACACACACATAGACAACATCACAACGCCCATTCCCTGCGACATTGCCATCTGCCGCAGCTGAGACTCGAACTCAGGAGAGGAGAGCGACTAGACCGTGTTGTCTCTCACACAACCGCAGTCTAGCCCACTGCTACCGTCTCGGTAATACGAGAAAAACGCCACTACACATCCGTACCCTAGCCAGGATTCGAACCTGGGACTCCGTGGTCGCAAGCCTAACACCTTAAGCACTGCGCCACCGAGCCGGTCCTACAGATTGTCCTACAGATTCCAACATCAGAGCAGTCCTCAAGGTCACCTCCTCTATGAATATATTCAATGGAGGAACTCAGAGTATAGTCTCTATTGCAGCTGTAGGCGTCATTTTCATCGCACCAGTAACGCAGATGCATGCCAATCTTTGAACATGGTCTAGTTGAGATGCTGCTGTTTTTTTACTTACTCTGAACCACCAGACTATGGCTGCGTAACAAAGCACAAGTCTCATTACAGTAGTGTACAGCCAGAGGGAAATCCTGGGTGAGAAACCTGAGAAACCTCAGGATATACCAGTTGCTCTGAGATACTGCTAGAAGGCCGCACATGCCGTGTTTACTCAACAGCCATATGCTTTTTATAATTTAGGGTGCGGTCAAGTATGAGCTCACTTACTTGGCCTCACTGGCTAAGTGGAGTTGAGTGAGCGATACTTTGGGCAATTTCATATTAGCTAGTTTCCTTTTCTTGGTGAATAGTACTAGCTCAGTTTTCTGGGGGTTAATCGGAGGGAGTGTTCTCTGAACCAATTATCGACTAACGTGAGGGTTGGTTGCATAAGTTCGCATAACGGGACCTCAAAGTTTCCGTTTGTAAGTATTTTATTTGAATAGGAAAATCATAATATACAAATTCACTTTTCTAAAGTAATTACAAAGAATCATAATTTATACATAAATAAATAATACACACACTTACACACTCAGACTAATACATATACAAATAAATTAAAAATAAGGAGGAAAAATATATAAAACAAGTGGAGTTAATCAATCGACTTTATAAAGCTTACAATTTTACGTTTGAATACAGGTAGAGAGATAGATTTCTTTACATCCTCTGGCAGCATGTTATATTGATCGATGCCTTTATAGCGTTTAGCAAATTGGTAATGTCATATGCATAACCTATTGTGAAGAAGCCCGAGTCATTGAGGCGGTGGTAGGAGGCTATCGGCGACCATAACCCGCAGCTTCTATTGACCATGCCTCTAGTATCGATGTTACCCATATTTATTCGAACAGCTCTGCATTTAAACATGTGTGTTATCCATTCACTAAGAGTCTTAGGAGAGTATTTGAAGAGTTTTGCCTATACTCTCAAAGGTTACAAAAGCACCTTCGATATCAAGAAACGTCCCCGGGGTAGACATTTTCATGGCCGTCGATTTCTCAATGCGAGATGCTACGAAGTGAAGTGGATTCTGTAGATTTCCCTGGGAAGTAAGCGTGTTGATTTGGATGTAGCGGGTGTAAAACTAACATTGTATCTCTGATTTCTTGATTACATAGTTTTTCCAAAATCTTTCAGTAGGGAAGAGGTAATTGACTAATTGGCCGATCCGATTTTGGAGTAGTCCGTACGGACCTGGTTTAGATATGAATATTACCTTTATTTTCCCCCACCTTACCTAGGTGTATTTGAAGGAAATGTACGCCTTGTAAATATGCATTCGGTGGTGGCTTATGTGTTCCAGTCCCCACTGAAGTAGGGCTGGAAAAATACCGACAATACCTGTTTATTTAAAAAGGAGGAAGACGTGAAGCTACTTTTGCATCGTCCATTGTCCCATTTGCAACCTCCCAGTCCATTGCGGTAGCGACCGGGTGGGATACATTGAGCCCATACAAGACGACACTGTGCTACTTGGAAACATTATTTTTAGCAGGAGTTCAAATGTTTCAGATAGGTATGCTGTAAAGGAGCTATCCTCTTGTTTCATGAACCATGGCTGTTGTTGGGGATCTTTGGAGAGTATCTCATTGAGCCGTTCTGCTGAGGCAGTGCATGCAACTTCGCTGCAGAAATATCTCCATGATGCTCTTTATCTTTCGCCAACAACCTTTTTGTACAGCCTTTGACTATTCTTGTATGCCTCTTAGTTTTCGGCACTTTTAAACTCACTGTTTAGTTGACAAGTTTTCTTGTCTTTATTCGCAGCCGGTTGAGTTCTTTGCATGTCCCTTTCTAACTTCTCTTAAAAGACATAACTTGAAGCGAGGGCTTGCTGTAACTTAGCAACGTTGTTGTCACTATCCTCTATCGTTTCGATCTTTCGATCTTATTTGTGTTGAGGGGAACCAGTTGACTAATAAGACAACAACCATAGTCTAGCGAATTTATTTTTTTCTACTACCGTCTATATAAATGACTTTTGCAACCTTAGCATCACGCGCGATAACGAAAGTAAACATTCGAGTTACCTGATTGCTAATGCGTTGCTAGCTACGAAAGTAACGAAAATAGAACTTTCGTGGCCAGGACAGAAAATTAAAAAAAAAACAAATTTTAACGCTTCATGCATATACCTTGCTTTGGTTTTCTTGGGATAAAGCGAGATACAAGCAATATTGGCTGCTTCTTGTATCCCATTTTCATAACCACCAAACATATTTGTTTATTTTAGTTTGAAACCACCAGAAATTACAATCTTTAACATAAACCTTTATGACAGATAGTAAATGTTTCGTTGACATGGAAACAATTTTCACAGACGGCCTCCTAAATAATAAAATTTATTAAATCCCATATCTTTCGGTAATAGAAAAAATATAATACATTGCACGATGCGAAAGCCCTTTTAGGTGTTTTTTGAAAGGTATCGGCTTCGCCTCGACCATTCAAAAATCACCTCACACCTAAAAGTAAACTTTCGCATCTAGTAATGTAAATAAATATTTCTTCAAATGTCAGAAAGACATGACATTTCATGGCATTAAAGTTTTATTTTTAGACGGCTGTGCGTTGTTATTAACAACGGAGGTAAATGTACTTCTTTTTTTCGGCCGACCAGAAAATACACTCTTTCTGGAGAAATTATCCGCCAGAAATTAACGTTTTCACGGGCTAGACCGTACAGTGGGCATCAGAGATCGGCAAAAGCTTTTTTTGTGAAAGCGTTTCGAAATTGACAAATTTTGATATTCATTAGAATTTAGAAATGGAAATCTTTTAGGCACTAGTGCGTAAACGTGACACTTTTAGGCACTAGTGCCTAAAAGTAAAAATGAAACATTAAAAACAATGAAAATATTTATTTATTATAAATTTTAAAGGTACAATTATGTAAATTGTTAAAGTGAATACTAGAGACATCCAGCTTCTCTTCTGTAAGAACAATGCAAGGACTTGTAGTCGGAATGAATACACTGCTAATACTGGCAATGCTGCTGGCTTCTGCTTCTGTGTGAACTTCTTTTAATTTCTTACTTGGCGTATCTTTCTGCCCTATGATTCTCTTTGCTATTTCGTTTTTCTATTCAATTGAATTTTCAATATAACCCTCGGCAACTGAGCTTGATCGCCAACCTCCATGACGCTTTAAAAGTGTCATGTCCGCTCCAGAATCTGCCAATATTGTTGCAGATCTGCACCGGAAGCAATGACCAGTGTATTCATTGGCGTTGGAGAGTCCAAGAAATCCCGCTATCTTTTTTGGCATACCTCCAATGGGGTTATTGTGTGTAAAAAACTTAAAAATACCTACTAAATCGAACAGGAAAATATACGAGGATAACGTAATAGCAATTAAATTCACTCTGATATTTGTTAATGGAGTATTTTCCTATTTTCTTTTATTGAATAATATCATAGAATATGTACAAACAAGCCTTCCAATACAGATTTCCGCGAAAATAATTATCAATTTTTTGAGAAAACAGAAGTTAAAATAAGTGGAGCAACAGGTGTTTTAAATTGGTGACGCAGATAGTTTGGCCGATGACGTAGGCAGACTGTATGGATTTGTTGATAGAATGGTTTTATACAAAACAGTGTGGTGTTGCTAAGTTGAAATTCCTTCTCTAGTTCTAAATAATTTTTAATGCCGAATAGATTTTTAAAAACATATTTATCAAAACATGACAACAATGTCAACGGCTAGTCAAATGACAGATATGTTCTAACGTCGCCGTCATGTTGATTTGAAGCATTTCAGTTTCTTTCATCCAGGTATTTGCTGTAATTTACAAATAGTAGATGTCATTTAAAGGTATTTTGGAAGTTGTGGAAACACAAATATAAGTGCCCCGGAAAATTTTTTTGTAACTGTTCCGAAAAATATGAATATTCGAAGAACTTGGTGGCAAGCATCCAGTATTTGTGATTCCATCCCTTCAAAAACCCAAATTTTGTTTATAGAAAGAATCCATCATGTCATAATCAACTTTGGGCAAATTAGATGAATCTCCTTTCACAAAATTCAACTACATCTTAATAGTTTATTGACAAAATATAAAATAACAAAATCAAACGCCACATAAACAACAAATAAATCTAACCAATATATCTCTTTCACTTGTATTGTGACAAGAAGATCAAGAAGTGACAGCTGGCCAAGGGCAGCTGGCGGCACGCAAGAAATGTTGCCACATAATCCTCGTCGTGAGTTTTGTTTACATTTTTAAGATTAACTTCTACATAATAACAAATATAAATACCTTTCAATTCCTTCTAAATACGTGTATATAATATTTATTGATATTTAAAATACTGAGCAAAATAAAAGTGGTAAAATAATGTAAAGTAAATACACAATTTGGCATTCATATGAGATAGTTACAGTCTAAGCGAAAGTTGTCTATGATTGGTTAAATTATTTCCCGCCAAATAAAATCATTTGAAATCTGTGTCTAGACGGGCGTATTCTTATTTTTCATTATTATTTAAGAAATTATTGTTTCGGTTTAAATTGATTATGCAGTAATTGTTAAAATAATAACATTACTTGAAACTAAATTAAAAAAAAATGGAAAATACCCCATTATTCATAAATCCACAAAAATTATACTACATTTTAAATTTTATTAACGCGTGACGTCAATGGTTAGAGGTAATTTAATTGTCGTTAGATTGCTGCCCTGTCAATATCTAAAGTAATACTAATGTTTTAACTTCTAGTTTTCCAGTTTGAAAATAAATATTTTATGAATTTTAGGAAGTGCGAAGAGGCGCATATTTTCGGCCACAACTTTGTTGTTTTTTATGTTAGAGAAAAAATAAAAAAAGCATCGGAAAGCTCCTTTTGAATTGGGGTCAACAAATATTTTGAAAAAACTGATAATTAGCGAGATTCTTGGGAAAATGGAAGAAATTTCACGTTTTCCTAGAAAGTGCATGTAAATCTTAAAAAAATAATTTTTCCCAGAAACGTTTTCTTCGAAGGGCCGAGATTAATAAAGCGTCTGGGTAATACAACATGATATTAAGAGTACATCGTAATTGAGGTCAATTTCAGTTAATTACCGATTAATTACGGTGGCAAAATGGCGAAATTTTACCGAAAAAAAGAAGCTCTCATTTCCGCCCCTTCTATTTCCCTCATTTTTGTCGCAAGACAAAAAATTGAAAAAGAGTTTTAGCAAACTTAATTCTATTTAAATTCGTTAGAGTAGTTTTTTGGCCTGGGAGCCAAGGTTAAGGAGTTACCGACTCTTTAAACAAGAAATGTGCGATTTTTGCCGGTCATGCCACATATTTCAGTAAATATCTCCGAAATGAAAAAAAAAAAAAATCAAGATTCTGATGGAAAAAAATATTCGTAATGAAACGAACTCGTTTTACGGTATTTTTTATTTTGAGCTAGCTCAGAGATATCGGCGAAAAATAGCTTAAAAAAAGCATGCATTTCGGAACTGAAAATAGCACAAAAACATGCATTCTTAAAACGTTCATATTTTTCGAAAAACGCTTGTGGGAGGGCCGTACGATGTCGCGACGCAAAGAGGTCTTCCTCTTGTTCTACTTGATCTGCATCGTAAATTGCACAAGGCAGATCGAAAATTCGGCTCGGCACGAACAAATCAAAAGTGGCATTTTTTAACATTTAGCGAAAACGGCAAAACAAATTGTCGGTACACGTCAATATAGGTAATGGTGAAGTAAGTATTTCATGGCTGCCATACTAGGCGAGTCTGTCTGGGATTTTTCCCAAAAATTTTCTATACCATTTGAGTTAGCTACGGATTCTTATAGGAAAAATTCCGCTATACAAGATTTTCTTATGAAAAATTTTCCTAAACCGCGAACTTCATGGTCAAATAATTGTTTAAACAAAATTTTTTTCGTTTTTATTTAATAAAGTGAAAACGGTTTGACGGATCCGAAAAAATCTTGATTTAATTAAAAGATATTTTCAATACGCGTCGTTTGGCGCCAGGCACAACTCATTTTGTCAACCCGTACATTTGTTATAGCCAAAATAAATTCCTTAATTAACAAATTGATTACTCAGAAACTAATGAGGTCAGGATATTGTTTTTTTCAAAAAATATGCCTTTTATGCCAAAGAATATACCATATTTTTTTTGGCCCGATATCTTCAATACTTTTTGATTGTCTAAACAATTGGCATAATTTGTTAATTAGCAAATAATTTTTTTTTCGAAAGTTTGATCGACTTCAAACCAACTTTAAACGATAAATATTGATGTCGGGCATAACCCCCATAGACGTCTGCACGAATACAACTTTTTGCTTTTGTTTATTTAAAGTTTCAATTAATTTTGCAAATTAACAAATGGAATATCTCGGCTCTGGGTAAGTGTATCGTTTTGTGCATATGAACATGCTTGGAAAAAGGAAGATTTTGAGACCACAAAGAACTTAATCGGATAACCGGAACCGGAAATATAGGTGATATTGCGTTAGAGGCTCTAATTTGTTTATTAACAACAACACGGGTTCAGTGCAAATGAAAGCTAACAAGTTTTTCCATCAACCACAAAAAGTTCTACAAAAAATATTCAATCCCCGAAGAGTTATACGCGTTTTTGACCCTCAAAAAAATTTCTCCCGCAACGTGAAAATAGTAAGATTTGACGCGGGTTCGATCGTCGGTGTGGGCAAATTTTTTTTCGTCAAATTTGCTTTTTTTTTCGTGCAATAAAATATTTTTTAAATTGTAAAAAAACGCTATAAATAATTATTTATTCTTGAGAACTTCATTAAATCCGTAACTTTCGAGCTGATATTGTGCACCTGCTTTGTATGTTCTACATTTCTTATAGTCGAAATCATGGAACGGTGGAAGGGGATAGGCCCTTTTGTGAGTGGGGGACCGGTTTTTTACAACACGGTGGTCCTTGAGCACGATGCGTGCAGCTGTTCGTTCTTTCCGTGGATTTTCTTGCTACGTACAGACGTGTATTTTTAGATACAGTGTATTTTTCCACGAGTTCATCCATTAAAATTGTTAAATCTATTGATTATTTCTCATTTACAAATAACAAAGTGTGTGTTTTTTTCATGAGACGTGAACTTTTTTTATTATTAGAAAAAAGTAAAAAAAAATTTATTGCCTTTTTATTTTAGGTCTTTTTTCGATAGGCACCCCCCTCAAATAAAGTAAAACAAGCCTTCTCTTTCACAAAAAGTAGTAAAAAAAAAACAAAAACTACCGACAAACTCTCGTTGGACAAGAACAATCACATGTTTGTTGCAAGATAGCCATTTATTTAATGAAAATTGCAAAAAAAAATTATTTACGTTTTTAAAAATTTCTCAGAAAGTAAAAAGATTTATTATCATAAAAAATCTTGGTTACATAAAAAAGGAAGCAAATTTGATGAAAAAAAAAATTGCCCACACCGAGGATCGAACCCGCCTCCCCATTGAGCGTCAAATCTTACTATTTTCACGTTGCGGAAGAGATTCTTTCAAGGGTCGAAAACGCGTATAACTCTTCAGGGATTGAATATTTCTTGTAGAACTTTTTGTGCTTGATGGAAAAACTTGTTAGCTTTCATTTGCACCAAATCTCGTGTCAAAAAAGTTGTTAATAAACAAATTAGAGCCTCTAACGCAATATCACTTATATTTCCGGTTCTGGTTATCCGATCAAGTTCTCTCTTGTCTCAAAATTTTCCTTTTTCCAAGTACTTTCATATGCAAAAAACCCCATTTTGATACGCTTACCCAGAGCCGAGATATTCCATTTGTTAATTTGCAAAATTAATATAAACTTTGAAAAAACAAAAGCAAAGAGTTGCATTCGTGCAGACTTCTATGGGGGTTATACCCGACATCAATATTTATCGTTTAAATTTGGTTTGAAGTCGATCAATTAAGTTAATTGCTAATTAACAAATTATGCCAATTGTTTAAACAATCAAAAAGTATTGAAGATATCGGGCCAAAAAAAATATGATATATCCTGGTATAAAAGGCATGTTTTTTGAAAAAAAAAACAATATCCTTACCTCATTAGTTTCGGAGTAATCAATTTGTTAATTAAGAAATTTATTTTGGCTGTAACAAATGAACGGGTTGACAAAATGAGTTGTGCCTGGCGCCAAACGACACGTATTGAAAATATCTTTCGATTGAATCAAAATTTTTTCGGATCCGTCAAACCGTTTTCATTTTATTAAATAAAAACGAAAAAAATATGTTTAAACAAGCATTTGACCATGAAGCTCGCGGTTTAGGAAAATTTTTCATAATAAAATCTTGTTCAGCGGAGTTTTTCCTATAAGAGATGGTATACAAAATTTGTAAAATCACCTCTTTTTACCCCAGGCAGACTCGCCTATACGAATTTACTGCTTGAGCTATACTGCGCATGCGTAACCATTGACGTCGCGGCTTTTAACGGGAACTACCATTTTCAAATTACAAATTGAATTTAAAATTATTTAACGCCCATAAAAAAAATTGCCGTTACATATGTTTAGTTATTACTAGTCCTATAATGCCAATTCAATCTAAATACAAATTTTGAAATAACCACATTGTATTGATTCCAACTGGCAGGGTACAGCATTTATTGCTTCGATATGTTAAGAAAAATCGCTGATGTGTCGTATTGAGTGGACGAAGTTTTGCGTACTTACGAAAAATATCTAAAAAATTGATGCCATCTATTCATCCCCCAGTAATCGTAAACATTCTTGGAATATGAGTTTTTGTGTTCAGAATTTTGACACTAATAAATGACAGACAATCTTTAATGGCATCTACTGTCAAAAATGTGATTTATTCCCTCCTAAATTATTCTAGGAAATAGCGTGCAAATTCGACGACGAATGGTTACCGTCTGCCAGTCGGCAATCGGAGAGATCATATAAGTACAAAATTTTTTTCTCTTTGGAACTTTTTGGTATGGTGGGAGGCTAGGGAGGGAGGGACACTTTTTTTTTATCTAATGGTTACCAATATCTGTCCGCATAGGTAGTTAGTATATGTACTTCTCATACTACAATTACGCTGGCAGACGAAACTTCCGGTCGGCGCGCGGTAACCGGAAATTAAAAAAAAAGAATTTTAGTTACCGGACCAAATTTGACACAAAATTTTTGTTTCGGTGTACAGTAGCACTGTAGCAGAGAACTTATACCACAGAGAAGCGACAATATCGGCGGTTCCTTTGATATTTTATGGCCCGGTTCTAATGACATTGACATGAGTGAAAGACAACCTCTTACACTGAGAGAACTGTAAAGTTTGAGTACACTGAAAGTAATTCAGTATAATATGTTACTATACCACATATTAAATATAATTAAATAATAGTTGATGTTTTATATACTATTAGTTTCTAAAAAAGGCTAAAAAAAACGTAAAAAAAAAATGTAAATAATATATTAAATATCAAATATTTACATTCACATATAATAGAATGTATTGTATAGGTATACGTTATTAAAACATATTTTAGAATAATATTGTACATAATATCACAATTTATTCTATTTTAATATTTTTTTGTTTACCTATAATTCTAAAAATTAAACAAACAACATGTTTTACAAAAAAGATTTTTATTTATAATATACATAAATTCTAGTGCTAAGTTGAATATACAAGGTAGTATAGTACGTATTATATGCTGATGATACAACACTTTTATATTTTGGAAAAGATTATGATGAAATAACTAGTACTATATTAAATATGACTTGAGGCAAATATCACTTTTGGTTGCAGATTAATAAATTAACGCACTCAACTTTAGAAAATCGTCATTTATGTTTATGTCTAAAAATCAAATTCCAAATTCAGTTCCATCCATTTCATTTAATAATGATACAATTAAATATTCGCCATTAACAAAATTTTTAGGACTTCGTATTGATGAAAAATTGTCATAGATTCATCATATTGATGCGTTCCAGAAAAAAATTTTCTCCTGTTATTGAAATTCTTTTTAGAATACGAACTTTTATATCTAGAAAATATTTAAAAAATATATATTATTGCCTCTTATATTCACACTTACAATATTTAACTTCTATGTGAACCACAGCCAATAATTCTGTTATGAAACTTTTAAAAACATTATAAAATAAAAAAGCTATAAAATGTAGGAAGTGACTAGGCACAGGCCGCGGCGTGTACGGAAATCCGAAATTAAAGAC
This sequence comes from Rutpela maculata, assembly GCA_936432065.2. NCBI lineage: Eukaryota > Metazoa > Arthropoda > Insecta > Coleoptera > Cerambycidae > Rutpela > Rutpela maculata. The sequence continues at coordinate 30,351,875 of OW386289.2, forward strand.
CCGTCCGACGTGTTTTATTGTCAATAACTACATGCACGCCGCGGCGTGTACGGAAATTAAAATTAAAGACCCGTCCGACGTGCGCATGCGCACGTCGGAAGGGTCTTTAATTTCTTTGTTAAGTAAAAGTTTTACACATTTTCTGCCAGGAAGTCAATATCTCAGTGTGTAAGGTGGTTACCTCTTGCCTATCTTCCGGCAGCTCCCCTAGCCACACTTCCTTCTACGATAACTTACTCCTACCCTTATCTCTCCTCAACCTTACATCTTTCCATTCCCTCTTTCTCCCCATTTATGTTTGTACAATTTTGTTCTTTTATGCTTTTTGTTATTTTCATTCCTTTTTTGTCTTTCTAAATCCCCTCTAGGCCGAAAACTTACCTAAATCCTAATTTTTTAAACCACAATTTTATTTCCACCCTACCTTCCTTGTCAGCAATCAGACCACAAGGTCATCATTTTTTCGAACGGGTTTTTTCGTTTAGTTGTGTTCCCGTATCAACAATCAAAATTACGAAGTGCGCTCGCCTACGATTTTAGTGTTCTTAGTGTTGTGTTTATTTTTAAGTTACTAAGGTCCATGTGGACACATCAAAAATTTTAATCTAGTTTTTAAGTCTGCCCGTGGCAGACAGGAGCTTCTAGTATCCCTCTTGAATTTATTTCCAAGCCGAACCGGACCTACCCCATCCAGCCTCACACCCACCTCGGCGATGTTCGCCGTGGTTGTCTGGCTGGCTCCGGGCTAGGATCCGCTGAGGCACATATATTGTACCTGAACTTAAAATAAAATATTATTGTCGTCGTTGTTGTTGTTGTTGTTGTTATTGTTGTTGTTGTTGTTGTTGTTGTTGTTGTTGTTGTTGTTGTTGTTGTTGTTGTTGTTGTTGTTGGTTACCTCTCAATACTAAGGTTGCGGGTTCAAGTCTCATGAATTGCAGTTTTTTTTTGTGTCCGAGATATTTTTTCTTTGCCTTAAAATTATTTTTATACCTGAATGTGCCAATTAGGTTGTGTTATGTTCTTTTTTAAATTACTGAAAAGCAACATATTATGTTACTATTGCTACAAAAAAGCCAAAAGGTACCTGGTACCTTTCTCAAATTTTTTAATTCTAGTGCGTTGTACGTTTTTGTCATTTAGGTAGTTAGTAAAGGCCTATTAGACGGATTTTTAATTTAAATTATTCGGAGTTTTACTAGTAATTGCCAATAAGACACGTTGGACGGGTTTTTAATTTAGGTTTCCGTACACGCCGCGGCGTGCATGTAGATATTGTCAATAAAACACGTCGGACGGGTATTTAATTTCGATTTCCGTACACGCCGCGGCGTGCGCCTAGCCATGTCCTAAAATGTATCTACAATCTTCCATACTTGGAACCTACAATAGGGCATGTGCACGTGACGTCACAACTAACCTCAAAAATATATGTTTCTTAAGATTTACATGTATTACGTAGCTATTATTAATATGTCTGCCTGGTTCCTGTACTTTCAACCAAAATCTAGTTCAATGTAATGTTTATGAAGTTTTAAATAGTTTGTCCCAATAAAATAAGACACGTTTTGTAGGTTAGAAATATAACCTATAATTAGCAGTCTTTTATTATTCAACAATATTGAAACATTATTTGCGCGAATTTTTAAATATTTGAATACTGGCTCCAAGCTAAAAATGCGCATAGAAACATTAAAAATAAGAATAAACTTAAAAAACTTAAAATTTGAGGTTATGTTAGTTATATGATGCACATTGCACATACCCTATTAGTTTATATAATCCAAATAATCTACTTGATATTGACTCGATATATACACTAAAAATTATAAATGTGACAAAATTTTAACCTTTCTGTTTACTTTGTTGTCGGTTTTAGTAGTTTTTAAATCCCGATTTGTGTATTTAATGGAATAAAAAATCTTCATTCTTATAAACAAATTTTTAACATATAGTTTTGGGAATTCTAAACATGGATGAATAAAATCTGTGTTGTTCATTATGTTAAATAACGTATTAGAAAATGGTTTATAAATGCGATATTTTTGCTAAATTTTGTTAGATGTAAAAATCTCCACATATAAGCCAAAACATTGGATATACGGGCTCGGTTCTTTGAGAAAAAATGTTAGTACATAACTCATTAACAAATCAAACGGGTGGTTTTTATATTTTAAATCTTACTTTTCCAAGAAAAATGGATTATACAGATTTTATGGTTCTCTAGGGTTATACCGGACACCGCAAATCATTCCCTGAAGGCACAAACACATTTATTTTTTTTCTTTATGGTGTATTATTTATAAAAGTTTTTTGTTTATCGATTTTTACTTCTATTTGTACATGTGCTAAAATAAAATATATTTTAAATTTTACTTTTTTACTTTCCTCTTTAAGGGGACCCTCCCTTCAGGTCTATTTTTAATAGCATATACCTATATTTTTTTAAATAAAATTATCCGATTCGTGTGTATAACAAATTGTATATCGAAAAAATATTAAAATATACACATTTTAAATGGAAAATACAATTTTCCAATACACTCCCAAACCAGAAGTTATATCGGACACATTTAAAAAATAATAAAAAAAAATCGGCAGCTACTGGAAGCGGCTGGAACCTCCCCACCCGGTGAATCTTTGAAGCCGAAAAGAGCACTAAACAATATGAAAGATGTCATTTAATTATATTTATTAAGTTGAAATATTTTTTTCGTATTAAATCAGAAAAAAGTCTTTCGTTCGGTGGGATTTGGACCTAAGAACTTGAGTGTTAAATGTATAGTCTGCACAACATTAACATTTTATTCAATGTTTTTAATACAAATATATGCTTCATCGGATCCTAGCCCGGGGCCAGCCAGACAACCACGGTGAACACCGCCATGGCGAGTGTGAGGCTGGACGGGGTAGGTCCGGTTTGGCTTGGACAAAATAGAAAAGTAGCTCCTGTCTTCTGTAGGCAGGCTTAAAAACTAGGTTAAAATTATATATTATATAATATTATATTATATTATGTGTCCACATGGACCTAAAATGAATATAAAAATAAACACAATTCTATAAAAACATTCGTAGGCAAGAGCACTTAATAATTTTGATTATTGATACGGGAAACAACTAAACGAAAAAACCTGTTCGTTGGTAATGGGATGGATGGCAGGGATGGCCATCTTTGGAAAAAACCATATAACTCTTGGTGGACAGCTTCCCTGCCAGATGTAGCCAGGGTAGTGTTCATGGTGGATCGTTTAAGTTTGAGTTGGTATATTTTGTTTTATCTTTTGGCCTCGACCAATTTTTCACTAAATCGGTCGGGAAAGTGATAGCAGTCAAATTTTTGGTTCCAACGTTTCTCTGGGGACTTTGGTTTTTGAAAAATGTTTAGGTTGGTACCAATGTCTTAAATTGTTTTTAGGTTATGTAGTACTATTTTTAGGTTATGTTGCCGGAAGAATTTCCGGCGCGATGCCGGAAGTAGCGGAAATAGTTTTTAAAATATAATGTCACTGTCACTTTTAAAGTTTTATTGGAAAAAACTCACCGAAAGCGTTCCGGTGGGGTTGCTTACACTTGTAGGGCTTGTAAGCGGTTCAGGATGTCCTCTCACACCATCCGTGGGCTTTATAAACGTCGAAAAAACTTGTAATCTCTCGATGCACTTGACACGTCAAAAATACTCAGCATACAGTTTGCACGCTTTAACACACTAGCAGAGAACTTATACCACAAATGGACCCGTAGTAATTTTTGGGAATTTTTCTTTGAGTCCATTTAATAAAATTTGACATTTTTCTGAAAATTTGACATTTTTCTGAAAAGTAATATTTTTCCGAAAATTTGACATTTTTCTGAAGTGACATTTCTCCGAAACTTTGACATTTTTCGAAAATTTTACATTTCTCTGAAGTGACATTACTCCGAAAATTTGACAATTTTCAAACATTTGACATTTATCTGAAAGGTGACATTTCTTCGAAAATTTGACGTTTTTTCGAAAATTTGACATTTTTCTGAAAAGTGACATTTTTCCGAAAATTTGACATTTTCCTGAATTTTTGACATTTTTCTAAAAAGTGAAATTTCTCTGAAAATTTGACATTGTTCTGAAGTGACATTACTCCGAAAATTTGACAATTTTCAAACATTTGGCATTTTTTTGAAAGGTGACATTTCTTCGAAAATTTGACATTTTTATGAAAAGTGACATTTTTCTGAAAATTTGACATATTTCTGAAAACTGACATTTCCCTGAAAATTTAACATTTTTTCGAAAATTTGACCATTTTTCTGAAGTGACATTTTTTCGAAAATTTGACATTTTCCTGAATTTTTGACATTTTTCTGAAAAGTGACATTTCTCTGAAAATTTGACATTTTTTCGAAAATTTGACATTTTTCTGAAGTGACATTACTCCGAAAATTTGACAATTTTCAAACATTTGGCATTTTTCTGAAAGGTGACATTTCTTCGAAAATTTGACGTTTTTTCGAAAATTTGACATTTTTCTGAAAAGTGAAATTTTTCTGAAAATTTGACATATTTCTGAAAAGTGACATTTCCCTGAAAATTTAACATTTTTTCGAAAATTTGACATTTATCTGAAAAATGACATTTTTTCGAAAATTTGACATTTTCCTGAATTTTTTACATTTTTCTGAAAAGTGACATTTCTCTGAAAATTTGACATTTTTTCGAAAATTTGACATTTTTCTGAAGTGACATTACTCCGAAAATTTGACAATTTTCAAACATTTGGCATTTTTCTGAAAGGTGACATTTCTTCGAAAATTTGACGTTTTTTCGAAAATTTGACATTTTTCTGAAAAGTGACATTTTTCTGAAAATTTGACATATTTCTGAAAAGTGACATTTCCCTGAAAATTTAACATTTTTCCGAAAATTTGACATTTTTTAAAAATCTGACATTTTTCTGAAAAGTTGATATTTCTTGGAAATTAAAAAAAAAATTTCGTGACGTCTTGTAGAAATATTTTTTTGATATCATCAGTTCGCCTGTTATAAGAATTTTATGCTTTTACGACGTCATCAGAACGTAGGTGTATTTTTAATTCACTCGTATTCCATCCATCTACAATATTTCCACCTACGTTTCAAACTTTAATTGGATGTTTCCAATAGTTAAGTCGATATCTGCACCAGTTTCTAAGAATTTTTCTTATTTGTGACGTAGGTGTATTATTAATTCACTCGTAATCCGTCCGTCTACAATATTTATACCTACGTTTCAAATTTCAGTTCGATATCTTCAACCGTTCCCGAGTTATCAGCCGAAATCACTGAACACCTCTGTCATTATTAGAATATCACCCTGTACATTGCACTGCTTTGAGGACAAAACAAGTGAAATTTTTGTTTTTTAATTTTTTTCACGGAAACCAAATCGAAAAAGTGCAAGTGTGATATATCGTTGAAATCGGAATTTTTACGGCTTTTCAATGGTTCAATTACAAATTGTAAGTTATCATAAAATAAAGAACTTGTTGTGCCAAAACGGCACTAAACGTAATCCGATCTCAACCAAAACCTTTTCAAATCTTCTGGAGCACTAAAGAAACCCTCATGCAAAGTTTCATCCAAATCCGTTTAGTAGCTTCGCCGCCATCGTGCTAACATACACACACACACACACACACACACACACACTCATACACACACACAGACATTTTTCAAAAACAACTTTTTTGGGTTCCTGGGACCTCAAAACGTAAAGATTTGATGTCATCTCAATTTTCGATTTTGGACTAATTGTAGTAACCTCCCACAATTTTATTGTGGGGAGGTTAAAACATATTGCTCATCTTAATTTACTTTTTTTACATTAAAATAAGTTCCCTAAATATACCTCTATCAACGTGCTTGATCAGATTTAAATTACGCAGATTCGTTCTTGAAATATTTTAAAAAATCTTTAGAAATCACTGGATATAATATATACCCAATTGACGGTAACTTTCAGAGCAAGGGACACACCACTGGTGCTCTGTTCTCTAACCCAGAGAATTAGACCAATGGTGGTTGGGTCGTCTTTGACGCAATGTAAACATGTTGAACTGACAACTACACAACCCATTTGTCATATGCCACGGTACACGCTTCTCTGTGTTATAAGTTCTCTGACTGTAGTGGCAGACATTTCTGTTGGTCGGTTTTTGCGTAATTTGCGATCAAAGTGGCGAAAAATGGACCAAATCTTTAAATTTTGACAAAAAATATCTAAAATTGAAAAAACGTCTGCCCAGCCAGCTTATGGTTCACAGGGTACTAAAGAATACTAACCTCGGCTGGCAGACATTTTTTCCAAATTTTACCCCCTAAACCACTCTTTGACGGGTTACATTTTTTTTTCAGGTGTGCCAACCGATAACCCCAGAAGAAGTTCGAAGAGCTCTTGAGGGCTCTAAGAACTTTGCTGCTCCAGGTCCAGACGGGATCAATAACTTTTGGTGGAAAAAGTTATCCAGTACCCACCACCATTTAGCCAGAATTTTCAATTCATGGCCAAATGGGGAGCAGAAAATTTCTTCTTGGATTGTCGAGGGGCGGACAGTGCTGATCCCGAAGAACGGAGATTTGTCTAACCCAAAGAACTACCGTCTGATAACCTGTTTAAATGCATGTTACAAAGTGTTTACGCGCATCTTGTACAAATGTGCACTGGTCCATCTCAAGAGAAGACGATGCGGGAACTACGGAGAGGACGCGCAGCTCGTGGACGGAAGCATCTTACATCATCTAGATGCCGGAGAGTCATACACTTACTTTGGTGTCGAACAACGCTCCACCCAAGAAGTGAGTGTAGTGAAAAACGCTCTCCGCGGCAAGTATCAGCACCGACTCCGACAGATCTGGTCTTAAGGCAGCACAGAGACCAGCCGATGAACTTGGTCTCTCCTTCGACGTCGAGCGGGTAAATCGCGACTCTGTCACCGAGTTGGAACCTGCTCGGCGAAAAGTCCAAATTAAATCTGCAGAACACAACAACTTTCTGCAGCTTCACACGGATAAGCCAATGCATGGAGTTTTCTACAAAAATATAGAAAACCTTGGCTTATCCGAAAGGCTGACCTTTGCTATCTTAAGGTCAGCCGGGGTGAAGTCTGAGACCGAGGGATTCATAATAGCTTGCCAGGATGGTGTATTTAACACCCTCGTCTATCGTAGTCGTTTCATGGGTATAGAGGTGATGTCAGCTGCAGGACCTGCCGCAGGGCACCAGAGACTCTTATGTACTTGCTGTCGGCTTGCCTGTCATATGCAGTCTCGGCCTATATCCAAAGGCACGACGGAGAATTACGAGTGCTTTATTACCATTTAAGACACTCGTATGGGATAGATGAAACACCAGTGCTGCCTTATGCTCCGGGGGATATTGAGTCCGTTGTGGAAAATGAGAAGTGTCTAATTTATTAGAACTACTCTTTTCCCACCGTCAAGCAAATACAAGCCAACAAGCCTGACGTAGTCCTCCTCGACCATCAATCAAGACAATGTTTGTCGTGGAGTTCTCGGCTCCCGTGGAGAGCAACATTGTCTTGAAGAAGGAGGAAAAACGGACAAAATATCGAGATCTGCTCTTCGAACTCCGCAGACTGTATCCAGACTGTTAAGACTGTTAAGATAGTGGTACTGATTATAGGAGCCCTCAGCGGAACGAGACACACGCTGCTTTCGGAACTTAAGAGCATACTGGCATGCCGAAATTCGGCAGAGGCCTTAGCCGGCAGAATGCAGAAGGCCGTCATTCTCGGTTCATTACGTCTGCTCAGGGCACAACCGGACTCAGTAGTCACTTACCCCACGGTTGTGGGGAGTGGCTGCTGGTACTACCAGCTCCCCTCTGTGAGGGTCGGAGCCACAGAGAAGGGTGACTGGTTTTTATAAAAAAAAAATGAAAATAATAATAATAATACCTAATAATAATAATAATAATAATAATAATGATAATAATAATAATAATAATGATAGAAGTTAACAGAATGTGGAATGCAAAGACCACAGTCGTGCCAGTAATTGTAGGAGCCCTTGGAACTGTCAAAAAAGGCCATGACCGTAGTCTACAACAACTGCCTGGTCAACCGAGCGCACAAAAAGTGTAGAAGATCGCACTATTGGGAACGGCGCATATTTTAAGGAAAGTCCTGGACTAGGGTCTCTGTGATCCCTTGTTGGGATATGGACTCTGACCTGTTGAAGCGGACATCACCAACGTCGCCTGAAGGGCCCAAAAACATGGAACGGGCTCCAACACTCCAACAGAGCCGAATTTCAATCGCGCGCGTGGGATTCGGTGAATAGGTTCCAGCTAAGGCTGAGAAAGTGTGCCGCTGTTAAGTCTATGATAATAATGATAATAATAATAAAATTAACTCGAATTATATAAATTTAAAAAATGACATTGAAATAAAAATTTATTGAAAGTTTTTCTAAAGTTTATTTTATATAACAAACGTTAAAAGTCTTCATCTTCATCTTCATCTATGTAACTATCAAAATCGGGGTTTTCGTCTTCGTCAAACATGTTCTCGTCGTTGAGTTCTTCATTTCTTCCCATAACCATATCAAAATTGTCACTTCACTAACTAAAAGTTAATTTTTGTAATTATAAAATGACGCCTTTTTATTAACATCAGTTCCTTACACTGTAAAGTTCTTTTTTTGCCAGGTTTTTCATTTTTGGCATAACTTTGACATTTTTAGCAATCTATTGCCGAAAATTGCCTAAATTTACCAAAATTAACACCAATTGTCAGAAAACAAATTAATTTGTCAAAATTAGCATCGATAATGTAATAGATGTCATTTGTGTTTGCTGGTATGCTGGTAAGCTGGTAAGGTGGTGGTGGACTAGCAGCGCAGTGCCACTGTCTGCTTTAGGCTGAAAGCGGAGCGCTCGGCGGTTGATTTGAAAAATCAAAAACACTGAGAAACCATTGAAATAAAAAGAAAATGAAACTTGCATATCATAATTCCATCCTTTATTGATTTTTAGAAAACAAAAAATAACAGTCCTATTTTTGTTAATAACTCTATTAATTATGAACGGATCAAGATGATCAAAAGCTTAAATTTTACATATTTCCTGCTGTAATAACATATCCAAAGGACATTTCTTTTTATTAATAAAATAAAAAATGGAGACCCGGAAAACTGAAAAAAAAAATTTAACCCTTCGAAGAGTGGTTTGGGGGGGTTAAATTTGGAAAAAATTTCTGCCAGCCAAGGTTAGCGTTCTTTAGTACCTTTTTTGGTCCATTTTTCGCCAATTTGATCGCAAATTACGCAAAAACCGACCGACAGAAATGTCTGCCACTACAGTCCAGTACTGTACACACCGAAACAAAAATTTTGCGCCAAATTTAGTCCGGTAACTAATTTTTTTTTTTATTTCCGGTTACCGCGCGCCGACCGGAAGTTTCGTCTGCCAGCGTAATTGGGGTATGAGAAGTACATATACTAACTACCTATGCGGACAGATATCGGTAACCATTCGATCGAAAAAAAAGTCACCCTCCCTCCCTATTCCCCCACCATACCAAAAAGTTCCAGAGAGAAAAAAATTTGTACTTATATGGGTCTCTCCGATTACCGACTGGCAAACGGTAACCATTCGTCGTAGCATTTGCACGCTATTTCCTAGAATACATGCACCAAAAACTCCAACGATTAAAACAACTTTGGCTAACAGGAATTCTTTATCATCGGCTTGTTTCATAAATCGTTCTATTTCCAGCTTTGTAAATATTTTTGATTTTTTAGCTCATATCCGGAAGCTTCTTTTAAAATGCAAGTTTGTAAATTTGCTAATATCTACGTTTTTGTTCAGATAAATCATGGTGCGGAGCATCGAATGTTTACTCCACAAAGTTGACGGCCTTAAGGTACTGGATAGCTTCAGAAAATAGGCTAATAATGCCTTTTCTGTAAAATTCTCAATATGTTTTTCTTTGGCCCAGGTTTCAAAGATGTTGTAGGTCTTTTCGTATAAATTTTTTGATTTTTCGGGCATCAACGTGGATAGCGCAGCTTCAGCAGCTTGTTCAATATCCAAAGACTCGTCATTATCACTCATTTTTGGCGATTTCTTCGCAAAGCTTTGTAGGAAATACGGCAACGCGCGACATTTAAACTTGACAGAACCATGACATTAAACAATGCCTTAGAAACAGATTGCCTGCCCACTTTTCAAAATACAAATAAAAGCATAAAAATATCAAATTCTCCGCTTTCACAAAAAATCTTGTATGAAATTCGTTGCGAAATCAGTGTATTTTAAGCACTCGACGCATTGTCTCGTGCTAAAACACACTCTTTTCACAACTTGTTACATAAATAGATATTTCGATCCCTGTTATTCTCTTTGTTATGGAAAGGAATTTGTGTTAATTGTTGAGATAAGTGTCAAATAGATAAATACACTTAACTTTTAAGTTCAAAAGTCAATTCACAAGTTACGAAAATATGAATTCAGATTTTGAATCGTTACAAGTAGAAATTGAAGTTGTATAACAGTGTCGGTCGTAATAGGCGCCTGAATTTAAGATGCCAGCGCCAAATTGGAGAACTCGTGAACTAATTATAGGCTTTTTTTTGTTTGTGGCGAATACTTATAATGATTTTTTTCTGTTTATTGTTATTTTTGGCGTTAAAAATAATAACATTAATAATATATGACCTAAAGGTTTGCAAGATTTTGTTGTAAGTGATTTGCAAGATGTTAATGGCATTATTCAGCAAAATTCATATTTTTTTAGGTTATCTAGTTTTTCCCTTGAAAAGTACAGTTTCTTCGACATAAACGGTGTCTGGCTAGTTAAATAATAAACTTAAATATTTATTTAAATTTAGGTACAGTTGTAGTTTAAATCACTTTTTTTTTCAGGAAACATGAGTGACATTTAGGTTAAGCATTTTGCAATGTATGGAACATTTGTGAAGCACCGAGTGAAGCACTAAAAATGTAAAAATTCTAAGTGTGTGCATGAAGGGGAATATGTTTTAAATGCAGGACATATTATTTTGTGTGGTACAACCCATATTCAACCCAAAACTTAATAAATGTGTATGCTCTATGTTTACAAACAAGTGTCTCAGATTCAAATACACATGAAATTAGTGGTACATTGAATATAACTGAAAATATATTTTTTAATTCTTTAAGTAAAATATTTCATATTTTGTAAAATATGAAATAGAAATATTCATAGAAATATACGTAAAACATAATAGTGCATGGTGCAATAGTGCAATTACTTTTAAATATACTGGAATTACATGTATTTACTTATTTCAAAAATTTCACTTACAATGTGTGATTGTCTAGGATATTATTATTGCTACTCGGGCGACGGTTATTTGCCCCAGCTTTTTCCCTCTCAATGCCTCGTTAAAGGTGTCTAACATCAAATAGGGTATGCTTTGAAGATTATCGTGCCAACTCAACTTTCACGAGTTGTCTCTGCAATCTACAAAGGATACCGACTAGGTTGGCTCCAGCAAATTGTAGCCTCTTTAAACGCTACCATATTTTTAATAACTTGGCATCTCAGTTTATCATTTACTTATTGTTGATATCATCGTACACTAAAGAGACAATGACAGAAAAGCCCATAATTAGTTTGACTATAGACCACCAGGTGGCGTACTCCTTATTTTCAGACGCCTATAGTAATTTACGTTACAAGACCGGAAAGTAGTGTCCTGGAAGCTTGGAGGGACCTGCAAAACACTGTTTTTCGGTCGTGTAACGTACAATTTTTTTTTTTTCGACCGACAGACACTTCAAAATCTGAATCCATATTTTCCATAACTTGTGAATTAACAACTCGTAAAAGTCAAATTTATTTATCTATTTGACACTTATCTCAACAATTAACATAAATTCGTTTCCATAGAAACGAGAATAGCGGGGATCGGAAAAGACTTTGCCGATCTCTAATGTGACTTTCCGGTCTCAAGCCCGGGAAACGTTATTTTCTAGCAGATAATGTCTCCAGAAAGGGTGTACTTTCTGGTCGGACTAAAAAGAAAATATGTATTTAATTAGTTATTATTGTTTGTCGTTGTATTTGTTAGAAAATTTATTAAAAAAATAATACAAAATTGATTTTGTATGACAGTGTCGGCCGAAAAAAAATATTATACGTTACACGACCGAAAAAGAGTGTTTTGCAGGTCTCCCCAAACTTCCAGGACTCACCTACGGCTTACCCTGGAATCTGCTTGGATCTACCTGCAAAACACCTCTTTCCGGCCTTGTAACGTAAATTTATTATTTGTGACGCTGTGAGAGGTAGAAAAAGTAATATTCATAGCAACGCCTACTTTATTCAATACGCCGGCCATGCGATATTAACCCAATGCGTTTTTGGTGGTGAAATTCGATCTTTATTTTTTACTTCCACATCCAGTGGAAGTATAGCAACGACAAAAAAATTTTTTTAAATTTTTATTGTTCAAATGGGCTTAGAATGTCATAAAACGTCGAGATTTTAAGTTTGAGCGAAAAGAATTTTCTGTCTGTCGGTCTGTCTAACTTTTTTTGTGCGCACGTTTACTCTGGAACCGTTTAAGACATTGACTTGAAATTTGGTACACATATGTACTTTAACAAGATCTGGAACTAGAATATATTTTCATCTTGTTCCGTCGAAGGGTTGGGGGATAAATTGGGGTAAATTTGGGGTAAAGACGTAAATCAAGCAGGTAAGAGTCCATAAAATTGGTATTTAGTATATACAAGAGAAGCTAAGGTCCCAAAAAAATGTTTGGCATTAGCCACCCCCATTACCACCTCCACCCCATTATTAAATGAGATGAAAAAAAAATGTGATTTAGTGCGTGTACAAGAACCAGAAATCTCAAAATATTTTTTTACTTCATCCACCTCCACTGCCACCCCCCTATCACCCCCCCCCCCCCCACTACCGATGTGGGGTATCGTTTTATAGGTTTTTGGGGCAGAGGATTTCAAATATTATGTTATTAAAGTTCCATAAACAATTATTTCCACATACAAAATTTTTTCGTTGTGAGTGACTTGGATAGAAAATCCGAATGTGGAAGTAGTGATTCCTTGGGCAGCGGTTTTTTTATAACTAATCGACGTTTGAAGAAAAAATAGCATTCATTCGGAGTAAAAGCCACTTGTTGTAACTCGTTTGTAATTGCCGGACTCATTCGTTCGCCCGGCAAACCTTACAGACTCGTCACAATAGAGTCATTTTTACAATTAATTATTTTTTATTTATTTGCTTTCATCATGATCAGAGAATATTATTTTTAGGTATTAAGCAAATCACAACTTACATACTTTTTTATTTATTATGAAATTACCTACTTTCTGTATATTGTTGCCCTAATCTGGGCACGCTAATATACTAATCAGGTAAATACTTTAAAACACTCATTATTGGAAAACCAATCAAAACAACTACTCTTCTAGCTAATACTGACGAAGTATTGAATTACATAATAGGATTATTAGTATTTTAAAGCAAAAAAATATATTAAAAATACTTAAATCATTTACTTAAATTCAGTCATTCACAATTTTTTATTTAATATGCAATTATCGACTTTCTGTATATTGGTACACTTCTGTGCCTCTAACGGGCGATAGACACAATTTAAACAAAACATAATGCGTGCTTGCTTCTGTTCTTCTGATAATATGGTCTTCTTCGCACTTGGCACTTGTACAGTTTTTTATTGCCGATTTTCCTATCCTTCAGCTAGCTGTTGACCTCGATGCTGGAAAATTTGTCATGAACACAGCGCCTCCTGCTGTTTGAAGCGGATTTTTCCTCAAATAGCCAAGGAGTGCTTCATCTTGAACGAGATTTTAACTTCTCGATCGGCCTGAACCGTCTTTTCTCTTTACGCTACCTTCCTCCTCCCACTTTTCTTCACACTCATAACAGTACTTTCATTCAATTGATAATGGTTAGCAACTGCTCTGATAGACCATTTCTCTTCAACTTTAGAGAGAATTAAAATTTTTTCATGTTTAGTTAATTTTGACATTGTGAAAATATGACAATGACACTACAAATAAATAAAGAATGATTTAATATAGCGAAAAATAGGTGTACGGGATTTTATTCCACAGACGTGTACCTTAATGTGGTCACGCTAATATACTACTTAGGAAAACACTTTAAAACACTCATCATTGGAGAACCAATCAAAACAACTACTCTTCTAGCTAATACTGATGAAGTATTGAATTACATGATAGGATTCTTAGCATTTTAAGACAAAAAAAATATATGGAAAATACTTAAATCATTTATTGAAATTCAGTCATTCACAACAATTATTGAAACTTATATTTCAACTCTAGAAAAATTGTACAAGTTTTTTCGAACTCGTTAGTTCTCATCAGTTACCATATAGCGTGTGCGTGTCAACTGTCCAATGTAACACAAAACGTCTGCCAAAAAGTTTTGTGAATAAGAAGGAGAAATTATAGGTAAAGTCGGGCTCAGCGTTTATGGCGTGTGTACGGCTCGAGCTACGCCTCCCTTTAAGATTTGTTCTCACTCATACACATATCAAGCGGTAATTGTAAAGCTACCTACGATTTTCCACTCTATAAAACATTTACAATCATACGTTCATCTCTTTCATTCTTTCATGCAGTTAATATTGATAATGGGGCAACGTTTGTGCGCACTCAGTTATTTTCGACATAGCCGTGCGACAACATTTCGGATTTTAAATAAGTAATAGGTAACTAAATAATAAACTCTTGAATACCGGATTATTTTTTATTATTCAAGCTATATGTGTATTAAATATTGTTGTATTAAATTAAATGAAGCATGAGTGTAATTAAACGTTTTTAATATATTCAAAATGTTTTAATTAACTTGATGTAGGTGTATCCTGGGATTATCAATCTTTATAATAAAATTAGTCTTTTCTTACATATTTCAATTTATTAAATTAAATATAAAAATATAATAGTATTATATAACTTAAATATGTTTACATCTTTCCACCAAGTTTACTAAATATAGCATTTTTAAACCATAAAATTTCACACAACCATTGAACAAAAACTTCAAATCTAATACACATCAATTAAGCTTATCTACAATAACATAAACAAAGCACTATATTCAAGGAAGACAGGCAATATTTATTTTCAGTTTTTTGCTTTTAAACAAATATAACACACCTAAAATGTAAATAGTTGTAGTGTGCAATTTAATAATATTAACTAATGTAAGTAATTTATATCTATGTGTATAAACTTGTCTTCACTTAATTATAGTTTTCTGACGATGGTTGAATAAACCGAAACGTAAGAAAATATTAATTTTATTATAAAGACCGATAATCACAGGATATACCTACATCAAGTTAATTTGATATTAACGGTCAAGAAAATAAAGATAACAAAATGTTTTAAAAACATTTTACAAAATTATTTCGAAATTGTTTTAATAGAACTAAATATTTTGAAAATGTCCATTCGTTTACCATCAAAATACTTTGATAATATTGTGAAGACTTTTAATCATATTTAATTAAATATTGTAAAATACTAAAATGTTTTCAAAATGAAGGAGAGGAAGACTGAATGTTGTTCTTTTTTATTTCAATAATAAATATTTTCAACTATTTGTTAATCTTAATTCTTTATTTTTTTTGTTATCTTTCTTTATTTAGTTTAATTTTTCAAAGGAGAATTATTTTGTTTAATTTTGAATATATTTTATTTAATTTTAAATTTTATTTGAGACATTGATTTTATTTATTTCATTCATTTCAACCTTAGTGTAAAATGGTTGATCCGACACTGTTCGTCTCTCGCTTCAAATAATCTTAAACCGTACGCTTCTCGTGACGCACACGCCAT
The DNA here is from genome assembly GCA_936432065.2 of Rutpela maculata. Lineage (NCBI taxonomy): Eukaryota > Metazoa > Arthropoda > Insecta > Coleoptera > Cerambycidae > Rutpela > Rutpela maculata. Next base: position 30,367,765 of record OW386289.2, read on the forward strand.
AAACGCTGATACAGACTCTAATTTTAAGCCTAAGTAGATACTACATGAGAAAGCTGTTTATTATGAATTCAGAAGGCTTCTTATTTTACCGAGGTTTTCAAGTCCCATTTTCTTACTAAGCTTATCCTGCCCCCACTTTACATTCAGGATCATTAATTCACGATGCACCAAACAGTTGTTAAATTTTTCCATCGCAAGTGGAAGTCTAACTCAGTGGGTTACCACTGCGTGAAGATCCTGTAAGCTCAGGAATTAACTTCGTGCTACGTTTCGACCCATTCGGGTATCATCGCTCCACGATTTGACATAAATAATATGGGTCGCGTGCGCCGACGTCACAGATTTTGAGACCTTAGGAAAAACAAACAGCTGTCATTGAATTATCCGCGTATTGAATGTTTTTTTTTAAAGTGAATTTTACTGTGTTTGTGCCATTTAAAAGTTTAATGTTGGATTATTTAACATCTGCAGCTATTCTTATTACTTTTATATGCTCAATTTTGTTCGACAGGATGACGGTTAGTTCGTATTTTGCAGAATTGTCTCATGATGTAGAGGTTAGGTATACTGCTGTCATGGAATTAAATCCTTATATTTTGAGAAAAAAATGCTTTAGTGTAAATATTGATGTATTTCCAAATAGTACACATAGGGATACTGCGAATTACTTGGTTTTTGAGAGAAGTGTATAGAGAGAAGGATGAGTTCAAGGCATTTAAAAGTCTTAAAGCTGTTTATGGTTATGTGAAAGAAGTACTCTGCAAGAAATTTACAGAATAAAACCTTGTTGCAAAGGTAAGAATTGTTATCAATGATTTACCATTCTTTTCATATACACTTGCCTAATTAAATGTTGCTTTAGAAATAATTGCTAACGTACAAATTTATTTTTCAGGTTAAAATTAATTGAATTGAATCTGCGGTAGGTTCTTGATGAAACATATTAAATACAATTAAGAAATTTAAACACTTGGTATTTTGTTTCACTGGTTTTTATTCAGATTTTTCTGACATATGTTTCGGTCTCACGACCATTATCAAAGAGTCTTAATAACTAACCTAAAAGTGACCGCTTACAATATATATGCACATTGTTACCTACAATAAGCTTGGAATGGGATGATAGCTAATTTTAATTTTATTGCAATTGATTAAATTTAATCCTACCTGGTACTAGGAACTTAATTATCTTACTAGGAACTTACTTAATTATAATTTTAATACAGTGTCTAGTACGGGAGTATTTGCAAATATAATTTGTGTATTTGTAACATTTTTGTGGTTTTTTAGGGCCCTCTTTATTTCCAAAATTTCAAGCATATCTAGATTATCTCCTTTATTGACCTTATGTAAAAGTTTAACATTACTATTGCTAAAGAAATGATTTTGTTGAATACAATGTTCTGCAAACCCCGTGGATTTTACGTTATCTAAAATTGACTTTTTATGTTCCTTGACCCTTACTTCTATGCTTCGACCACTCTGGCCTATATATAGGGCATCGCAATCGTCACACTTTATTTCATATACCCCCGATTTTTCTATATCTTCTGTTTTTTCTTTATTATTAACTAATAAACGACCTAAGTTATTTTTGTTTGACGATAATCTAGATATGCTTGAAATTTTGGAAATAAAGAGGGCCCTAAAAAACCACAAAAATGTTACAAATACACAAATTATATTTGCAAATACTCCCGTACTAGACACTGTATTAAAATTATAATTAAGTAAGTTCCTAGTAAGATAATTAAGTTCCTAGTACCAGGTAGGATTAAATTTAATCAATTGCAATAAAATTAAAATTAGCTATCATCCCATTCCAAGCTTATTGTAGGTAACAATGTGCATATATATTGTAAGCGGTCACTTTTAGGTTAGTTATTAAGACTCTTTGATAATGGTCGTGAGACCGAAACATATGTCAGAAAAATCTGAATAAAAACAAGTGAAACAAAATACCAAGTGTTTAAATTTCTTAATTGTATTTCAGGTTAAGTCGTGGCATCATGAAAAAAAGCCATTGACTCCAGATTCAGATGGTTTCTTAGTACTTACTGTGAATGTGTTGCTAGTTTAGACAAAACATGTCCACTACTTGAGAGAGGAAGTATTTCCTTTTTAGCAGTAAACATGGCTATGATCAAGGTATTAACCGCCGTAAATTTTGTGAAAAAGACACCATATAAATTAAGCAATGAAGACTGATGTGCTATAAACTATTTGAAGTATGTAGTAAGACGTGCATAATTTCTTCTCGTCTATACAATCCATTGTAATTTCTATAAAAATTTTATTTTTCATATATTGTTATGTAATGTCTTTCTTAATTTTATGTAATTCGTTTGTTCATTATTATTTTATTAAATATACTCTTTTTATTATGTTTTATTTATCACTTCTACTACTATATATTGTTAGCAGTAAATTGAAATTGTCAGTTACGTCGAACTTGTAACTGAAAGTAAAACAAAATATCTTTACTAAATAAGTTATTTATTGTCCAAGGTCCATGAGTACTTCTAAGAAGAATCGACAAGAAAGTTATAAGAGAGGTTAATATTGTAACAAAAAATAAATGATTGTAATGTAGGTACCTAACATAACATATATACTTTATAGTAATATCTATCTAAGCAATAAGTAACATTTAACTCGAAGGGCTTTTATAGCTATACAATTCAACACTAACAAAGCCGAGTCAGACTTTGCTTATGTGTTCACTGACCGTAGACCACTTCAGAGTTTTAATTTTCAACTTTTTCAGTGTTCAATAGTCCAACACTGTTTTTAAACACCACACGATATACTTTGAAAGGGCACATTGCATCATGCACTTGTTGACGGCCGCAGGTACTTTGAATTTCCTTTCTTAATTTATGCACCTACTTTATCAAATATCTTTATGAAGCCTGCTTCCTCTTGGAGTGTACTTTATTTAAAACAATTTCTACCATTGCACTTTTCTCTCCTTTGGCACAGCTTTACACACCTTTCGCTCAACTAAAATTTAAAGAAGAAATAATTATTAAAAATACTGACAAACCAATAAAAAATGTTAATTTTCTTTACCATGAATTGTTTATTGCTTATGTGAGCAGCAGTTATTACTATTATAAGCACTTTCAGTTTCACATATGGGTTTTAAATTGTATTCCTTTTTAAGAGAGGATGCCCAAACTGGATGTATCGTAATGGTCTTGTAATACGGCTGTTTTTTCTACAACATAAACCCACGTTAAAAACCAAATTCTTACATTAATATGCAACAACGTACCACTAAAAAAATCCTCGGAAAATCATTCATTTTAATTTTTTGAAATCAGTTGCAGTATTTTAACCTCTAACTTCTTCTGGTTGTAAATTGAGGTTATTTTATCAAAACTGGCATTGTTTTGGATTGTCACACTTCCACAATTAATAATAAACCAAAAACTTGTCATTTTGTATGTATAATATACATAGAAACAATAATATTACAAAAAGTTCAATCAGTTGCCATTTGACAGTTAAAGAATTTCTGTTTGTTTTTCCTAAGGTCTCAGATTGTGACGTCACGCGCACGCGACCCATATATTAATAAATCTGTCAGCAGCTTGTCAGATGCAAAAAATTACAGTATAATATAACACACATATCACAAAATGGCTCTTTATAAAGGCAGAACTTTCTCAAAAATCGTCAGGCCTTCCATAATGATGATATCAAGATATAATTTCTCAGTGGAAAATGTGGCCGAGCTTGAGTCCCACAAAAGAGTTAACCTCGAAGACAAAGTAGCAGTAATAACTGGAGGTGGATCAGGAATAGGATTTGCAATAGCCAAACAATTTTTAAAGAATGGAATCTCTTCCCTTACAATTATCGACAATGATAAACAAAAAGCTTTGTCAAGTGTCGAGAAGCTAACAAAGGAATTTGGGGACGACAAAGTGCTATTTATGGAGGGAGATGTAGCGGATTCGCAGCAGATGGATGTGGCCTTTAGGAATACCGTACTTCATTACGAAACTATCGATATAATCGTTAATAGTGCAGGTGTGATGGACGATGTTCATTGGGAAAATCAGATAAAGACGAATTTGAATGGGGTCGTCATCGGAACGTTATTGGGAATGCAATACATGGCAAAGTCAAGCTCGGGAGAAGGTGGGATAATTGTTAATGTCGGATCGATTATGAGTGTCATACCCTCATGTGGATTTCCAATTTATACAATGACCCAATTCGGAATTGCAGGAAAGTATAAAATAATACGATTAATTCAGTTAAAATTAACAAGCATTTGTTTGAAACGGTCATATTTCTTCGAAATCGCAAACCTTATGAAGAAACGTATGTGGAAGATCTACACAGTTTTCGATTAAGTACAGTAACTAGAGGTTTTAACTCCATATGATGGGAAGGGGTGGGAAGAGGTGGGAAAGGGGTGGGAAGAAGTGGGAAGTAGTGTTAGAGGGCTGAGAAGATGGGAAAGGGAAGGCGGTGGCAAATGAAAGGGTTTTGTCTGTCTATCTGTATTCAGTTAAAATGTTAAATCTCAGAAACTACTGCACTCACATCAAAAACAAAAGAATATTAATCATTATGTTTTCAAATGATTTTTCAACTGTTTCTATAGCATAAAAACAAAGAAGTTATGACAGAAAGAATGTGTTTCGTCACATTTTTTTTTAATAAAAACGGAGCTATTCTGTTACTGTGAGTAGTCAGTAATTAAAAAAATATGATTAGACCAGACGGTTTTTTTGGGCGAAATGTCGTTTACCCGTAATTTTATTCTTTTAAAGTATAGCTTGGGATGTCCACAAACGTATGCCAACTGTCCGCACGCGTGACAGATGGGGCAACACACTTTAAAATTCAAAAATCGTCCATTTTTTGCCATTTTTTGCTTTATTTGCAAATATAACTCGTAAATGAAGCATTGTTCGAAAACATATCGAGATAGAAAAGTTGAGAAGATTGATTTTAAACATTTTATTATTCTTGACATGTTCCCAGAAAATTCTTCGTTTAAGAGCTACAGACGAAAGAACAATGCTACTTTTTATCTTTTGAAATCAACAAAGAATTGTTTGAAAGAGATATTCAACGTTTAAACTAAATACTTCGTCTTATAAACTTTCGGATGGCATCTTTAAACTTGAAAAGGGGCGATTTCCACCCCCTATAAATTAGCAAGCCCACGCATTATATATAAATGTTACTTTGATGCATTCACTACTAAATTATCAAAAGAAAAACGAAATTTAATTCATACAAAACTCTTTCTAAATTAAAACCTCTAGTTACTATAGTAAAAAAAATGTTATTTTCTGTAGAATTTTTTTTTTTCTACACGAGGTTACCATGCCACTAAAACGTTATTTTGATAAGATTTGATTGTAGCTCTCGGCTACATCTTATGCCACAATTTTAACGTTTCTTTTGCAAGCGACCCTTTTTGTAATGATTTCAACATACAAACACATAAATCACACCACATAAAGTAGAGAATTCCCAAATCAATAGTCGCTTGGAAGGAGGTTGTGTTATTAAAAAAAAAAAACGCGGAAAACAACCATTCTTTTCACCATTACCATCTGCCGGCACCGGGATCCGAACCCAGGAAAAACAGTCAGCGTTTGGCCAGGTTCCCTTACACAATGCGCAATAAATCAATCAATCAAAGCTAATTTATTTATAATCAAAAATACAACATTTCGCCCTCCCCAAACACTCGTTCCGGAGACAGTCAGATATCCACGGCATCAGCCGTCGTGGAAGTTGAGGGACTGGGCGGAGTGAGGCCAGGTAAGGCTAAACAGATCTGAAGAATAATGTAATATCTCCTAGTCACAAGGTGCAACGCACATATTAATTAAAATTAAACATGTCAAAATATAAGTAATTTAAATAAAAAGGCAAAAGGCACATATATAAATAAATATGATGACAACGCGGTAAATTTATTGACCAAAATTGCAAGAGCGAGTGAGCGGCTATGCCAGACCGCACAATTTTTTATTTAAAATATTTAAAGTTTCAGAACCGGAAACCTCAAAATATTTTTTTACTTCTTCCACTACCACCCCCTGTCACCACCTATCACCACCCCCACCCCACTACCGATGTGGGGTATCGTTTTATGGGTTTTTGGGATAGAGGATTTCATTATTAAAGTTCCATAAACAATTATTTCCACATACAAATTTTTTTCGTTGTGAGTGACTTGGATAGAAAATCTGGATATGGAAGTAGTGATTCCTCGGGCAGCGGTTTTTTTAAGATAAAAACCTGGGTTTTCACATTTTACTCTTGAAGTAATATATAAAAAGATCCGATGAGTGAAGAAAATCTCAAAAATTCATTTTTGAAGTTGTACACTTCCAAAATTTCAAAATGTTGAGAAAATGATAAAATTTGATATATATGACTAACTTTAACCACCTATTACTCTGGTTTAAATCGCGATATTAGATTTCTCTAGGTGCGATTTTTAAAGTTTGAAATGTATACTTTAAGATGCTTCAATGGGATTTAGACCAGTGGCAAACCAGTTTCCAAAAGCCAAGAGTCTGAAAAATTCTTAGCAGTATATGGATGGTAGGAAAATTTAGGATTAATGGTATATAATTCGGGAAAAATCGATTGGACCGCAACAGATAACCAGAAGGGGTGTGAAAATGTGTGTGTTTAGTGGTAAAACGTGGTTTTTTACAATTTCTGGCAAAAGTAGACATCCTATCGAAAAAAGTTTAATGTAAAAGTTGTAGATAATTGAGAGATCTGCAACTTTTATTTAAACCATTTTTTTTACATAACCTCAAAAATATTGAGCAAAACGCGAAACGAAACGAAAAACCAATTTTTTGTTTTTTATTTCTATCTTCCACAAAAATAATTTAATTTTGATGAAATTCGGTGAAAATGTACATTGCTATGCACCAAAAAAGCTGTAATTTTTTTGAGGCGTAATATTCATTTTTTGATTTTTTTTGCTAATTTAATTTAAAAAAAAGGCCTAATTTTCAATTGAAAAAGTTGATTAACAAAGTTTTGATTTTTGAAAATTTTAGGACGGCATTTTTTTCGTTAAAACCTCTAATTTAAGATGGTGTAAAGAAATCATACTGTTACTGTGGAAAAACATTGTCAAAAATTGAAAAAAACCAAAAAAACACTTTTTCCAAGATCGATTTTTCCGTAAATGTCACTAATTCTTCATTGTTCATTTAAATGAAGTGTTTTAAGTGGTGCAAAATGGTAATTTAAATGTAATACGTAATAAAGGAACTTTAATTCACCGTTTAAGGACTGCTGAAAACCGAAATGTTTAAACAATAATTTTACCTAAGAAATTGCTAAAAATTACCATTTATAGGCAAGAAAAAAAACTTTTTTATGCTTTATGGGCAGACATAGATTGAAACAATTTTATTGATATACATATTTCAAAATATTCAAAGTTGAAAAATTGAAATATGGCGAGGCAGTTTTACTACTACGTGCTCTCGAGTGCGCGCGCACTTCTTTTTCGTTCTTTTCTTCCAGCTCGCTTGCAACCCACCTGTCCTTGCCTTTTCACGCGTTCACAACTGGCACGTCTTAACTTCTGCGTTTCTCCTCACATATAATTTGCTTTATATGATATGAAAAAGTATTTGGAGTATGAGCTTGCTCCATTTTAGTAGCGTGTGTGAGTCGGAAAAAAACCCGAAAATTGTAAATATTTTGAGCCGGAACAAGATTACCTCCCCCCCCCCGTTTTCGAGGATGCTGAACACGATGGCGGTGTAAGAATTTCTCTTTGGGGTTGCGCAACCCCTCAAAACGGACAAAAACCACCCCCGAGAGGGGTACAACGCGCTTCACTCGATTTCCCTGCAGAAAATAACCTTCCCCCCGTTTTCGAGGATGCTGAGCACGATGGTGGTGCCTTCGACCTCAACCAACCCCCTCCACCGGCCAATACTCGCTCCCGAAAGGGGTGAATTTTTGTTTTCGTAATATCAGGCAAATTGCATTTCTATCCGTTTTCGAGGATGCTGAGCACGATGGTGGTGCTGGATATCGCGTTCGACCCCGACCTCCAGTATAACGTATTATCTTTAAGTATGAATTATTATAATGTAAGAGAAGAACCTGTAGCACTTTATTGAAGCTTAATGTCATGTATCTTAATAAATGTTCTCTATTATTTATTTGTAAAAATCAAAGTATGTATCAATCATTCAATAGACCTACTTGCGGTATTTGATGATATTTTTCAATTGGACCGGAATGAAAGAGCATTGCAACCAAGAAGAGAAGTACGATTTTTCCTATTCTTAACATCTTCGAAAACGGAAATAAATGTGTTTCCCGCTGATATTACAAAAAAAAAAAATTCACCCCTTTCGGGGGCGAGTATTGGCCGGTGGAGAAGTTGGTCGGGGGTCGAACGCGATATCCAGCACCACCATCGTGCTCAGCATCCTCCAAAACGGGGGGAAGGTTTTTTTCCCCAGGGAAATCGAGTGAAGCGCGTTTTGCCCCTCTAGGGGGTGAGTATTGGCCGGTGGAGGGGGTTGGTCGGGGTCGAACGCGATATCCAGCACCACCATCGTGCTCAGCATCCTCGAAAATGGATAGAAATGCAATTTGCCTGATATTACGGAAAAAAAAAATTCACCTCTTTCGGGGGCGAGCATTGGCCGGTGGAGGGGTTGGTTGGGGTCGAAGGCCAGCACCACCATCGTGCTCAGCATCCTCGAAAACGGGGGGGAAGGTTATTTTCTGCAGGGAAATCGAGTGAAGCGCGTTTTACCCCTGTCGGGGGTGGTTTTTGGCCGTTTTGAGGGGTTGCGCAACCCCAAAGAGAAATTCTGACACCGCCATCGTGTTCAGCATCCTCGAAAACGGGGGGGAGGTAATCTTGTTCCGGCTCAAAATATTTACATGTTCGTCCGACTCACACGCCACTATTTCCATTGTCAATATTTACAGAAAATGGCCTCAGAAAAAATGTGAAATCGCATGTTTACGATGAATTTACGAGCATTGATGCATTGCCGATCTTTAGTAATACTGTACACGTTGTTGATGGTCGATTTCTGCTACACAAAGTAGTGTGGCAAAAAAATGATACGATTAATGAAATCGTTAATAAGTATTCGGATTACGTACAGAGCCACTACGCAGCAAGTTACGTTGTATTTGATGTGACAATTGTAAAATCATTACTGGCTAACCAAAATTTATCAAAGCTCACAGAAATTTTTTATCGGTGAAATGTAGACAAACAAGCAATAGCCGAAGATGGATTGAAGCTAATAGCGTCTATTTATAAATGTAAGAAAAAGGATATGTCACTGAACGAATTGAGGTTGGAAATATATCAAACCGCTACGGTAAGGACTTCATTTAATTTAGAAAAACTACCACCAACTGAGGGAGCAGCTGAACAACACTGCTACAGGGCTTATTTTCAAATTCAACCTTGGTTTGGTAACAAACTTACAGCTACGGATAGAAACACCATCTAACCGGAATAATGCCTAAATTGACAGAAAAAGAATTGATTCCTGAAAGTTTGTTGAAATCTATCTGCTGCAGCTGTGAAACTGGTTGTGGTAGTAAAAGATGCGGCTGTCGAAAGCATGGAGTAAAATGTTCTGTTCTATTCTCGAATTGTCACGGGGCTGAAAATTGTTCTAACTCTGAAATACAACCATTAGAGGAAATCAGCGATTCGGAGATGTGTGACGAAACAAATGTTCAAAATAATATTGAAAATAAAGATCTAGATGAACTTGAGGACCTTGACGAATTCGAAGACCTTATCGAAGTTCCTGAAGAAACCGAACAATGTGTTGAGTCTGATGATGTAGAGCAGCTTCCTAGAAAAATGAGATAATTATAAATTTTGATTATGTATTTCTACTTTGTTAATTGATTTAATGTAAAATACGTAATAAACTTATTTTTAATGTGAGAGTGCCCATAAAGCATAAAAACGTTTTTTTTCTTGCCTGCATGCTCATTTTTAGCAATTTCTTAGGTAAAATTATTGTTTAAACATTTCGGTTTCCAGCAGTCCGAACCTTCAAGGGTTAATTAAAGTTCCCTTATTACGTATAACATTGAAATTACCGTTTTGCACAACTTACAACACTTCATTTAAATAAACAATAGAGAATTAGTGACATTTACGTTAAAATCGATCTTGAAAAAAGTGTTTTTTTTTTGGTTTTTTCCATTTCTGACAATGTTTTTCCATAGTAACAATGTGATTTTTTTTCACCATCAAGTAGAGGTTTTAATGAAAAAAATATCCTCCTGAAATTTTCAAAAATCAAAACTTTGTTAATCAACTTTTTTTATTAAAAATTAGGCCTTTTTTTTAAATTAAATTCGCAAAAAAATCAAAAAATGAATATTACGCCTAAAAAAATTACAGCTTTTTTGATACATAACAATGTACATTTTCACCGAATTTCATCAAAATTAAATTATTTTTGTGGAAGATAAAAATAAAAAAACAAAAAATTGGTTTTTCGTTTCGTTTCGTTTCGCGTTTTTCTCAAAATTTTTGAGGTTATGTAAAATAATGGTTCAAATAAAAGTTGTAGATGTCTCAATTATCTACAACTTCTACATTAAACTTTTTTCGAGAGGAGGTCTACTTTTGTCAGAAATCGCAAAAAACCACTTTTTACCCCTAAACACACACCTTTTCACACCCCCACCCCACTTCCGGTTATCTGTTGCGGTCCAATCAATTTTTTCCCCAATTATATACCATTAATCCTAAATTTTCCCACCACCCATATACTGCTAAGAATTTTCTTTTTATCAAAAACTATTGGCACTGGTCTAATTTACCCCAAAAATTAAATTAACCCTCTCACTTTTACGAGAATAAAAACAAAATTTTTTGGCTCGAAAATTCGTGAAATTATGGGTAAAATAAACGTTAATAACTTTTAAAAAAAAAATATTTAGCCTACCTATTTATAGTAGAATCTCAAAGTAAGTAAATCTGATGTAAAAAATATTTTTGGAATATACAACGTGATCTACCAGGACAGGTGGAAAATTTAACAGTAGGTTGTCCCCACCGAAAGGAGTAAAAAAAATGAAAAATTTTTAAAAAATGACCAAAGAAATTACCTTATTTTTTTGTAGGAATGACTTCAACTAATCTAACGTAACGCGGTACAACCATATCACTTTATCAGACTTGGGATTGACACTACTGACAGCAAAGCTGGATAATAAGATAGAAGTGACTTTTTGGTTTTAATCAAATCACACTACAAAAATACCGAAATAAATCGAAGATATTGATCTCATGCTGAAATGGCAAGCAGATATAGGAGATATTTAGTTAAACCGGTCAATGACACGGCCGTGTAACTATTGTTCGACCGGAAGTGAAAAACGCGGCTCTCTAGGGGTCTACACACGATCCAGCGGCACGGAGCCAGCCTTGTCGGCATGTTTTGAACTCATTCGTAAAAGTGAATTGGTCCGCTGGAATTCCAATTATCTTCAAAGCGTACCAACAATGTTGACTACCTGCCGCTGGATCGTGTGTAGACTTCTCTTTTTGATCTCGCCGGCCGGCTTCACTTTTTATGCCAATTAAGGAAATGTAAACAACTCGAATACGTTCTTTCACCAGTAAGTGAAAGGTCAGGACTTACACAACATCAAATTGACTAATAATATACTAAATTACCTCAGAATCCTCTAAAATTTTGCAGGGGCTTTCCCACATTGAAGACTAGCACACCATTTTATTTTCCGCATTTCTTGGTAGATCACGTATATAAACCTATACTTTTCACGAAATATTGAAAAAATCATTTTTTTCGGTAAATCGACTCAATGTTGATTGTTTCTAAAATTTTTATCCTGCTTATAATATCGAAAACATACTGAAAATATTCACGTAGTACAAGGGCCATGAGTCAAATTATAATGCCTGCATATTAGAAAGAGATCGAAAGTAAAACAATATCTTCGCGCCAAGAAATACGCATCATCTGTCCCGCACGCTGCACTGTGTGTGGGTCCGTAAAGCATCGTAAAAGTAGTTTTGGCACTTGGATATAGAGCATCACATTCGGACAAAACAATCATCAGTAATAGTGAAATTTACTGAGAGCTCTCCACCTCTTATTGACAAAGGACCCTTTCTTTCTAATAATGAAAACAAACAGTGCTTGGGAAACACTTGGAAGCGAATGGCCATACTGTGATTCAAGCTACAGATGATGCTAACACTGTTATTGTAAAAACAGCCCTGACCTTGGCAGAAGAAAAGCATGTAACAGTTGTTGCTGACGACACAGATATTCTAGTACTTTTAATTTACCATAATACACGAAATATTTGTTTGCAGTCATCTACATCCAGTGATAATAAACGTGATATTAAATCGATGCAACATATGCTTGGCGGAAAGGGATCCAAAGTTATTCTCTTTTCACATGCTTTAACTGGATGCGATACCACAAGCTCCTTATTTGCTAAAAGTAAATCGGCAGCATATCTACATTTTTGGAAATGTGAGTAATTTAGCATTTGCGCTACTCTGTTTGGATCAAAAAACGCAAACAGAAAGGAACTCACAGATATTGGCACCACAGCATTGGTATCACTGTACGGTGGAAATTCAGAGACAGAGACTCTGAACCTACTAGGGTATAATCTCTACTTGAAAAAAATCACAACTGCCAAAAGTGAATTTAATATTGCAAGATTGCCACCTACAGAAGATGCTGCTATTCATCATTTTCTCCGCGTACATTTACAATGTCTTTGCTGGAAAACTAGGAACACCAATATTGCCAATCCAGAAGAGTGGTCCAACTACAGCCCATAACATGTGAAATAACCCTGCACCAGAGTTATTACTAAACATGATCAGCTGCACTTACAAAACGGATACAAATGAGCCGTGTGGTAGTGGTAGATGTACGTGGGTGGGGAATGTACTGTAATATGTTGTAACTGTTCTGGCAGAGATTGCACAAATAGTGCACTGAAAGAAAGTGATTTAGAAGAAACTGAAGAAGACTATTAGATTTAGCTTTTTTCTTATGTAACATATAAGACTGACGAAATACATATGCATTTGTATTACAAAACGCACTTTGATAAACAAAAATATGATTTTCAACACTGCATAGACTTTCAGTTTTCCGGCCACCATTTTGTTTTTTATTTTTATTTTTTTAAACCAATATTATATTTTTCAGCATGAAATGTTCTGTAATTTGATACAACACACGATTTTTTATGGTTTTTTAAAACTTTTTCAAGATGGCGGCAAAAAAAACGTATTTTGCATACTCAGATTTTTCTAGACTTTTATTATGTCAAAAAGATACCAATAACGAAATAAAAAATTCAAACCCCGTCTTTGTGGGAATCAGTTCCACCTATCACATATGTTTTGCATATATATCTACTATACTATTAGTACAGTACCTAGAGGTAAAAAATATGCAAAACTTCGGAATAATGTCATACTGAACGGATTTCGTTCATTTTTGGCAGTATAATAGTAAATGCTTCACAGGAAAATTTCTATATTGTGCGGGGGCTTGCTAATTCATAGGGGGTGGCATCTCAGAAACTGTGACATCTACGTCAAGTATGCTAATAGGTAGAATAATAGGTCATTAATTAAGCTTTCAACTGTTTTTTTATTTGTTTCTGTAGCATAAAAACAAAGAAGTTATGACCGTCGCCATTTTATTACTGTAATTAGCCAGTAATTAAAAAAAGGAATTTCAAACACTGTTTTTCATTAATATATAGCATGTCGTAGATGCTCAAATTTTTGGTTTGTATACAGCACTTGCTTTAGAAAAAAATACAGTTTAAACTATAAAGGTATTTTCGACAAAACATAATTTTTTTTCCTGTTCCAAATATCTCAATAAATATTGGTTTAATTGAAAAATGGGTAGAGACCAAAAATAAAGCTCATAAACTGATAATGAATTTCGCTTGTTTATTTATTTACATAAATTTAATAGTTTCGGAGATATGAAAGTTTACAAATGGCGTCCGAACGTTTATAAGACGAAAAATGCAGTTTAAATGTTAAATATCTCAGAAATTGTGACACCTACGTCAGGCATGCTAAGAAAATTAAAGACAATTAATTGCGCTTTCATATTATTTTTTACTCGTTCCTGTAGCATAAGAAATAAAGAAGTTATGACGGAAAAATGTGCGTATTTATATTTTTTTATATAAGAAGGTCGCCATTTTGTTACTCTAATTAGCCAGTAATTTAAAAAATATATCTCAAATACAGTTTTTCGTTGTAGCATTACCTAGATGCTCATTTAAAGCACTTGCTTTAGGAAAAAATGCATTTTAAACTTTAAGGTAATTTCGAAACCTTTGGATACCAAATATAAACTTAAATATCTCCAAAATTATTAATCCTACATCAATAAACAAAAAATATAATTAATTCCCAGTTTGTTCTTTCTGTAATTGGTTTGTAACATTTTTTCGATAAAGTAATACTTTTCGAGATACTTGACTAAAGCCGTTTGGAAATACCTTTTTTTTTAAGCTAAAATCGCAATTTTGATATCGTTGTAACTTAAAAACTATCAATTTATTTGAAAAAATGCATAGAACCTTTTCTTCTTAAAATTTGATGCCACCCCTGGGAGGGGGTGGCATCCACCCCCTATAAATTAGCAAGCCCCCGCACAATATGGAAAGTTTTCTCTGAAGCATTTACTATTATACTGCCAAAAATGAACGAAATCCGTTCAATATGACGAAGTTATAATCTCTAGTTACTGTACTATATACCGTTTTACAATATATTAGTTTGTAATATTTCCTGTCCAATTTATTTTATGATTCTGGAAGTAAGTCGGTAACTTTGGTGTGACATTGTCTATAAAGTAGTTTCCTCAAATACCAAAACATTTGGACTCTACTATGCTCGATACGCGTTTTCCCAGCCAGCATGGAGATGATTGAAACATCTCTAGATGATGCTAATGGGTGGCGAAACGCGAGTCGAGTATAATATTCGAGTGCAGTGTTCAAGTATTTTCGTGTAATTTTATAGTGATATCTGATTTCAGGATTTTCAAAAGCTCTTGGCTCGAGTAACTTGTACGAAAGAACAGGTGTCAAGATCTTTGGATATTGTCCCGGTTTGACAGACACCAACTTGATGAAGACGGCTGCGTTCAAGAGCATTAATAAAAATTTTGCAAAGGAATTCCATGAGGAGACTGACGGTTGCATAATTCAGAAAGCGAGGAGTGCTGCAAAGGGGCTGGTATCTATTTTAGAAAAAGCCAAACCTGGTTCCATCTGGATTGCCGAAAAAGACCAAGAACCGTACGAAGTTAAATTTCCCAGCACAGAAATTATAAAAGAAAAAAAAATTGAATTTCAGTGAAAAGTGATAGTCGATATTTGTTCAAGAGTAATTTTGTATTTTTATTTACCTTTGTAACCAAACTTGTATGCATCATAAGAAAAAATAAACCTTTTGCAAAATTGCGCTGTTATTAATTCAATGTTAACGATACTAGTAAGACTATCTAATGGCGTTTTACGTCTGTCAGATAAGGAAAAATAGGGGAGAAAATTGAGGGAAGAGTCGAAAGATAGAATAGACGCGTAGGTAAATCCTATTTTATCGCTCATTGAATGCCCACTGTAGTACCACTTAATTATTTGGACTTTCTCCTCTGTTCGATGATTTTTGATTTTATAATCCGGTCTAATTAGATTCAAAAATTCTCAGTCCACCCAGCTAAATTATTGTATGAAGCATGTTTTCGATACTTTGAACGAAGTGTCAAAAGTCCTTATAGAACAGTTTTTCCAAATACCTCGAAAACTATTGGCTTTACGAAAAAATAGTAAGTATCTCTGTAGCTTAGAAAATTTTCTATATAAAAGGTTCTATTGCTTTTTCTCGCCGGAGTAACTGTTTCGGGGGTATGATCCTGCGAAGTTGAAATGATAATATGTATTTGCGTATTAGCACGAGAGCCTATTTACAAAAATTGAACACATAAGCTGGAGAGTCAATAATTGGTGGGAATGCTTATCAAATCATTCTCTGAACGTGTGTAGTCAGTCATAGCAATCCGGGTTGCAGCGGCGTAGGGGCAGCCATTTTTGTTATATGGCTCAAATAATTTTTGAATATGACGCATCTTCATGACATCCAATCAAAAAAAAAATCAAACAAAAGTTTTTCAGTTTTGTAGGCTCTACATAATGGCACTATGGGGTTTTACTTTTAATGGGGTTTAATTGGGTTTCTATGGGGTAACATGTTATTTTTATATCTTTTTTATAGTGGATTTCGATTCTACGCCAAAAAAATATCAAACTTTTGCGTCAGAAATGTTTCAATTTTCAATATTTTTTTTACGGCGAAAGTATGCGCTCTAGAGAAAATTGTAAAAGAGAAAATTTGCTTCTTTTTTATGTAAAATATACATGTATTCTTTCAGATTTTTCTCGCAAAAAAAATTTCTTTCCAATTTTGAAAAAAAAAAATTTATTTTAAAAAACAACTTACAATTTTCTCTAGAGAGCATACTTTCGCCGTAAAAAATTATTGAAAGTTGAAAAATTTTTGGCGCAAATTGGTCTCGGAGTAAAAAATTGCAAAGAACAAAAGATTCATATTTTTTGGCGTAGAATCGAAATCCACTATAAAAAAGCCCCATTAAAAGTAAAACCGCATAGTGCCATTATGTAGAGCGCACAAAACTGAAAAACTTTTGTCTGAAACTTTTTTTGATTGGACGTCATGGAAAAGCGTCACATTCAAAAATTATTTGAGCCATATAACAAAAATGGCTGCCCCTGCGCCGCTGCAACTCGGATTGCTATGACCGACTACACACGTTCAGAGAATGATTTGATAATTTTTGACTCTCCAGCTTATGTGTTCCATTTTTGTAGGTGGGCTTTCGGGCTATATATAAAATATACATGTTATATGATTAGTACAACTGAACATAATTAAAATTATTGATGTATATGTTCATTAACATATATTAAGGAATGAAACCCAGTCTTTAAATCACTAAATATATCGTAGCATATTCTAGAACATAGGAAAGTCACAGGTGGAGGACATACTCCAAAAAAGCCTTAACTACATAAAGTATAAAAAACAGCTACCTAAGGAATCACTACTTCCACACTGAGATTCTCTATTCAAGTCTCTTCCTATCGAAGTCTTCCACAACCACCCCCACTCTATTATTAAAAGGGGTGATAGTGGAGGTGGCTGATGGCAACAAGAATTTAAAGGCCTTGACTGCTGAATATCTTTGAAACACCTTAAATCGAAAGAAAAAAAATATTTGATGAAATTTCCAGTAGATAAAGAAGAATTTCTTTCTAATAAAAAAATAGATGTAGATTTATTTCAATGTTGTATAGAAATTATGAAACTGTGAACATCAATATAAAACAAGCACAATGCGATGCTAACGTTCTTATTATTGAAACTGCACTCGAGGAGTCCGATACTTTTAGGATAGTTGTAGATGAGGATGTTGATTTATTAGTACTGTTTGTTGCACGAACTCCTTCTGATAAAGATATTTATTATTTCGAACTTTGAAATGTAAAAATAGAAACAAAAATTTATTCCCGAAGAAGTTTTGATTCTCATAAATTAAGTAAAAATCACATTTTATTATTGCACGCAATTATCGGATGTGATATAATGTGTGTTTTTTAAAATGCCAGAATTTCAATTAATTTTTAATAATGAAGTTCGAATGCTTTTGGCAATGTACAGCACTCCCCAGTATGATATGAGACTTCTATAGATACTTTGATATATCTTTTATTTGCTAAGTCTACGCAGCGTAATAAAGCTGTGAACTTAACGGCACTTCCACCAACATCCAGTGCAACTCATCAACATTTGTATCGAATGTATTATCAAGTACAAACCTGGCTCCGCACTACACTTCATTAAGAAAATTGGGGTTGGATGATGGTAAATGGCGTTTTGAAGCCAACCAACTGCTCCGGATATTTTATTAAATAAATTTTTTTCCAATTGTATATATTTTTTCTACTCCCATACTTTAATTCGGTTATTAGACATTCCCTACCTATACTTTAATGAGATTCATTAAAATACAAATTTTTCATTAAGATACAAGTTTATAACCAACGCAAAAAACAGCCATATTCTGTCAATATCAACTATTGCCTTGAACATTGACAGATCTAAAATTTATCAGTTTTGACAAGACATTGTTTACCTAGCAAATTTTCAAACTTTGTACTTGTTGCAATTAAAATCAGTGAACATGTGTGATAGTGAAAGTGAAATTGAAATATTTCCTAAGTTTAGTTTTCCTAAATTTAGTTTTCATAATATTTCCTAAATTGTAATCTATAATTAATAAATTTCAGAAATAAAGTGTTAATTTTCTATTTTATTATAACTGGTCGTAGAAAAAATAGTGTATGCAACTCACATTTAATGGCTATTAAGACAGGTGAACGAGAATTATGACATGAGCCGTAGACGAATATTAGGTTTATAGTTGCAACGAAAAAAAAACAGGTCTACGATTTTTATGGACATAAGCAGTTGCAACTAAAACCTAACTTTTTCCAATCTCGAGATGTTAAAACAGGAAGTAGACGTTCGGGGATAGCTTTATACAAAAGATGTCAAATGTATTACATTAAACTCTTCACTGATTTATTGGATTATTTACATAATTATTGTACATTTTTTTTATAGGATACTCTTTGTAGTTTATTTGTAAATAACAGTTTTAGATATTTTTCATTTTATGATGACGCGATCTATGTGTCTAAAGTAACCACTCGACCACCATTCGTTACTATTACATTTATGTTAATGTCTATAATATAGTGTGTTTAGGTGAATGTTATTTCAACGGTTGAATATTAATACGAAATATATGTTAATAGAATATATAAATAAATAATGATAGAAAATAACTTATATTGAATTATAAATCATAAAAATTGAGAAGAATTTTTTTTTAAATTAAAATGATTAATAACTTTTTTACTTACTGATCGATTTCGTTAAAAAACAATAGGGTTTTTTATAAAAAGTAATAGGGTTCTTCTTCTAAGCAACAGTGGCTTATGTCCAAATTTCAATAAACAGACTTTTTTTCTTAAGTTATCGTAATCATAAGAAACGTGGCAGACAGACGGAACAGACGGTTATTTAGAAGTTTGTTCAGAATTCGTTGACTAACACGATGATATGAAAATTTTTTTCTCTACGAGCGACATTTACGGTTTTGGAACTGTGCCGATCAAATGCAATGTACTCTTCGTTTTCGTATTTGCGAAGAATATATAATAAAGACGATTTTTTAAGTTTTATCTAACGAACTGAACAAGATCATCGAGGCGATATGAAAAAACAGAGGTAGAACCTACACCATAATGTACATATTATATGTGATGTGTTATCTGTTCTCGATAATAACTGAGGGGCTCCAAACGGAAAACATTACCTGCATTAACATATATATTTCATCAGTATCCGGTCTTATTTTTAGCGATTTTCGAAATATGTAACTAAGAAATGTTCACAGAATTTATAAAATTTTTGAATTCCCAACCCCCATTTTAACATATTCCGCACGAGAACTTTTGTGACCTTTGATATGAATAATATCTTTGAATAACGGGTTCGATTTATACAAAAATTATCTACTACTGTGAAGCTTGGCACAGAGCTCATAAAATAAGAGCAAGCTGTGCGCCTATTACAGATATTCAAACTTAATTAAGTGTTATTTTTATTTATTGATCATTGTATGTTAAAACACTCTTGATTTTTATATAATTAATTAAACCTTTCTCAATCTGCAATTACAATCAAGGTATTTGATTATCTATTTTTTTTCTGTTCTTAATTTATAATGAACTAATAACGTATGAAAGCTTTATGCATTACATTGTTATAGTCAATGATGATACATAAAATATTTTACAAAATATCGGCTTTGAGATCTAATAATTGTGGATCAAATCAATTAGAATAATTAGATCATACTCGTTTTTATTTTATTGGCAGTAAACAATAGTACATATATCGAAAAGAAATTTTATTTTTATTGACTACACATGAACTAAATCGGTGGTGTAGAAGTTTTGTGTCAAATATTGTTATCATAACGGAACAACATTCTGATATCTGTGGAAGATTCGATCTAGACTTCAGCTTTTATCTTAAGGAATCATGTTCTTAGACCAAGAGCTGCCAACGATTTATTTACCTCATAAGCAAAATACGGTTTGAGCCTAGGAATAGGTAGAGGTTGCCTCGCAATACAATAATCGGTTTTGTCTGATGGCCGCACATCTTGCATTTAATTACGTCATGAAGAAATTGGGTAAAGTCAACTCTGTTGTAAAGCTCTTATACTCAGAGACCCATATATACCAAATCTGACTGAAAAGTCCCTTGCTTTCATTAAACCAGACTGACCTGAATGTGATGAAATATTTGCATTTATTTTCCTCATAAGCAAAATGGATGAAACCTTCATAGTTTGTTAGCTTTAGGATAGTCAAATATGAATATGTCAAATCTGACTGATAAAACTCTTGTTTAAGATCCATCAGGCACAATTTTTTTTCAAAATTATTTTTTTACCTCATCAACCAAATTAATGAACCCTTCATATTTCTTTAGCTTTAGGTTACCCAAACATGAATATATCAAATCTAACTGATAAAGCTCTAGTTTAAGGTCCTTAAAACACAATTCTTTAAAAAATGTATTTTTTTACCTCATCAGTAAATGAATGAACCCTTCATATTTCGTTAGCTTTAGATTAGTCAAATATAACTATAGCAAATCTGACTGATAAAGCTCATGTCTATTAAACAATTTGAATAAAATTGTATTTTTACGTTATTTGTACGAATGCACAAAATCTGTTTTGAATTTGAATTTATTTACATAATGTGAGAAAGGGAAAAAATTATTGCATTATAAAACTAAAATCTTTATCAAACAATATAGTTAAGAATACATTTGTAGGTATAAACAAGTATTAAATATTGATGGAGGCATTATTAAATAACAGTTAAACAAATTTATTCTCTATGGGATTCATCACCCAAGTAGCACCTTAAGTCAGAATTACGTAATGTAGCCCTCGTTTTGGTCCCGTTTTCCCGTTTAACCTAACCAAATTGACTTAAAATTTACGTAAAATATAAGTAAATGGGGAATGAGACGACGTCATGAATACCTCTTAAATAAGGCTGCTCAGTTATAATGACCTATTGGTTATAGAACATATTTCCCTGAACAGGTAATTTAAACGTAAAAAATTTGTTTAATTGTGGTCGTTAATAGGTAATATTTACCAAACCAGTTATCCTCTTTCAACTGCAATCTTTCTTTCTCAGAAATAATTAATAAGATTTTATTTACAACAATAATGATTTACTTATAAGTCACGAGGCATAAGCAGCAAAGACATAACTAGAATCAGATATCTCTATTATAATGTTGGAGTAGGAGTGCATCATATAATGTCATACGTGGTTGTGAAATAATGTGTCCACTTCCCCTCTGTGAGCGTTTTTTGCTGCCAATCAATTTTCATTGTAAATATATCCATTCTACCTCGAAATATTAAAGGGGCCTTAAAAGTATTTTACGTTTTTAAAGAAAAAAAATTTTTTTTAGCTTAAATGTATTTTAAAAATATTTGTAAAAGCCTATTCAATTGCCCGGCAGGACTTTCCTGGAGCATAAAATATTTACTGTACTTTGTATCTGTTAAATAACCTTATATTAATGATTATTTTCAATTAAATACTCATCACAATTTAATTGTAAAATGGCCTCTTACAGCTGGTTGAAAAATATGGCGAACATAGTGCCATGCGACTTCGAAGTATTCTCTCCCAGTATTTTAGGCCTCATTGACGTTTTTCCTTGAGACGAAGTGTTAAAACTTATATTATTTACTTTAAAGTTCATGCAGAACTAAATTGGCCATATTTCCTAAATTAGGTTAGAGAAGGCGGTAAATTGAGTGACGTCACTTCTGTTTCTAACCTCAAACTTCTTTGGCTGCAATTGTTGTTTTGTGAGTTTGTGGTTTACCTTCAATTTTCTCTTGTATTTTGTCAATAAAAATGGATGTGTTTTGTTTTGAATGTAAGAAAGTATTCTCCAGCCAGTCAGCGTCAAATCGGCACAACAGAATTGTGTATAAATAAACAAATCCGACGTATTTATATCAAATCTACGGTGCCCAAAAGATACCTGTGCTCTGTGCTTAGAGTGCAAATTGTGTTTTAACTTTAATAACGACTTGCGTTTGCATTTGATAGAAAAACATGATCACATCACGGATTCGGTGAATTTGGAATTTAAAAATATTTCAGGTAAAATAATTAATCTTCTGTTAGTTGGTTAGTTTAATACTTTATTTTTTATTTGAATAAATGTATTAACAGAAAACACATCATATGAAACTTGTTTTTTAATTCTTAATTACTACTTCCCCATTTATCAACTTAAATTTGTTCATAGGTATAGGTTTAAACCTTCTATAGGGCCATAAACCATTTTACAACTTCTCTTCAGTGAGTACATTCAGGAACACTGAATACAATCCAAAAAAGTCCCTCAATTACACTACTAACACTACTGAACTTCACTTAGCTTTTCATTCTGCAAACTAAGTACTGAAATCTAGAGAAAAAAAAAAATTATATTGTACTAAACTCTCTGAAAGATTAACAACTGTTTTACCTGATATAATGTAGTCATTACTTCGAATGCAAACAAGTCGGTAATAGAAAAGTTGAAATACAATTACAAGTATCTTTAAGTACACCGCATATTCGATATAATTATAATTATGTCCTATTTTCTTATGCACTTTTCAGATGTGCCGACTAAAGGTTGACTGGCTGTAGAATACTTTCTCGCATTTAAAACAAAACACTTCCAATTTTATTTTTAAAAACACGAAAACAGAAAACCCAAACAACAACAAATTAAATTGCTACAAATTGCTACAAATTAGGACATTATCCCACTAATAAAGTACAGTTGACACTGGGAAGGGCATCAACATAAAATAATCGTTATAGTCCTTTGAAGTAATTTAGACAATGAAAACGTAATTTTGCCTTCCAGGAAAGGAACCTAATTCTATTTTTTAAGTAAAAATAACTTTCAGGACATTTTATAAAGTAATATTTGCCTTTAGGTTAAACACATATGCTAGGTTAGTGGAGAAGTAAAATTAGGGTAAATTTTACCTAAAATTGGAACTAGTTGTGACCATGAGGTTAAAGTTATAACCTAAATCTGA
This sequence comes from Rutpela maculata, assembly GCA_936432065.2. Taxonomy (NCBI): domain Eukaryota; kingdom Metazoa; phylum Arthropoda; class Insecta; order Coleoptera; family Cerambycidae; genus Rutpela; species Rutpela maculata. The sequence continues at coordinate 30,391,128 of OW386289.2, forward strand.
CTACAAGGACAAGACAAAACTCAGGTTATACTTACGTAAAAAATTGGTAAAATTTCCCTGTTTTTATTGAGACAAAAGACAGCGACTTCAAAGTTAATAATTTAGTCTAAAATTATATAATATTTTCTTACACTTAGACCTCAATATGCACTTTAACTTTGGAGTTAAATTTTAAGGAACAGTAACGTAAATATTTCTTGTAAATTACACTAAAGTCAATGTGACTTTATCAGGCATTCCATAAGAAAATATTACCTAAATATTGCTTACTAAATTACTATTAAGTCCAAATACCTGCAAAGTTGAAAGCAATGGTTGCAATTACGTTATATCAACTATCTTAGGTTAATGTGGCTTTAAACTGGTAAAATAAACTAATTGTGCTGCTTGGGCATTGCTATCTTCGCAGTAATCAATGGGTTGTAAATCGTTAATTTCATCTTCCTCAAGATTTTCCTCATGCCCCAAATTATTTTCGATAATTTCTAGCGATTTGATAAATTTTTGGTGTATATTTACAGTGTGGTGTATATTTACCCTCTTCGAGTATCCATCCTGAATCTAATGGTGATTCCAGAAGGTTAATCTCTAAAGGATTAGAGGCATTACACCACAGCTTGCAGACGTAGTTGGCTCGTTTTACTTTTGGATATATAACTGCTCTGCAAGGTGGAAAGCTTTGTCCGTCTGCACCTTTTATGGATTTCCTCTCTCGTGGTTTATGCGTTAATAAAAACTTTGCTAATCGTACAGAGCTAATATGGTCTTCGTTTTTATAACCACATATTTCCCACGTGAACTTCTCAATGGATGCAGCTCTTCCGAAATTGGTTCCTCACCCAATGAGGCAAAGGCTTTTTGAAAGCCCACATTTTTTCCTAAAATTTTAAATGGTCGTGATTTGCCTTTTCGACAGAAACCAGCCGTATAGTCGCAGCCTGTGTAAGCATGGAATCCTGGTAAAGCTTTTGATAGGGAAAAACCTAATTTATCATACATTTTCTTGATGTTCACGTATCGTAAATTATTTTGCGACTTTACACCCACTTCAAGGTGTAAATTGAGGTTATTATTAAATTTATGAAAACCCACCAAGATAATAAGAACATCTGTATCATTTGTTCTTCCACTTTCTTTACATGATATGCCATTCTGTAATCGGACTAAACCTGTTCACTCGTTAGCTCTTTAACATTTGTTACGTTAACACATTCATCCATGTCAACTGACGTGAAACAGAAACATTTATCTTGGCAGGTTGCATATAATTTTTTACATCCTAGAATTGTAGCGGACTGAGACGCTTCCCATTCTTCGATTAAAAAGTCAACAAATATTTAAAGGGCATCAGTAAAATTTGACGGTTTCTTCATGTCTGGTCCTTGTATCGAATAATGTATTAGTCGGCCAGATTGTCCAGCACGAATATCCCTAGTGCAGTCTTTTAAACTCAATTTATACCTTGAAACTTTTTACGATACGTGAACGTCAAGAAAATTAATGATAAATTAGGTTTCTCCCTTTCAACAGCTTTACCAGACTTCCATGCTTACACAGGCTGCGGCCATAAGGCTGTTTTCTTTAGAAAGGGCAAATCACGACCATTTAAAATTTTAGGAAAAATTGTGGACTTTCAAAATGCCTTTGCCTCATTGCGTGAGGAACCAATTTCGGAATTTCTGCATCCATAGAGAAGTTCACGTGCAAAATATATGGTTATAAAAACGAAGACCTCTGTACGATTAGCAAATTCTTTATTAACGTATAAACCATGAGAAAAGAAATTCATAAACGGTGCAGATGGACAAAGCTTTCCACCTTGCAGAGCAGTTATATATCAAAAAGTAAAAAGAACCAACTACGTCTGCAAGCTGTAGTGTAATGCCATTAATCCTTTAGAGACTAACCTTCTGGGATCATCACTAGATCAGGATGGATACTCGAAGAGGGTAAATATACACCACAGTGGTTCGACGGTTCTGAAGTTCGCGAATCGCTAGAAATTATTGAGAATAATTTGAGGCATGAGCAAAATCTTGAGGAAGATGAAATTAACGATTTACAACCCGTTAATTACTTCGAAGACAGCAATGATGAATCTGTTAGGGCTAGTTGTACGAACTAAGTTGAGCCAAGTTCAGCTTGAACCAAGATCAAAAGCCACGGTTACTATTGTTACAATAATCGTAACCATGGACTTTGATCTTGGATCAAGCTGAACTTGGCTCAACTTAGTTCGTACAACTGGCCCTTAAAGAATAAATTTGTTTAACTATTATTTAATAATGCCTACATCAATATGCTGATACTTACAAATATATTCTTGACTATATTATTTCCTCCGAGGAGTCGTGAGACCTTGTCGTGGTGGAGGGGATTAAGTAACTGCAATGATTCTGAGAGCGATGCCAACGGGAGTCTTGTACTCCTGGCAGGGTCACCCATGCCATCACGCTAAGGCTGCTTCGGCCATTTTGTGTAGGAGATTCGAAGAAGAAGGCATAGATATTGCCCTTCTGCGGGAACCCTGGCTTGTAAAGGGAAGGCCCGCATGCCTAAAGAAGAGCTGGGTTATATGCTCCGCTTACTTTCCAGGCGAGGAAAGATCCTGTCCTACGCAATTACTAAGCGACATAGTTGCCTATTGCGGAAGAAGGAACCTTCCAACGATAACAGGATGTGATGCCAACGCACATCACATGGTGTGGGGAAGCACCAACATCAACGTAAGGGGTGAATCTTTATTACGTTACTAATAGCAACATAGGCAAGAACCCTACTTTTGTTACTTCAGTGCGTAAAGAAGTCTTGGATATATAACCTTATGCACGAGTAACATAAGCGATAACATTATAAATTGGCATGTGTCAGAAGAGCCATCAGGCTTCGGTCACAGGCACATAAGATTTGATGTCACGACTCCATCTCTGACGGAGACAAAGTTCAGAAATCTCCGAGAAACCAACTGGGAAGGCTATTCAGAGTCCCTCAGAAGGCATCTGGAGGGAGGAACAGCATCCGGAAGAGATGTAGAGAGCCTTGAGGTGGCAGTGGAACAAGTAAGCGAGGCGATAATAGCCGCTTACCAGGAAAACTGCCCAGAGAAAACAAGGAAAAGCAGAGGTAAAACAATCTGGTGGAACAAACATCTAGAAGGCCTCAGAACAGAAGTGAGAAAACTGTTCAATAAGACCAGATCCAACCAAGATTGGGATACCTACAAAATAAAACTCACGCAATACAACAACGAAATCCGAAAGGCCAAAAGAAACTCATGGAAGAGGTCAATAATGGCCCTGCAACCTTCAGAATCCATAGGGTCTTGGCCAAGGATGGTTGTACTGCAAATGAAGTAGGCTTTCTCAAGGAAGAGGATGAAACCTACACAGAAACACTAACGAAAAGCATCAAATTGCTCATGGAGGCACACTTTCCGGGCTCACTGATATTGGAGGGTTCGGAGGCCGTGCAATTCCCAGATCAAAGACCGGAGCGGCCCAGATCTGCGGATTGGAGGCTGGCCAATGAGGTAGTAAAACCCGACAAAATCAGATGGGCAATTAGCAAGTTCTAACCATTCAAGTCTCCTGGAATGGATGGAATTTACCCAATTCTGCTCCAAAAAGGGCAGAATATACTAATACCACACTTGTGTAAAATATTTAGAGCCTGTCTGGCTTGGAAGTACATACCACACATATGGCGAAAGGTGAAAGTCACCTACCTACCAAAGATAGGTAGGATATCAGACCAAACGCCCAAGTCATATAGACCCATAAGCTTGTCCTCTTTCTTACTTAAATCGTTGGAAAGATTACTGAGCAGGTACATTAGAGACGAAATACTAAGGGAAAATCCCTTTAGTGAGCGTCAATATGCATACCAGCCGGGAAAGTCAACAGACCTCGCGCTGGATGATTTAAATAGGCTATTGATTAAGTCATCAGATGACAAAGAAATGGCAGTGGCAACATTTCTAGACATAGAAGGAGCTTCAATAACGCGACAATGCAATCTTTAACGATCAATCTTTGTTAAATAGAGGAGTTCCAACAGTACTCTACCAATGGATTAAAGCCAGCCTAGAAAAAAGGATAATAGTATCCAATATAGGCCGGGCTACCATTGAGGCAAAAGCGAGTACAGGCTGCCCTCAAGGAGGGCACTGCTGTGCGCAACCCTCGTTGACGAACTCCTCCGAAAAATTTCCGCAGAAAGCTTTTACTGCCTAGGATATGCTGACGATCTAGCAATAGTAGTCAAGGGGCGATTTGCGAACACGATATCAGAGCGTTCACAAAGAGCCCTAAATATTGTCGACAGGTGGTGTAGTGAGGAAGGACTTTCCATAAATCCTCACAAAACTACACGGAAAAGAGCCTTGGGAGGCCTAAAACCCCCGAGGCTCAATGGAGTGGAAATTCCATTTGCCAGCGAGGTTAAATACCTAGGAGTCATTTTTGACCAAAAGCTGACATGGAATTCCCACATCCAAAAATTTACACAGAAAGCAACAATTGCCCTGGGAAGGTGCAGGCAGATGTGTGTAAAAAACTGGGGGTTAAACCCCAAGATGACCCCATGGTTATACATTAGGGTTGTAAGACCCATGATAACCTATGGATCGGTGGTATGGTGGACCAAAACACTGCAGCTTGGAGCAGTAAGGCTATTAAGTGGCGTACAAAGGCTTGCTTGCCTGTGCGCCACTGGGGCCATAAAAACTGCTCCCACGGCTGCATTGAAAGTCCTTTGAGACCCGACACCACTACACATATTTATCCAAGGAGAAGCTCGTTCAGTGGCACATAGGCTAATGCAAGGCATAACGCCAATAAGGTAACAACACGAACAGAGCACCAAAAGTTATACTCGGAGCTGAAGGCAGATCTCATTTTGGGATCTGCCTTGAGCATTTTGGGAATGCCCAAGGACACTATGGTCCCAAAGTATAATTTCTACAAAAATTTTCAAATCAAAATACCAGACAGTGAGGACTGGAAATACGGTCTTCCAATATCGGCGCGATCTGGTATACGGACGGCTCCAAGACAGAACAAGGAGTCGGAGCTGGGATTTACGAGATAAGGTCGAAAACGAAAATCCCGATAAGTCTAGGAATACACTCCACAATATTTCAGGCTGAAGTGGCCGCTATACAGTGGTGTGCAAAGGAAATAATGAGGCAAGGAACTGTAAATCAGTCAATTGCCATTTTTTCCGATAGCCAAGCACTAAAGGCACTCGATTCCATGCAGGTCGATTCAAGACTAGTATGGGATTGTATAAATGCCCTTACAGACCTAAGCCATCTAATTGGTAAAAGTGAAATATGAATAAATATTTTACAAATGGATAAAATTTAAAATTAGTGTTTCTATCTTAGTTTTTATGATTTCGGGGATTTAGTCTAAGAGATTTTTCTTTAATATAAAAATTGTACAGTCTCTTCGGCTACTGATTAGAACAAAATAAATATGAAACACAAAATTGTGTACCAGGGTTCTTTTGATATCTCAGCACATTAAGCATTAATTACCGCCACATTTCATACCATAGCCAACTTGACTTATGCAATAAAATGGTTTTCTGCAGCCATTTTAAAAACGAATGCCATCTTACTATACATAGTTGAAAAGAGAAATTTAAGTAGAATCAGATAGGAAAAACATATATACAGGGTACCTTTTAAAATAACAAAGTAGATGTCACTTCCGGTAAAACCGGAAGTGGAAAAAATTTCTTGTTTGTACCAAAAAAAGGATAATCACGTATTATATAAGTCTTCCAAATTTCAAAATAATGTCTTTTTAAATAAACATATTTTACGGGGTGTTACTTATCTCCTTTGTCACCCGGTATATGTGTCTCTGGATATAAGAGCTTTACAACAGAGCTGACTTTATCCATTTTCCTCATGACATAATTAAATGCAAAATTTTATGTTTTTTCACCTCCCGTTCTGTGATAACGCAAGATGTGCAGCCATCAGACAAAATCGATTATTGTAGAGACAACCTCTACATATTCCTAGGCTCAAACTGTATTTTGCTTATGAAGTAAATAAATGGTTGGCAGCTCTTGGTCTATTTTCTAAAACAGAGTACTTTGAAATCTGTCAGCAAGTAAAAATTTCATAAAGAATTCGCGGTTTGAAAATGGAATTCTATGTGAATTACAAACAGAAAAATGTGTTCGCTACAGTGTTCACTAATAATAGCGCATTTAGAGTGAGTCTGTACAGTATTGCATGGATTCACTAGAATAATTATTTTAATTAAACATCTCGATTCAGATCAATTTTTTTTCTTACTGCATTTATTTAGAAATTAAACTTAAAAAGCCTCATCGAATATTTTTAAGTGGAACATAAGTACTATTTTTTTATAGATACGTGAAAAGTACATAAAGTACATTAAAAATAATCCACATTTGGCCCATTCTACTCCAGCAATTTTCTCTCTACAGTATTTCCAATAACTTATTATTTTTATATAAAGAAGTTACTTAATCTAATACAGTCTTTAAAAAAAATACCAAATATCTTTTCTAGTATAAATATGGAGATATACAGATCAACGTGGAGAGATTGAAATTTTATAGTAACAAAAATTGTGTTGGTGATGAAATTTTAGGTTTTGACCTTGAAAAAATATTGAAAATCTAAAAATTGTTAGAAATGTTCTATTTAGTGTGATGAATAACATACTAATGGTCCTAAGCAGTCCTATGCCGGCTTCATGATGATTTGTACGTCAGTCCTGTTTTTCATATATTTCAAGTTTATATAGTCCATAAGTACAATAGTTGTAGTCAACAATTATTTCAATAGAATTATATACTATACTAACTGGTGTTGTATTTCGAATCATAAAATATTTCAATAGAAATTTATTTAAACCTCGTATTGCTTAGAAAGGCGCTCGCAAAGGAGTTAAGAGCAATGAATCATATTAGGTTCTGTAGTAACTTTTTATTTTCGTAAACAATACTTTTCGAAATATTATACATGTAGTAAATTTTGGTAGCCTACTTAAACGTCCGAATCATTTTCGGCTTCCTCTTCATTACCCCACTGCCATTGTAGCAGCTAGCGTCGACCTCTACAGTGAGCGCACAAGATATGCGACGGAGCATTGTTATGATCAAAAATATTTACGGAATTTGAAATTAAAAAATACGAGCTTTTACATAAAATTTGACGCAGTGTTTATTTCATGATTTTGGAATAATTTAGTGTAAATGATGTTGATTTTATCACATTTCAGGAAGGATCAGCTTATAGTAGTTTTATATTAAAAAGGAACCATCAGGACTAGCACACAGGCGTTTTGATTATTCACGCATTTCAATACAGGTAGTTAAACAACGTTGATCGTGGTTAGTACTCGGATGGGTGACTGTTCTGGGAAACAGCGATCTCGTCTCACCTTCTAGCGGCATATATATCAGTGAATATGCAGAAACTGTGCAATCTTAGGCCACGATTGCATAGTGGATATACCATCCTTTAAAGGGGGTGTAAAGTAGTCGGTCCTTTGTCTATTTGATGTTAGGCAAGTAAAGAGCCCTACTCTTCAATAGAGGAGTTTGGCAACATTTTCGGGTGTGAAGTATAAAGTCTAGCTGTTTTTGGCTGGAAAAGTCGGCAATAAAACAGTAAAAAACGATATATATTTGCTTTCACTTAAAAGAGACGTTATTCCACTTGCACCACGCCCCGAATTTAATAGCTAATGCTTATGACTTGAAATTAATAAGGAGATATTTCCACATTTTTATTGCCCAGATCGCCATCCTAAACCGACTGAACTTTAGCTCATCACCTGACCTCGGTGATTGGCCTGGTAGCAGAAATAAGCTGATGTTAAATTAATTAATTATTTATAAAAAATGTACCATGAGTGAAAAGTTATTAAGGAGGTATCTTTTCACTTAGACATTAAATATCTGAGTTAATCTAAACTTGGTTGGTTGGACCCTGCATCCTTAGAATGCAAAATATTAGTATGTGTTAAAAAATGGCAAATATGTTGTATGAGCTCTACAATTACGATCAGGCAGAAAACAAGAATTTGAATCAAAACATGTTATCTTTCACCAAATCGTATGATATTTCGGTACCAGTACCATCTTTACTCTACAGTATCGGAAAATGTTTGTTTTGGTTCAGCAATAAGAGGAAGCGAGAGCGAAGCAACTAGGCTATTCTTTTTTATCGTATAGCACATCCTACTCGTGCCACCTGCTTTCCCCACCACATGTCTGCGGAATTTCAATTTGTTTCTGCCTTAATGGGACGTGCCATTATTTGCCCCTCTGCTAGAGCACTGATAGATGCCTTTATTGTAGGTGGTCGGTAAGTCGTTGAAACTATGCAATACCAAAACCAGGACTTTCCAATTCTGTATATGCTTCTTGGCGCTCAAAGTTGGATTAATTAGCATCTGGATGAAGTCAACTCAATCCCGACTCTTAGCCGATATCCCACCTATGTGACAGATTTGTGAAGAAATAACTACGCCATCTACTAACATCGTTATTTTCCATCGAATATCACCACTCTACTTGTTTATTTACAATAATAAGATCAGGATATTCCAAAAGCATTTGCATACTTTTTTCTTATTCGCACGTTTTTAGCGAAGCATCGAGTGTCTGTTTTGCCACATCCACCATATTACACAGACCTGACACCACGCGACTTTCTTTTGCTTTCGAAGTTGAAGAGAACGTTTATTCAAATGATAGATGGGGTAAAAGATAATACGATACGGAGACTTATTTAAAGACAAGCCCAATAAGTGCCTACCAGGAATAATTTCGGGAGTGGAAAGTACGCTGTCAGCGATACATACTTTCCAAAGGTGTCCACTTTGAAAGAGTTTATATTAATTTTTAGCTACGGACGACGTTAAACAAATGATTTATTTAACCCGTTTGGGTATTATTAAACCTCGTATCCAAATAAATTGAGAGGGAACCTTTTATAACTGACCTATTTATCAGAGCCAAATTGCCTGGCCTATCTGTATGTTTCCGTTTCCTAATTTGAGATTATACAGAATACATAATGTATGAACATAGGCACTCGATCGATTTGAGTTTTATATTTTTTGATATAAAATTTAAATTGGTTTAATTTATAATACACCTGAGGAAATATAGAGAACTGAAAAAATAATTAATAAGAATTTTACTTACCATATTATTTTCATGAGCTAACACAAAAAAAAACATTCAATTAAAAAGATTTATAAAATATCAGCTAATTGGCCATATCAAATTTTCTACTTTTACTGTTTTAAAATTTATTGAATAAAATTCTTCCCAGCCGCTGTATCCTTCCTGTATCTCTGCCGATGACAGAGATAAATAAAATGGTCTTACTTGGTAAGGTTACGTATAAAGTACCGTTAAACTTGAATTAATAAAAAGACAGGAAATGTCGCTGAGAGTCATTTAATTATCATACTTAATATTGTGAGAACATACTTCATTGAATATAACTTTCAACACGATTGACACTTTTCCCACATTAATAAGAAAGTGTATTACTTGCAATATTTTCAATAATCAAACGGAGATTACAGAACGGTTTTCAAAGAGGTCAAATGCGGGTATGTTTAAGTACATAAATTGGAAAATATTTGCAGACGTAAATGTGCAACACGTGAATTGCTAGTATATTCCTGACAAAATTTTATCACCGCCAATAACTTAAAGTTTCTATAAGATATACAATATCTATAAACCTTATTAGAATAAACAAATAACAAAAAAAATTGACACCGAAAAAATCAAAAAGTCGTCAGGAAAATAGTTTTTTCACAAAGACCAAAACACTTGAATACTATCATCGACGACCATGTTGGCAACATCTGGAGATAATTCAATTTGCTACCTACTATTTATATTCTATCTAAGATCGCATATTTTTCAAAATAGTTCAAAATACGAACCAAATATTACTTCTAGTTTTCTGATGAGACTCGACGGATCTACTACGGCAATGTAATTTTCTGTTCTCTACTCTAAATAAACACATGCGCGTAAATTGGAGCTCCATACGTTATTTCATTTGTACTGTGATTAAAATTTAAAGCTGAGTCGCCATGACCCCCTTACCGGGCGCTGAGGGGGTGACGTCTTTAAAGGGAGACATAAACGCTAAGGATTGCTAGAAGTTATACATCTGAAGGTTTACCGGATAATTACAAACCGTATTATGTATATAAGTCAATAAGGGTTTGTTTTCAATTATCCTATTTAATTTTGGAATCGTTCCACACGGACGCTTTTCTGAGTACTATCGTATTTACTAATGTTTCAAAAGTAATTCGAGAATTTCGAAATTGATCCGCTTTAAAACTTTTTGAAAAATCATATTTCATTTTCCTTTGACAATTATAACTTTTAAATCCATAATTACAATCGACAAAAAGTGTAATTATTTTATAGATTAATTTTAAAAAATCTTAAAAAATTACTCATTATACACACTTTTGAACTTCCTACCAGCAGACACATTTTCAAGACATTCGCGACGCTGAATGGTCTCGTCTTCGCTTACGTTCCTATGAAACAAAGCAGTAACTTACTCACATTTTCAAACATACGCACTCTGTCGAATGTTGACCGATTGAGCCCAGTTATTTTTAGGGTGTCCACCGTATTTATTTTTCATTCAAAATATACCAGGTTTCTTTGGCAATAAGCGTCTGCGAAATATTATTTTTCTCGGTCAAATAGTTTTTGAGATATAGCGCCAACAGGAAGACAAAAAGACATACACATAAACTGAATGACTAGCTTGAAAGACCTTAATTTTCATAATCTAACTAAGTAATCTGGAATAGCGATTTCTTCACGATTACAATACTTCCCGTTGGTAAGCGAGAGATGTAAAAAATCTGTAAAATTATTTGCAAAAAGACGTCTCTATATTTGGTACATTTCATTTATTAATTATATCTGGCTTTTCGGTGACCACCTTGTATATTTTTCTTCACCAAAAGTGTATCAGGTAACCAGTAAAAATATAATAGGTTTCTTGCTTGTGTTCACTCGTACAAAATATTATTGCCCTCTTGTCCTTATTTTAAAATATCCAACCTGTATATTTTTCATTAAGAATAACCTGATAGCAACGTCGGATTGTAGGCGCAAGGGCCCACCGGGAAAAATATGTGGGGGGGCCCCAGACCAGGAATATGAAAAAAAAAAAATTCGTCCGAGTTTCAAAATTGATGAGCATCAGGTGGGAGAATTAGAGAACATTTTTTAACAAAAATTGATAAGCAGAGGGAAAGAAATGGAAAGAAAAAATTTTTCTCGGAAACGAAAATTTATTCCGAGCGCCTCTTCACGCATTGTCACCCGTAGGCTGTAGCCTAGTTAGCCTTTATAACTCCTCCTATGAGTGTTGCTCTTTGTCTTTGCGAAAAATCAACTAAACACTAAACCAAGCGAGACACGCATGTTAAACGCAATTTAGGAACAGGTATACGTTACCAAACAAATACAAGTGTGATGGTGCGGGAGCTACGTGGCTTCTTCAGAAACTCATCGTTACAAGTATTTTCTATGCATTGAATAATTCGATCGAACTTAAATAACGACAAAATATACTTCTGGCATATGTCAGCCCGTCTAGTTGGCCATGGTTCATGATATAAAAATCAGTGAAATTATGCCTTCGTTACAAGTCTCATTTTTTTTTGTGTGTACACATTTTATGTTAAAAATTAATAAAATGAGACCGCCAGAAAGAATGTGCCGTCAGAAGGCGCAGCCAGAAAGGTCAAATTTGTAAAAAAAAAATGGAGTTATATCACGTGATCGTTACAAGCCAGTCAGTAAGGGTAGCCAGAAAGGAAGTGTTTAGAATTCTTGATTTTCTTCGCAACATTTTCTTTCTGACTAGCCTTATTGACAGGAGTTTCTTTCTGGGAATTTTTTTCTGTATTCAAAACATCTAAATACATATGCTCCGCCTAAAAAAAAGGCTTGTAACGAACACGTGATATAACTCAATTTTTTACAACTTTGACTTTTCTGACCGCGTCACCTGACAGTCCACACTTTCTGGCGATCTAATTTTATTCATTTTATACATAAAATGTGTACACACAAAAGAAATGAGCCTTGTAATGATGACATAATTTCACAGATTTTTAGACAGTGTTTGTGACGTACCTGACAGGAGGTGCCCCGCCAGAAGTCGATTTTATGAATCTTTAACATCCATTAAACCATAAAAATATCTCAAAGTTCATAAAACAATGACGTGCCGAAAAAGCCACCTAGCTCTCGCTCTACGAACTGAAGTCCCGTCAAGCGACGGCGATAATAGAGCTTATTCCGCATTACGCGTGTCTCCAAAAATACGTTTTATATGGGAAAATGGGCGCAAGTTTTGTATATTTTCTACTTTCAACTTTTCTTTTTTTTTAACTATTTAACGTCGGCCTATTTCCGCTACCAGGGCCTATCACCGACGCCAGGAGACGAGCTACCCCCAACCTGGAAATTTTGCCGAACCTCTTCCCTTAAGAAGAGTATGGATATTTTACTTGCCTAACATTTAATAGACAAGGGACCGCCTGCTTTACATCCCCTCCGAAGGATGGTATATCCACTACGTAATCCTCGTCTGAAATTACGTAACTTCTGCGTATACATTGATATACAAGCCGCTAGAAGGTGGGACGAGAACGCTGTATTTCCCAAGATGGGTCACCCATCCAAGTACTAACCGCGCTCGACGTTGCTTCAACAGAATATCGACTGATATTCACATTGAAGTCGCCTTTACGGTCGCCCCACTTTTAACTTTAATATTAATTTTATTAAGAATAATAACAATATTACGGTCTCTCGACCAAAGGCCTCAGGGGCCCCAAAACTGGCAAGTCGATGGCCCACCGGGAAATTTCCCGGTTTCCCGGTGGTACAATCCGACGCTGCCTGATAGGTTTCTTCTTCGGCAATAGCATCAACTGGCCAGTTAAATAATATTTTTATTCATCAAATAGGTTTTTTTGATATGACGCCAACAGACAGACATACACAGACCGGCGGAATTGAAATTTAATTAATATTCGTAACTTACATAATCTGAAACATGAAGTCGGAGAGTTAGTCCAGTCAATGAAAGAATTGTAGAGAACATTTAGGAGGGGAGAATTTTCCTCTTCAGAGATATGTAGGGGGTAGTTAGGAGGTAAAAATACTAAAAGTCCCCGCCCCTAGCCCCGCCGCTTCAGGGGGAGAGGGGGGTGGAAAGGTTCCTTTTTTCGATTCTTCGCTTATAAGTAGGAAACGATGCGTCGTACGAAAAAAGGTAATCTATGCAAAATTAAACGTAATTTAATTTCCCACAAGAATGTTTATATTCATTTTCTTCCTATATGTTATATTTTACGAGATATTCGCCAGCGAAAATCGATAATTAATAAAAAAACAAAGTCAATAATTGTGTACCTTGAATATTTCTATCAAAGCGGTTTACCGTGGTCTGCTAATAAATCACAGTCACAAAACAATCTTTATTTTACAACACTGGACGTATTTACTAACGTAATATTTTGTCGAAGTCTTCCATTTCCAGTGTGACTCACTTAAAATGAAGATACTCTTATAACTTTTTCATTTTGTTTCCGATTTTAATCAGATTTTACTCAAGTATAGAACAAATAAGGATCTACTAATGACCAGAAAATCATTTACCTGCTATAAGGGCAAAGCTACCTGTGGTACCAAAATATGATGAAAAAGATTAAAAATCATATTGATTTTTAATCTTACGAACGACGAATTTTACGTAGCCACCACAAATTGCGGAAACTGAGGACCCCCTTTGCCAGATGAGCTTATGTTAACCAAATCAAATCAAATTTTGGTGTATGTATGTTTGTGGCGCCGATCGGATGCATTTTTTAGAATTTCTAACATTCAAAGAGTTTTATTTTTTTCAGCATATTTTGGTACCGCAGGTGGCTTTACCTTTATAGCAGATGAATGATTTTCTGGTCATAAGTGGATCCTAATTTGTTCTATACTTGAGTAAAATTTGATTCAAATCGGAAACAAAATGAAAAAGTTATAAGGGTATCTCCATTTTAAGTGAATCACACGTATATTTAAGGAAATGTATAGATTTCGACAAAATATTACGTTAGTAAATACGTCCAGTGTTGCAAAATAAAGATTTTTTTGTGACTGTGATTTATTAGCAGACCACGGTAAACCGCTTTGATAGAAATATGCAAGGTACATAATTGATTTTTTTTTATTAATTATCGATTTTCAACATCTCGTAAACTATAACACATAGGAAGAAAATGAATATAAACATTCTTGTGGAAAATTTAAATACGTTTAATTTTGCATAGATTACCTTTTCCCATACGACGCATCGTTTCCGAGTTATTAGCGAAGAATCGAAAAAAACCTTTCCACCCCCCTCCCCCCTGAAGCGGCGGGGCTAGGGGCGGGGACTTTAGTATGTTTACCTCCTGACTACCTCTAACACATCCCTGAAGAGAAAAATTCTCCCCTCCAAAATGTTCTCTACCATCCCCTTTTGGGCATTCATTGATTGGACTAAGTGACGATTATAATAGTTTCCTGCTGTAAGCGAGGAAAGTGATAAACTGGAAAATACCGTGAAAAAAATTATTCTATATAATTAAACACCTTTAAAGTAACTGTTAGAAATACCGCCCACCAGCCCAAAGTGCCTCTTCACCTGCCCTCTTAGAAATTTAGTTCCTACTGCAATGCAAGATTGACTTAAAATGACATGAGCAATGAGCATTGAACATTATTATATACACACTGAATGCAGCATAAGAACATATGCGCTGCGCAGTTAGTTCAGATCTTTTAAAGCGAGTTTAAAGTAAATGTGGCAATATATGACAAATTTGTGGATAAAAAAAGTTCATCAAAATCGGCCAAGTGAGAGCTGCTGGCTAAGTAGCAGAAGAAGACACTTTGTGCATTAAATACCTATATAATAATAACGGCTGGCAAAGAATTACTGGACGTCTAAAAAGTATTATACGTTTAACGATTGAGGTAGCGAGGCTTTCTCATATAAAAATAAAACAATTTCCTATTAAAGTGTCATAAAATATAGTTATTACTTACGTTAAATTAATGAACATACATTTTTGGAGGTTAAATTACGGTGACCTTAGCTAACAAATTTAAATAAAAACGGTGTCAATGAAATGATATGTAACCTTTTCATGTATAAAAATCAATTTTTTGGGGCCTCATATATTTTTATCTGTAATTTTTAGACGCAAAATTTTTATTAGAAGTATTTTAGAGCTTCAAAAATAGCAAAAAGTTATTAAAATTGAAAAAGAAACTATTTTGCATTTGTTAATTAATAAGTATAAGGAATAAGTTTAATTTTACGTTATTTTAAAATTATTATTATATAGCTGTTTTTCAACAATAGGAAAACGAATTTAGTTATGTAAGTTAATTACATTTTTATTTTAAATAATGCATTATAGACTATTAACCATATATAGTGTGTCCCCAGATGGAGTTGACAAGAGGAAAAACATCTCTATTATTGATTTTACGACGAAAAGTCATTCTTTATAAAAAAAATCTGCTTGTCGAAAAAATGAATTTACCATATAAAAAAATCTTAGATCAGATGTACCGGGTGTTAATAAATTAAGAAAACATCAAAATACCTCAAGAAAGAAGTACCTTCATTTATTATTTTGGACAAAATGGTTGTGAAACAAAGTTGTTTATAATCCAAAGTAAAGCCTAAATACAAATTATGAAGTCTGTATTTTGGGGCGAACGTAGAGGCGACTTCAATGTGAATATCAGTCGATATTCCGTTGACGCAACATCGAGCGCGGTTAGTACTTGAATGGGTGACCCATCTTGGGAAATACAGCGTTCTCGTCCCACCTTCTAGCGGTTTGTATATCAGTATACGCGGAAGCTACGATATTTCAGACGAGGATTACGTAGTGGATATACCATCCTTCGGAGGGGATGTAAAGCAGGCGGTCCCATGTCTATTAAATGTTAGGCAAGTAAAAGATCCGAACTCTTCTTAAGGGAAGAGGTTCGGCAAAATGTCCAGGTTAGAGGTAGCTCGTCTCCTGGCGTCGGTGATAGGCCCTGGTAGCGGAAATAGGCCGACGTTAAATAAATAGATAAGAAAAAAAGTCTGTATTTTGACTTTTACATTTATGTCAACTTAAATTTTTTTCAAACATTAGCATAATATAATAATATTAACTTCAACGATTGTGGAAAAACAATTTATTCTACATAGCCTCCTTCACCCTCAACACATTTCTCCATCCTTTTAATAAATTCACCATAGACCTTACGAATTACATGGGTACATTCACTTCATTCACCGCGTCTTGTATTCGTGCTTTTAGTGTTTCTCGATCATGCGGCAGGTCATCTGCATAAACTTTCTGTTTTAAAACACCCCACAGAAAAAAATCCGTTGGTGTAAGGTCTGGTGATCTTGCAGAAAAATTAATTGGAGCATATCTTCCCATCCATCTGGCTCCGAAGTGATCTGTAAACCACTGCTGTACCAAAACTGAGGAATGAGCTGGGCAACCGTCTCGCTGCCAAAAAATGTTACGCCTTACTTCCGGTTGCAGAGTGTTTGTAAATGGCAATACAAAGTTTTCGAAAATGTCCAAATAAACTGATTTAAATTTTCTTCTAAGAAATATGGACCAACGATTCGATCATAAAAAATCCCACACCATACATTCACTTTTTTATAACGTTGACTTCGTTTGTCAATGACATTGTTTGGATTTTCAAAAACCCAATAACGTCTGTTTTGTGATAAAATGTGGCCATTGGTATAAAATGTTGCTTCGTCAGTAAAAAAAAAAAACATTCTGTGAAAACTTCTATCTACGAGGTAATTCTCACCGACCCATAAACAAAAATCGAATCGCTTCTCTTCATCTCCATTTTCAAGTATATGTCTGAACCTTGGCTTAAACGGTCGAGCTTTGTTTCCATATAAATTCTCTGTAAATGACTTTTTACTTACTTCCAGTCTTTGGGAGCGTTTCCGTAAAGATAATTTCGGGTTTTCTATTACTGAATTTATTGCCAAAAGTGTTGCCGCATCGTCTTCATTGTACTTTTTCTTGGGTTTTTTGAAATCCAATACAGATCTAGTTTCATTGAATTTTTTTTACAAGTTTGCGCAATGATTGGCGCGATACCGCTGTGTTAGGGAACGTTTGGTGGAAAAGGTTAATTGCATATCGATAAGAGACGTCTCCAATCCCATAACATTTGATCAAATAAATTCTTTCCTGTTTGGTAAACATTTTTTAAATGATCAACAGAACACTAATAAATGCAGATGTAAGATAGTAATATTCTACACAATGTCACAATGACGTTTGTCAGTTCAATATTATCGACAGCACACTCTGTTTCTTAATTTGAATTCTTATTCATATTAATAAATTCAACGTAAAAAGATAAACACAATAAAAACATAAAAGTCAAAATACAGACTTCATAATTTGTATTTAGGCTTTATTTTGGATTATAAACAACTTTGTTTTATAAACATTTTGTCCAAAAAAATAAATGAAGGTACTTCTCTCTTGAGGCGTTTTGATGTTTTCTTAATTTATTAACACCCGGTACATCTGATATAAAATTTTTATGTGGTGAATTCATTTTTTTGACGAGCAGATTTTTTTATAAAGAATGACTTTTCGTCGTAAAATCAATAATAGAGATGTTTTTCCTCTTGTCAACTCCATCCGGGGACACACTGTATAACCAGCACTTTCTGGCAACCAAATTAATAAGTTATAGTTCAACTTTCAACCTAATAGCCCAGTCACTTGGGCAAAAAAACTCCAAACCTTTAAAAAAAATCCAACCTAAGAATTTCCAACGGGATTCTCTTTACTTTGGCGTCACAAATAATTTCTCAAAAGTCCATAAAGCCAACTGGACGGCTACAAAAGTTACAGAAAGTCAACGGTCACGAAAATCAGTTTTTCTCAAATATCTCATAAATTGTCGGTTTTATGTTGTTCGTGAGATAAATCTGCATAAAAAAAAGCTCTATAGATAATTTACGTAGAACCAATAGTTTTCGAGATATTGAGCTGAGAAACTTCGGAGCAAAGTGTATGAGCCACTATTCTATACGTATAGTGTTGTATATAGATAAGTATATATAGGAACAACGTTTATGCACATATACCCGCAAAATTTGTTTCTGAGATGTCCTTGACCCTTCTTCATAATAATAATAGTAAGCAGCATACAAAATAGAAAACTGTTCGAAAAATTTGTTGATAAATAGTGGCACATTATTTATTTTAGCTATGTACGGAGCTACAAAAAAGAGACTTCAATTGATAATTATAGATAGGTATTTTATTTTTACAGAATGCACTAGAATAAATAAGCCTGTGCATTTGTCATTTCCACTCACAGCAGCAGCTACTCAACAACATCTATTCAGGGTATATTACCAGGTGCAAACTTGACTGGAAAAAGATTTAGACCCCCCAGCAATGGGGTTGGACTTTAAGCAATAATTTATTAGAGCCAACAACTACTCTGATTCTTCCTGCACCAGATGAACTTCTCAATTCAATTTTCTGCAGTTGCACAAAAGGTGGCATCAATTGTGGATGCAGAAAAATAGGATTGCCATGTTCCGTAGTGTGTGGCTCTTGTCGGGGCTAGTCGTGTCTCAATACGATGTCCGAGGATACAACCGTTGAATCTGAGTACAATGATGATGAAGCCTACCTCATTTCGTTATTTT
The DNA here is from genome assembly GCA_936432065.2 of Rutpela maculata. Taxonomy (NCBI): domain Eukaryota; kingdom Metazoa; phylum Arthropoda; class Insecta; order Coleoptera; family Cerambycidae; genus Rutpela; species Rutpela maculata. The sequence goes on from OW386289.2 coordinate 30,409,963, forward strand.
CCGCTGAGATGATTGTTGATGAAGATAAAAATATTGAAGAAGTGGAAATAGAAGATGGAGACGAAGAATAAGAAGTCAGCAAAGACGAACATTAATCAACAAAATTATAACATAACTTGTAATCCATGAATTAGGCTTATAGGGGACACCATGTAAAAAAAACTATATCTCAAAAACTATTAGTTCTACGTAAATTTTGTACAGAACCTCTTTTATGCAGATTTATCTCACAAACAAATTTTATAATAGTACTTCAGTAAAATAGAATTAAATTTGAACCAAACCCGGAAAAAATTTGTAACAAGCTAATTTCTTCGGGATTCTATTATATAGCTATCCTGAACGAAAATCCCAAAAAATCCGCCGTGCAGAAATGAAGAAAAAATGCGCCGCCATGTTGAAATTAGGCACTTTTTCCTTTAATCGGTAAAAGCTCACACGGATGACACTTTATGAAAAAAAGTAAAGAGACAATATTTTGAGAGAAAGAGTTTAAGCTACAGTATGGCATAAATCGGTTAAATATTAACAAAGGTATGGTTGTCAAAATGACGGCTTCTTATAAAAAAGGGTATTTTTTTTGTTTTTTATCACCATAAAAATGTAACAATACTCAACAAAAACTTTTGTTGGTAATACTAATTAAACATGGTTAGAGATATCTCAAAACGAATTTTTAGTATCAGCGTTAAATAAAGATCAGTTAATTAAACTAACATCAAATTTTTCCCAAAAAAATATCACAGTCAAATGTACAGATTCAGATGCTGATTATTATACTCTTCGCAAATACGAAAACGAAGAGTATATATTGCATTTGATCGGCACATTTCTAAAACCGTAAATATCGCTCGCAGACAAAAAATTTTCATATCATTGTGTCCGTCGGTCCGTCTGTCCATCCGTCACGTTTCTTGTAAGCACGATAACTCAAGAAAGAAAAATCCGATTGTACTGAAATTTGGACAGTAAATTAGTGTCAGCTAGAGGAACAACAAAATCGATCGATAAATAAAAATGTTATTACTGATGTAAATTTGAAAAAAAAAATTGTTTTTGTAATTGAATAGAAATCTGGTGAAATGATATTTCATTTAGTATCTAAATATTTATATATTTTACAAATATACATTTCATAATGTAATATGCAACCGTGCAAATATGATTTTAGTTCGTGTTTTATAATGTAAAAATTTACATTTTTTACGTGTAAGGTGGTGGTGTAGTTCTTACACTTTTGACTCGGAATCCAAGGGTTCCGGGTTCGAAACTCAACTCTATGGTATAGTTTTTTTTAATTATTACTTAATTTTACACTGAGTCTTTTACCAACTAATATATAAAATTAAAAATGTCTAAAACTAATATTATTTACAAAAAACTGCGAAGAGTATCCTATAGAATGTGCAACAATTATATAAAAAGTTCAGTGAACAGGCGAAGTGTACGTTTTTAGCTTGTTTAATTGTAAAAACTGCTATTGATTGCTCAGCTGATATGTGTAACCCTGTTATAGTTGTGGGTCAAAATACAGACTTAATAATGTTACTCATTGAACGTTGCAAAACAAAAAATGTGTACATGATGATGGAGGTAAATCTGATAAAATAACGAATATCTGTAAGTTACGTTCAGAATTAAGTGAAAATGTAGTAAAAAATATTCTATTTACACATGCCATCTCCGGATGCGATACCACCTCTGCATTTTATAAAAAGGGCAAAAAAGAGTATTTTCAGTTTTAGAAAATAATATTGAACTAAGTAACAGCCTATTAATTTTCAAAAGTAAATTTTTTGAAGCAAATCAGCTTTCAGTAACTGGGGAAGAATTTATTTTAAGATGGCATGGCCGTAAAAAAACTAATACTTTAAATAATTACAGGTTCGTTAGGTATAATGAGATTTCTGCTAGGCAAAATATTTTCCAACACTTCGATCTAGCAGTTCTTCCGCCAACATTCGACGCCACTAAATATCATATTTATAGAGTGTACTGGCAAATTCAAGTCTGGTTAGGCAACAATCTTAATCCAGAGAACTGGATATTGTAATAGAAAAAGTAATCTTTTTTATATAGATCTGTCATTTTGACAACTGTAACTTTGCTAATATTTAAACGATTGCAAAAAACGTTATTAGCCCAGTCGATGAAGGTATTTACCCTCAAAATTTTGCAAACTAAATAAATTTTTTTTTAATGAGTTTGTAAAAGTGTATAGAACAATATCCTGAAAAGTTTACATTTCGCTCGGATGCAGAACAAAAAAAAAGTGAAAAAAAAATGTTTTCATCCATTTTTTCAAAAATTTTGAAATTAAATCAAGCTAGAAAAAAATGAAAAATACAGATGGATAGATCACGTATTTATGAACAAAAAAATATCCTAACAAAATTTATCGTTAAAGCCATGGTTTTCCCGGAAAAAAATAGTAAAGTGTAGCGTTATAACTCGGAGCGAAATCCATGCGTGCACGCGCTTGAATACGCATGACTGTGACACCGACGCACTGAATTACATGTCACTAAATCAGAATTTGTTCAATATATATGAGTGTTTGTTCATTTGAAAGATGGAAATTGTAGCTTTCTGATGCTTTTTTGTTTTAAACAATACAAGCAAAGGATGGATAGGAAAAATATACTTATATATATTATCAGGCCCGAACTCAATCGTCGCAATAAACAATATAGAAAAAATAAAACCCCTTCAAAAAAATTCTTTCTTCATTGAGAACTGTTGAAAAGTATGTACACTTCATGATTATTATAGTTTATTACATTTTAGTAACGAGAATTAAAAAAAAGGTACATCTCAAATCATTTTAATTTCTTTGCTTGTTGATTTTTTTTGATAAATATATGTATTGGAGGCTGTAACTTGTCGAGAAATTGACCCATTGGAAAAAAAAATATCACTATTTCAGAAAAAAAATGTATATTTTTCGAATGTTCAAACACAAAATCTTTTACTTGTATGCATTTTTTCGAAAATATGATCAATCAGATCATGATAAGAAATTGCGATTTTCACGATCTTATCCTTATAACTATGAAAATATCTTTGATTGTTTTGAATACAAATTCTGGAACCTTTCCAATACATTAACAAATGGATAAGGGATCCATTGGATATAGCTGAAATGTGGATAGGTGTACCTATAATAAATACAATACAGTAAAGGCACGTAAAAATTCATGCGAGCGATTCAGCGGTATGTGTGGTGTCTCTGTATGCATTGATAATTATATATTTTCCCTCCATATTCACTATTTATCGTCCTATTCACTAAGAAAAATGTATTTTTTATTTTTTCCTGCTCTGACTTAGGTAATTTAAAAATTTCGAAAAAATTGGAAAAAAATATTTTTCTTTTCCATTATGTTCTGCATCCGAGCAAAATGTAAACTTTTCAGGATATTATTCTATACATTTTCACGAACTCATTAAAAAAAAAATTATTCAGTTTGCAACTTTTTGTGGATTTCACTATAAAAATGTTCCCTGACGTCTGGGCTATGACTGTGACACCGACGCACTGAATTACATGTCACTAAATCAGAATTTATATGAGTGTTGGTTCATTAAAAAGGAGAAAATTGTAGCTTTCTGATGCTTTTTTGTTTTAAACAATACAAGCAAAGGATGGATTGGAAAAATATACTTATATATATTATCACGTCCGAACTCAATCGTCGGAATAAACAATATAGAAAAAAATAAAAGCCCTTCAAAAAAATTCTTCCTTCATTGAGAACTGTTGAAAAGTATGTATACTGATGATATGGTTTATTAAGTTGTAGTAACGAGGATTAAAGAAAATACAATCAAAATCATTTTAATTTCCTTGCTTGGTGATTTTTTTATATATATATAAATCATATATATATATATGAAGTGTTGTTGTGCTTCCGGGTGTTTTCCCGCGTAGTTGACAGGCTCCTGCTGGGGTCACGGTTGTCTAAACGACGTTTCGGCAGAATCCCATCTGCCATTTTCAGGTTCTCGCTGAAAGCTGCCTACTGCTGCTCATCGTTGCTCGAACTGAACTAACGTTCTCCGCGCTGTGCGGTCCTTATATATGCTGCGGCTACGCGTTGTTGGCCCTCTACTATGTGTGCGAGGCGTAGCGTGCGCCTGAGATAATCCGGCAAGTGGCCTCGCTGAGACGTCACGCTTCACGTGACTTCTCGTTGGTGGTCGTGGATCCTCGTGTCTAATCGTCTCCGTGGGTGGTCGTGTCTCTCAGAAACACGACCACCCACTATTTATTTATCTTTCTATTCACTAAGAAAAATGTTCAAAACGTGTAATCAGAAAAAAAAAACACTTTATTTTACTCGATAGAACAGCTAAGAATTTTTAGAGGTTCCATAGTATGGATTTAACCGTGCGCTGGCCGCGCAGAGTTACAAAGTTATTTCATTATTTTTTTCCAGGAATACCGTGGCTTTAGCGCTAAATTTTATTAGAATATTTTTTGTTCAGAAACATGTGGTCTGTCCATCTGTATTTTTTATTTTTTCCTACCCTGACTTAATTTCAAAATTTTGAAAAAATGGATAAAAAAAATTTTTTGTAACTTTTTTTTAAGTTCTGTGTCCGAGAGAAATGTAAACTTTTCAGGGTATTCTATACACTTTCACGAACTCATTAAAAAAAAATTTATCAGTTTGCAAATTTTTGTGGGTTTCACTATAAAATGTTCTCTGCCATCTGGGCTATATACCACATTAAAACTTAGCTCTTTCTCTCAATATTTTGCTTCTTTACTTTTTTTCTGAAAGTGTCATCCGTGTGGGCTATTACCGATTAAAGGAAAAAAGTGCCTAATTTCAACATGGCGGCGCATTTTTTCTTCATTTCTGCACGGCGGATTTTTTGGGATTTTCAGACAGAGAATCCTGAATAGCCGTAGAGTACAATCCCTAAGAAATCAGCTTGTTACAAATTTGTTCCGGGTCAACTATTCATTTTAGTGTATTATAGCCAAAATTAACGTACAACCGATAATTTACAAGATATTTGAAAAAACTTATTTTAGTGACCTTTAACCTTCTGTAACTTTTGTAGCCATCCTGTTGGCTTTATGGACTTTTGAGAAATTATTTTTTATGCCAAAATAAAGAGAATCCCGTTGGAAAATCTTAAGTTGGATTTTTTTAGAGGTATAAAGTGACTGGGCTATAAAATTAAAATAGTTTTGCGATAAGCCCCAAAAATACGTGTTCCTGACCTGTACTTTACTTCTACATCGTAAAAAAAATGTTTAATTTTTCTTGCTTTAAATAGGCTCAAAATGCCATGAAACGTCGAAATTTTAAGTTTGAGAAAAAATCTAATTGCTGGTCTGTCGGTCTATCTGCCTGTCTGTAACTTTTTTTGTGCACACGATTATTCTGGAACGATTTAAAATATTGACTTGAAATTTGCTATACCTATGTATTACAGCGAGATCTAGTAGTGATAATATGCTATTTGTGGAATTAGAAATTATTTTGAAAATAATTTTAGTTTGACAAACTAATCTTATTCAGTTAAAGGGTGGGGGGGGGGGGGCAAGCAAGTAAGGAGCCATAAAATTGGGATTTACGAGATGTCAAAGTCCCAAATTTTGGTATCAGCCACCCCCACTACCACCCCAATTACCACCTCCACCCTATTATTAAACGGGTAAAAAAAATAAAATTGCAAGAACCTAGGACCTCAAAATTTATTTTGACATCAGCCACCCCACTACCACCACCATTACCACCCCACCCTATTATTAAAGAGAGTAAAAAAATAAAATTTTGATTTAGGGTGTGTACAAAAATCAAAGGCCTCAAATTTTTTTCGTCATCAGCCGTAAATTTTCAATGGGGATCACCGGAACTTTGGATGTGAAAGTAGTGATTCCTTAGGCAGCGGTTTTTTATTTCATTAAGGAACATTCTTACGGTACAAGAGTTCAAATAGGTACAAAATATAGAATAGCATTCATTTGGAAAATGGGCCTTTCCCATGTAATGGAACTTGATGATTATTTTGTCATAAATCATTTATTAACACCTAATAAATATTGTATATACACGTCATATCGTATAATATTTTAATTTTAAATGGATATTTTAAAAATAAAAATACTGTCTAATTCACTCCATATTTCGAACAAATAAACGCGCTCAAATTACGTCATGGGGGGAACTCCAATCAAAATTAAACAATTTCTGGATTCATAGGGCATTTGCACGTGACGTCACAGCTAACCTCAAAAATATGTGTTTTTTAAGATTTAAGAGTATTACCCAGCTATTATTAAAATTTCTGCTCGGTTCCCGTATTTTCAACTAAAGTCTAGTTCAGTGTAATGTTTGTGAAGTCCTAAATACCTTGTCCTAATAAAATAGGACTCTTTTTATAGGTTGGAAGTCTAACCTGTAATTAGCAGTCTATTTTTATTAATCAACAATATTGAAAAATTATTTACGTGAATTTTTAAATATTTGCTTGGAGCCAGTAGGGCTTCAAGCTAAAAATGCGTATACAAACATTTAAAATAAGAATAACTTGAAAAACTTAAAATTTAAGGTTATGATGCAGGTGCCGCATACGAAAATTAACCGAACCTCTTGATGTTTCTGAATTTTACATCTCGTCTGGAAACCTGCCAATGAGACTATTTCCATGTTGCCTAATGTATATGAATGTTTAACGTTAGAGGAAATGCTTTAATTATTTCATTAAAGAATGCCTACTTTTTATCTCCGCTTTTGAAAATAATGAATTTTTATTGAATAATACCACTTCCTATAATAAAAATGATAAGAATTAACAGAAGAAACACACTTTCGACATGTTGGCTGCCAACAAATAACTGACACTTGGCAACAATGATGGAAATAAAATAAATAGATAGGTTATGTTCTCTTGTTTACGATTTACGTTGTGATCGCACGGATTTAGTATTTTGACTTCATAACTGTGTTTCTTAATTATTTAAAAGTGTGTGTCTGTACTGTGTAGACATAAAAAAAATGGAGACAGATTTTGACAAGGCAGCAAGTGATAATCTCCCTATTATTGACAGTGAAATGGTGAATGACAATTCCTGTTTACTTAAATAAAATAACTGTTACTGATAAATCTTTAGATTTAATAATGATTTTAAAAATTATTCAATAAATGTAAAAGAAAATAAAACACTTGAATCATATTTTATCGTTTTTATTCAGTTTTTGTACATACCTACCTATTTAGTTTTATAAATTCAGCAGGTATGAAAATACCTGTAACTATAAATGTATTATTATATATTAGTACAGTAACTAGAGGTTTTAACTTTGGAAAACAAACACACAAACACTTATACGTACAATCTGCTCATATGTAGCCTCTACCAAGGGTGCTAGAGTATACTGATTGGTCATTCCCCCCATTTCGTCATCAGTGCAGATATATTGCCGCCAATTTTAAATTCATATACTTAACATAATATTTTTTTCTGTAGAAAAGAAGCAAATTTGGTAAAAAAGAAAAAATAGACCTTTTCATCGTAAGCGCGCGCATGTGCTGCCACTATGTTTGTTTGCGGGAACTATGAAATGTTCGGACACTTGGTTGTCAACATGGCTGGACCGATATCAGTTTTCCACATTAATTTAGACTAAAGTGTGATTGACGGTGCAAAATTAGTACACAACATGGTGGAAGAACACACTTGTGCTCAATTAAGGCGCTAGCTCAAGTATCCTGGCGGTAAAATGACTGGAAACAAGAATAAGAACTGGTTGCAAGGTTAGAATTCAACTTATCAATTTATATACAAGTGCATTAAAAGAAAACAAATGTGTTTAGTCTACAATATGCTTAATAACATTCTTCGTGCAGTAATTGATAATGCAGTAAAAATATTTTCTGTTTTTTTATGAAAATGCAGGGTCAAAAATGCAATTGAAAATTAGGTTTTTTGTCGATCCTTCTGTGGATAAAGCTGGCTCCTTTTTTTCCAATTTTTTCAAATACGTAAACTATACGATATGGCACTACCTATTTTCAAAAAATTGGTAACAGATTCATCATTATTTGTTTAAAAAACGTCGAGTTCCGCCATGTTTCTTCGGACAGTTTTCGCATGTCAATATTGGATTTGACATAAACATTACGTTTTTTAACCAAATAATGATGAATCTGTTACCAATTTTCTGAAAATAGGTAGTGCCATATCGTATAGTTTACCTATTTGAAAAAATTAGAAAAAAAGGAGTCAGCTTTATCCACAGAAGGATCGCCAAAAAACCTCACTTTCAATTGCATTTTTGACCCTACGCATTTTCGTAAAAAAACAGAAAATATTTTTACTGCATTATCAATTACTGCACGAAGAATGTTATTAAGCATATTGTAGACTAAACACATTTGTTTTCTTTCAATGCACTTGTATATAAATTGATAAGTTGATAGTTGAATTCTAACCTTGCAACCAGTTCTTTATTCTTGTTTCCAATCATTTTACGGCCAGGATACTTGAGCTAGCGCCTTAATTGAGCACAAGTGTGTTCTTCCACAATGTTGTGTACTAATTTTGCACCGTCAATCACACTTTCGTCTAAATTAATGTGGAAAAATGATACCGGTCCAGCCATTTTGACAACCAAGTATCCCAACATTTCATAGTTCCCGCAAACAAACATAGAGGCAGCACATGCGCGCGCTTATGATGAAAAGGTCTATACGGGTGAGTTTTTTTAAAGAGAACTTTTCAAATATTCAATAAAAAAAAACGTGGGAAAGGCCCATTCGTTTAAAATTGCCTAAATGAAATTATAACTAGACGTGAACATTATACATTATATTATTTTCATATAATAGACTTACTGCACTGCACCTATATGATTGTTGCCCATTGCAGGGCTGGCATCTTTTCAATTTAACGTATGGTGCTTAGTTCAGTAGTAAATAGTGAAGGAGAAGGATACCGGAGGAGAAATCAACTTTGCAGACTTTTTTAGTTATTTAATAGTCATAAGTATAGGGGTGATCGCGGGAACGTTAGAACCTCTTTTAACTTCGTTAGTTTTGGAGTTACGTAAAAAAGTTCAAAAATAAGAGTTATAGAAAATCACATGTTTTCCAAGAATTGTTTCAGAAAAATAATTTAAAGTCGAAGATATGAACTTTACTTTTTTTTATAGATTCCCCGTCTATTTCATCGTTGAATTGACGGATCACAAATTCACGTACATCTAATAGCCACACTAAATTAGTATCATACTGTAATAACTAACTGATTACTGATTCACAAATACGTTAACACTAACCAAATAATTTCTTTATGCATGCGGTTGTCGATAGCTGTTATTTAGCTGATATTTACCGGGGTACTAATAGAGAGGGCTGGTAATAACATAAGCGCGCATGGGCGCGTTCAGTATGATCCTACTGTACTAACTTTAAACGGCACCACACGCTCTCGCAGGTGAGGTAAATTTTAGAAACTGTATATTCTAATAAAAGTGTAATAACAGTTGAGAACGATTGTATTTTCAAAAAGGTATCTAGTTGTCGCTGCTAGGCGTATGGTGGTCAGCACCACCACTTTGTTTTACGTGTAGTGCTCGAGCCTGCGAACACCGCTATGGTTGCCGGCCCTGGCACATTAGGAAGCCGTTTGATTTTTAAAATGATCTTCAATACTGAGTATATTGCTATATAATCATATTTTAAATTAATCTAGGGTACAATTTTAATTCCATTCAATTTCATCATATCCCAATGAATCTAATCTAATAGCACATTTGACCAACGTGACTCCCGTAAATATATCACATATCTATGATCAGTAGTCACGCCGCGCACAGGTACCATAATAAGTTAATGAAAATCTAGTTAGAAATTGCAGCTCGATCTCTATTTATCCATTAAATTCTTAAAAGTTTGAAAATGAAGTTAAAGCTGTTTAGTTAAGCAGAACTTACTCTCTGAAAGGTTAAATAAGTGTTACTATTGATATATACATTGTGCAGTGCATCGTTTTGATTTCCCGAATTAGTTACGAATTATAACTTAGTGATGGATCACGTAGGTACACTTTAGCTAAGTATATTTATATATATTTCCAGAGGGAGTGTCTTTAATGAGAGTCTATATTGTGATCTATATGTATTATCGTATATTATCTGATTTGTCGCTATATGAACTCCATTACAACTTTTACATGTCATTTTTTCCTCAAGGATCTTCTCTCTTATTAAATTGCAAGAACCTTTCTAACAATGTATGAATTCAAAATATAAAAGTAGGGAAATTGAAATAGGTAAGTTAGTCAATATAATATTACTATATTATACTACATACTACTATAATTTACAGTTTTTTGTGCGCAACAAGCCCGTGAAAAAAATTGTTGATACAATTTCAAAACACAAGTGGTATATGGGAAGAACATTTCACGAAATGAAACACGTCACTAGTTGCAACGCGCTTTACAGATATAAAACTATGTAAGGTTTTGCCGCCATAAAACTGCGTACCAGCGCATACTCTTGCTGTAAAAAGTCGATCTAGTAGTTTTGCCTTAGTCGGGAAAGGAGGATAGCAAAATGTCCACGTGATCAATGCGTGCAATAGATCCTATTAGCATTTAAATTTTGAGGGGGTGTAATTCTAAATAATTTTTAGAAATGCTTATCAAATTAATTTTGCTAATAACATGTGCCGCTTGACACTATTGACAGTTCAATTCATCACTATCCTCCTTTCCCGGCTAAAGTACAATAGTGACATTTGATTTGTGGAATCATCTTAAAAAATATCCTTTGATATGTGTATCAAATGAAAGGGTTTGCTGAGAAGAATACGAAGCCGTCATTCCAAATCCAATATGGTGGACTCCCAAAGATGGCGGACCAGTTATTTTTTATGCACCCCCATGATATGGGTTTGCTGAGAAGAATACGAAGACGTCATTCTAAATCCAATATGGCGGACTCCCAAAGATGGCGGACCAGTTATTTTTTTATGCACCCCCATGATAATATGGGTATCAAATGAAAGAGTTTGCTGAGAAGAATACGAAAATAAAATGACGTCACACTAAATTCAATATGGCGGATGCCTCAAGATAGCGGACAAATTTTTTTTAGTTTTAACACTATAATTTGATCGTATAGTGTATTCGCTCATACGTTGCATTCTAAGAAATGGTGAAGGATTCGATTTAAACTAGTATGTATGCCACTCTGTATATGGTGTTTTCTCTGACAAGTAAAAACTGAGTTTAATTTGTGAGAGGAAAACGAAGTCTCAAAGTTCGCAGTAGATACGTGGGACCTACATAAACCGCAAGGAGCCTGTGCGGCTGAAGGCGACCCTCAACTGACCCCAAGAGTGAGTCTTTATCAAAAACTTGTAATGAAGCATTCTTTAAATTCCTGCTCCATTACTAAGATTCCGGATTTACACACGACACCAATGTGCACACGGCACGCAAACCTACCCATCTCCCGTCTAGAGGCATGGATTTGTACACGACACTAAACTATACGCAGTTCTACGTCACCAGTAAGCGAGGATTCTCGGATATAAAAGCCAGGCCGCAAATCAACATAATTCAGAATGGATAATCCTGCCAATCTGTCTACAGCGTGCTGAGCTGGACATATTGCAGTTTTGTGCATCTCCCGACGCAAACACGACGGAACGAATGCAATCTGACCCTGGGAATCCTACAGCGTGTTGAACTGGGACCCCCTCGAGTCGTTAGTCATTCCCCGGCGCCGTTTCGCCGCCAAAGCCAGAGACGTCGCATCGCAACCGTTACACTCTCTCTCTCTCTCTCTCTCAGAGAATAGAAAATGTTGTCTTAAGAACCGTAAAAGATACGGACATATAACCTGTACCTGTATGTTATGTAACACTGCCACACATTACCTGTTTGAAAAAGTAAATAAATTGTTTATATTTTTATTGGGCTGTCTTATTAACTAATCTGGACCCTGATTAATCTCCGAACCAGCTACCCGACAAGAAACCGTTACATAATTTGGCGCCCGAGCAGATTTTGAGATTTTAGTTTATTCCAGATAGCCCAAAAGAGACGTTCACGAATGAGAGAGAGACATAAAGATATTCCAAGTATATTTATAGAGAAATAAATATTACAAATACTTCTACATAATTAAAGTCAAAGGATTTATTTAAAATGGGTCTGTCAGACACAGAAGGTGCTTATGGGCTAGAAGTCGCGGACACCACAGTAGGATGGATCTACAAATTAAAAAAGACGAGTTGCAGACAGAATTATCCAAGTACGGCGCAACGACAACCGGAACTGTCGAAGAACTTCGCAGCAGGCTAAAAAGCTGTATTAAAAGTGAGCCGCCCAAGAAAGTAACAACTCCCCAAATAAGCCCCCCGCCAACACAAATGAGTTCACCTGATCAGATGTTATACGTCGCACAAACACCCCTGGGCGCAGTTTTGACAGAAATCCGCAAATGGAACGTTCATTTCGACGGCAAAAAAGATGTTTTCTCGTTTTTAGAACGTATTGAAGAACTACAGACCGGCTATAATTTTACTCAGGAACAAATGCTAAGAGCCCTACCCGAACTACTACAAGGTGATGCATTATTATGGTACAGAAATAACAAAACATCCTGGACTACGTGGAATCAATTTGTCACGAAACTAACAAAGTTTTACGCACCCTCCGATTACCACTTAAAACTGGAAGATGAAGCCAGACTTCGAATACAAAAAGAAAATGAAAATGTAAAAGATTATGTAGTAGCAATCCAGACTCTACTACGTAGACTTACAAATGTAACCCCAGAACAAACACTATACCGAATATATTCAAATTTAAAGCCAGAGTACCGAAAATACATTTAACGCACCGATTTCCAGACACTTGATCAACTTGTAACTCTGGCAGGAGAACATGAAACCGTTTGTCAGGAGGAAAAAACCGCTAAAAAGATATTACAAACAGGCACGCCGAAGTTAGATTATAATACCACACAAGCTAGAGGTTACCAGACACCAAATTACAGATATAATTATAGAAATAACGCACAAAACTACAATATGCCAACCACCCAAAATTACTCTAGAGAACAGGCCGCCCCCAGGAATGCACAAAACAGTAGAGATACACAAACAATAAATCCCACGCACTCCGTACTCGAAAACTATAATAAAAATACAAGCTGCTGGCGCTGTGGAAGTCCCGATCACACCCGCTGGTATTGTAATAATCCACCAAAGATGTTTTGTTCCCGCTGCGGACGACTAGGCATATTCTCCCGCGACTGTCATTGCAATAATAGGCTCCAGGGAAACGAAAGAACGACTGCGTTGACACGCGGACAACCCAGTCGGTAAGTACAATTCCTCCCGCGTCTACGACCAAAGTACGACCAAAGATCCCAATACAAATAGGAAACTACAATTTCACAGCTATTATAGACACAGGGTCCGCCCGCTCGTACATAGGTGACCCTGTATGCACAAAGTGCAAATCAAATTTATTAGAAATAAACCGTATCCAACGAAATATCAAACTGGCAGATGGAACCGAAACACAAACTAACAGGGAGTTCAAATTAAATTACTACACAACGGGACTAAAATTAACCGATATTTTCTTTTACTTACCAAATCTAAGTTGTGATATTATTTTGGGCATGGATTTCCTAATAAAACGTCAAGTTATCCTCGATTTTAATTTACAAAAGGGCCAAATAATGGGAAATTCGATAGATTTTAATCACAAGATAGAAGAACAAATACCGCTCTCCCTGATTCAACCCTCAGTAGACGAAAAACAGATCCTGTCAAATTTCTTACAAGTGGAACTTCAAAAATTTGATACAGTTCAAGGTGTTACCCCACTAACACAACACAAAATAAGACTCCTGGAAGACACACCGATTAAACAAAGGTACCGACCTTTAAACCCGGCCATGCAGGAAATTGTTAATACAGAATTGGATAAGATGTTGGAAGAAGGTATAGTAGAACCGTCTAAAAGCCCGTGAAACTCCCCAGTGGTTATGGTAAAGAAAAAGGATAACAAATATAGATTCTGCATAGACTTCCGGAAAGTAAACGAAGTTTCAATAAAAGATGCTTACCCAATACCCTTTATCAACGCCATTTTAGACAAATTACGGGAAGCCCGCTTCATATCTACTCTGGATTTACGCTCCAGTTATTGGCAAATATCTTTGACTGACGATAGTAAGCCGATAACCGCATTTACAGTACCCGGAAGAGGATTATTTCAATTCAAAGTTTTACCTTTTGGCCTCCATTCGGCTCCCAGTACATTTCAAAGACTCCTGGACCAGATTATAACCCCTGATATGACATACGCATTTGCGTACCTAGATGACATCGTCATAGTCAGCAAGACGTTTAACGAACATTTACAACACTTACAAGAAATATTCGAGCATTTGAAAAATTCGAATCTACAGTTAAACCCAGACAAATGTAACTTTTGCAGAAAAGAACTAAGATATTTAGGACACCTGGTGAGCGAACAAGGCATTAAGACAGACCCTGAAAAAGTGAGTGCCATTGTGACAATCCAGCCCCCAAAGAACGTTAAACAATTACGGCGCTTCCTTGGCATGACATCCTGGTATAGAAGATTCATAAAATCGTATTCGGACACTGCCGCACCCCTAAATAAATTGTTGAGGAAACACACGCGCTGGAAATGGACACCAGTTGAAGAAGAAGCTTTCACAAAACTAAAAACTGCACTAACAACTGCCCCTGTACTCAGCTGTCCTGATTTTACGAAAACTTTTTACCTCCAGACAGACGCGTCAACACAAGGACTTGGCTCGGCGCTCTTACAAAAAATCGATAATCAGGATCATATTATAGCTTACGCAAGTCGCTCTTTATCAGACGTTGAAAAGAAGATGTCAGCCGTAGAACTAGAATGTGCCTCCATCTTGTTTGCCATACGGAAGCATATAAATTACATACAGGGATATCATTTCGTCGTTGTAACCCAGAGCTTAAAATGGCTATATTCCACAAACCCCACAAATGGACGCCTGGCTCGATGGGTAATGGAATTGCAACAATATGACTTCGAAATAAAATACAGAAAGGGAGTTTTGAATAAAGTAGCAGACGCACTCTCGCGCCAGCCAATCATGACCGAGGAAAAAAATAACTCAGAAGAAGGAATTTTCTTGATCGAAAATACAGAGAATTGTGCTTGGTACAAAGATACCGTTAGACTGGTACAAAATAAACCCGAAAGAAAACCAGATTACTGCATTATAGACGGAAACCTGTACCGCCATATATGGAGCAGTAACAATTTTACAGACCCCGAATTTTCCAACCCCTGGAAACTTTGTATTCCGCAACCTCAACGCAAACAAATCCTGATAGAAAATCACGATGCACCATGTGCAGGACACCTTGGAATAACAAAAACTATTACCCGTATCGCCGATAAATATTACTGGCCTAGAATGTATAGAGATATTGCCAAGTACGTAAGACACTGCCCGAACTGTCAAAAATACAAATCATCTCAACAACAAACCGCAGGAAAAATGCAATTCCCGAAAATAAGTGGATGTTGGGATACTGTTAGTATCGACGTTGTCGGACCACTCCCGAGGTCTAGCAAGGGCAACAATAACCTCATCGTATTCCAAGATAGATTCACCAAATGGGTAGAATGCCACCCAGTAAGAAAGGCAACAGCGGCCGCCATTGGCAAAACACTAAAGGAGAAGATAATTGCCCGATTTGGGTGTCCAAACTACATAATTACTGATAACGCGAGACAGTTTACTAGCAATGAATTCACTTCTCTGTTGTCCGAATACGGAGTTACACAACGTACCACACCGCCGTATTCACCACAATGCAATCCAGTAGAGAGGACAAACAAAGCAATAAAGACTATGATTGCCCAATACACCGAGAATGACCACCGAAAATGGGACCAATTTTTACCGGAATTTATATTAGCCATAAATTCGTCCAGACACGAATCCACGGGATTCACACCAGCTATGCTTAATTTCGGCAGAGAATTAACGCTACCCAGCTCTCTAAACATAGAAAATCATAATGAAAACCTCGCAACCGAGGATACACCGAGAAACCAGGTAGACAAATTACAGAAAATGACCGATATATTTGAACTCGTCCGAGGAAACCTAGCTAAAGCATACCAGACACAGAGTCATCACTACAACCTTCGTCGCCGAGAATGGACCACACGTGTAGGAGACCAGGTCATGAAGAGAGAACACCCCTTGTCCTCAGCAATACGAAATTTCAGCGCAAAACTAGCACCTAAATTCTCGGGCCCATACATCGTAGCACGAAATATATCACCAGTTGTCGTCGAAATTAGACCCCCAACCGGTCGAAAGAAAGAGCGCGTTCACGTGAAAGATTTGAAGCCGGCGCATGTCTAAAATCACATAAATTAACACACGCTCACATCCAATGTCCAGTCAGACCAAAACCACTCAATTCGAAAGATGTGGACGATGACACCTCCGTCTTACTACCCGGAATCAGACGATCCAACGCCGACGCCTCCACCACGCCCGATGTCGCCGCCCGGACCAGGGTACGAAAAAATGTATATTTATTATAGCCCTCCCAAGGCGGTCAATCCCAAAACTCCGCCACTCGCTAGGATGAGGTCAGAGGTCCAAGTACCAGCCCCGCTGTCACCCCTGCCCCCGACGCCAGAAGCCCGAGACCACCCTTCAGGCAGAGACGGTGAAAACACACCACCACCCCCAGGTCCAGACACACCAGCCCAGCTGTCCCAGGCAATGAGGACCAAATTCCAGGCTCTGTTCGGAGACAGCCCCAGCCTCACGCAACAGCCAGTCCCGATGCCGTCCCCAGACAGAGACGTGCCATCCTTGATGCCGTCCCCAATGCCACCCCCGATACCGCCTCACGTGCCGGCCCCGATGCCACCCATACCCAGAAACATGCCAACCCTGATGCCGTCCCCAGCCAGAGACGTGCCATCCCTGATGCCGCCTCCAGCCAGAGAACATGCCATTCCGGATGCTGTCCCCAATGCCATCCCCGATGTCGCCTCACGTGACAGCCCTGATGCCGCCCCCAGCCAGCGACGTGCCAACCCAGTTGCCGCCCCTGACGAGGTCCCTGACGCCGTCCGCAACCCCAGGCACACCTCCCCCGCTGTCCCACGCCATGAGGAATAAGTTTGCCCAACTATTCGGAGACAGCCCCAGCCCCCCACAGCCACCGACCCCAGGCAGATCTATCCCCTGCCTACAGGCATTTTTCCAGGCCGACGATGCAGCCGTCCCGGTTCCTACTCCGCAACGGAAGCGGAAATTCAGGCGCCGCAATCACGACGGCACCGTCGCAGCTAGGATTCCGGGCATCATCCGCCTGTCCGCCATCAGCCCCCTGCCACAGACGTCCGAAAGTGCGCGACAATAATAATGTGTGCGGCAAGCGAGTGCGCGAAAAACTACACAAGAAAAAACTATATTTGTTTTTGTACCAGTTTGTATAAACTTTTATTAATTTCTTTATTATAGAGTTCACTTACTTTACTATTTTACCTGTACCATAGTTCTAAGATGTTTTACATACTGTTTGTTATTTAAAAATTTGTTTTTCTCTACATATGCACATACATGTATACGTATATATACCAGGTGTATACGAAGGAATTGACCATTCTTTCTTTATTATGTTTGAAGATGTTCAGTAACTTGTTTTCTCATTGCTTTATTTTTATGTTAAGTTAGTAAAAATTTTCTCTTTGATAGAATTTTGAAAATTTTTTTTGTAAAGAAAGAGGGGAGTGTAATGAAGCATTCTTTAAATTCCTGCTCCATTACTAAGATTCCGGATTTACACACGACACCAATGTGCATGTTGTAGAACTCTCCAAAATCGTCCTAAGTTGAAGACATAATCAAAATTCGACTTAGGCAAAAATTTCATTTAAAGACATTTTTGGGAGTCTGCAGAGGCGCAGATCAGTCCATAAGGACCGTTTTGGGTTCTATAAGGCGTTGGAAATGACCAGGTGAAAATTCGAAGAAACACCGAATTTTCACTTAGGAAAAATGTTTTTGGTTCAGAATATGAGAGTAGAAGTATATAATGACAAAGATTTATGAATAATATACTTTTTCAAAGGTACCATAAATTGGACTTTGAAAAATAATATTTTTGGAAGGGCGTCAAAATTTGGCCCAAGAATCGATTTATCGAAAGTACGCCAAAGTTTCACTTGCAGACTAATTTTTCAAAACTGCGTTGAAATTTGGCTTGAAGATCGATTTTTCAAAAGTACACCAAAATTTCACCCGCAGGTTAACTTTTCAAAAGTACCTTGAAATTTGGCTTGAAGATCGATTTTTCAAAAGTACGCCAAAATTTCACCCGCAGATTAACTTTTCAAAAGTACCTTGAAATTTGGCTTGAAAATCGATTTTTCAAAAGTACGCCAAAATTTCACCCGCGGATTAACTTTTCAAAAGTACCTTGAAATTTGGCTTGAAAATCGATTTTTCAAAAGTACGCCAAAATTTCACCCGCAGATTAGTTTTTCAAAAGTACCTTGAAATTTGGCTCGAAAATCGATTTTTCAAAAGTACGCTAAAATTGGTCTTGAAATGGATTTTTCAAAAGTACCACAAAGTCAGTTTAAAAAGTACCACGAAAATATAATTTAAATTATTTTTTTTATTTTTTATTCCTCAACCAAAGACATTGACCTTTGAGGTACGGTCATTGAAAGCCCAATTCTAAAGTATGAACATAAAATTTTAACGATGCACTGCATCCGAAAGGCAAAATAGAAGATTTTGTCAAAGCCGGCGTAGTGCCGATAAGCAAAAATTGATAAAAATCAATGCACATGTACAAGGCCGGTTTCTCGCATGGAAAGAGTTTGGATTGACTCAGCGGCTCGCAATTTGGTCGAGCGCGTTGAGTGGTCCAGACAAAGCGATGGTAGAAAAGCCAATAACAGGGCTTTTCAAATGATAAAGTTATAGAGGAAAACGCCTTGTGCATAAAAATCCAAAAATTCAATTTTGCCTAAAAGTCGCTCGAAGGTGAGACGCTGCCAAATCGATAATATTAATCGACTGTGATAAGGGTTAGTAAGTCGTGGACTGATCGAACGCCACTCAACTTATGCAGTAATAAGTCCTCTGAATGTGTTTGAGTACGTGAATCTCCACGATACAAGAACTTTAAAGCTAAGTAGTCTCTAGCGAAACTAAATTCATTTAGTAAAACTTTTTTAAGTTAATTTCAGTCAGCCTTAATTATTCATTTACCCAGAGTCTGAAATGATTCTAAAAGCTCGCATTTTGATTCTGAGAAGGTATGTATGAATCTTTTCTACCTAATCGATCGTTAGCGTGAGCGCTCTCGCTTGTATGGTCTGAAAGTCACTACCTTGATTGGGGAAGGCACGATTCTTATCTTGAGAATTTTGTATAACCAATTCTGTTAAATAAACGGATTCTTTGAACTAATATTTCTTAATTGATCTTGAGGCCTGTTGATGGTCTATAATCCCTGGAACTTTCGTATGGAAAACCGGATGTGTCGAGTTAATTCGCATTAACGTTCGACCTTCTGGTTGCTTTACGGAGGTTTGATAGGGATTTTTTTATGCGTTTTTTGAGAAATATATTCCGTTATTAATGGACCAAAACGTGATTTTCGCGTACCAAAACTAATCCCTCCGCAGAGAAATTCTTCGGTTGGGATTTTTTTATGCAAAAATTCAGGAAATTAAGAGGTGCCTAAACCCCTAACGAGGGAATTCGGGTCCAGAGAGAGCGTAGTTTCCGATCTGTGGTAGTGCAGCCTTGGTCCATTACTCGGCTACCGAAGTGCATCTTATCTCGAACCCGCCTGGGAGGTAGAAGAACGGGGTAATACGCGACTGGCGCCCCCTGAGAAATAAATTGGTGTCGCGTCATTTTGACGCCCGGTAGTGCGTTCTTCTACATGCACACGGCACGCAAACCTACCCATCTCCCGTCTAGAGGCATGGATTTGTACACGACACTAAACTATACGCAGTTCTACGTCACCAGTAAGCGAGGATTCTCGGATATAAAAGCCAGGCCGCAAATCAACATAATTCAGAATGGATAATCCTGCCAATCTGTCTACAGCGTGCTGAGCTGGACATATTGCAGTTTTGTGCATCTCCCGACGCAAACACGACGGAACGAATGCAATCTGACCCTGGGAATCCTACAGCGTGTTGAACTGGGACCCCCTCGAGTCGTTAGTCATTCCCCGGCGCCGTTTCGCCGCCAAAGCCAGAGACGTCGCATCGCAACCGTTACACTCTCTCTCTCTCTCTCTCTCTCAGAGAATAGAAAATGTTGTCTTAAGAACCGTAAAAGATACGGACATATAACCTGTACCTGTATGTTATGTAACACTGCCACACATTACCTGTTTGAAAAAGTAAATAAATTGTTTATATTTTTATTGGGCTGTCTTATTAACTAATCTGGACCCTGATTAATCTCCGAACCAGCTACCCGACAAGAAACCGTTACAAACTATTCTAAAGTGACAGTGACATTTGCATAATTAAATAATTTCCACTACTTCCGTAACTCCACCGGAAATACTTCCGGGGATTCTAACCCTAAATACCAGTGAACCATAACCTATAAACATTAAGTTGTATACCAACTGAGACATTTTCACAAAGTGATACCAACATAAAAATTTTCCGACGGTTGTCAAATCCCTCGAAATCAACTGACACCAGGTTCACATTAAACAACATACGCCGACCGGTCTAGATAGAAACCGGTCGAGGTCCAAACAATAAGAAACCAAACCTAATAATTGGAAAAGATGAGTAACCCACAATCAACGTCACAAACCAAAAAACAAAATGAAATTAGAGAATTATGCGGCTGGTCCAAAGGATGGCCTCTGTCACCACACTCCGGCAATGAGAGCGACATATCTTGCGCGAGCGTGGATAGGAAAGAGACAGTCAAGAGGAACTTAAAAAGAAAAAGCGACAAACCAAGCCCCAAGCTAAGCCCTAAGCCAAGCCCCAAGCCGATGTATGTTGACCAAGACTTTTACAGTGATGGAAGCCAAGATAGTATAAAGGCGGTACCAGCAAAATTGAACAAACCAAGCACAGAAACAGAAGCGACCAACACCGCCCTTGAAGGATAAGGACTAAATGAAATAACAACCCTATTCAACACACAACAAAAAACAAGGATTTATGAAAACGGCAACCCCAATTTCTCGCACCCGGGGTCTTTCTAGAGAAAGACAATTCCACCACCGTCGAGTGCACCTATAAAAACCAAAAACATGCACGAGGGCACACCCAGAATAGATAAAGACATGAACGTGAACAACAAAAAGCCGCCGCCGATCATCATCCACGGCAAACTAGACAACCATAAAAAATAAACCATTTCCTAAAAAGTAAACTGAGAGATGACTACACTTTCAAACATGCCCCGAACACGACAATGTTACAACTAAGTACCAAGAACGACTGGACCATGATAAACGGCTCAACGAGGGTGAAATTGAAAACCACACATATACCCCGAAGGAGTAAAAATCGCACGCCTTCGTGTTTCGGGATATATATCATGACATCGACAAAAAAGACCTAAAAGAAGAGCTCGAACAAACCCATAAATTCACAGTTCGTGAAATATACACTATGAGGGGGACCAGGTATCCATTATAAAAGGTGTTTTTTTTAGAGGAATAGAACTTTAAAATGAAGCAAAACACATAAAAATCTTGCTAACGCCCATGGTTTTGAATTTATTGGAAATATAATTTTATGCCATTAGTGCTTAAATATGATTTCGGGCATATGGGTGCCGCGGCTGGCTCGAATATAGCGCAATCTGGAAGTTCAATTTTCGATCACTTTTTCGAGCAGCTGCGGCCATATGTCGGCAATAACTCGTCTAACGTTGGCATCTAAATGATCCAATGTCTCTGATTTATCGGCGTAGACTAGCGACTTCACATATCCGCACAGAAAATAATCCAAGGTGTGATATCACACGACCATGAAGGCCAATTCACAGGTCCACGACGCAAAATTTTTTGGTGAAAATGAGAATCAAGAACAATCTTGTTTTCAGCCCATTCACCGAACGTCCGACGCAAATGATGGTCACGCGGCATTACTTCGTGCACGAGCTGAATCTTGTAAGCTCGTAACCCAAGATCTTTCCACGAAATCTTCCACAAGGTGGATGGACACAGCTCCAATTGCTGTGCACGACGGCGAATTGACTCATTCGGATTCTCCTCAACACTACGCTTCA
The DNA here is from genome assembly GCA_936432065.2 of Rutpela maculata. NCBI lineage: Eukaryota > Metazoa > Arthropoda > Insecta > Coleoptera > Cerambycidae > Rutpela > Rutpela maculata. Next base: position 30,432,312 of record OW386289.2, read on the forward strand.
CAGCAGCAACACCTTCTTGGGTGTGCACTGTACGACCTCTCTGCGGATGTACATTATCAATCAGAGCATGCGTGGTGCGAAATGAGTTGCTCGGATGGACGATTATGTCGACCGTAAAACGTAGCGCACGGTAAGTTTCGCGTAGTGAACCATGATTTTCTAAATAAATTTGTACAATTTGCAAGCGTTGTTTTGCCGTAAGTCTATTCATGGTGAAATGGCAAAACATACTGAGCACGAATCAGCTATCAGTTGTTAAATTAACTGTCTCTAGAAACAGTGTCGCCAATTCCAAAAACAAACTTCTAAAAAAAACACCCTTTACATGGTTATTATGTCAAAAGAGCTACAAACGAAAATCCATTGCCTAGATCATACCGCCGTACAGTGGGAGCGGCAGATCAACTCGAAGAGAATTATACAATGTCACAGGTGCCAGCAGTGGGGGCACGCGACTTCAAACTGCCACGCGGCGCCCCGCTGTGTCAAGTGCATCGGAAAACATTTATCAAAAGAATGTCCCAAGACTAGAGACGAGCCCGCCAGGTGCTGCAATTGCGGGGAACCACACACCGCAAATAGCGTGACATGCCCGGTATATAAACGAAGGATGGAACACCTAGAAATGCGGAAAGCAAGAGTCCCGCCCCCTCATAAGTGGCGGCACCGCCACCTAAGGTGAACGCTTGGACACAGCGAGCGGAACGCCAACCCCTCCCCCCCCCCACCAACACCAACATCAACCCCCACCTCCCAACAAAGACCAATGACGAGAGCCTCCGAAAGACCGTCTGCGCCAGCTACGCAACGGAGCCAACAAGATCACTCAGGAGCAGGGATGGCCCAGCTCGACAGTCTGCAGAGAACGATGAAGAGGCTGGCATCCCTCATCAATTTAGACGTGATATTGGCACGGATGGTGGAGCTCTGCGAGGAGCTCGAGAGATGTACTTCCTCCCTGTAAAAATTCCAGGTGGTGGTATCATTTTTCCAAAATCTTCCTGACTAAAACTATCTTCCTGGAACGGCCAACGGTATTGGTAACAAAATTCCTTTTCTTATTAACTATTTAATGAGGCATAAAATTGACATTATGCTTCTGAATGAGACGAAACTTAACCAACGGGACAAGCTACGCATCCAGGGGTATACGACTATACAAAAAGATTAACAGAGGGGGCGGTGTGGCCATACTCATAAAGTCTGATATTGCACACACACCTCGTACTCTGCGAAACACATCCGTGGAGAACGTGTGTGTGACGCTAGATGGCGGCATGGGCATTGTTGCCGCGTATAACTCGCCCTCGAATGGATTCACGGCGGATTGTATTGAGAATTTGCTAAACGTGAGCCCACGCTGCTTGCTCATAGGCGACCTTAACGCACGACATAACGAAGGGAACTGCCATCGCAACAACGTCAACGGCAACACTCTGTACGATTACGTCAGTAATCGTAATGTCGTGTTGCAGTATCCGGATAATCCCACGCATTTTCCGGATAACGGTACAATACCTACCACCCTCGACATAGTGGTTAATAAGGGTGTGAGGAACTCCACGCCACCAGTGACACTAGAAGAACTCACGTCCGACCACAATCCAATTCTTCTAGAATTGGATAACATGTAGAGGGAAGACATGACACGAAAAGTCACCTCTTATAGAGACGCCGACTGGCGTCTCTACAAGATACATATAAACACACACTTGACACTCACAAACGATATCACTACGGCCGCCGAACTGGAAAATGTAGCGGAGGAATTCACAAGGATACCGCAGGACGCCAAACAGAGGGTTACAACGACTATAACCATTGTTACTTTACCCTTTTGCTTTGCAAAAATTTAATCTGGAAATACCGGTTAAGGTAAAATCCAAACAAAATTCAGACAAAACGCGAGTGGTAAGTGCGTACGACTAGCCGATATATTGCGGGGCCGGATCGTGGGTTCGTTTTTGCTTTTTAGGTGAGTTTGAGAGTAAATCAATATCTTCACGATATTTTTGCCAAGCCAGTTTGCTTCAACACTTAGGGTAGTTTTATAACTGATGTTGAAAGAAGGCGCCATCCACAGAAAAATATGAGATAGTTAAGCTACCCTGTAAGTGGTGAAACCAATCGCTGTGGAAAGATTCGATCGTTTTAGGATACAGACACAAACAAATAAAATGAGAAAATAAATTTAAGATAAAAAAAGATCACAATTTATTTTAGCGAATTTTTAAAAATGACAAATTTTATAAACCAGACAAGAAAAATAATAATAATCAAGAATTGTCAAAATCTTAAATAGCTTTAAAATGTTTTCGTTAATTATTATTAAGATTAAATCTATATAAATAATACAGACGTTATTGAAATCTTAAATTAATAATCAGGTGCAATGAAATACTAAATTTAAATCACATAGAAAAAATTGATAAATGATTTATGACTTCATAAAAATTCGTCGATTGTAAAAATGTCTATGCAATAAAAAATACACAACTTAACAAAAAATCAGAACTTTACACTTTCTCACCGATCCCTGGAGAAATGGACGCTACAAGATGGATCCTGATGGATTCCAGCAATTTTTGTCAGCGATCTCATTAACACGGGCGGCTCTGTGCTTTGATGTCTCGATCACCTATACGAATACGCTGGGGTTTTGCTGATCTAACTAAACTAAAGTTGACCTCAAATTGACTAGACTGAATGGACTATTACTGTGAGTGGTATATAACTTTTATTTATTCAACCAAATTAAGCTGAACCCAAATAATTCCCATTTATTGCTGAATGTTCATCTGCTTACACGGACACGTGGAAAACGTGTTCGTATGGATTCCAAACTGATCTGACTGTATTAATTAAATAACCCACGTGGTGTCCAAAAATAATTGAACAAATTAGCAGCAATGCAAATTTTTATAGACTTAAATAAGTTTAATATTTATCTAATTTTATATAATTAAATAATTATATTTTTAAATTTTATATAATTATTATTATTAGCAGCAAAACTCCTACGTTTTCAAAAGAAAAGAGAATTTGTTTAATATGTGTTTGCAAAACTGAGACTATCTTTACACAATTTTGATATAAAAATGGCAGTTATGAAAAATATGGCTTGGAGCCGTCAAATATTGAAGAGATAAAATTAACAAATAATTTTAGTTACCTTTTACTGTTCTTTTCACTTAAGTAAAACCCGATAATGGCAAAGGAAGCAAGGTGTTTGCTTAATTAATTATCGCGACTCAGGAGTAATTGACTAAACTGCCACAGAACTGGAAATTAACATTAATCTCTCTTCGTGAGAATAAATAAGGTATGATCTCCTCCAACTAGACCAATGCTGCCATATTATAATAATTCAGAAACTTCTAGATATCAAATAACTAGATTTGCATTTGCAACCCACTATACTACCCAATGTATTGTGTGTAAGATAGACTCAATCAGCAAAGGCATAATCAAATGTGAATGATTGTTCGCGCTTTACATGTAAATATATATAGCCCAGGTGTTAATGTGCCGTTGACAAAAACTGTAAAATAGATAACAAATAATGGTTTAAATTAAAGTATTAAAAAAAAAAGGTATTGATCTTAAATCTAAACACATTGTGCAGGATAATAATATGTCTGGGCATAAATAACTCTAAGATGGTAAATACTTGTACAGTATTTCTCAATTATTAGGTGTGATATATAGGAATTTAGTAAAAATACGTAAAGTTCCCAGGTGAACGTAACACCAAAAACCCGTACAGAGACCGACTCGACGCGGCGGTCACACTAGACATACGAGAAAAGAATCGACTGAGACGGCTTTGGCAGCGAAATCGACGCTAAGGCCGAGATGGGTAGGCTGCAATGGCAGATCAGAACCACCATCAACACCGCTAAAAACCAGAAATGGTGAGATAGGCTGGAAGCGTTGAATCCTCGAGACAACTCGCCGTGGAAACTGTCGAGGGCCATGAAAAATACGGGGGAGACTATACCCACACTGACCAACGCAAACGGACAGACGTCTCTGACGGACTCGCAAAAAGCGGACGACTTAGCTAACTACTTTGCAAGTATACACAATGTAGAGATACCGAACAATCCAGAACACGACCGCATCGAAAACGACATCAACGAACTGATTGGCCATGACATCCAATTGACGAGACGAACATTTTTAAAGGTCATGGTCAAGCCCTCGGAGGTGGCTGGCATCGTTCGGACATTACCGAACAACAAAGCCCCGGGTTCAGACGGCATCGAATACAAGCTTCCTAAATATCTCCCGAGAAAAGACATTGTGCAGTTGACGTACATTGTCAACGCGATCCTGCGACTGCAGCACTGGCCCAACCAGTGGAAATGCGCTGTGGTCGTGCTAACCCTGAAGCCGAACAAGAACGAGAAGCTCACCGGCAGCTATCGACCGATCTCGTTGCTGTCGGCGATCTCCAAGTTGATGGAGAAGGTCATCCTGATCAGATTAGACTCTGCTCAGGATGAACTCCACAACGATGACGAGTGCCAGTTCAGCTTCAGGCGGCGCAGGGGCACCGTGCAGCAGATCGTCAGGATCGTGAATGACGTCAAAGTACAATGCAACCTCGGGAAGAGCACTGTCATGGTGCTCCTCGATATTGAGAAAGCTTTCGATATACCGTATGGATCCCGGGACTGCTTCATAAACTAAACGCACTGGACTTCCCCATGCACATAACGAAACTTGTTCACTCTTTTCTGATAGGCAGATCGCTGCAGGTCAGAGTGAATAATAAACTATCAACTCGGCGGGACATTCGCGCGGGCGTCCCCCAGGGGTCATGCCTGTCACCAAAACTATACAACCTATATATCTCCAACTTCCCGGAATTCCCGAATTCGAACCTTGCCAATTACGCCGATGACACGGCCGTCGGCCATGTACGTGCATTCGCACAATGCCCAGGCAGCTAATATGTTGCTGAAGGCTCACATGGCCCATGCCCCGGCGTATTGCGACAAGTGGAAAATTCGAATCAATGCCGAGATATCGGAATCAATTCTATTCACGCGCCGTTTCACCGAAAATCGGATTCTAACACCACTTTCGATCGGGGGTCATCAAATTCAAATTAAACGATGCGTGAAGTATCTAGGGGTGGATTTGGACAAGAGACTGACGTTCAACATTCACATAAACGAGACAGTACCATGTCTAGGAGTCTGTATTCGCTCCTGGCAAGAACTCAACAGGATATAAAAATTGTTGTATACGTTGATGATCAGGACGGCCATCACATACGCGGCGCCGGTGTGGTGCAGCATACCGACCACGACAATGAGAAAACTCCGAATTCTCGAACACAAATTTATGCGCCTCATCTCAGATTCGGGCAGATACACCTCCCTCAGAGATCTATATAATCGTTGCCACGACATAACGCCACTAGCGGACTACGTCCAAGACATCTCCCAAAAATTCTATCAATTCAAGCTGGGCGATAGTCCGCTAACCCGCAACATAACACGAATCAGACAGCATAATGCGATCTTTTTCGATATCCGACACCCTCTACCATACCAGGCGTTGCCTATCTTTCGGCAACCTCTCTAACCACACTTTCCTCTACGACAACTTCTCCTTCCCCACCTTTAATCCTCACCAAAACCTAGAACCAACCCCTCTATTTGTTTTTACCTTTTTTTGTTTCTTGCTCATTTTTGTCTCTAAATTCAGTCTCGACCAATAAATTCTTAACAAACAACAATTTCACATAACATTACACACTTTTAACTATCCACGACACTTTCCTGGCGTCAGGAAGACTACCAGGGTGGAATTGTCTAAAACGGGTTTTTTCGTTGAGTTTTGTTTTCCCGTGCCAGCAATCAAAACTTTTAAGTGTTCGCGTGTGCGTGAAATCAATAGTTTTTACAGTTTTAATTTTAATTATTTTTAAGTACCCTCGTTTACTACGTTGCACGATACTGTTAAATTTAAGCCTTTTTCCATTGCCAAATCGGACCCTCCCCGCCCAACCTCACACCCACCTCGGCGATGTTCGCCGTGGTTGTCTGGCTGGCTCTGGGCCGGACTGCGGAATGGCGCATTATTGTATCTGAATATTAATAAACGCTTGTTGTTGTTGTTGTTGTTGGTTTAAACTAAGTTTTATATCGGATAGGAACGACGCAATGAATATATAAAACTAATTAAGGCGTAGCTAAAAATTTAAAAATTAAATTAAATGTAAAAAAAAACTTTTTTAATGTACTAAAACGAAAAAATAAAAACAAAATAAAATTAATTGTCTTAAAAGCTTGTCGCGTGAATAGAAATAAATAAAAAAAAGTTACTTAGGTACTTACAATCTCTGTCAAAAAAAATTAATGCCTGTATGAACTTCTCGCGCACGACAAGCTTTTAAGACAATTCATTTTTTTTATTTTTATTTTTTTCGTTTTAGTACACCTAAATAATAAAAGCTGGTTTTTAAAAAAGTTTTTTTTTACATTTAATTTTATTATTTATTGATTGCCGTGTCAATGAGTGAAATAATCATAAAAATGTTGTTATAAACATACATATATTAAAAAATTAATATCAGTAATACCATTAACAGTAAAAAAAAAAACGCTGGCGCTGGTAATAAATAGTTGCAAGTTTCGATTAAATTTAAATTTAAAATTATAAGGAATGCTAATTTAAATTTACTGTACAAAAACTTAATTAGCAGGTTCATTAACATTATTTCATCTCCTATTCGGAAATACTAATTAAATAAATTATACTTAGAATGTACTTCCCGTACAGATATGGTTTTACAAATGAGAGATTAAAACTTTAACTAATTGAAAGATTTAAGTGTATTTTTAATTTACTGAATGATGTAATTAACCAAAAATTTATCGCGAAAGTAGCTTGTGTGCGCCCAGTTGATTTTATTCTGTAATACGGTTTTCACAAAAGTAAAAATTGTTTCGTGAAACTTATTTAGAATATAAGTGTTAAAAATGATATTTTACTTTGTGAATAGAGGCAAATGAGGAAAACGTTTTAATTTGTACTAACTGAGGTTTCCAGACATCGATGGAAAGTTCTTTTCATTCTCTATCACTTCTTCAAGTTTCCACGTAATACCGTGTAGACGTAAATCGCCATTTTGAAAAAATTGCGAAAGTAGTGATACCGCCGAGACGAGACATTTCTCGGTCTCGTCTCGACTTGTCGAGACGAGGCCAAATTTTTTTCTCGTCTCGAAAATTCGAGACGAGACGAGATTTTTAAAGTCGAGATCTCGCCGAGACGAGACGAGATCGAGAATTTCTCGAATTTTTTTATTGTAAAATTGTTCTACACTTGACCTTCGAAAGAATAATATAAACTTGAATTAAATTGAGATTATAAATATTAATAATACAGACTCGTCAATCACGTGTGTATCGTACTACGCCCTGCCATTTTTTACTGGTGCTACGTCTTGGAAATGAGTATAATTTAGGCAAGTGTAATGTTGCCGACTTCCGTATTTCTTAGAAATGGTTGTTCGAAATTTTTGTAACTAATCTTATACCTATAATTACAATATTTCAAATAGTTCTTTTAGTTAGAGGTACGTTTAAAAATTAAACAAAAGTCAAATATTCATATAAATTGAAGTGTAACTTTATAAATTAAATAAATAGAGATTTCATATGTGAAGAAAAAGTAAAAAATGGAAAATTTCATATTTGTCATGACAAGACGAGATCTCGACCTCGAGACGAAATTTTGGGGAGACGAGAATATGTCGAGACGAGACGGCTGAAACATCTCGTCCCGACAATGTCAAGACGAGACGAGAAAAACCAATTTCTTAACGAGACGAGTCTCGCAGCAACACTAAGCGAAAGTCGGCCATTTAGATAACAGGTTATATCTCACGGCACACTTAACTGTTGTAATTGATTGCCTTTTGTTTAATTGAAGGTTTATAATATGAATCGTTCATATGGTAAAAATTTAATAAATCACAATTCATGTTTTTTTGACGATCATTTCAAGTAAACACTGGGAAATTCGATGAATAAATACCTATTAATAGAGGTTTTATTAGCAAAAAGTTTGGGGGTACCTCGTAAGTAGATATACAGTGTCCGTCGAAAAGTCTGCACTGTTGTTATTGACTTTCTGAAAAATTTTATTTTCGATAAAAGTTAGTGTATGTTCTCAAACGTTATGTGTTATGTGTTAGTCCTGGCGCTTAGGTCGGAAAATTAATTTTTTGAAATTGTCTCAAGAGTAAACTACCTTTATTTTTGAAGATATCGAAAAATGTTATTTAAAGAAGTTGGTTATAATGCAAAGTTATATTCAGATATTAAATTTGGCTGTTCTATTTTAAAAATAAAAATGTTCCACTTTTTATGCATAATTCTTGAACTGTATTTTTAATTTTTTTGTTGTTGTTAATAATTCTCTCTATTTAATAATTTTAGCCTGAGTAATGGATTAAAATCCACTTCGAAGAACTTTTAGCAGTACTTTTTTGACCAAATTAATATTTTGATAAAAAAAATGCTGAATGCACTAAGAAGATGCATAGTTGTTCTCTTTTTTTTTCTAATATGAACTTTTTCGAAATTTTTTAAAACAAATCGCTAAATGAAACTCATTTTAAGGGATTTGCATTAAAAAATTTTCAAAAAGTTAGCATTGTAAAAAAAGAGAACAACTTTGCATCAAGAAATTCAGCATTTTTTCCCAAAACATTTATTTGGTCAAAAAAATACTGCTAGAAGTTCTTCAAAGTGGATTTTAATCCATTGCTTAAGCCAAATTTGTTATCTGGATATAATTACGCATTATAAGCAACTTCTTTAAATAACATTTTTCGATATCTTTAAAAATAAAGGTAGTTAGTTTACTCTTGAGACAATTTCAAAAAAACTAATTTTCCGACCTAAGCGCCAGGACTAATACACATTTGTGCATTTCGTTTGAGAACATGCACTAAATTTTTTCAGAAAGTCAATAACAACGAAGTTCTCCTTATGATTCCCCAGGCAACACGGTCACGTCATTTTCACGTCATTTTTTGGTAACTATTAACACTAACCAAAAAGTGACGTCTTAATGACGTCTGCATTTGTACGTCATAATGCCGTACATTAAATTCGTCATTATTACGTTTTTATCTGGTGATTTTAAACACCAGTGACGTCTTAAAGACGTCTGCATTTGTACGGCATTATGAGGTAGATTAAATTCGTCACTATTACGTTTTTATTTAGTGATATTAAACACCAGACAAAAAAACATTAGTTTTACAAAATTGCCACTGCAATAATTATTTACAGAATCTTTAAAAATACAATAATAATAAGTGGATCTTTAGCATTAATTACATGGTAATAATTAACGTCGGGTTAATTACAATTATATTTTTTTGGCTGTATATTAATATCATCAACAGGATAGGATTTTTCGATCTAGTTCATTGGCCAATAGCCATTAGCCAGTGTCATATATTGGTTTTGTCAAAAAGTGATCTAAATTTATCCCAGGCAGCAGACTGAGGTCATTTTTTGGTCACATCGGTCGACGACGTCACGTGACGAAAAAATGACGTCTCAGTAACGTCATATTGTGACTAAATTATGACGTTATGTTGAGACGTTTGGTGACGTAATTTTTCCATTGCAGAAATTATTTCTAGTTGGCGCCACATACAAACTATGCATTACCACGTTGTTTGTTGCATAAATTATTTCTAGTTGGCGCCACATACAAACCACTGGAAATAATCAGTCCTTCTTTATACTCTAATGAATTTATAGAAAATAAATAATAATATAAATTGCAATGTTCAAATACATTCAGGAAACGTTGATTGATTTGGATGGATCCTATAATGGTCAGGTTAAAGATCATTATTATGTGGCTGGGCCGAGATAGCATAAAAACCAGTGAGTGCTTCACCTATTTATTGTCCATTCATGGAAAAATCCTAGAGCCCTTAAGATTTACAAGCCATATTGTACCAAATTGTTTTATTTATTATATTTATCATGTGTACATTTATTAATTAATCAAAAATAGCTTACATATGTAAGCCCATCGACGTCATTTAAGCGAGGTCTGTTGTCGTCATTTAAGTGACGTCAACAGACGTCACTTAAATGACGTCAATTGGCTGTGACATTTTGCCGTCATATTTAACGTCGCATTGGTGATAAAGGTGCCGAAAAAATAACGAACGTCAAAAAGCCGTGACCGTGTTGCCTGGGTCAGGACACTGTAGTAGGTTATTGTAATGAAATAATTAAAGGCCTGTACGAAAAAATGAATAAATATGTAAATGATTTGACAACATACTCATCATATCAACATCAAAATCAATACTGTGAACTTGGAGGTTATGTTTCATTGTGTGTTATGCACACTTTTTCATTTTGGGGAAACGTATGGGCTTTCGAAAACTAGTTCAATTAGGTACTTTTTTCACATTAAAAAACACAAAAACACCTTACTACTACACAAAGCCAAATATATTTACTGAAGACCAAATTCCAATAATAAATAAAAACCAGGGTATATACATCGAGTACAAATAAATAATGACATATTCGAAAGGGTTATGCCCGGTTCTATTTTTTCCTTTAGGTCCTTTTAAACGGTCAGTTCAGTTGTCTGTTAAGCCTAAGTTTCAGTTGAGTTGTCAGTTTTTGTGTGCAAAAACAAAAAATGGAGACACTAACTGAAACTGATACCGAGCTGTGACTCGATGGATTTCCCAAAAGTTATTGTATCAATTACCACTTAAAATGATGTGTAAACAAACCAGTCTATTCATGTTTCAGTTTTCGCGATAGCTTGGCCAAGCACATATCTCCTGCAATGCCAATAGACCACGACTTCATTACGGGTTTTATTGACATTTATTGGAAATGTTCATCTTTGTGGAAAAAGAACGATCCGCAGTACCATAACGCCAATAAAAGAGAGACTATATTGTTTTGTTGGAGAAATTAAAAGAGCATGATAAACAGGCGACAAGGAAAATGGTTAATGCAAAAATTAATAGGTCACATTCAGCTTATAACAAATTATTTAGATGGGATAGTGATTTTCTCTTTAGGAGCCAGTCTTTGCTCCATTTATTTCTTTGCTTTATTGGTTTATTTCGCAGTAAAGCTAAAGTTAATGCAAGTGAATTAAACTCTCAATAGTGTCAAGTGGCACATGTCCTTCAGCGACGTTGCTTTGATAAGCATTTGCGAAATTTATTTTAAATTACACCCCCTCCAAATGTAAACACCAATAGAACCTGTTGCATATATTGATCACGTGTATTTACTACTAACCTCCTTTCCCGGCTAAAGTATAGCAGTATGCAGGGGAAGAATGAAAACAACTGACGCACAGTGGCACGAATCGTGATTTTTTCGTATTAGATGTAATATCACTAGGGCTTAAAATTTTATCGAAAATATTTCGGAAGCGTTGTTGCCTGGTAATATAAAGAGTGCAAATTGGCAGTTTATTATCTAAATAAATCCCAACCGCTTTAACGGGAGGGAATTAGGGCCGGTTTTATAGATTCAGATTAAACTAAAGTTTAACTTGAAGATTCACCTTAGGTTTAAATTGTAGATTTTAGTGTTTCGTAAAATACCGATTTATAAGCGTTTGTCAAGATCGGCAGTGTTATTGTTATAGAACCTCCCAGAATCGACCTAAGTCGAAGAATAAATAAAATCTTCGACTTAGGAAAAAGTTATTAAAAGACAATTAATTGAGAGCATAACATATTTAAGGCATCAGCACCGGAGGCTGACACAAAAGCAATCATATATGCTCAGAAAAGTAGGGCACAAAAGTATGCCAAAAAGGTGAAAAGGTGAAACTTCTAGTTAAACTCTAGTTTAATCTTAACCTATAAAACCGGCCCTAAATTTTTGATAATAAACTGCCAATTTGCACGAGTTATATTAACTTTTAGGCAACTTAGCTTGAGAAGACATTTTTAGATAAAATTTAAAAGCACGAGTGGTATTTGGGGACAATATTTCACAAATAAATAATTCATTAAGTACATCTTCAATATTATGTTTTGTCATTAATTGCCTTCAGACGTTTTCTTGTCACTTTTTAGAGTTTACTGACCTTTATTTTCAATTTCACTATTAATTTGATGTAAAGAAATATTTCCAAACCGACTCATATTGTCAAAACAGCAAAATTGAAACAAACGCAGTAGAAACTACGCAGAATTCGTTATATTTTAAACATAATCTAGTAACGGTTTCTGTGGCAACTAGTAAATAAAACGAGTTGAAACCTTAGATATTATAATATATAGACTGGCTTAACAACTTTGAGGCGTTTCTGAGGTTCAATATGACGAGGAACTATAGAGAGAGCACTACATCTTTAATATGTGAGCACTACTTTATTGCCGATGGCCGGCCCATATATACTATACACCCATGGTTCCGAGATTGACATAGAGAGCGCCATCTAGCGCTACTAGAGTTATATTCCATATTTTCATTGGTACATACGTATTTAATCCTTATTTTCAACTTACTTTTAACTTTTAAGTTTACAAATTATGTTGAGCGACACAAAAAATTAGAGCGATAAATTTTGCATGTTGGTACTGTCAAAAGCCGATCTAGGTTGAATTACCACTAATAATGATTGTTGCAATGTTGTGAAAAAACGGGCTCTCATTGGCTATAGCGTTAATGAGTGAAATAATCGTTCAAAATTATCTAGAGCACTTGTTTCGCAACCGATACTCGTTATTTAATTTCCAAAAAACGCAAGAGAGCCGATTTCGACATAAACTTTAACAAAAATATTTCATTTTTCATAATTTTTTAGCATTTTATAGCCGCCATTGATTCCGCCATCTTGCAGGTTGGTTTATGACAAATTGGATATCAGATTCGCAATCAGCGATTTCAAAAACCCCCGAGTAACAAGATTTATGTAAGCTGGATAAGAAAAAAGTTTTAATTTGTAAGTTTTATTAAGATTTAAATAAAAAATGGGCATTGTGGCTAAGCTCAATAATTTTGGTTAGCATAATTAAAAAATCGGCTCTCTTACGTTTTTTTCTTGGAAATTAAATAACGAGTATTTAAAAAAAAAAATTATTCCAATCGGTTACGAAACAAGTGCTCTAGATAATTTTGAACGAAAAAATCACGATTCGTGCCACTGTGTGACGTCTGAATAAATCGTTATTTTCGAAATGTACTGATCAACTGAGACTGAGACTGACCGGACAACTGACCGTTTAAAAGGACCTTTTATTTGACGTCTGTTGTTTGATATTACAGGCTCACTTCACACGATGCTTGTTTCTCCATTCAGTAACCAAATATTTTATCGTCAAAATTTCTGAGAGGACCCTTTATTGTTTAGTGCGACACCTCTTTTTTTACTGTTAGACAATTTTCGTATGTAGGTACAAAAGTAGTTTACGGTTTTGCAAGAAGATAAATAGTTAAAACAGAAGTTTATATACAGGGTGTCCTAAAATTTGTGGATAAAACGAAGTAGGGTGGTAGGTTATTTTCAATCAAAATAACCATATACGTGGTTATTCAATTTTTAATGGTTCAAAGGTATTTCAACTTTTTATTTTTTCCAAAAACTGGTACATTTATTGAGAAAGTGGTAAGTAAAAAAATTCTAAAGTTTTTTACTCATTTTTTTTTAATATGCTACTGAATGTTGTGCCTTTCGGGAAGAAATATCTTTAATAAAATTTAGTTAGCAATAATTGTCAATTGTAATAAAATATGTTACGATGATTGTTTGATTTGTCAAAAATTATTTGAATTTTAAAGTGAATCACACAGAAAAAAAGTACTAAAATTGCCCCGTAATAAGAAAATCTTTGCAGTTTTACAGATTCTAGCAAGGTATAACTCATAGACTTTTTCTTAATGGGATTTTTTAACCATGGGATGTGAAAAGCGAATACAGAAATTGAAATAACTTTAGAACAACCAAGATCGGATAACCATATATATGGTTATTTTAATAAGAAATAATAACTCCCTTCGTCTTATCCATGAAGAATTACTTCCCTGCTGATGATTTATTATTTTAACGTATATTTAGATTAAACAAATTTATAATTAACTACAGTTAGAAAAAATGGAATCATTTTCTACTCTCAAACTAGCTTCCTACTCTACACTCTCTGACTCTCTAGAAGAAGTTCTAATAAGTTTCACTTCTCTACACTGTTATGTTTGTTTAGGTACCACTAGTATGTGTACGCTAATTATACTAATTTGTAACTGTAAATACTATCCTATATTTGTCGTTTACGTCACTACAAAATATTTCATATTTCTGACCTTAAAATACTAAGTATTAAATCTATAAACTATGTATAACTGATAATCACTCGGCTTATCGATTGAATTTTATTGTGTAACAATATGTTTTTCTAATATTTTGATAATATAAATATGTGTATTTTTTCTACATTCCATAGATGAAATGGACTATAGATGTAAATTTACGTACATTTAGGTAGTGTAATTTTAATTATATACTTAGATTCCTGATGAATGTTAACATTGTTGGCAGTTCTCAGATACCGAAAAACCTATTGATTATTGGGCCTCCTTAACCTCATTGAAAATGACAGAAAATACGTTGCATGCAAAATTATATAAAGTAGGTCTGAAAGAGGCAAGAAAACGTTGTTTACAAATATCTCGAAAATTGTTGATTTCGGCGAAAAATATGTAATAGCATTATTAAATTATCTTTTATTTAAGATGGATTTTGTTCTAGTTGGATACAATAGATTTTTCTTAATTAAACATATTTTACTTCCACACATCCAGTGGAAGTATAGTAGGTAACGCAAAAAAAAATTTTGAATTTTTTTATTGTTCATATAGGCTTAGAATGTCATGAAACGTCGAGATTTTAAGTTTGAAAAACAAAATTTCTGTCTGTCGGTCTGCCTGTCTGTGTAATTTTTTTTTTGTGCACGATTACTCTGGAACCGTTTAAGACATTGACTTGAAATTTGGTACACGTATGTATTTTAACAAGATTTGGAACTAGATTATATTTTGATCTTATTCCGTTGACGGGTAAATGGGGGTAAGTAGGTAAATCGAGCCAGTAAGAGTCCGTAAAATTGGTATTTGGTATATATAATACAAGCTAAGGTCTCAAAAAATTTGTTGGCATTAACCACCGCATCCACCCCACCTTGAAGGGGATGAAAAAAATAAAATTGTGATTTAATGCGTACAAGAACCAAAGGCCTCAATTTTTTTTTTTACTTCATCCACCCACACTACCACTCCCTACCTCATTCCCACTCCCGATGTGGCATATCGTTTTATGGAATTTTGGGGTAGACAATTTCAAATATTATATTATTAAGTTCCATAAACAAATTTTTTTCTCATTTTGAGATTTTGATGGAAAATCTGGATGTGGAAGTAGTGATTCCTTGGGCAACGGTTTTTTTTCACCCATTTGAATTACTGTAGGTATAATTCCATTTTCACGCGTATTTTCATGATTTATTGAATAATTACGGGCGTTACGAAAAAAAAAGTTAAATACAAAGTTTAATGCATATTCAATTTCTTGTAATTTGTTTCTTGAGCTTGACCTTGAAAATTGATCAAGTTATGACCAGTTTATGTAAAATATGACGTTTTCGTGAAAATCTAAATTGTTAATTTGGTTGTTTAAAATTGCGTTCGGAGAAATAAAATCTTTAAACCTTTTTTTTTTTAGCTTTTAAGAATATTAATCAAATGACATTATATTACTTTCATTAAAAATAATTCATAACCTAAAAATCGATCCTTTTTATAGAAGAAAAGTGTTTTTTTTTAAATTTCCATTTCAAAATAAAGTTTATTAAATTATCTTTGAACTAACCACATTAATTTATATTTATTACAGAGTAATAGCAATTTAAATGTATCCTGAAATTTCAAAAAAAAAAAAATTAAAATTGAATAATAATTAGGAAATTTCCTATTTTAGAAATATCATGTACATTCAACCTCATTTAGTAGTCTTTCAGATAACTAGTCAAACAAAAAAAAATTATCTCGATATCTGAAAAACTCACGAACTTATTCAATTTCTTATTTGAATACTTCGCCTCGGCTGAAGTTCACCGTGACGTCACAATACATAACGCGCTGACTTGCCATGCCGGCGGCCCGCCGTATGTTCCCTTTATTTAGTGTATGTGCTCGATTTTCTGAAATGTCACAAAATGTCACTTTTGATTCGTTCGAGTATAAAGGTGCCCGCGCCCGCTCGCTGTTGGCGGAATCATGTATTGTGACGTAATCGAGCCTCAGCCCAGATGATCGCAACATTTTAAACTTGGAAGGACCATAAATTTTTTATTTATAGAGATAATTTAAAAAAAAATTACCGATATTTTTTAGATTTTTACGACTATTTATTACGAGAAAATGAGAAAAATGGAAACATCATCATATCAAAAATTATATATTTTCTTGAACCATAGTATCTTAGCTATGAAATGCTGAAGAGATTTTCGTTTGTACCTATGCTGAGGAACATGTATTAAAAAATCACACATATTTTTGTAAATTTTAGTCAATTTTGCAAAATATTCAATTCTTTGCAAATATCTTAAAAAATGTGCATTTTAGAATTATAACTCTATTAGTGTCGACGTTAATTGATGCGCTTATAAAATTATCTATAACTCCATTTCCAGTTTTTAATAGGATGTTTCTGAAGGAAGTTGCAGTTGTTTATAGATGAATATGAAACTTCATTTTTGTACCTAAAAAAAGAACCTATTTTTATGCATTAATATTTTTTCGATCCAGAATAATCAGGGGAGGTGTTAGCTGCAACATTTATCTTTGAATGCACTTTCATTTTATTTTTAGGCCAAAAATTACTCAAGAAATTTCAAAAACTAAGCGCCCTCTTAGCATCCAAAATCAGCTAACAGCAAGAGACTACTGAAGCTGTCGTGGACGATGGAAAAGTAAACATCTCTAAAAGGATGCGATTTTTTTTGTTTCTTTTTCGCGCGTATGTGCGTACTTGCGTGTGAAATAAATAATAGTCCAAAATTATATACATTATTTTTTAGTGTTTCCTACATTTTACAATAAAAGTTGTGTTATTTTTTGTATGTTTATCGTACATTATTATCCAAAATTAAAGTATTTAAGTATATTAATTTACGTTTATGGGGATCTTCTCTGTTTTCTTGGTTATAACATGGCCAATTTTGTCCGTCGAGGTATATATCGACATACCAAATTGCACAGAATCAAATAAACTTTAAATTTTGTACATAAATTTTTTTCGGTGGGGCACTCAATTTTCGAGTAAATCATGAAAAGTGCACGTGAAAATAGTTATTGAATCTTTATCTAAATGATACGAATTTGGTCTCAAATGAAAGATACTTTAATAAGCTTCTTTCCTGTCTTGATATTGTAAGTTTTCGATATGCCGCGAAAAAACCCTAGTTTGAGGGTGTCAAGCAGTGTTTCATTTGTGACACATTTTAACAATAAAACTTTACACACCCGGCTATTTCCATTATTCACAAAAAAGGCTAATTTTATAGGAGTATGAGCCACAGCAGTTAGTTCAAGGGTCACTTTCCATTATTTCTCTTACATTCTCAGTAAATTTAGATGTGAATTTTTTTGGCCGATTATTACCTTTTTCGTTTCACGCTACCTCTCTCTCACAAAAAATGGTTCAAAATACATCAAAATATATTGCAATCAAAAACAAATTCATTCCTAAATACTTTTAAGCAGTCTTCTATGAAATATTGCCATTGTCTATCAAATCTATCAGCATGAAATTGTTGCGCTCTTCAGAAAATGCCAAAATTTTAAACTCGCTAGCTAACAGTAACAGAGAGAGTGGTAGTTTAAATGGGATATCAACATTAAGCTCTTTGTTTTACTATGCCAGTAAAACAAGTCGTTTTTTTAACGTTCAATTTATTTTCAATTTCACATTAGCTAATAATATGCTATGTTGCCACATTTAATTAATAATAGACTAGTCCTTTTGAATACCTGCTTGTATATAATATTGTTAATTTATATTTTATTAACATAACATGACAACAACGACCTGTGAGGCAAGGACCACAATATCGTCTCAAAAATGCCAAATATGAAAACCTGAATTACGATCTGAAATATTTATTTTTTAATATAGCCAATATACAGAGCTTTAATATTTCAGAAAATTTATTTTTTGAATGCTGATTGTTTAAGTTAGAAAATTTGAAATCGCGGGGCTCGCTAAGATTCAAATAAATTCAGTTTTGTGCTAAAAATAAACGAACTCAAAAAATATTTAAATATTAAGCTTCATATATGATTCTAAAGGGTATTTAATATAGTTTTAAAATGGATATGTTTAGTTGTATAGTTGATCTGATTTGTTATATATAAAGAAATTAAGTGCAACTTCAATTTGACTATTTCAAAACTTTGCCTAAAGTTTCAACTATCATCAGAATTTATCCGAGCAGATTTTTCCATGGATATGATGGAATACTACGCTTTAAATGATACAACAAAGTTGTATGTTTTAGCCCGCTTTGAAAAAAGTAGGTCGAAATATGAAGACCTCATAATTGTTTTTTGAATAGTAAAATACTGCCTGCTTAGCAATAATTCCAAATAATTATTGTCGCTCAAAATGTTATATATTTAGTCCTCAAAATTAACCAATATTGTAATTAAAAATAAATGATGGATAAAGACTTTGACACAAAGTTATTTTTTTTACTGGTACTAGGCAGAAACGCTGCGAATAAGAAGAGTTTAGGCAGGATATTTTCTATTTACTTTGAATTAAAACATGAAATGAAAAATGAAAGTGGCATTATTCGCAGCTGTTTGGCAAACGTCAACTTTGCGCTTTCAATATGCTAGTAAAAAAGCCTTCTTTATGTCGATCGTAGATAAACATTTTTTTGATAGGGAGTTTTCAAATTAAAATGTGGTAACATAACATCAGTTTTGATTTTGCTATGGCATAGTGGACACAGGTGCTCGATTAACAAAAAAAAAAAAAAAAGTGAACAAAAATTTAACAGTATTAGTAGACACCTATAAAACAAATATTCTTTGTAAATGTACCAAATTTCACATCAACATCAACAAATAAAATAGTTATGGATTGTTAAAACGCGAAGGTCCTGCTGACATGACGTATCCTAACGTAAAATAACCTGAACTTAGTGAACTTAGTCGATGATCTTGATAAAACTTTTTCTTTCCACAGCTTACTTAATGTAAAGAATCGTTAGTAGAGTACCGTCTTAATGATAATTCTTAACAGGTTATAATGTCGTCCTTTCAGTTGAGGCTAGGAGGCCGTGGTTCCCTTTGAAAAAAAAAAAGGTAATTTACAAGAAATAAATTATTAAAATATCTACATTTATTTCAGGAACGTTGTTATATTTACACGAAATATAAGATAACCATAGTACTTATTTCGTTATTGTTAAGACTTACAAGAAAAAAATATTTAAAAATCATTATCCTTGGCAGCAAATGTTAAATGGCGCGGTACTTTAAGTATAATACAAGAACTATTGTACCTTAAGCATTATTTTCCTGCTTTCCACATATGTATTTCTTTGGATTTCTAAGGAACCCAGAAATTTTTAAAATTCACGTCAATAAACCGAATGATTACCAATCAATATAACGGATATTTATTACATACATAATGGTACACATGGCAACAATGTCGACTTACCTGGTCCTGTAGTGATCAAGTAAGCATGGAACAAACAAAACAAAGTGCAATCAGGCCGCGATATTCAGTTAGTTGAGTACCGGCTCAGGTAACGCATATCACATTAGTTACCTGTTTACCTGTTAATCCGCTTACACTGGTGGTACCCACCAAAACAAAGTGAAAAATCACGCAACAAGTGTTTAAACTAGTGACAAGTGTATTTGGATTTTCCAGGTGTGTATTATTGTTTGTACTGTTTTAGTAAGGCTAAAGATAATCATTAGAAATTAATGGATCGAGTACATTTCTATTTTGATATAAATTAATAATCACCAATATTTTTTTAAAGTAACCTAAATAGAAAAATGTTTGTTTATCTAGATGCGATATATAGGTATCGCATAGTTCTCTTGCGACAGATTATTCTAATGAAAATTAGGGAAATGCAGGGTATCCCATAATTAACTGCGGGTCATAGAACAAAAATAGGTCGAGTATTGTCTATAAACAGTTTAGTCTTTGTTCATAAGTAAGCTGCAGCCCCTTGAAGGGTGTAAGCGAAACATAGTTAATTGATAATATATTCGAGACGTAGAAAAAAATCGAATTCTGATATTTAATTTTTTTTTTAATTTAATTGTTATTTGAATATTTTTTAGTTACGTGAGGTGTGGGGTTCAATTCTTACCGTATTCTTTATTTTCTAGACATTTGAAATAGCAACAAATATCCGTGTCAAGAATTTCATAAAAAATATCCTCTCATTAAATTTTGATTTTTGAGTTTTGTTTGGAGCTATCGAATTAAATAGAAGAATAACTTCAGCTGTCAGTTTTGCAAATTTGTCAATTGTTTATATAGTGAAGGCAAACGAACGAAATTCTTTTGTGAAAAAGGAATTGTCTTCAGATAGTGAGATTGTTTTCTAAATTAGTCTGGACATCTGTAGACAAACTTCTTCATAATTTCCATAAAACGGAAATTATATTTAAAAAAAATCTTTTATTTCTTTTTTCTACTTTGCATTTTTTTTATGTCTCAGGTTGCATGTTGGTATTGGTCGGCTCGGAATGGGTCAAAAATCAAATTATTCGAAATAAATTTGACTTCAAAACCTTGTAGGTTTCAACTCTGTAAATGAATTACATAAACCTGAAAAAAATATTTTTGTTTTTCTTTTAATTACTTATATTAGCTTATGGTGCAATGGATGGTATTTTTGAAATAGATACGTTTTATGACCGTAAATAATTGTACAATAAAGCCTAAATTAAGTAATTTTTTGTAAAAGGCTAAACATTGCTCTTGAATCGAAAATTTGATTAGTCGATTATTTTTGGGCAACGCATCGTAGAGCAAAGCTCCTTGCGACAAAATACAGTTTTTTATGTATTTTAATACGGTATAGGCTAAGAAATTTTTGTCGTCCTTAAAAACACGTTTTTCAGGTTTTTTAAAAATCGATTTTTTTGTTGTAAAAATTTTTTGCACAAAATATACTGATATCCAAAAATTAATTTTAAAATTATGTAAAAAACACGCAATTTGGAAAAAATTTCTTTTCTACAATTATAACCCGAAATATTCAAAATTCATTTCCTATCTATGTGAAGAATTTCGTGTTCGAACTACCAAATTTGCAAAGATGCATGCAGATGCTGACATTATTCGAAAACGATGTCAAAGAAGACAACTAATAACAAAGGTATTGTCATTTTTTAAACCTATTAAAAAATCTGAATTAAAAAAAATGTATCATCTCTCTTCAAGTGTTTTCTGGCTGTGACACTACCTCAATGTTTGCAGGAATAGGAGAGAAAAAGATCTGTGATATTTTAACGAAATATTCCGACCCTCAAAAAAAACTTATATTGCTTTTTATGATGTACAGGGTAGTCGCATGAACGTTAGAACCCCGTTATTTTTGGAGTTACGTGAAAAAGTTTAAAAATAAAACTTAAACAAAATCGCATGTATTTTCCAAAAATCATGTGCGAAAAACAATTGAAACTCGCATTTCGGAGGTATGAACTTTACTTGAGTTTTTTGTATATTTTTACACCACATGAAATGCCATAAAAAAGCTTTTTAATGATATTATTATTATTATTATTATTTTAATTATCAGTTAGCTGTTTAAGAATAGTATAAAACGAATTGACACGAAACGTTCCGGAAGAAAAAATTTTTTATCGGCGTACTTTTATATCATCTTTTTTATTACCTTTCATTACATTTCTGTAGAAGCGACTGTAAATGTTAACGGTACTTTCTACATATTTAACGTTAATGCATAATCTAGTATTCTTGTAGTAAATTGTAAATATTTTCCTTTATTACCGAATAACATATTTGGGCTTTTTCTGTTCTCATTAAAATTCTATCCCCATTAATTCTGCGTGTAGTGTTAGTACACTCGTATATAATACATAGCTAATCATTATTGTGCACTACAATGGGCTCATTTAGCACTTTTTTAATTTGATTATCGGAAAGATCTTATAATTTTAAGACCCTGTGCAAAAAAACCAAAATTTTGTGAGACCTATAAATCGTCTAAAAAAAAATCATAAAAATGAACCGCACTCGCCTTGTCGAGTGACGTCACTTGCTAGACGTCACTTGCTAGGAACCCGCTAGCCGAAGCGGCTAGCTGCAGCGCGTTATTATAGTTTCACAGTATTACAAATAGTTAACTAAAGCAGTGTGTTTTGAAACTTATGCGTGTTTGTGAAGAATTTCAGTTTATCAATTATTTTCGCCGATTTATATTACTATCCTCTGACGTCACAATGTTGGTCGCACCTCGCTTCCAATTCCCTCTTTAAAAGTCGTATATTTTAAAAACCACATATCGGATTCATCTGAAATTTTCAATATCGTCTAATTTTTAGTAATACTTTATCCACAAGAAGTAACAACTACCAAATGAAATTCATTAAATGAGCCCATTGCAGCTCGGTTTTGTTTATTCTATTATTATACTCTTCGCAAAAACGAAGAGTATATTGCATTTCATCGGCACATTTCTAAAACCGGAAATATCGCTCGTAGAGAAAAAAATTTCATATCATTGTGTTAGTGAACGAATTTTGAACAACTTTCAAAATGTCCGTCCGTCTGTCTGTCCGTCTGTCCGTCACGTTTCATGTAAGCACGATAACTTAAGAAAAAAAAGTCCGATTGTATTGAAATTTGGAAAGTAAGTTAGTATTGTTTTTGAAGAAAATCAATCAGTAAATAAGAAAATTATTAATCATTTAATTTTAAAAAAAATTATTTTCGTAATTTTTGTCGCTTGCACTAAAATGGAAAAATGTTATCTCATAATATATTTTTTTTTGTTTATGCATTTTACTAATATATATTTTATAATACAATATCAAATGCGTTGAAATATGATTCTCCAAAGATATATATTACAGACATCCAATTTTTGTAGCAATCTGTGATGGTGAGTGGCTAAAGTTTTGTCTGGCAATCCAAAGGTCTTGTGTTCGAATCCCCGACAGGTTGGATGTTTTTTTTTTAAATTTTTTTCTATATTTTCTTTAACAACAAAGTTGGTCTCACAAAACTCAGGCTGTCCAAAAACTAACATTATTTACAAGAAAACTGCGAAGAATATCCTATAGAATGTGTAACAATTATATAAAAAGCTCAATAAATTGGCGAAGAGTACCTACGTTTTTAGCTTGTTCATATATGCAAGAAACAATTCATGTGTGTTTGTTTTACAAGTATATTTACTATTGTATTGATAAATATAAATTTAAATAGGAAATCTGCATGATATGATACTGATACGGAACTTAATTTCCGATTTTCCAGGAGTCCATTGATTAAAATAATCATGACCACATATAATAGAAATTTATAGTTAAAATATTTTTCTGACACTAATATTTCGTCTTAATCAACCTGATATTAAAATATTTTACACGCCCTATAGGAGGGGACATATTTTTTATGTCTTCAAATTAATAGACACAACTTTCAGCAACACAATAGGTTTTTCCCTAAATTTACACCCTAATTATTTAATTTTCAGCCACTGATATACTTATGACCACTAGTTTCAATAATCTATTTCAACGATTTTATAAATTTTATGTCGCCAACAAAAGTGCTAGTTGCAGATGATACAACTGCAGTAACCTCTAATAAAATTATAATAATCTGATTCACGATTTAAATTTATCTTAAACGAAAGCTGAGATCTGGTTAACCGGTGAATAAACCAAATTAAATGATTATAAAACTTAAAAGCTTCAGTTTATTTCCAATAACAATTTATCTGCAACAGCACATGTCAAACTACTAATAGATTATCATAATGCATGTCATGTCGACTACGATAGTAAAAAATTATCAAGTATTACTTTTTTAATTAGACAGCTAAAACCTATCATAAGCTTAGATACATTAAAATCTGCATATTTCCTTGTTTCACTCACATGGCCTATGCCATTATATTGTGGGGTAATTCATCACACTTAGCCCAGACGACAGAGATCATTTTATAGTGAAACCCACAAAAAGTTGCAAACTGAATAATTTTTTTTAATGAGTTTGTGAAAGTGTATATAATAATATCCTAAAAAGTTTATATTCCGCTCGGATGCAGAACATAAAAAAAAAGTGAAAATAAAATTTTTTTTTAATCAATTTTTTCAAAATTTTTAAATTAAGTCAGATCAGGCTAGAAAAAAACAAAAAATACAGGTGGGTAGACCACGCGTTCCTGAATAAAAAATGTCCTAATAAAATTTATCGCTAAAGCCACGGTTTTCCAGGAAAAAAATAGTGAAGTAACTTTGTCACTCTGTTCGGTCAAGCGCACGGTTAAATGGATACCTACTACGAAATTTCTAAAAATTCTTAGCAGTTCTAACAAGTAAAATAAAGCTTTTTTCTCTTAATGATTACACATTTTTAACATTTTTCTTAGTGACTAAGAGGATAAATAGTGAGTCTGGAGGGAAAATATATAATTATGAACGCATAGACAGACACCACACATAGCCGCTGAATCGCTCGCATGAATTTTTACGTGCCTTTACTGTATTGTATTCATTACAGATACACCTGTCCACATTTCAGCTATATAGTCCTCAAGAAACTTGCAAAAAAAGTCTAAAACCCCAAAAGTGCAAGGGTAGTGACAAAATATGTCTACCCCCCCGTTTTCGACGACGGCTAACACGATGGTGATACTAGCGCGGTCCCTACCTCTCTCGAACTACCCCTAAACGCAAAAAACCCGTTGTTAGACATGCGAGGACTTGTTGGATCGTTTTTTTTTTTTGAGGAAACTGTCCTGTAAAATTTCGCAATCAGACATCCTAACAACCTCCGGGGGTTGAAACCACCCCCTCCCTGGAACATGCAAAAAACCCTCCAAATGTGCCAAAGATTGTTTTCTACACGTTTTCGAGGGCGGGGAACACGATGCTGATATTATTTAGCTTCCCATTCCTAACCAACTACCCCTAAATGGGGGTAGTTGGTTAGTGGTGGGAGGCTAAATGGTATCAGCATCGTGTTCCCCGCCCTTAAAGACGTGTAAAAAATAATTTTCGGCACATTTGGATGTTTTTTGCATGTTCTGGTATTGAGGGAGGGGGTGGTCTCAACCCCCGGGGGGTCGTTAGGATGTCTGGTTGCGAAATTTTACAGGACATATTGAGTTTCCTCAAAAAAAAAAAAACCGATCCAACAAGTCCTCGCATGCCTAACAACGAAAAATGGGAAAAAAGGGGTGGTTTTATGTAATTAGGGATAGTTGGTTGGGGGTGGGAAGCTAAATAATATCAGCATCGTGTTCTCTGCCCTTGAAAACGCGTAAAAAAATATTTTCGGCACGTTTGGATGTTCTCTGCATATTTCGGTATTGAGGGAGAGGGTGGCTTCAACCCCCGGGGGTCGTTAGGATGTCTGGTTGCGAAATATTACAGGACATATTGAGTTTCCTCAAAAAAATGCCGATCCAACAAGTCCTCGCATGCCTAACAACGAAAAATAGAAGAAAAGGGGTGTTTTTTTGCGTTTAGTGGTAGCTCGAAAGGGACCGCGCGAGTATCACCATCGTGTTGGCCGTCCTGGAAAACGGGGGAGTAGACATATCTTGTCGCTACTCTTGCACTTTGGGGTTTTTGCAACTTTCGCATGGGCTAATATCCATTGAATTCCTTATACATTTGTTGTCCAGATTTTATATTCAAAACAATCAAAGATATTTTCATAGCTATAAGGATAAGATCGTGATAATCGCAATTTCTTATCATGATATGATTAATCATATTTTCGAAAATTAAACGACTTTGCGTTTGAACATTCGAAAAGTATACATTTTTTCCGAAATGGTGATATTTATTTATCAAGAAAATCATCAAGCAATTAAATTAAAATGATTTGAGATGTACTTTTTTTTGAATCCATGTTACTACAACTTAACAAACCATAATAATCATGAAGTGTACATAGTTTTTAACAGTTCTCAATGAAGAAAGAATTTTTTTGAAGGGCTTTTATTTTTTCCTATATTTTTTATTGCGACGATTGAGTTATATATGAAGTGTTGGTGTACTTTCGGGTGTTTTCCCACGTAGTTGATAGGCTCCTACTGGAGCCATTGTTGTCTAAACGACGTTTCGGCAGAATCCCATCTGCCACCTTCAGGTTCTCGCTGAAAGCTGCCTACTGCTGCTCCTCGTTGCTCGAACTGGACAGTCCAGTTCGAGCAACGAAGCCGTTTAGACAACAATGGCTCCAGCAGGAGCCTATCAACTACGTGGGAAAACGCCCGGAAGTACACCAATACTTCATTTAACACCCGCGAAAACCTAAGAAACAATATATATATATATATATATATATATATATATATATATATATATTTATATAAGGTATCAGTGGGCATCCAACCTAATAATATTCTCACTTGGCATCCATCAGTATACACACTGATATACACAAAATTTGTTTAAAGGCTAAGTTAGCATCCTACCTATTTTACGGTTTAATTGGCATTCTTATGAATACTTTACTCGATGCGTAAAATGACACCTGAATATAAAAATTACAGGTTTAACTGACTTCCGGCGGCGTTGTCAGATATATGCTATTCTGCTTTATCGGATTTGCCTAGAAGAATATTATTACAATCTGCAATCTGTCGACGTATAAGTAAATAAGGAAATCTGAACATTTTTTAATTAAAATTTCCTGTGAGAATACTAATTTATGTCACAATTTAAGATTCGAAACATGAATTTCGCGTAAAAATGAATTAGTTTTTATTTGCTTATAGTTGTTATAAAACATTTTCTTTATAGGATTTGGCAAACAGTAGAAAAAACAATCTGTGTGAACTAGAAAGAAAAACTATCTGCAAAGATTGGAAATTAATTTTATAGATAATTTTTCTTTTTAGTTCTCACAGATAGTTTTTTCTGCTATTTGTCAAATTCTATGAAGTTCGTCTTGGAAATTTACAAAAAAGTAATATTTCCCTCTAGTAATGTGCTTTTTCTGTACGAGATAGGAGATAGGATAGAACGCTGTAAAGAAATATTATTAAGAAAAATAAAACTGAATTTGTTAAAATTTTGCTCACTTGCAAAGTGACCCTATAAGGGGTTGGAGTATCACGCATTTTTAACGTTTATTATTATTTATTTGAGTTCTCTTTTACACAAATTATTAATAATTAATCACATTCTAGATTGTGTTAATATTTTAATACTTTTCAAATTGTTTGGACAATTATAATTTATTCAAACAATTTTATTTTGCTATAAATTTGTAACATTTCCAACTTTTTTTTTAAATTTCACAATAGTTCAAATAATACGAATTAATAATTATTTTTTCAATTACACCCTCACGAGAACTATTGGTCCTCAAAATGACCCCATAAGGACAAAAGTAGAGTATCATGTAATTTTAGCATTTAATGCTATTTATTTGCGACTTTTTTTGCAGAAATTATTTTTAATTAGTCGCAAAAATGTCCTTTATTTTAAATATGAGCAGAAAGTCGATAAAAAGTTCAAAATTTCTTAAAACCTGCAACACTCTAGCTCTATTCTGAAGAAAGTTGCCAATAAATAGTAATAAGTTGTTTAAATAATTTGCAGGATTCATTAGCAAACTCTTGATAAACAAAATTGTGAAACTAAAAAAAGATGGAAATGCTACAAATTTGTAACAAAAACGTAATTGCTTAAATAAATTATAATTGTTTAAGTGAATTAAAATTGTTTAAACAATTTGAAAAACCTTAAAATATTGAGACAAACTGAAATGTGACTAATTAAAAACTATTTCTATAAAAAAATCTCAAATAAACAATACTCATTCTGAACAATTCTTTCTATGATATTGTCCTATCTCCTATAGAAAAAGTACTTTATAAATGAGAAAAATAACTTTTTTTTTGATAAATTTCCAAGACATAGATTTCTCGAAATTAAAACTCTGTCAATCAATTTCTACCACAGGTTGAACCAAAAAAATAAATTGCTCATTTAATCATGCGTCGCTCCCTGCACTGTATATGCTTTCTTAGAAAATGTAAGGTTCTTATTGAAAAAAAAAACGATTTCCAGATAAAGAACTTTTTAATTAAATTAAAAAATTATGCTGAAATTCATATGACAACTTTTCTTCGATAT
Organism: Rutpela maculata; assembly: GCA_936432065.2. NCBI lineage: Eukaryota > Metazoa > Arthropoda > Insecta > Coleoptera > Cerambycidae > Rutpela > Rutpela maculata. Next base: position 30,460,745 of record OW386289.2, read on the forward strand.
GAATTTTTCAAAAACCGTCGGAAGAAAAGTGGTCGCTATAAGATACAAAATTAAAAATCGTCAATTTCATTTTTTGGAAGTTCATATACAAGGTCTAAATATATTACAAAAAAATTATGTATTTTAAAAAAACGTTTTTTTATTATACGTTTAGAGCGTCAAAAACGAGAAATTGGAGATATTTTAATTTTTAAAACATAATAACATTTAAAATATCAACTTTACGAAAAAAGTCATCGAACATTTCTTGTTGGAAATCGATAAAAAAATATTTAAAAACATCGTTTCATTGGAAAAATGTAATATTTCCCTTTGTTATGAACAAAATTGTTTTAAACAATATCAGACCGGGTTACCGTCTGGTAACATGGATGTTCATAATCAGTAGTGTCTCCAGAACTGATTCCAACAAATAAACTGCATCCGAAATGTATTCGAACCTCATACGACCATACTGCCTGCTATATAACTAGACCTCCCAATTTTATAGACCGTTAAGGGACCACGGTGTTTCATTTCTACATAAAAACTTTTAAAAAGTCAAAAACCTAAACCACATTCCAATTTAAAAAAATATAAAAGACTAAGTTTTAAAATCTAAAAAGTAAATAACAGGACAAGCTTTACTTGAAAACGTTTTTATTGTAGAAAAAATGAATACAACAATAATATTTAGCATTTATGAAAATGTAAACATAACATATTTCAAACCAAAATAATACAATAATGGTAAAATGAAACAAAAACCGAACATCAACTCTTAAAAGGAAATTTATTTTCTCTGTCTATATAATCCCAGGATTATGTTATGTGTACTAACACATTACAGTGTAGGCAAATTAGCATTCTGACTAAATAGTTTACCGAATGAATGGATTTTCACGAAACTTTGTGGATTCTGTTCATTTTGAAGTCTAGATCAAACTCCTAAAAAAAAAAAAAATTGGCCGCTATTATTGCCCCGCAATTGTTATAAACAATGATTTTGTTGCTAATTTGTTAACTAGTAAAATTGAGGTAAATTAAAAAAATAAAATGCCTTTTTAGATAATTTTATGAAAAATGACAACTTTTTACTATTAAATATAGCGGTTGAATTTTTTCAAAAAGGGTGGAGGGTGGAATAAAAAGTTACGAGAGAAAAAACATAAATTCGATTGAATATATTATTAAAATACAAGACTTTTTTTCCTTTATGACTTTTCCTAAAGTGCACTCTGTCCAAGTTTTTCCGGAAAAACCCGAAAAAAAGACCCCTAACGGAAAATGGAAAATCTCGTAAACTATGAAATTTAAAAATCTGGAAAAATTCAAACGTCTAGGTTAATATTCTTTAAAATTTTGCTCTCTTCTAATTTTTTTGTAACGTGCATATTTTCCGAGTTTTCAACAGTTTTTCACTATCAAAATGTATCTAAATTTTTTCATGACACAAAATGCATATAATCTCTGAATTAATTTATATATATTTTAATAGAAAAATATCTAATTTGTGAAGAAAAGAAAGAAAGAAAAAAATTCTACTGCAGTCTCGTCAGCAAGTATTAAACCATCTTTCAAATAGAAAGAAGTAATGGGGAAGTAAACTGAAGTGTAAGTGGATCAAGTCTACTTATTTTGAACAATACACTGTTACACATCGTTTAAAATCTCTGTACAGAAAATGTTTACGAGTTTAAAAACCTAAACATATGGCCAGAGTATGTTGAAAATAATAGATTTTGGAAAGGTTTTTTTACAATAGAGGCCTTACCCCACAAGCGTCCATAATAAGACGCAATAAAACTGTCTTTCAGAAATAACAATCGCTTACTTCACAGAGACAAGTCAATTAGTTTCAGATACTACCCATTATTGTCTGTTTAACTGAAACTAGAATAACAGAACGCATTTTAGACTCCGAAAATGTAAAAAATTCTAAAATTTATCTATACAACTCTCTTAGCTGGCATATTATACATTAGTGATAATTTATATAATCAACACAATAGAAAGTAGCTTAATTGAAAATATTACATTCATCTATGTCCCAAATTGAGATACAAATTGTGCGAAAATTATTAAGTAATTATAAATACTGATTTAATAAAGCTAAAATATTATGACATAAGAATTTATTGATACATCTGAAATTGCAATTTTGCAACAGGTATTTTTCTTTATAGTAGTGTAAAATATTATAAAATAATCTGAGGCCTTGGCTTCTAGCAGGTATACAACAAATCCCAAATTTCTGTACTTTTACCAGCTTGCTTTACTCATTTTCCCCTATTTACCCCCATTTAACCCCCTCCCCCCCCCCTCTCTCCGGAATTAGCGCAAAATATAATTTAGTTCCAGATCTCGTCAATGTGTACCGAATTTCATGACAATATCTTAAATCGTTTCTGAGAAAACATGTGCACAATAAAAGTTACAGGCAAAAATTTTGTTTCGCTCAAATTTAAAAGCTCCACGTTTTTATGACATTCTAAGTATATTTCAACTAGAAAAATTTTTGAATTTGTTTTACGATTACTATACTCAGGCCCCCCGTATAGGGGGGTTTATTGGGTACTGAGTTCACGTGCTTCCGAGGGGCCCGCCAGAGATCTTGACAATTTTTTTTTCAAATTTCTTCCTATTGAAGCTAATTAAAACCTTTATAAGAAAACATTGACGCAGTTCATGTACAGGATCAAGTGGCGCACTCTGTATAGTAATCGTGAAAAAAATGTCAAAATGTTTTTTGTTGAAATAATAAATGTCATAAAACGTCGAGATTTTAAATTTGAGAGAAAAAAAAATTTTGTCTGTGTGTCGGTCTGTAACTTTTAGTGCGCACGTTTTCTTCGCAACGGTCTAAGATACTGTCTTCAAATTTGGTACACATATGTTCCATGACGAGATCTGGAACTAGATTATGTCTTGCACTGATTCCGATGAAGGGTTGTGAGTTAAATAGAGTAAATAGGAAAAAACAAGTAACGCGAGCTAGTAACAGTCCAGAAACTTAATTTTTAAAATCTTCTATTCAACTTCATTTTAAAAGCTTTGTATGGTAGTTAGTATGTTTGGGTCAAATCTTGCAACCAAAATGGATCCTGGAGGTATTGTTCAATAGTGGATTCGGCAGCACCCGGAGAGATTCGACAGTGCCCGAATACAGATTTGGCAGCGCACGGAATTAACGTGCTATTCGGCAGCGCCAGAATATGGATTTGGCAGCGCCTGCAAATTGTCTTGGTATTCGACAGGGTTCGGAAGTCACCTTGGTGTTTAGCAGCGTCCGAATATGGATAATGCAGCGCTCGAATATAGATTCGGCGGCGTTCTAATTTGGATTTGGCAGCGCCAGGAAGCACTTTGGAATTCGACAGCGCCCGAAAGTGGATTCGGCAGCATACTAATATCGATTCGGCAGCGCCCAGAAATTACGTTGGTATTCAGGCGCGCCCGGATATGGATTTGGCACCATTTTAATATGGGTACGGAAACGCCCGGAATTTGGCTTTGTATTCGGCAGCAGTTCTGGAGGTTTGGCTAACATTCGGCAACGCCCTTTTATTAAAATTCTATGACCAATTATTTCCGCATACTAGAGTGTAAATATGGTCAAGATGTTTTCCTTTAAAGAGACTTAGATGGGAAATCTGAATGTGGAAATATTGATTCCTTACTTCAAAAGCTACAACAAAGTTTGAATGAATTATTTTGTCAGAACTCATTTGAAAGTAATCAATTTCGATTTTCATAAAAAAAAATCTTTTAACAAATATAACTTTGACAATTTTTATTGTAGAAATAGTACAGTAACTAGAGGTTTTAACTTCGGAATAATGTCATATTGAACGGATTTCGTTAATTTTTAGCAGTATAATAGTAAATGCTTCACAGAAAAGTTTCTATACTGTGCGGGGGATTGCTAATTTATAGGGGGTGGATGCCACCCCCTCTCAGGGGGTGGAACTTAAAAAATATATATATATTTATTGGAGCTGAAATAGAATCAAATTTTAAGAAAAAAAGGTTCTATGCAATTTTTCACATAAATTGATAGTTTTTAAGTTATAACAATTTCAAAATTGCGACTTCAGCTTAAAAAAAGGTATTTCCAAACGGCTTTTGTCAAGTATCTCGAAAAGTATTACTTTATCGAAAAAATGTTACAGACCAATTACAGAAAGTACAAACTGGGAATTAATTATATTTTTTTGTTTATTGATGTAGGATTAATAATTTCGGAGATATTTAAGTTTATATTTGGTATCCAAGTGTTTCGAAATTACCTTTAAAGTTTAAAATGCATTTTTTTCTAAAGCAAGTGCTTTAAATGAGCAAAAAAAATTGAAGGTAATGCTACCTCTTAACGAAAAACTGTATTTGAGATAATTTTTTTAAATTAATGGCTAATTAGAGTAACAAAATGGCGACCTTTTTATATAAAAAAAATATAAATACGCATATTTTTCCGTCATAACTTCTTTATTTCTCATGCTACAGGAACGAGTAAAAAATCATTTGAAAGAGCAATTAATTGTCTTTAATTTCATTTCTTAGCAAGCGTGACGTAGGTGTCACGATTTCTGAGATATTTAACATTTAAACTGCATTTTTCGTCTTATAAACGTTCGATGCCATTTGCAAACTTTCATATCTCCGAAACTATTAAGTCTGTGTAAATAAATAAACAAGCGAAAATCATTATCAGTTTATGAGCTTTATTTTTGGTCTCTACCCATTTTTCAATAAAACTAATATTTATTGAGATATTTGGAAAAGGAAAAAAATCACGTTTTATCGAAAATACCTTTATAGTTTAAACTGCATTTTTTTCTAAAGCAAGTGCTGTATACACACCAAAAAATTTGAGCATCTACGTCATATTAATGAGAAACAGTGCTTGAAATTCCTTTTTTTTTATTACTTGCTAATTACCGCAACAAAATGGCGACGTTGTTATTAATAAAATGTGTAGACGCACATTGCTTCGATCATAACTTCTTTGTTTTTTATGCTACAGAAACAAATAAAAAAACAGTTGAAAGCTTAATTAATAACCTATTATTCTACCTATTAGCATCCTTGACGTAGGTGTCACAGTTTTTGAGATATTTACCTCTCACTCTAAATAATTATCTTATGAACACTTTTATGCCAAATGTAAACTTAAATATCTCCCAAATTATTAATCCTACATCAATAAACAAAAAATATAATTAATTCCCATTTTGCATTTTCTGTAATTGGTCTGTAATATTTTTTCGATAAAGTAATACTTTTCGAGATACTTGACAAAAGTCGTTTGGAAATACCTTTTTTTTTAAGCTAAAATCGCAATTTTGAAGTCGTAAAACTTAAAAACTATCAATTTATGTGAAAAATTGCATAGAACCATTTCTTCTTAAAATCTGATTCTATTTCAGCTCCAATAAATATATATATATTTTAAGTACCACCCCCTGATGGGGGGTGGCATCCACCCCCTATAAATTAGCAAGCCCCCGCACAATATAGAAACTTTTCTGTGAAGCATTTACTATTATACTGCCAAAAATGAACGACATCCGTTCAATATGACATTATTCCGAAGTTTTGCATATTTTTTACCTCTAGGTACTGTACTAAAGAACCAGAATTTATTAAATTGAATTACCTTCCAACGTTATAATAACCAATTTTAGACCCTCCGGTTTTTAAGTTATTCACGAAAAAAACGTGTTGAAATTTGACATTTAGAAAGGGATGAAAAAACACAAAACCTTAGAAAATCATATCTCGAACAATCTTTGAGCGGGACTAATCCGAAATTTAAGGTAAAGTTAATTTCTTATGTTTCAAGTCGTACAAATAACAGTTTTTGACATAATTCGTAATTTTCAAGATATTTCCAGAAACCCATTTTTTAACGAATTGCTAGATACAACGAATCAAAAGTCACGGTCATTTACATTCAAACTATACAAACTGCGCGAAAATATTAACAAAATTGTATGACTTTTATATCAACTTTATTATTCTAAATATATAATATGTTGTTTGAGTGCCCTATAACAATTAATATTATGAGAGAAATAGAAGTAAAAATTGTTGAATTACTTAAACACTATCAACAAAAAAGCTAGCTCGAACTAAAATATACTTTACGTGCAATATGTACACTTTTTGACTTAAAGTAAACTGCAATAAAATTTTAAATTTATTTATATAAATATATACTTTGGAAAAAACGTCGTGATTTTAGATGAATTATAGTTTTACAGCTACAAACTGATTAATTTTGAAGCACAACGGCAAGTGTAAAATAAAAAATTTGTTATAATTTAAGCTATCAAACTTTGTCGTATAATTTTTTCCATCTTTTTACTTTCAATTCGACAGCTTTATCTTTAACGATGTCTTAGTAATTCTACAACTCATTCAACCATGCATTTCTCTACAAGAAATTGTTCTCAGGTTACCTACTATACTTTTCTTAAATAGAATCCAATAAGAAATCCAAAAATCAAAACAAAACGAATTAAAATATTCTCCAACATACACTAGTTCGCAATTTCAAAGACGTGTTAATTCTTGATAAAGCTTGTAAAAATGTGAGTGCGGGCTCATTGGATTCAAATTGACGTCTAGAAAAATGTGCAAAAATTTCAAACCCGCATATAAACAATTGCAAAAGTTATAAACAAACTAAGATTGAAAAAAAAAATAATGAGCTTCGTTTTTTGAAAATAACTCGAAAACCATTAATATTTAAAAAATAAAAAAAAAAGATTCTTGAAGAGGAAGAAATTTCCAATAGAAAAGTGAGAACTCCCGGTACTCTATCTCTATTATTAATAATTTTAATTTAATGTTGAAAATATCCGCGCGGCGAACGCTAAGCCGTTACGAAATCGGCCGTAATAAGTAAAAATATTTTTTTATAAAAATTTTTAAAAACTATGGTATTATTTAGACATTTAAAGGAAAAAAAATTCCAGATTTTTCATAAAATGAGCCTACTGTTAATTAACAATTTTATTTAGAGTTTACGTTTATATTTCAAGTCGAATAATTGTTAAGCAAAAGCAACTAAAATTATTTCGTTTCCTTTAGACCTTATATCAACTATACTGTACGAGATTATGACATTGCGATATTTTTAATTGTTATAGTCTATTAGTTATTAATTATTTAAGCTAACGAAACACTAAAAAATTAAAAAGAAATGTTGAAATTTTTTTTTATTAATTTCAATTATTATTGCTGTTTTTATATTAAAAAATACTGTAAGATTACATAAACTTTAAATTTTTAGTGTTATTTGTTTAAACAAATTTTATAAACAAATAGATAAATTACGTATTTTTGAAAAACATTTTTTGTCATTTCATTTGTTATAAAATTTTATGAATTAAAAAAAATTTTTAGTTGTTTATAATTATTTTTGTTTATTTTTTCATTATTTAAACAAATTATTAAATAAAATTTTAGTCTTAAAACCTATTATTTGCAATTCTCTACAAGGTGAAAAAAAATTTTTTTTGTTGTTAATTTATTTGTTTAATTAATAAACAATTTGTTATTAACAACAGCCAAATGTGTTTATATTTTTTTAGACAGAAAAAAATAAAAAAAACAACGGTATACATAAACATACAAAAAAAAATTAATATTTCTTATAGAATTTTAAATTTTAAATATTAAAAATTTTTTTGATATGTTTATATAAACACATTCGGCGATTGTTAATTAGAAATTATTTATTAAATAAACAAGTAAGTTAACAAAAAAAAGAAATTCCACCTTGTAGAGAATTGCAAATAAAAATTTTAAGAATAAATTTTCTTCTTAATAATTTGTTCAAATGATGAAAGACGGAAAAAAGCAATTAAAAAAATGTTTTAAGAAATTTTTTTTTTCAAAAATGCGTAATTTATCTAATTCTTTACAAAATTTGTATAAACAAATAGCACTAAAAATTTAAAGTTTATATAGCTTTATAGTATTTTTGAATATAAAATCAGTGTCAATAATTCTAAAATTGCATCAATGTTAATATATCGCTTTCTTTCACGTACATTATTTTGCTATCTATATTTCACTCTATCTTATTATAGGGATCAACCTAAGATTTCTAGTGTATAATATCGATACTGTAGTCGGTGTAAAAATAAACATATACCGAATATAAACGTGTTGTTAACGTTGTTAACTGATTTCAGGATCGACATTAAATAATAAAGTTTAATTAACTGGTAAACGCGGCGGTAAAATTTCATAATTGTTAGCGATTTGAAGGCGGTTCAATTTTTTTTCCAAAACTTTTCAAAAAATTGTTTAGAGTGTATTTTTTGTATTTATTTTAAACGTTTTTTTAACGCTATAACTCGGCATGGCTATAGTTTATTGTTTTGATAGATTTAATTTCTCTCTCACTCTGTTATAATGTTTAACATCGTGGCTCAATGAAGACATCCAAAGACAACAAAAAAGTTATGTTTCAAATTTGCCTTTTTTTGTTTAAAACCCTTCCACCACTAACGGCGTTTTACGAAAACGCACGTTCAGCGTTAACGAAAATTGATGCGGCGGACATGTACATCTTGAGCAGTTAACGGTATTTTCGTGTTTACTAAAGTAATAATTTTCAATATTCAAGCCTTACAATTTTTTTTGGAAACATTCACAAAGAAATTACTGTAAAAAAAAAACTAAAGTTAAATTACGTTTTTTATATATAAAAAAATAAAAACGGGTAAAAAAAAAACAATTAAACTACGCACAATAAAGACGCTATATCAAATAGTTCTTTCTTGGAATAATATTTATTTGTTTTTATTTTATAAACTGTATATTCAGTATTCACTTCGGTTACCAATCTCACATTTACTGAATAAACTTGGAAGAATAAGAAAGAAATAAGAAATAACCTGTTTGAGTAAAGGAGAGGGATACATTTTACTTCCACATCCATGGAAGTATAGTAACTGCAAAAAAAATTTTCAAAATTTTTATTGTTCAAATAGGCTTAGAATGTCATGAAACGTCGAAATTTTAAGTTTAAGCGAAAAAAAATTTCTGTCTGTCGGTCTGTCGTCTGTAACTTTTTGTGCGCACTATTACTCTGGAACCGTTTAAGATATTGACTTGTTACACGTATGTACTTTAATGGGATCTGGAACTAGATTATATTTTCATCTTACTTCGTCGAAGGGTTGGGGGGTAAATTGGGGTAAATGTGAGGTAAATAGGTAAATCAAGCAAGTAAGAGTCCATAAAATTGGTATTTAGTATATACAAGAGAAGCTAAGATCTCAAAAAAATTTTTGGCATTAGCCACCCTCATTACTGCCCCCACCCCATTATTAAAGGGGATGAAAAAAAAAACAAAAACCTCAAAATATTTTTTTTACTTCATCCACTCTACTTTGGGGTAGACGATTTCAAATATTATATTAAAGTTCCATAAACAATTATTTCCACATACAACATTTTTTCGTTGTGAGAGACTCGGGTAGAAAATCTGGATGTAGAAGTAGTGATTCCTTGGGCAGCGGTTTTTTGAATTGGTTGGGGGCGTGTTTGCATAAACATGTAATAAATGGTCATTGTGGCTATCCCTTACAGCAGATGCGTTCGACTTGACTGTAAAGTACTTAACTTGCCCCACGTAAATATCCCTTTTGAGCGCAGGAGATCCGATTTATTTTTACGTATATATCCGGCTTGAACGGTCAAAAGATTAACCATTAACTTTTATCTCTTTATGTTTATATGTGTATTTTACTTAAATATATAAATATATTTTTGCGACTAGTTATATTTGTGATGGCACAAAAAAAAATTCTGTCTGTCTGTCGGTCTGCAACTTTTTTTTTGTGGGCACGATTACTCTGGAACCGTTTAAGATATCGACTTGAAATTTGGTACACCTATGTATTTTAACGAGATCTGGAAATAGATTATATTTTGACCTTATCCCGTTGAAGGGTTGAGGGGCAAATGGGTAAATCAAGCAAGTAGGAGTCCATAAAATTATTATATAGTATTTATCAGAGAAACTAAGGTCTCAAAAAATTTTTTGCCATTAGTCACCCCCACCCCACTATTAGAAGGGGTGAAAAAATAAATTGTATTTAGCGTGTGTACAAGAACCAAGGGCCTCAATTTTATTTTACTTCATCCACTACTATCACCTCCATGTGGAAGTAGTGATTACTTGGGCAACGGTTTTCGTCTTAATTGCTTACTACAGATTTTTTATTTGTATAACTGTCTGACCTACTACACTGTATACATGCAACATAATGAAATCAACATCTATCTACCTATTTCATTGATTAAACGAATGTTACCAAATGTATTCAAATGACAAAACATTTCTGTAGCTAAATATCATTTAATTTAATTTAATGATCACCAAACTTGAACTTATGTTTCCGATTATGTACGTACACTAGATATATTAGCGTAGATAAATTAGCGGTAACAGAAAATCTATTAAAGTTAATGGTTGATAAAGAAAGTAGTAAAAAATGTATGTTTGCCAATAAATGATAATACATATTTTGTAAAATAGAGATATTATATTTCAAATGTCTGTTAGTTAATCATAACCTTATGTGTAATATGCTTTTACACTTGCTATACGTGTAAGAAATTCAAAGTGCTGGTGAGCATTTAATGAGGTCACGTCTTACAGTTTTACGCCCAGGAAATTGATGATCTAAAAAATCGGCACAGGCCTTACAGTATGCGGTGGTAATTCATTTTCTCGAAAAGTTAGAGTTAAAAAAGTTTTCATCGACATTTGTATCATTATCCAAAATTTTCCTTTCATAAGATCGTGACTTTTCTCGGTCATTTAAAATGCAATTAAAAATCTGAAAAAGTCACACGTCATTTGTGGAATCCAAAAACATTTTTTATTACCCAACAGATTTGTAGGCCAGTCGGAATAGATGGAAAAAGGATCATTTTACGAAATGTCGTTTACCCGCAATTTTTTTTTTAAGTATAGTTTGGGATGTCCACAAACATATGCCAACTATCCGCACGCGTGGGGGGGGCAACACACTTCAAAATTCAAATATCTTCCATTTCTCGCTTTATTTGCAATATAACTCGTAAACGAAGCATTGTTCGAAAATATATCAAGAGATAGAAAAGTTGAGAAAGCTGATTTTGAACATTTTACCATTCTTGACATTTTCCCAGAAAATTCTTCGTTTAAGACATTTCGCACCAAAAATCTATTCCGACCGGTCTATTGGACCTTTTTTGTTTGTTGCCTATGTAAATAAAAAATCGACTTTTTGTATTTCATAGTTTTTTCCGGTTTTCGGGTCTTAAATATCATCTTGGACAATTTTCATGATATTCTTGTTTGCGATGTTTTCGACTAAAACGGTATTAATTTTTTTTTCTATTTTTTTATTTAAGCATGAAGCTAGGGTACACTGCGAACAAGGCAAGAAATGCGTGGTTTACCGGAAAAATAGTTTTGTATTACAGTTGGAGATTTTCTCTGTAGAATGGTTACACATTTATTTAAATCACATACCCATTGTGTACAAATTTTGCACATACTTGTCATCCATTAATTTATCTGGCAAAGAAGGATTTAGAGGAAGATCGCAAGACCCATCCCCTAACAGTCAGATTTTTAAAGGACAAAAGTTAGTACACAACAATAGAAAATAGGAACTTAAAAAGGAACATAAGTTGCCTTAAATTAAATAAGGAGCTAGTGCACCAAAGCATTAATTCTGAGAAATAAAATACGCAATAAATAATAAATATAACATAACGAATGTAATAATACGCATATTATGATAATATGTCATTATATGCAAATAGATCAACTTTTTATTCTAATTTAAGTATACCTAATTACATAACACAACAAATTAAAAACTATGTTCTATAAGATAGATTAGTTCATTGCTATTATTCAATAATTATTTAATAAGGCATTGCTACATTTATTCATTTTTTTATATATGTAGAGCGTAGATTTCATTAATCAAATGGCGTTTCTGGAAGGTCAGGCTTATTGCAATGAGTGCCGGTACAATGAGGAGATAGTTGTTAGAAAAAATAGTAAACCATAAAGAAATTCGATATTTCTAATGCTCGATAAAACACTAGGAGGAGATATATCTTGTGATGCAATTTTTGTAGTGGTAAAAAAAATGGATGGGATGATGGTTTTAATGTTGAAATAAAAAATCAAATCAAATAAGATTTTATTGCATATTGAATTGTATTATACTTCTCGACACTTGCCCCATATTCAGATGGACATCCGCTGGCCAAAGCTTCGCGATGAAGGGCTGAGAAGAGAGTCGAGGCAAAATTAAATAAATATTAACAATAACCCTACTTCTAGCTACTTACCTAACAGGTTTATTAGATAAGTAAGGTAAAGTCTGTTCGCTGATAGAATCCCGGTGTGACGTCACGAAGGACTGAACTAAGCCGTAGGCTCGTTGGTGTTTTCGAATGCACAGTGGCTTCGCTTTGTTTTATATTTTATATGCTGTATTTAACTAGATTTATTTAAAGGAAATTGAATTGAAGACATAAGTGGATGAAGGGTCTATGTGACATTTTCGAAAAAAACAATGAAGGCTAGAAGTACACAAAATTTCCTCAGGTACATTACATTTGTTTCTAATGCAAAAATATCTGATTTATAAATTTATAAAGGATCTATATACTGTTGAAGTTAGTAGGTTGTTAAAAACTTTGAGATCAATTATCTCCAAATCACTTTGTTGAAAAAAACGATTTTTTTATATGAATGAAGACTATAAGGACACAAAATTTCACCAGGTACATTACATTTGATTGTAATGCAAAAATATCTGATTTATAAATTTATAAAGGATCTATGTACTGTTGACGGTAAGTTGTTAAAAACTTTGAGATCGATTATCTCAAAATCTCTTTGTTGTTACATAGACCCTTCATCCACTTGTGTCTTCAATTATAAGCATATATATAATACATAAATTTATAGTAATTTAAATTAAATAAACAGAGATAAGGATCCAAGTTTCGTCTTAAGAACACTACATCTTTGGAGTCATTATTTTTCAATTTTTTTACATATAAAAACTCTAGCAGTTTTAGATAAATTTGTGGTCTTTCACACTCAGGCGCGGATTTATGGGGGGAAGGGGGGGTAATAAACCATCAACTTTTGTTTTAAAATGTTGGTTTTTGTTAATTTTGGGAAGAAAAAAAATTTTAATGGGGTTACCCCTCCAAGATTGTGTAAGTTAATAACTTTCATTTTAAAATTTTATTTTTTAAATTTAGCCCCCCCGCTCTTCAGAAAAATTTTGACACGAAAAAATTTTTTTCGGATTTCTCCCTCCCCGCTCTTCAAAAAAATTTTGGTATGAAAACATTTTTTTTCAGATTTTTTCCCCCCTCCGCTCATCAAAAAATTTTGGGTTCAGTGTTACCCCCCCAAGCTCAAGGTCCAGATCCGCCCTTGTTCACACTACTCTTCTATTGTCATCTTTTTTAAAGAAAAAGCCCCATTTTTTAAATTACTATATAAACTGGTACGGCCAATATCAACTATTGCTCTAGATTTTACCTCTTCTAAAAGGATAGCCAAGGAAATACGTTTATGATCAGACACCATATCCGAGAAAATTGACCCACCTCTGAAATCGCCAGCCGCATTCGACGACAACACGCGTTACGCAAATTAGTTCTTCTACGATTGTGTTGAAAATCAAACTCACGACGTGCGGCAAAGAATTTGCCACACGCCTCGATTACATCTTCACAAATTTAAAATGACTTTAAGGGAAATAACTTCACAACCGTAGAAGAAATAGTATGTAACACATGTGGCAAGCCTCATTGCAATGAAGCCCTTGCCACACTTGTATTACAATGTACTATCGCTGTCGAACAATAGAAATGCCGCTAGTCGCACAGTGGGACGAAACCCTACTGTGCCACCAAAATCACTCTACAGGTCGTTCAGTTAAAGTTATCAGAAAGTTTTTTTTTTTAAAAATGTTTGTTTTGAAATTCTCTATCAATCTGTCGAGCCGGATTTTTGATTTTTTGCCATATTTTTTTTTATAATTTTGACCTAAAATTGAATCTTTACTAAAAAATATCGTATTTTTCAATTAAAATCAGTCTACAGGTGGTAGGCAAAACTGACGCATAAGATTCTCTTTTTCTCCAAAATTGGCTTCAGCGAGTTAAAATACTTCAGAAAAGTTAGATGAGAACCTTAGGTAGGCTTGCATTTTTAAAAATGGTATTATCTTTAAGTTGACAGAAATTTAGACAGCTGCCAAAAGTGAAAACTTTATTTTAATATTAATTATGAAACTAGAAAGTTTTAAAACACTTTATATCTCTTATTCTGTGAAAACTCACAATATTTTCAAAATTACGAGACACACTTGTAAATTTTTAAATTTGACAGCGATTTTGGCAGCTGTCAAGAATAAAAAAAAGGAAATGAAAAATCTACTTTGGCAGATCGATTATGTATTTGTAAAGTAATGATTTAAAACTAAAATTGTGCGAATCTTTATATATTTGTGACGTAGATTGATTTTAATTGAAAAATACGATGTTTTTTAGTAATAATTCAATCTTAGGTCAAAATTATAAACAATTATAGCCAAAAATCAAAAAGCCAGATTGATAGAGAATTTCAAAACGAACAATTTTAAAAAAGAACTTTCTGATAACTTTAACTGAACGATCTGTAGAGTGATTTGGGTGGCACAGTAGGGTTTCATCCCACTGTGGGTCAGTCATAACTTGACCACAAAGATTAAAACTTACGTTATAGATTAGGTTACAAACAATATTTCAATAAAGACAAGGAAGGACAGAGCTCCGGACGATATTCCTTAAACTATACGACCGGGATTCTATTAGCGAACAGACTTCAGTGATATATCTTAATACTCAATGGTATAGCATGGTATAACTGGACAAATGAAACAAATATGACTTATAACTGGAAAGGTACATGCTATTTATACTATTTAAAATTTATATGGCTGATACAGGAAATCAACTCATTGAAAACACCCATTTTAGATAGCTATGCTAAGCCGCCGATTTTTTTTGTAATCATTAAGTTTTGGTACCAAATGTTTTTGATAATAATTGTAATTATTTTCAAATTTCGAATAATAATTTAGGTAAAAAATAAATCGACAAATGAAAAAAAATGACAAGGAAAAGAAGTAAGAAAGTTAGGGTAATAAGTTTAGTTTTAGAAAAAGAACGGGTGTCTATACGGGCTGTCGAAAAATGGACAGCTTCTGGTATAATAATTTGTACTTAATCCGAAACGGCACAGTAGTGTAATGTTGCTTGTTAGCAGACATCACCTAGTTTAAACTCAAACATTTTTTGATATGGGTTTATTGTGATATTATAATGGTGCTCCAGAGAAATTTTAGGCGCATCGTATAGGATCTGTTTGTGATGCGCAAAAGTGAAAGTAAAAAATCTAATCATGATCAGGAGTCAACAAAATTAGTTGCTGTTCACAATAAGTAATAGATAATTAAGACGAGTACTGTAAATTTCTTAAAACTTTTCTATAAAACTATAATAACGACATCGATATAGACATAGCAATGTGAAGGCTGGACAGAGTGATGAAAGTTAACATGGAATTAAGGAGTGCCCTAGTCGGAGAATCACCAGCCAAGAAACAGAAACCAGAAGAAGGTTTCGAAATGAAAATGTGTAAAATTAAAAAGAAATAAAATAAAGAAATGAGTTTCTTCAATGAAAATAAAACCATTTATTTTAATAAATGACTCAACCTTAGGCTTGAGACCATGATTCCCAAGATTCGAATCCTGGCTAGGGTGTGGATGCTTAGTGGCGTTTTTAACTGATTACCTAGATGGTAGCGTGGGCTAGACCGCGGTTGAGTGAGACAACGCGGCTAGTCGCAGTGATCTCTTCTACACCTAAATTCTGCCAGAACGTTAATAGGAGAAAGGCGTCATAAAAATAATGGTCCACTAGCTGTTTCATGTACGGAAAGATTGGTCTGGTACTGATCCATTTTAAATGATATTATGTGTATATTTGAGATTGTAAGATTATCTATATATAGCTAGGTAAATTAGAACTTAAAACTCTTTACTATTCAGATCTAAACTAAATGTTAACTAGAGGCTGCGCCAAGGAGGGCGGGCTGAGGGTGCACACGTGCCCCCAAAATCAGCTTGATGGTTCAAATAGGGTCAGATTTGGTTAAGATAGGGAACGTGAGCTGGGTTTAGACCATCGTGAGACAGGTTAGTTTTACCCTAATGATGACTCGTCGTTGCGATAAAAATCCTACTCAGCACGCAGGTTCGGACATTTGCTTCACGCACTCGCTCGAACGGGCGGTGGTGCGAAGTTACCATCCGTGGAATTATGGCTGAACGCTTCTAAGCTTTCTAGTCGAAGGTGGCAACGATATCCCTTGGAGAATGATGTTATTATCATTTTGTCAATATCACGTTATTTCTCAAAGAAAATTATTTCTTATTGTTTCATTTAAATCCCATCCAATATCATTTATTAATATATGTCAAATAACGATGGATCCAAATTAGAGCCCCGTGGAACTCCAGACTCTATTTCAATAGGTTGACATAATCACAACATTGCACAAATTGTTTTTTGTCAATAAAATATGACTCGAAAAATTCAAGGGGTATTGTAGAAAATCCATTATTAGGGAGTTTTCCGGTAAGATATTGTGATCCAGTCTATCGGAAAAATCTGAATAAATTACGTCTGTCTGTATTCCAGAATTTAATGAATTAACTAGAGTTTGTGCAATGGATAAGAGATCAATGACGGTTGGCTTGCTATGAATGAACCGTGTTGATATGGGATAATGCGATTTTTCATGAAACTCGAGGTTTATTCATGGAGAAGCATTTCAAAAATTTTAGTGGTTTTTGATAATAGTGATAGGTCTATAATTCATGATATTATTCTTTTTTAAAAATTGATGTAATTCTAGATATTTTCCAACTATCTGGAAATGTGTGCGTTTTAGATCTAAATTATTATAGAGTGCAATCAAAAAATACATGAATACTTTAACACAGTCTCATTTTAAATGCAGATATATTGTCAAGTCCCGAAGTAATTTTAGGCTCTGATCTTTTGATATATTTCTGATTCCGTAAAACTTTCGACATATAGAAAACCTACAGTTAGGTGTAGTAGATACTATAATATTTCATTTGTTGTTTGCTAGAATTTGTTGGTGTTATTAAAATGATTACGTTCAACATTATTTCAGTAATTTTTATGTGATATATGTATACTTTCTTGAGCTGTGAAATAGTGTTTGTGCTCCAAAAAAATATCGGTTTCAAATATTTATCTTAACGGATAAGGGTCTTCAAAGTTGTTTTATGTAGGTACTTTAATTACACAGCCCCACAATAAAAAAAAGTGGTCTGTCCGACGGACTATCCGTATCCGTATGTATTTGGACCCGCTGAAACCGAATCCGAAGGCAGAATTGTCAGATTAGCTCGTTTTTCACCGCTAACCAAAAAAAAAAAAAACACCCCTCAAAAGAAATGGTCTGTCCGACGGATCAGACCAGTGTATCCTTATGTATTTGGACCTGCTGAAACCGAATCCAAAGTCAGAATTGTCAGATTGGTTCGTTTTTCACCCCAACCCCAACCCCAACCCCAACAAAAACAAAGTGGTCTATTCGGCGAACTATACCAGTGTGTCCTTATGTATTTTGACCTGCTGAATCCGGATTCGAAGTTAGAATTGACAGATTACCTCTGTTTCCATCCCCAACCCTGAACCCCCCCTCCCCCCAAAATGGTCTGTCCGGCGGGCCAGACCAGTGTATTTTTACGTATTTAGACCTGCTGAAATCGAATCCGAAGTCAGAATTGGCTCGTTTTTCACCCCCAACTCCAAAAAAACACCCCTAAAAAAACATAAAACAAAAAGAAAGTGGTTTATCCGGCGGACTATACCAGTGTATCCTTATGTATTTTGACCTGCTCAATCCGGATTCGAAGTTGACAGATTAGCTCGTTTTCCATCCCCAACCCTGAAAAAAATGGTCTGTCCGGCGGACCAGACCAGTGTATTTTTATGTATTTAAACCTGCTGAAACCGAATCCGAAGTCAGAATTGTCAGATTGGCTTATTTTTCACCCCTAAACCCAAAAAACACCCCTAAAACAAAAATAAAGTTAGAATTGACAGATTGGCTCGTTTTTCAACCCTAACCGAAGAAAAAAAAATTATCTGTCCGGCGGACCATACCAGTGTTATAACGTCGCAAAAATGCCCTACGTTATTTTAAAAGATAAATTTTATTCTACGAAAAATTGCACGACTAGCTCATTCATTATAAGGTGCTAAAATAAACTCATAATTAATAACAAAAATATATTACAAAATACCACAAAGAGCAATTTACATCAGGGTGTGGACGAAAAAATAAATATCGCTTTCATCATGAAGAGACAAATACACAATAAATTAACATAATTGCAAAAGATACACAAATTATACAAAATCTTGATTATGGCAATTAGACAAACAAAGTATACTAAAATCTTAATGTCGGCCGACTCGAACTAAGCTTAATTTAATTAGTGACTTTACTAAAATTTAAAACTGAAATATACTAAATCTTTCATGAAGACATTAAAATATGAACAATACTCAACTAAAACAGCTATACGCCGTTTAAAAATTAATATATAAAAACTACAAAAGCAAGGTACAAAAATACGTTGTAGATAGTTTATCAACAAAAGTACCGACGCAAACGCGCACTCACAAAAATTGATATGGTGGTTTATTGGTGAACTTCCTCTGGGAGGATGGGAACATAATAAAGTTTAACTTACAATAAGGCTTCACAGGAACTGGAACATTGATTTAACAATTCTTATTAAATAAGACAGATTATTGTTAAACAGCAATCAGGAACCCCAAAATAGAGCTGGAAAGACTCCTTTATTGACAATTTGTAAATTTACATGGCCCTAAGCCAATTGCCGTTGTCCATACACTTATTTTTAATTTCACTTAGAAATGACGATAATGTGGGCCATTTAACACATAACTTTTCTTATTATATCATCTTACTCTTCTCGTTTATACCTTTTTCTATCGCGTCAAGTACTCAAATCTGTCATGGTCGCCCCTTTCTCCCAATTTTATCCCTTTCCCCCGTAAGGTGCCCAGGCATCACGACGCGGCTTCGCGTGACCAATCAAATTCAAAATCTCATATTCACATATATCGGTATCTCACGTTTCCCCGCATAACGTCTTTATTTTGCCTAGCGCGGTAACCAAATTCCGGAAGGAGCCAGGGCTGGCTTCAGGCGGAAGACTAAAGTAGCGGTAAGAAGTATTAATAATAAACTGACTATAAAAGGCAATTTCTGGTATAATATACTAATTTAATTAATAGTAATAGACCCAGAGAAATGAGCACGTTACAGTGTATCCTTACCAAATACATAAGGATACACTGGTATGGTCCGCCGGGCAAACCATTTTGTGGGGGGAGGTGTTTTTTGGGGGTTAAGGGTGAAAACGAGCCAATCTGACAATTCTAACTTTGGATTCGGCTTCAGCGGGTTCCATATATATAAGGATACACTAGTATGGTCCGCCGGACAGACCACTTCTTTTGTTTTGGGGGTGTTTTTTGGGGTTCGGTGCGAAATACGAACAAATCTAACAATTCTAACTTCGAATTCGGATTTAGCAGGTCAAATTACATAAGGATCCACTGGTATAGTCCGATGGACAGACCATTTTCTTTTTGTTTTGGGGTTGTCTTTTGGGGTTAGGAGTGAAAAACGAGCCAATCTGACAATTCTGACTTCGGATTCGATTTTAGCGGATTTAAATACATAAGGATACACTATTATGATCCGCCGGACAGATCATTTTTTTGGGGGGTGTGTTTTTCGTAGTCAGGGGTGAAAAATGAGCCAATCTGTCAATTCTAACTTCTAATCCGGATTCAGCAGGTCAAAATACATAAGGGTACACTGGTATAGCCCGCCGGACAGACAACTTTGTTTTTGTTTTGGGGGTGTTTTTTTGGGGTTGGGGATGGAAAACGAGCCAATCTGACAATTCTGACTTCGGATTTGGTTTTAGCGGATTTAAATACATAAGGATACACTGGTATGGTCCGCCGGACAAATCATTTTTTTGGGGAGTGTGTTCTTCGTGATTGGGGGTGAAAATAGAGCTAATCTGTCAATTCTAACTTCAAATTTGAATTCAGCAGGTCAAAATACATAAGGTCACACTGGTATAGTTCGCCAGACAGACCACTTTGTTATTGTTTTGGGGGTGTTTTTTGGGGTTGGGGGTAAAAAACGAGCCAATCTGACAATTCTGACTTCGGATTTGGTTTCAGCAGGTCCAAATACATTACGGATACACTGGTCTAGCCCGCCGGACAGCCACTTTTTTTGCGGGGCTGTGTTATTGTAAATGAAAGCAAATCGAAATGAAAAGATTTGAGTCCATTATGTTTATTTATTTAAGTTGTTAAGTACTCAAGATTAAGTAGCACACTTAGCACTTATCTAGGAAATTACCTATCTTAACATAATAATCTGTCTGAAAGATATTTGTATTAGCACTAGTTAACCGGAATGGAGATTAAAAAAAAAAGGTTCCCGGGTATGACTTTGTCTGGCATGACAGTAATGTAGCATTGGATTTTATTCGATATCTACAAGATTATGGGAACTTTGTTACAGAATCTTATGTTGGTTTCAATTTATTCAATTGACAGTAGATTGAGGATTAGATTTTGTTAATATTCGGATGTGAGAACAAGAGTTTAAATGAAGAGTAATTGATATAGAATTAAGGAGTCGAAGGACCCCGCACAATTTTTCTGCAAATTCAATTTCTGTAGAATTAGCTGAAAATTTTATATGTTGTGGATTTTTACCTCGATGAACAAGCACTCAAATAATTAACAGTTTTTTTAAATATGGCTTGTCAAATCTAGACAATGCCAATCGTTTTAGACATTCAAAAATATTGTACTTTAAAACTGTTAACTCAAGGGACAAAGTGCAGGAGAAAATTGTTTATTTAAGTGTAATAATAGTATAGAAATGTTAAGTATTTATATATATGAAGTGATGGTGAGAGGTAAACTCTCATGTGGTCAGATGCTACTATACGTCGGACATAATGTCTCTGACGTATAGCGACTTGTCTACCAATAGTGTCAATACACTATGACTTGGGACACCAATTTCATTAATACCGTACATACGTATTCCTATTCATGTACCATATCTACTAAATATAAAACAAGACAGTTTTCCCAGTGTACAGTGTATTGGACATATTGATATATATTTTGTGTAGTTCATTTCTCTGAGTGTAGTAAGGCATATTACTTCGAGGAGAATGTTCAAAAAAAGAAGTACACTTTTATATTTATCCTTATGTCAATCATAATAATGCGCTTTTAAGCCAATGCATTTCTTTTCATACTGCTACCAGAATATGAAAATGCTATCATGGAAAGTAGTACAATGTATAAATATACAATGAAAGAGACATATATTATGTATATAACTATATTGGCTATATTGTTCAATAGAATATTTCAAATCAAATAGTACAGTGAAAAGAAATGTTTACGTAAAATAACAATATACGTGAATAGGGCATGCCCACAGCTAACCTCAAAAATATATATATTTCTTAAGATTTATGAGTATTTCGTAGCTGTTGTTAAAATTTCAGCTTGGTTTCCATACTTTCAACTAAAATTTAATTCAGTGTAATGTTTTTGAAGTTCTAAATACTTTCTCCTAATAAAATAGGACTCTTTTTGTAGGTTGGAAATCTAACCTGTAATTAGCAGTCTATTTTTATTAACCAACATTATCGAAAAATTATTAGCCTGAATTTTTAAATATTTGCTTGGAGCCAGGATTGCTCCAAGCTGAAATGAGTATACAAACATTAAAAATGAGAATAAACCTGAAAAACTTAAAATTTGAGGTTATGTTAGTTATATGATGCACATTATTGCACATGCCCAATTACTGATTTTTTTTTAATTGATACAATGAAAAATTCTTTAGCATGGTACGAGTTGACAGTCATTACTTAATTACCTTATTCATGGTCACAATACAATTCTGTTCATTAGAAATTGATGAACATATTCTGTAACTTATTACATTTCTGATAAGAAAATATTTCCTTTCATATTACTTCTTTTCAACTGCTAATTGTTTAGTATATCTAACATTACTTTCTAGTTGTTTCAGTAATATAAATTTGTACATACCTTTCAGGATCTTTGGGAAATAGAAATAAGCTTATTTGTTTCACCTTCGAAGGGCATGAATGATAAGCACAACCCCTATACCATTTAGAACCCATTATAAACAAAAATCAAATAAATAAACTTAGAATGAAAAATTGTCGAAAATTGGAAAAAAGGCACGAAAATAACCAACCACCGTGTAAGATTTTCAAAGACTGTCAATCGCACAATGTCAAGAATTATCATATGACTTTTGACAAATATATGCCTTATCGTCATGGCGACTATGAACAAATTTGGTCCCGTCAGAAAGGCTTGCTTGCGCTTCTGTATAGTTCCTGTCTTCTGTGGTTTAAATTTAATTTGACAAGCCGTTCTTTTGGCGCATAACGGCCTACCCAATAACATTCCATCATCTGTTCAATTTATCAATTGTAGCAACATTAATATACATTTTGCTGCAATGTAAAAAAATGGTATTATTTTTTATTTCTAAAAATTAGTCGTAGATAAAGTATAGTATACAACTCGCTATAATGAATACTGTATTCCCTCGGATGATTACAACACTCGCTCGCTTCGCTCGCTCCTACTTGTAATCATACTCGGGAATAATAGTATTCATTATAGCATCGTTGTATAATATACTATTATTTACACTTTTTTATTTATTTTATACTTGTCAATAATGACATTGTTTTGATTCATTGGAACTGTCAAATAAATGTCATTTTAGGATATGGCGTTACAAAAAAAACTTTTATATTATTACATCACACTTTTCCCCTAAAGTTAATAGTTTAAGAGAAAAAATTCTTAAATATCTAAAATGATAAAAATTGTCTCTTTTTGACAAATCATATCTCAAAAACTCTTCATTATTCGAGGTCCTGCCCATTAAAACTTGATTCAGGAGGTCGAAATCCACAACATATAAAATTTTCAGCCAATTCCATAGAAACCCAATTTTCATAAGAATTGTGGCCCATCGAATAAGAAACAGGTTTTCTGCTTGTGTGATCATTTTATTGAAAATGGTTCAGACTTGTCGATTTTATTATCAAGAGGGGCACTTTTATTGGAAATAGTCGATGGCGCCTTAAATTTTAAATAGTAAGGAGGTCACGTAGTACATTGCTTTTTAAATTTGAACTAACAGCATTCGAGAAGTTACGTTCTAAAATTAGAGAATTTAATGAATTACTTCCCGTGTAAGTGTGCCTTAACGTTTTGATGTTTTTGCTTTGTTTTGTTCTTTTCACACTAAAGATAAAGAATGGAAAAGCAGTTAGCTGGTATTAAAAAGACTAGTCAAATTCGTACGTACAAATTCTGTGAGTTTATCGACAAGCAACGCCTTATTTCATAGTATTCATTTTGTTTTCACATTGAAAATTATGGTTCACTCTATTGCAGAAAGGGTTGAAATGATTACATTTTTTTAGAGGCGGCGATTGTGGTAATAAAACAGCCAAATTGTTTAATCAACAATATATGCAGATAAGAAAGTCGCTCGGAAGTACGCCCTGGAGTTGGTGGCAAAATTTCTGGCGATTAACTCTGTGGCAAATAATAAGCGAAATGCAGAAAGCAGGGTAAGAAATGAAGGGGTAGAACCGTCATAATTATCACTAATCTACTCCGAAGATATTTCACGGAATACACAGCCACTGCCCACAAACATTGAATGTTTGGACTGGAATTTTTGGTGACCGTCGTGTAAGCCCTTTTTTCTTAAATAATAATTTCACTGGAAATATAGATGTAATTACAGTTGCTAGAAGACAATAATAATCTAATGTTAACTGACATTATGGAGAATGATGACCTTAACCTCGAAGGTCAGTTGGTATTTCAACAGGACGAAGCTCCTCCGCATTATGCACCGCCTGCGCCTATTCGGCAAAATTTGAATGAAAGGAATCCCGGCCAATGGATTTAATGGAGAGACGCTAGTGAATGGTTGCCAGATTTATCTGCATTGGATTTTTTATTAGTCACTTCACAAATGCTGCAGAATGTGTAACGTTTTAAGTAAAATCTTTGCTACTGAAGCGGGTAGTCACCATTTAGAACATTTACTCAACTAATACGTAAGTAGCTACCTCATCAAATTATTTCGAAAACTGTTAGTTCAAATTTAAAAAGTAAGACAGCGTTGTAAAGAGAATGTAACGGACTTTAAAACGATGTGGTACTAGACCCCCACGCTTGCCATTTAAAATTTCAGGGGTGGGTCCTACCACCGCTTAAGAGTTGAAGTGGCGCGATCGACAATACCCAGTAAAAGAGTCCCCCGTAATAATAAAATCGACGAGTCCGAGCGTTTCTTAGAAAAAATGATCATACAAGCAGAAAACACGCCTGTTTCTTTTTCGGCGGGCCACCCTGTATATCTAAGTAATAACATAATGTGATTAAAGAATTATTACTGCATTCAGATTGGTCTAAGAGCTGCCAGTTTTATACCAAGTAAAATAAAAAGTCTACTACCTCTTGGTGGTCCACCAACTCGACACCACAGTGTAAGCGAGTTACGAATTTAAAAAAGTACCTATATATTTAAAGTGCTGCAATTAAACCAGGTCATTTGTTAATGGCAAAAATAAAACTCAGATGATATGAAAAATACATAAATTTTTTAAATTCCTCTATATAATGGCCATCCATCCACTCATGCATGCATAATCAATCGTGGCAATTAAAATTTGAGCAAGACATTTATCATTACTTATGAAGACTATAAAAATCAATAAACATGCAAATGGAACTGATTTAATTACATTTTTTAAATAGCATTTTTTAGTATATAATAATAATTATTTAACGTTCGACAAGCTTGATTTAAGAATATTCAAATTTTATAAAATTCAATTATAAATTGCAGCAAAGATGATTGACTGGATTATAAAACAAGCTAAAAACGTACTCTTCGCCAATTTACTGAGCTTTTTATATAATTGTTACACATTCTATAGGATACTCTTCGCAGTTTTCTTGTAAATAATGTTAGTTTTTGGACTTCCTAAATTTTGTGGTACCATCTTTGTTGTAAAAAAAATTACATAAAAAAAAAATGAAAAAAAAATATCCAACCTGTGTGGGATTCGAACACGGGACCTTTGGATTGCAAACAACAACAACAACAACAAAATACATTTATTTAGTATTTAACGATACAAGAATGCGCCTCGCTGAATTCCGACCCGGAGCCAGCCCGACATTCACGGCGTGCAGCGTCGTGGTAAATGTGGGGCTGGGCGGGGTGGGTCCGGTTCGGCTTAACGGTAATTAAATTTGGATGCTAGAAAGTCCTGCCTGCCGCAGGCAGACTTAAGAACTAATTAAAAATTAAAAACATGTGCCCACATGGGCCTAAAACTAATTAAAATACACTATAAATGACTACAAAGTCACTAGGCAAACGCATTTTTGGAAAATTTTGATTGTTGATACAGGAAAACAGAGTCAAACGGAAAAACCCGTTCAAACAAATGACACCTCGTGGTCTGACCGCCGTCGAGGAAGGTAGAGTAGATTAAAAGTTTAGATTTATAGGATGTTATCGGCCTAAAGGGGATTTGGAAAGACAAAAAAGAGGACAAAAAGAACAAAAAGGGTAAAGGAACAAAATTGTACAGACAAAAAAGAGGGGAAAGGGGTTGAAGATATAAAGTTGGTGAAAGATAAAGGGTAAGGTAAAGATAGGTTATGGTAGAGGGAAGGTGTGGCTATGGGGGTTGCCGGAAGATAGGCAACGCCTGGTATGGCAACTTGGTTACAGTCCCGTTGGGCAATTGAAAATTCTCCTATTATGAGACAGGGGCAGCTTCAGAAACGGTTTGGCTTCAATGTTTGGTTAGGCGTACTGGGCGAACATATCATAGGCCCAATAATATTTGACGAAAATCTAACTGGATTAAGATATCTAGAATTTCTCCAAAATATAATAATTCTACAGATTGTTTATATTCCCATTACCAATATTGACGAGGTTTACTTCCAACAAGAGGGGGCTGGACCACACAATGCTTTTATCGTTAGGGATTAATGAATTGTTTCCAGATCGTTGGATTGGGACTCATGATCCAGTCAGATGGCCTGCAAGGTCTCCTGACTTAACCCCAGTCGATTTTTTTTATTTGGGCGCATTTGAAAAATAGAGTCTACGCGACTGCTCCAACCACAATATAAGACCTGGAAGAGAGAGTTAGACACGACTACAGAATGTTAGATGTGCAACAATAAATCGCGTTGCTCTGTGTAGTAATCAAAACGGTGAACAAGTTGACAATTTTTATGATGGTTTATTATACTTTAGGTTTTAAATAATTTTGTTATTTTATTTATTCATGGTTGTTACGTTTTATTAAAATGAAAATGAAATTCCGTCTTTTAAGAAAAACCTAAAAATAGTCGCACCTATTAACCTTCCAGAGAGTACTCTCTCTACTTCACTACAGAGCTTTAACTTCATTTTCAAATTTCTCAAAGTGAAGATACGAATTTAATGGGTAAATAAATTTAATCTAATAATAATAATGTTTGTGTTGTTTTCACTGTCGTACATTCTAGATATAGGCGAACACATATTAAGCAGCTGAGGCCAACTGGATTTTAGTTAACTTCTTATGGTATCGACGTGACTACTGATTATGGACATAATATAATATGTTTACGGACGCAACGTTGGTCAAATGCACTAGTGCTTTCTCTGTCATTTCGCGTGATATGATTCGCAAAACCATGCGCGAGTAATTCTTTGCAGTAAAAACTCCATACACTGAAAAAAGTACTCGTGTAATTTTACATGCATCTTCATGTAGATCTGTGACCAGTGATAATGAAGACTTTCACAGACTGGGTGTAAAATTACACCATTGTTGTCTATAAATTCACACGAGGGCTAGTAAATTTGCACTCAATGTAGATAATTAAATTGTGATTTAACAAGACAGTTGGCATAAAATCACATTAGGGCTGGAATAAATTCGCAAGTTATGTATGTTTCCATATGTTTGTATTTTTACATGTATTTGTCTGCAGCCATTTCTTATTACATGATTCTAACAGTAAAATTACATGAATTCTAATGGAATGAGGCTGTAATTTTACATGTACTTTTTTCAGTGTATTATAATACGGACAATATTGCAAGTGTCGATGATCACTGATTTTTGCATCTGGTGGTAGGTGTTCTCCTTAATGCTTAGTGATTTTAGGGATATCATATTGGATACCAACCTTGGTACCATATGGGACACAAACATTGGTTCCATATTAGATATCAAGACAGGTGTCATATTGGATAGTAACATATAGGCGCCATATAGCTACACAATGTGTCTAAATTTCTGACATGGGAATTCATGCAGTAGTATGCACATCGGCGCCTGCATCAATTGGAATAATAATAATTTTTGTGTTGTTTTCACTGTCGTACATTCTAGATATAGGCGAACACATATTAAGCAGCTGAGGCCAACTGGATTTTAGTTAACTTCTTATGGTATCGACGTGACTACTGATTATGGACATAATATAATATGTTTACGGACGCAACGTTGGTCAAATGCACTAGTGCTTTCTCTGTCATTTCGCGTGATATGATTCGCAAAACCATGCGCGAGTAATTCTTTGCAGTAAAAACTCCATACACTGAAAAAAGTACTCGTGTAATTTTACATGCATCTTCATGTAGATCTGTGACCAGTGATAATGAAGACTTTCACAGACTGGGTGTAAAATTACACCATTGTTGTCTATAAATTCACACGAGGGCTAGTAAATTTGCACTCAATGTAGATAATTAAATTGTGATTTAACAAGACAGTTGGCATAAAATCACATTAGGGCTGGAATAAATTCGCAAGTTATGTATGTTTCCATATGTTTGTATTTTTACATGTATTTGTCTGCAGCGATTTCTTATTACATGATTCTAACAGTAAAATTACATGAATTCTAATGGAATGAGGCTGTAATTTTACATGTACTTTTTTCAGTGTATTATAATATCTAAAATTCTAATGCTCTTTTGTTACTTAGTTATCATGAAAGCCGGCACGGCACTTTTTACATTACATTTAAAATATCGTGAGTTCCACGTGCGTACTTTGAAATTTATTTTATATATTATTTTTGTCTATTAGAAACAAACTTTAAATATTAAAAATATGTCTCATATATTTAATTAATTTATTTGTGAAATATTCTGTACAAATACCACTCGTGCTATTTTAAAATTTTTTTCGAGCTACATTGTCAAAAGTAATACAATTCCTGTACATCGTACAATTTATTATCAAAGGTTAAATTAGATAATAAACTATCAACTTACACTCCTTCTATTACTAGGCAACTACGCTCTCGAAAAAATTTTATGGTACTGTTAAAACCCGAATTAGTTGTTTTACAATTAACTAATAATAATATTTGATTGGTGCAATGGTCTGAAAAATTCTTCATAAAACATTTATAAAAGGTAAACGAAGAAAACCCCTTATGAATAAGATTTCTATAGAATTGTAAATAATTTCATATTACTATGCTACTATGAGAATATAAACTTTCAACAAACGTGCGTAAAAGACTGTCTTATGAAATACAGCTTTGTGGAGGATACGATTGAAATGATATTTATTGTAGAATTACCACGCCGTTAAAAAAAAAAAACTTTAGTTTCACCAAATTTGCGCAAACATCGTATCCTTTCTTGTTTTATTTTTATGAAGTAGAAAGTTTCTCCATATAAACAACTCTTCTCAGTTATAGTAACGATAAAATAACAGGGTGTGCCTCGAAATAAATACATTTTAACTAACTAGAACATCAACTATTATAGGTCGAAACCATAACTGTAATGTAATATATATATATATATATATATATATATATATATATATATATATATATATATATATATATATATATATATATATATATATATATATATATATATATATATATATGTATTGCTATTATTTCTGCAATGCGTATCGATTAGTACTGTTATATTCAATTCAAATATAATTTTCTTTTATGTAATCAGAAAAAAAAAATTACCTACTTATTTACACAAAACCGAGTATCCTATTAGTGGAATAAAAATAAATTTCTTAAAAAAGTGTATGGGGAGGTGGAAGTTTTTTTTATGGAATCTGAAGCACACATGTGAAGAAGTATAACTCATTTTAACAATTGAAATAAAAAAACATAACTTTCTCTCGGTTATTTGCAAATATCCCCGAATGTATTGGTATATTACTGGAAAACTAAAAAAAATTGAGACTTAGATATTCAATACCCCTATTAGATATATACTTAACATAAAAAAACACAAAAAGCAGATATATAGCTTTTTTAAACAATTTAATATAGCTTTGATAATAATGTATCGATTTAGATAAAATTTTGGAAACAGGCTATTCGCCATAGAAAATTCCAAGTCTTCCAAATCATTCATAGAAGACATTTATTTTCTGACTTGTTTCTCTTTTATGTATTATTTGAACATGTTAAAACATTTTACTTTTGTAAAAAAAAAACGCAAAAGCGGAAGCATTTAAACAAATAAAAACATTTTAATATGCAAATAGAACTAATCAAAAGTGCCTTTATAAAAAAGAACCTAGAGTTTTTCTATTTTTCTTTGCGATTTGTTGGTATAATTTTAGAAAGCAGCAAAATTTTAAACATTTATGTTTTTTTTTATCGTTTGAACAAATATTTCAACTTTTCGGTGGCTGTTAACAACCATAAGGAGGATGCACTTCTTTCCAATATTTCATTTAAATCCATACATTATTGTTGAAGATATATTAAATTCTTTTAAAAAGTTATATACTTGCTTTTAATTTCATTGTTTTGTCTAGATCTGTTCTAAACTTTATTGCGAACAATCCTCATTTATTTGATTTTGCAATACCACCAATATGATGGGAGATATTGGCAAATAACCGAGAAAAAAACATATTTTGCAACCTCAATTGTTAAAATGATTATGTTCCCGTGCTCGTCCGAAGTCCAAAACTTACAGTCATACTTTTTTATGTCTTCAAATTTCAGCAAAAAAAAAAAATCACCTCCATTGACACTTTCTTTATTTCGATTTTTAGCTTTAGTTTTACTCCACTATATTATTCAAACTCAATATAGTCAGTATATTTTTAAATTTAATTTTTGAAGTATACTAATAAAAAAAGTAGTCTCTTTGAACACATTAGCAATGATAAAACTTAGAACATGTCACAATCGTAACTGTGGATTAAAAAATATGTGATTTTTTTTCATAACTTCCAATATCCTAACAAAATCTAACCGAAATTTTC
Source organism: Rutpela maculata (assembly GCA_936432065.2). Taxonomy (NCBI): domain Eukaryota; kingdom Metazoa; phylum Arthropoda; class Insecta; order Coleoptera; family Cerambycidae; genus Rutpela; species Rutpela maculata. The sequence goes on from OW386289.2 coordinate 30,491,383, forward strand.
AATTAGCAAAATAAAGAAAAATTCGACTGAGCACAATTAGGAAACCGCACCGTTTAGCTGATATCTGATATCTTGTTCAATGATGTTATTGAAACATTACACCTTAATACAAGGTGTGTATCTCCTGAATATATATAGTTTTTTTTTATTTAAATTTGCGATAAAATTATACAGCCTCGTTTAAAATTAAAATGTAATAAATGCATTTGTGTTGAGTAAATTGACAAACGATATTAGAATTTTTGAGAAGTAAAATTCATTTGATTTCATTTGCATTTGTATTCTGGATTGATATACTTATGTTTAATGTATTTATTATACTTTTAATAGTTTTTTTTTTTAACTATTTAACCTCGGCCTATTTCTGCTACCAGGGCCTATCACCGACGCCAGGAGACGAGCTATCCCCAGCCTGGAAATTTTGCCGAACCTCTTCCCTTAAGAAGAGTAGGGATCTTTTACTTGCCTAACATTTAATAGACAAGGGACCGCCTGCTTTACATCCTCTCCGAAGGATGGTATATCCACTAAGTAATCCTCGTCTGAAATTACGTAACTTCCGAGTATACACTGATATACAAGCCTCTAGAAGGTGGGGCGAGAACGCTGTATTTCCCAAGATAGGTGGGTCGCCCATCCAAGTACTAACTGCGCTCGACGTTGCTTCAACGGAATATCGACTGATATTCACATTGAAGTCGCCTCTACGCTCGCCCCCTTTTAATAGTTTGTAATAGTTATGTTGTGGTATATTCCTATGTCACTGTGTATTCGTAATTTTAATTTTAATTTGTAATTTTCTGAGGCATATGTGGCAGAATTGGTAATTTACCTAACATATGGCCTTTTGTTTACCCTACTCAATGTTATATCTTTTTGGGTAAATGATAAACATATTATTTGCAGAATTCTCTCCTTTAGGAGGGTAGATGCTGATAGTCAAGGGGCCTGGGGCCAGCTTGATTATATTTATTGCAAATGTAAGAAAGTGCGGACAATATTGCAAGTGTCGATGATCACTGATTTTTGCATCTGGTGGTAGGTGTTCTCCTTAATGCTTAGTGATTTTAGGGATATCATATTGGATACCAACCTTGGTACCATATGGGACACAAACATTGGTTCCATATTAGATATCAAGACAGGTGTCATATTGGATAGTAACATATAGGCGCCATATAGCTACACAATGTGTCTAAATTTCTGACATGGGAATTCATGCAGTAGTATGCACATCGGCGCCTGCATCAATTGGAATGGATGTCGTAATCAAAATATGAAAATTTTAAAAATAATATTTATATGAAAATGAACAAAAATGCAAACGAATTAAAATTTAATTGCGATAATTACATAAAATGTAAAGGAAACTTAAACGAAATCAATAAAAAAATAATAGTCATTTAATGGGGCGAGCGTAGAGGCGACTTCAATGTAAATATCAGTCGATATTCCGTGGAAGTAACGTCGAGCGCGGTTAGTACTTGGATGGGGTACCCATCTTGGAAAATACAGCGTTCTCGTCCCACCTTCTAGAGGCTTGTATATCAGTGTATACTCGGAAGTTACGTAATTTCAGACGAGGATTACGTAGTGGATATACCATCCTTCGGAGGGGATGTAAAGCAGGCAGTCCCTTCTCTATTAAATGTTAGGCAAGTAAAAGATCCCTACTCTTCTTAAGTGAAGAGGTTCGGCAAAATTTCCAGATTGGGGGTAGCTCGTCTCCTGGCGTCGGTGATAGGCCCTGGTAGTGGAAATAGGCCGACGTTAAATAGTTAAAAAAAAAAAAATAATCATTTAATCTAATGCTGTCTTCAGCGTTTTAATTATCGAACCTGTTCGAAATAGCGTTCGAAAAGCGCCTCACGCTTTTATACTCAAATATTAAACTTAATTACGAACACAGCCCTTGCGGAGTAGATAGGGTTCGATGATTATTTTTTGCTTTTTAGTGCAGTATTTAATAATAATAATAATAATAATAATAATAATAATAATAATAATAATAATAATAATAAGGCTGAAAAGGCTGACAAATATAAAGACCTGAAGAGGGAGATTGAACAGATGTGGGGCATGCGCACCGTTAAGATCGTCCCAATAATCCTATCATCTATGGGACTAATACCCAAGAAATTGAAGGAATCTCTGTGTGAAATTGAAATACCATGGAACTCATACCTAAATATGCAGAAATCTGTTATTCTCGACGCGGCGCACATCGTGAGATCGTTTCTGGAACAATAGGCACTAACAGCATCAATCTTGTCTACTCGACCGACTGTTGCTGATACACCGGAAAATGTCCGTGAAAAAAAAAAAAAAAAAAAAAAATAATAATAATAATAATAATATTAATCGGCGTACTCGGAGGGATGAAGCCTTCGCTGCTCTCAGAATTAAAGATCATACCGGCCTGTCAGAATTCGGCAGAATGGTTGGCAGGTCAGATGCAGAAGGCGGTTATCTTGGGGTCCCTTCGTCTGCTTAGGGCACATGATTCAGGTGTTTACAGTCACTAACTCCACAGGTCGTGGAGAGTGGCTGTAATTAATTAGCCGGCGCGGCTACCGTGTGGTGTCGGAGGCCACGGAAGCCCTGTCCGGCAACGGGAAACCGGAAAAAAAAAATATTAATAATAAATAATAATAATAATAATAATGGTCGTGGAGAGTGGCTGTAATGAATTAGCCGGCGCGGCTACCGTGTGGTGTCGGAGGCCACGGAAGCCCTGTCCGGCAACGGGAAACCGAAAAAAAAAAAATAATAATAATAATAATAAAACGCTTTTCTCAGGTGGAGAGGCGTAATACTGCCTCCCCACAGGAGAGAGCGAGGCAGCGCATACAAAAGATGGAAGCCAAGACCGTTCACGCCTAAAGTGCGTCGAATAGCTGCCAACTTAAGACGCGTCCATCACACACTCAATGAGGCAGTGCTGCGAACCACCAAACAGCACTGTCTCGGCAGGATACGGATGCTAGTGGTTTGTAAAAAATCACTAGTGAGGCGGGCGAGGGGGCTGGCGGAAAATAAACTCTTCCGCCAAAAGCCCTCGCGCCTTTTCGAACTGCCTCCGCGTGTTGCAGAGAATCCGCCGACTGTAGATCAGGTGGAAAATTTCTGGAAAACGCTTTACGAGGAGAAGCTTCCACTCAACCGAGACTCTCCGGCCCTTTGAAACCTTCTGTCAAAGGTTTCAACAACCACAAGAAGTGTGCCAACCAATAACCCCAGAAGAGGTTCGAAGAGCTCTCGAGGGCTCTAAGAACTTTGCTGCTCCAGGTCCCGATGGGATAAATAACTTTTGGTGGAAAAAGTTATCGAGCACCCACCACCATTTGGCCAGAATTTTATATGCCTGGCTAAATGGGGAGCAGCAAATTCCTTCTTGGGTGGTTGAAGGGCGGATAGTGCTGATCCCCAAGAACGGAGATTTGTCCAACCCAAGGAACTACCGACCGATAACCTGTTTAAACGCATGTTACAAGGTGTTTACGCGCATCTTGTACATGCGAGTGCTCTACGCAGTTGAACCGGTTTACGAACGGATATATGAGCAACGAGGGTCGAAGAGAGGTGTCGCTGGCTGCAAGGAGAACCTGTTGATTGACAGATGTGTCACACGGGACTCCGTGCAGTATAAGCGGAACCTCTCCATGGCCTGGATCGACTACCGCAAGGCATTTGATATGACATCGCATGAGCTTATTGTTCACTTGCTCCAATATCTTGCGGTACCCGGTCCCGTAGTGAGACGCATCGAAGAACTGATGCCGCTCTGGAGGACTCGCTTTACTATTACATCGGGTAATGATAGAGTCCAGACGGAGTCGGTAACTTTCAGAAGGGGAGTATTTCAGGGAGACTCCCTCAGCCCCCTTCTGTTTTGCATCTCACTACTGCCATTATCCGTTTCGCTCCGGAAAACCCGTGGATACAACTGCGGTACCCCCGGTGATAGGAGGCATAAGGTCACCCATCTGTTCTACATGGATGACCTTAAACTTTATGCCTCCGGAGAGAGGAACCTACACCAGTCCCTCAGGGTGGTACAGGAATACACGCAGGCTGTCGGCATGGAGTTCGGGCTGGACAAATGTGCACTGGTCCATCTCAAGAGAGGACGATGCGGGAACTACGGAGAGGACGCGCAGCTCGTGGACGGAAGCATTTTACATCATCTAGATGCCGGAGACACGTCGTACACTTACTTGGGTGTCGAGCAACGCTCCACCCAAGAAGTGAGTGTAGTGAAAAACGTTCTCCGCGGCAAGTATCAGCACCGACTCCGACAGATCTGGTCTTCAGAACTGTCGGGGAAGAACAAGGTGTCTGCTACCAATATGCTTGCCGTTCCGATCCTTCTCTACTCCTTGGGGTAGTGAAATGGAGTCGAGAAGAGTTGCGTCAACTCAATGTAGGAACCCGCAAGAAGATGCATCCTAAATCGTCCGTTCCACGGCTATACCTCCCGCGACATCGGGGAGGCCGTGGACTCTTGAGTTTGGAGAGTCTCCATAATAGGATGATTCTGGATGGAGCCTGTAAGGTCATCAGGAGTTCGGATCCCCTCCTCTGCATGGTCCGGGATCATGAAAATGCAGGGGTAGGAGCCTTTTTGTTTAAGGCAGCACAGAGAGCAGCCGATGAACTTGGTCTCTTCTTCGACGTCGAGCGGGTAAATCCCGACTCTGTCACCGAGTTGGAACCTGCTCGACGAAAGCCCAAATAAAAGCTGCAGAACACAACATCTTTCTGCAGCTTCACACGGATAAGCCAATGCATGGAGTTTTCTATAAAAATATAGAAAACCTTGGCTTATCCGAAAAGCTGACCCTTGCCTTCTTAAGGTCAGCCGGGCTAAAGTCTGAGACCGAGGGATTCATAATGGCTTGCCAGGATGGTGTATTTAATACCCTCGTCTATCGAAGTCGTGTCATGGGTACAGAGGTCCCTGATGTTAGCTGCAGGGCCTGCCGCAGGGCGCCAGAGACTCTGATGCACTTGTTGTCGGCTTGTCCGACATATGCAGTCTCGGCCTATATCCAGAGGCACGACGGAGCATTACGAGTGCTTCATTACCATCTAAGGCACTCGTATGGGATAGACGAAACACCAGTGCTGCCTTACGCTCCGGGGGATATTGAGTCCGTTGTGGGAAATGAGAAGTGTCTAATTTATTGGAACTACTCGTTTCCCACCGTCAGGCAAATACAAGCCAACAAGCCTGACATAGTCCTCCTCGACCACCAACTCAAGACAATGTTTGTCGTGGAGTTCTCGGCACCCGCGGAGAACAACATTGTCTTGAAGGAGGAGGAAAAACGGACAAAATATCGAGATTTGCTCTTCGAACTCCGCAGACTCTATCCGGACCATACTATCAAGATAGTGGTACTGATTATAGGAGCCCTCGGTGGAACGAGACACACACTGCTTTCGGAACTTAAGATCATACCGGCATGCCGAAATTCGGCAGAGGTCTTAGCCGGCAGAATGCAGAAGGCCGTCATCCTCGGTTCATTACGTCTGTTCAGGGCACACGATTCTCGGACCCAGTAGTCACTTACCCCACGGGTGTGGGGAGTGGCTGCCGGTACTACCAGCTCCCCTCTGTGAGGGTCGGAGCCACAGAGAAGGGTGACTGGTTTTTAACAAAAAAAAAAAAATAATAATAATAATACTTTTTATTCAGTAATTAACATGAAAGGGCGAAGTTCAGCTTAGTACAGCATAGACGCTGTAAAAGCTGTTCTTCCACTTAACCCAGGCAACAAAATTTTAAAAATAGAAATATACACAGCAATATAATACAATTTATGTATATATAAAAAATATATACACACGTATATATTTATGCACACTTAACTAAATAACAAAAATACACACGCAATTTTCTTTTCTTTTTTCCTTTCCTAAGTTGGCACCACTTTATGATAGGCAAATCCGTTAGAAATTTTTAGGAAAAGAAGAAACAGAGAGAGACTTAACTGCAGAGGGGATGGAGTTATATATGGTGGAAATATTTTGAGAAAACGACCTTTCAAATATCGAGGTTTTATGAACCGGCGGTGTTAGAGTACCCTTGTGTCTAATATTAATGTGGTGTACATCAGTCAGAAATACAATTTTTCTGAATAAGTAGCTAGGACTATGAGACAGTATTATTTTATGGTATAATGTAGCGCAATGTAGCTTGCGCCTATTTTTCATGTTTAACCACTTGGCCTCTGGTAATTTGTGACTGACTGGCTCAAATTTTCTGATTCCATATACGAATCTCAAACAGTAATTCTGAATTTTCTGTATCCGTTGAGATGAAATTGCTGTGAGACAGGGCCCATAAACAGTATCACAATAGTTAAAAACAGAAAGAACCAGAGAATCACATAAAAGTAGTTTAAGCTGTTGATTAAGAATATGTCTGGAATTATAAAGTTTAATCTGCATATGGCTTTTTTAATACAGTTCAAAACATGTTCTTGAAATCTGAGGTTGGTATCAAGTATTAGTCCTAAATTTTTTTATACTGTTTTTTATAGGTATTGTTACGTTATTAATTTTTATGTCAATATTTGGGGTTAGGTTAATCCTATCAGCCGGACGGCCGAACAGCATTACAGCACACTTACTCGGATTTAAATGAAGGCAGTGTGCTAGCGATGTTTCAGAAATTTTTTTAAGTTCGCGACTAACAATTTCACAACTACTTTGAAAACTGCTGGATGTAAAGGAATAAAACAATTGTGTGTCGTCTGCGTACATCTGTATGCTGCATTTTTCGGTCAATGCTGGTAGAAAGGATGTGTATATTGTAAATAAAATTAGTCCCAGTATAGAGCCCTGTGGTACCCCGCACGAAAGTTGTTCACTGTCTGAAACCTCTCCATTTAAGACGACCCTTTGCTTTCTTTCCTGTAGGTAGTTCGCAATAAAAGTTACTGTAGTTGTATCAAAGCCTATATATTTTAAGATTAATAACATAATGTCGTGGTTTATAGTATCGAGGGCTTTAGAATAATCAAGCAACACCAGCATAGTACACATTCCAGAATCGATGGATCTAAAAATATGGTCCGCAACATTTAAAAGGGCAGTTGTACAGCTATGTTCTCTCCTAAAACCAGATTGTGTTTCTGGTAAAACTTTATTTTTTTCAATGTGTTCCATGATTTGACTTTTAACCTCATATTCTAATATTTTTGACAAGACTGGCAGTAAACTTATCGGCCTTAAATCGTTGAAATCCAGCGGATTTTCAGTTTTAGGTAGAGGAACAACATGTGCTACTTTCTAGGCTTTAGGAAAAACTGAATTATTGATGCAAAAGTTAACAATATGACAAATATATTCTAGAATGAAAGGACAACATAATATGATAAAATTTACGTGCACACCATCAGCGCCTATAGCCTTAGATTTAATTGATAATAAGTATTTGGAAATGTCTATTTCTGTGACAGTTTTAAATATAAGATTTGAGGTTATAGTTTCTTTAGTATTACTGTAATAATTAGCAATTTTATTAACATCTGGTGAAATTTGTGGTATACAGTTTAAAAAAATATTTATTTATAGAATTGACATCAGATAAATTAGGCGGTATAACTTTTTTACTTGGTTCATTGCGGATGTGCAGTTTTTTGGTGGCATCCCATGCTTCTTTGCTATTTCTTTTTTGCACTTGTTGGTTTAGATACGCTTTCTTCTCGCGTCGAATTGCACCAGTAGCATAGTTTTTTAAATCTTTATACTCCTGCCAATATTGCGGAGCTTTGGTTCTTTTAAATTTATTTAAAGCTTTGTCTCTTAATTTTACAAGTTCGCTGATATTATTAGTAAACCAAGAGTTGTGTGGCTTTTTATTTATAAATATTTTTAAAGGAGCATGCATATCTATTAAAGTAGTAATATTTTGATTAAAAAATTGTACCTTTCCGTCTGTCATTAATGTCATAAATGTTACGCCATGGTATAGATTGTAGATGATCATAAAGTAATTCTTTATCAATATTTTTAAAATTTCTGTACATACGAGGTGTCACCCGATCATTCTGTGCCTTTAAACTTATTTGAGCGAAAACCAGTTCATGATCAGAAATGTTGGGCAAAGAAATTGTACCAATTTCAGTAAAACTGCATTCCTCAGACAAAATGATGTAATCCAACAAAGACGCGCAATTTAGTGATATTCGGGTGGGGCTGTCAATGACTTGTTTTAGTCCGGTGCTATCTAAGACATTCAAAAATTTTTTTACGACAGTATTATTTATATTTAACAAATCTATGTTAAAATCACCCAAGCATATGAAAGTATCGAATTTTGGTAATGTATTAACTAAGGTGTTTTCAAATTCGTCAATAAAAAAATTTGAGTTGAAGTTTGGGGGTTTATAAGTACATCCAAAACATATATTTAACTTATTTAATTTAATTTAATACTTACCCAAACATCCTCAATAGTTTCATTGTTTTATAGCCGATTGAAAGGTATAGATTTTCTCAAATATATTCCCACTCCACCCCCTCTACCTCCCCTCTCTCTGTCTCTTCTTACAAAAGTGAAACCGTCAATAGTTACCATATCAGAAGAAATATTTTGATTCAACCAAGTCTCACTGACTGCGACGATATCAAAATCTGTTGTATTCAAAAAATCTACAAGGTCAAAAAAGTGTGCAGTTAAAGAACGAATATTAATGTGGCATATTTTTAGAGTTTTTATAGAATTTTGCATACAGACTAAGAATTTAGAAAAAGGAGAAAAGAAAAAAAGCAAAAATTTGTTATATGTAATTGGAATAACCTAAGAGAGAAGTTAAATTTTAATTTATTCTCCTCTAAAGATAAATGACAAAAGATTAACTACTTCAGATGTAAAAGAACGTGCGTTATCCTGCTTTATGTTTTAATAAACATGTTTCATTTGGAAGAGAAAAATAATAAAAACAAAATATACAATAATATACATGTATGAGTAGGTATATGCACGCTAGAAAATATTTATTAACAATTTTTTTGGCATTTATGGCTGTAATATGCGATTTGTTACAAACTAGAATGATTAAAATTGAATTATTTCAGAAAAACTTTTTTTTTATTATTATTACAATACACATTAAAAAAAATTTTTTTATATATAAAGAAGTTTGGAATATATAGTGTACAAATACAACATAATAGGTACTTATGTGATATGTCGTTTTTAAGATGCCCAATCTCAAAATCCATAAGAAAAATTATTGTAAAAAAAAAAAAAAAAAATTATACATAAAATGATGAAATGTCTTACTAAAAACTCACCAGTATGAGAAAGTTACGGCGAATTGCATTACTCACATTAGCAATAATATTCACGGCCATAATATTTACAAAAAAAAAACATTTGCATGTATATACGTAAAAATGCAAACAGAGCAGTTATCTTTTTAAATAAGATTGTTTAGATCATTTTCATCTTCAACACGATGCACAATTCCATAAATTTTCACATACACATTTCCGTGACGACCCCAAACGTTTGCCTTAGAGAATTTAGCTGCAGCACTTTCCAGTAATGATAACCTATATTTCGTTAAATCTTCCTGATTGTTAATTCCAGATGATTTTAATAACACTCTATTTTTCAACACTTGGGTGCGCACGCTGTCATTTTCAAACGTGACAAGTATAGCAGGAGGTTTCGGTATATCAATGTTTGGGTTTTTTGCGTATACCCTTTTTATATCACTATTTTGGATGTTGTTTAATTTCATAGTTTTATTGAATATGTCCAGCGTAATATTTTTTAGATTTTCTGTATCTCCTTGGGAAACGCCAAAAATTCTTATATTTAAATTTCTTGAGGATTGTTCCAAATTATCTACTTGCATTATAAGTTTTTTATTCTTCCTTTTTAGTTCGTCAACTTCATGCTTAATCGTTGCAATTTTTTGTTGCTGTATGCTTAACTGTTTTTCATATTTATCTCCTATGGTTTTCGTAACCTTATCCGAGAGCTCTTGTAGATAGTTATCGTCAAATACCTTTCGATTTTGTTCACATATGATTTCTTTAATTTGGTTGAGGTCTTTCGATGTGAGCCCCATGTTACTTGTTACTTCGCCGTGACACTGGTTTTATACATGAAAAACTCGATTAAAACTTTATGACAAAGACTAACTCCACTACATACACAAAGAATATATACTTCTGCACTATTTTATGTAACTTTAGGAACACAAAACACTTTTTACATCCAAATTTTAAATATAAATTTCAGGAGCAGGAAAACACGCGACCAAGTTACTACTCTAGCGCCATCTATATTATAAAAGAACGTTTTTTTTTAGTTTTTTAAACTATTAATTTATTTTTTAGTCTCATATTTAAGGAGAGAGTTTTGGCACTTTCGAAAAACAAACGATTTGTTAAATTTTGACTCGATAATTGTAATCTGCAACCTCGATTATCCATAGATACCCATTTTCAGTTGAATCCGACGATAATTGATAAAACCTATCCGCCATGTTGACGCCGCAATTTTTGATTTTTAAGTTTTGATCACATATTTGTTTTCTACTTGTCAAGCAATAAATAGCAAGTGCAGCACTTTGTTGTTTAATTTTATATTGTTTAATTTTGTAATGCTTTGATTTAAATTTAGATTAATGAATTAATTTTGTATGAAATATATTTTTACCAAACTAGAATTGAATTTTCTTTATAATTTATTTTAAAAATAATTTACTATTATTTTCTGGCTCTTGACAATATATTTGTTGCCGCAACTTATACCAAAACATTGGCCACACTTTAATCCAAGCTTTATACAAGAGCAGCTTTTACCACAAGTTCCATCCTTACAATTACAAAAGACCATTTTCAAAATATCTTGTGGAGCTATATCTATTCCTTTTTAGAACAAGACTTCCATACTAATCGTTCTCCCAACCATACTCCAAAGGATTAAGGTTTTTCCCAGTCCATTCTTGAACCTTAAAAAACTCAACAAATGGAATCAATAATTTGTGAGATTTCAATGAAATATTTTTTTTACCTGACAATATATTCTCAAAATATGTTGCTTAGCAGAATCTCTAGTTGGGGGTAGCAGTGCCAAATTGAAAGTAGATGACAATTCCTGTCGTGAAGTAATTCTGTTATACAAAGTGAATCTCAAGTCGTCAATCTCCTGGGTATTTTTCACTAGTTGGTATAGTTTCGTAATGAACTTTAGACCAATATTAATTAGATTTTGTTTATCATGGTTTGGATCCAAAAATATTCTAAGGCCGTAGGTCAATATCTTTTTTCATCAGTTGCATACAATATTTTTTGCTCTTTTTAAAAATAAAATAAGTCGTATCACAAGCCGATACAGCGTGTAAAAATAGAATGGATTGTTTCAAATGACCTAATTTTATCTGAAGATTGTTTATATTTGTAACTTTGTCAGCTTTTCCAGGACGAAGCAAAAATATGTTATCCTGTGCAGAGTGATGGATCAGAAGAGTAGCTATATCAGTATCTTCAGCGATGACGGTAACACTTTCTCCATTATTCGACAGTTGCACTGCAGTTCTAACGATCAAATAATCTGCATCTCTTTCAGCTTGAATCACTTCAATGCCTTCTTTTTCAAGGAATGATTTCAACACTTCTATTAGTTTTTGTTTGTTATGTCCGTTTCTCAAAAATTCCTCTTGTGGTGTTATAATTGTGTTCTCCAATTTTACTGTTGCATTTTTTGACCTCAAATGTGTAATTTCTTTTGTGAATAAATAAGTTGAATCGTATTCATCAAAAACCAGTACGCATTGATTACCATAGGCATGCTTTGCATAATTAATATACTAATCGCAAACCATCTAGAAAGTTGCAGGTTTCTGCCATACAACATTGTGTAAAAAAAAACCTCAATCTACAAGTTTACTGATGCTGAACCGTTAATTTATATACAGAACCGTTAATTTATTCTGTAGTATAAAAGTATTTTTAAGTTTATCTAGGTTAAGTATCTTTTTAAGCAAGAAGCTGGAACTCGCCCCTGAAAAAACCGAGCTGGTGGTCATAACCAGAAAGAGGAATCTCCCTGCCGTGAAAATAAAGGTAGGGGAGCTGGAAATCGACCCGAACCAGGCGATAAAGTACCTGGGTATATGGCTGGATTCGAAATTGACATACGTGTGACGAAAATGAAGGAAAAAGCTGGGAGAGTGGCAACGACCATAGGCAGGCTGATGCATAACACCAATGGACCGAAGGCCAGCAAGAGGAGGGTGTTGTGCAGAGTGGTGCACTCCATTCTCCTATACACGGGTCCAGTATGGGTAAGTGCGATGGCAGTGGAAAGAACGCGAAAAAAACTGGCCAGGCTACAGCGATGTGCGGCACTGAGGGTCTGCAGTGCCTACAGCACAGTCTCATACGAGGCAGTGTTAATAGTGGCAGGGATCCCCCCCGTCAACCTTCTAGCAAAGGAAAGGTGGGAGATCTACGAGGAAATTGGCAGGAAGGAGGCCAATGATAGACTCTATCAGAGATGGCAGGAGAGATGGAATATCTCGAGTAAGGGAAGATGGACGAGGAGACTCATTCCAGATATTAAAAGATGGGTGGAGAGAGGACACGGGGAAGTTGGATACTACCTTATACAGGCCCTAACAGGGCATAGATGATTTGCAGAGTTCGTCTACGACATCGGGAAGATCGAAGATCGAGAATGCATGTACTGTGGGGAGACAGACGACGCGGAGCATACCGCGTTCTGGTGTAGCAGGTGGAAAGAAGAAAGGCTACGAGTTATAGATAGGCTAGGCGGCCCAGTTACACCCGGTGACATGGTGTTGAGGATGCTGGCAACTTTTGGAGGACTTGATAATATCAGTCTTAAAAATAAGGAAGTTAAACGAAAGAAACATGAACTTTTAATCGTTTCAACTAAGTAGGGGAGTAAGGGAAGGACATATCTGAGGAGGCAGATAATTTCTAACACTTAACACTAAAATTGACCTGATATTCTGACGGTAAGCGAGAGCGGTTCCAGGATATGAGGAAACACTGAAGACAGGAAGGGGGCCACTACTTCGCAAAACAAGAAAAAGGTTAAGCATCTTTAAAAAAAAAAACAGTACAATTTTTATGATGTTTGCCCTCAACTTATCTGGCTAATTTCACTAAATGTCAGGGTAAGATATCCTAAAATACCTTTTTGGATGTACTTTTTCGAGCTCTTTAAAAAAGGTCTCTTGACATTTTTTCGAAAAATCTGTGGTTTCCAACATATTTGCCAAAAACTAAAAAAAAAAACATGGCGGCCATATTTTTCCAACTTTCCATATCCGAATCTCATGGGACTTCTAGGATATTATTCAAGATATATTTCCGTATAAATTTCCACTGAGAATAGCTCGTAAAAAAAATTTTCCACCCTAGCCCTTTTTTTGAGTTAACTTTCTTCCACCATGTAAACAAAAATAATAAAGGAATTATATTTGCCCAATATTTGGAAACTAATATTAGTTTCTACACATTTCGCCAATATTGGTTAAATAATTTAATATTGAATCTGTTTGCCAATACTGGATACATATATATTGGATTAACATATTGAAAATACAGTTGATAAGCATACAGGTACAATATTTGCTAAATCTGATATATATTGGTCCAGTTTGCAATATAGGTAATATATTTATGTTTTTTTAACGTTACTATCCTTCTACACTACGTAGATGTGGAAGTAAAATATACTGTACCTACATTTATTATGACATGGCAAACATAGTAAATTATAAAGCATATAAGAAATAAAATATACATATATAATTTCTTTATTTATTAATTATCAATAGAAAACTATTTTATTAAATAATGATAATTTAAAAAGGAAAGTATCATTTTAATTTTATAGAAGAATGCTTATAAATATCTTCTCTCTATCCATTACGCTGCTCATACTGTTGAAAAATTAATATTATAACTATTAAAACGGTTTCAGGTAACGGATTTTTTACTCATATATTCTAAAAATTTCATTCTCTTATGTCTAATTTCTACAACGGTTCTTTAATTTAATGGAATTTGTGTTATTTTATATTTATATTTCGTTTCCTGTAAAACATTCATTACACATGGTTGTGAAGAAAGCAGATTTATTAAATTCCTAGATTTCTACGTTAATTATAAGTTTTTTTTATCACATAATTGTTAAAAATGAATTTCCATTTAAGTTTAAGGTAATACTTCATAAACAAACGTATATTAGGTATATATTTTTTCAAAATATATACAGAGTGAGTCAGTAGAGTGTGGAAAGTATCTCCTCAACCGTTTGAAATTCGAAAAATTGTCTGACATAAAAATTGTGGGAGATCAAGAATGGCATATCCTAAAACTATTTTACAATCTACAGTGTATTTCACAGAGTGGTGGTAAGCGACTACTAGGATACCCAACATTTTTTTTTATATATATACTTGTATTTGACTCTAATTCTTTGTCCAGTCGTATAGTATTCTTGGATTAACTCTGCGGCATTACCACACGTTATTCTTTTCCGAAAAATAATATATTTGTAACAGTCTAGAGGCATTTTCAAAGGTTTGACTTCGTTTCACTTTGAATGTTAGTCAAGATCGTGTAGTATTTCACAGTTGAATTCAATTCTGAGGGTGTTCTGCATGCCGTTTCAAACTTTTACATTTATCACAACTAATTTTTTTCAAATGGTATTATAAATGTTTATTTAAAATGTTTCGGCAATCAATTACCTATATGCTGATACTTCATGACTACTTCTGTTCGACATTTTCATTTGAAATCGTCGAAACGATGTCACTTAATATGTTCTCACATCTGCAAAAAATAAAGGTGGATACATCGCTACAGGTGAAAATAAGCTAAGAACATTACTGCTGAAATATAGCCAGTGGAAAATTAAAGTTAACGTATTTTAGAATTTTTTACATCCAAGGGATACGATTTAAATTGTCAGCAAAATATTTTATCGTTTGGCCATCAAATGCAATTGGACAGTAAAATTAATGATTATTCGGCAGGCTAAACCAAAATGTTCATCTCTGAAAGTTTTTATATGCAGCTCTAAAATTAGGTAACCATGAAAAATAATACCTAAACGTGGAGCTTAAAACATCTTTGGTCTACATATTTTGTTCAGCTGATAAATTTGTCAGCTCCGAGGTCAGCTCTAAAACTAAGCGAGTCATCAAAAATAACAATTTAATCACTTTTAAAGATTTTTCTGTTCAGGTCTAAAATTGAATTATGCATCTAAAAAACCTTTATAAGTAGATAATGCAAATAAGGTCATTTTCATGTTCGCTGCAACAAAAAAGTAAAATAAATAAACTTGATTAATCATCAAAAATATAATCAGAACATGTTTTCAACTTAAATGTAATGTAGTATGAGTCTAAATAATAAAAAATATTGAAACATGAGATTACTGAACAATAACTGCAAGGCTGAAATTAGAAGGGCGTCCTTTTTCTTTGGGTATATTCTTCGCTTCAAGAGGTAGAAACGTACATTTTGCGCGAGTTCAGACAGTTTTACTGATGGTTTCGGAATATCGTCAAGAAACATTGCATATAATAAATCCATGTATAAGTAACAGAAAACTAACTTAGTTTTCTAACTAACTAACTAACTTAGTTTTGTGTTACTTATACATGAATTATCATATGCAAGGTTTCTTAACGATATTCCGAAACCATCGGTAAAACTGTCTGAAGATATCAGAGTTGCAATAAATGAGAACAGTGATGAAGATGACTAATATTATCAGATATCATTAGCATAACATATTTTTTTATTATGTATTCTTATTAATAAACACATAATTTTTTTATGTATTACCGTTTTGATGGAGTTTTGAAGAAAATATATGTAATGGAAAAATACATCTCGTTAAAATACGTAGGCTGCTCCAAAAAATTTTCAATACGTGTAATCCAAACAGTTGTTGTTCATTTATATATTTATTAATATATCGAGTTCAATTTATACTCTTTTTCTTTATTGGTTGTAATTAGTACGTAAGTTAATACATTATTGGTTAGTGTTACTCTGGTGTTATAATTTCTGAACCCACGATACAGGGTGTTTACTAAGGGGGGTGTAAACACCTAACATTATCTTTGTCAATTTGACGATAGAGTTTTGTGAAAAATATATGTTATAGATTATTGTATGGTGTATAATTAATAAAAAAATAGTGGTGGTCTCTAACGTGTAAGTACGTATTTAAATTTTTCAAAATTCAAGACCATCAATTTTTTTTTCTTCATGAAAAGATTTCCTGAAAATATCATTAATAAATTGCCTTGAGTAGATTTACAATATATGTGAAATACAAACAAATTGGTTCAGTTGATTAAGAAAAAATTTTTTTTTCTTCAAGCGTATTAAAATGTTTAAATTATGTCACCAAAAACAGAAGTAGAAGTAGGACATTGTTTTACTAGTAACAAAATGTTAGTACCGAACGCCACCGAAGTGGACATTGTTTTACTAGTAACATAATGTTAGTTCCGAAAGCGCCACCGCAGTGGGTATTGTTTTACTAGTAACATAATGTTAATACCGAAAGCCATCGGTGGCGCGCTATCCACTAGCCACTTATCATATTGTGTCAACATGTAAGACTGTAGTTTGAATATTTGTACATTTATGATAAATAAATGAATTTTTGCATTTTAATACGCTTGAAGAAAAAATAGTATATATTACACGGAGTAGAACGCCTTTTTTTGTGTTTCGCCCAGTTTGCGGCTTCGGCTTCGCCTCAGCCGCAAATCC
Organism: Rutpela maculata; assembly: GCA_936432065.2. NCBI lineage: Eukaryota > Metazoa > Arthropoda > Insecta > Coleoptera > Cerambycidae > Rutpela > Rutpela maculata. The sequence goes on from OW386289.2 coordinate 30,508,192, forward strand.
TGGGCTCAACACAAAAAAAGAGTGCGTTCTACTCCTAGTAATATAATATACTATTTTCGGATTTTCAAAAAAAAATTCTTCCCATATATTATGAAGTTTTCGAAGTCAAAACTTTTTGTGGCAGTATCTTACGCAAAGATACATCACTGGAAGGAACTACACGCAAAAAGGTTGCAAAGGCACGGACACTTATGTTAACCTGTGGCCTTTCCATCGTCTTTATCAAGTGACACTGCAACTTCTCAACTGTGACAGTGACTGTCTTTGGTAAATTGGCCTAATGATGGGACCTAGTTCATTCCAAATAAAGAAATATAATAACGATCATTTGTTTTATTTGCTGATCAAGTTATTAAGTTGTAAAATATTAAGCAATAAGTGGAGATCACTACTGGACGCTGAGAATATTCTTTGCCGCTCAACTTATAATTCCGTTGGGCAATCAGTTATTGTTATTGTTATATTTCTGCTAAAAAAAATATATTTTGGAAGGTCAGGTTAGATACTAATATGTTGCTCGAAATTTTATTATACCGACTAAGGGCCGGTTTTACAGGTCCAGATTAAACTAGAGTTTAACTAGAAGTTTCACCTAAAGGTTTAAATTGTAGATTTTAGTGTTTTGTAAAATACGGTTTTATAAGCGTTTGTCCAGATCGTCAGTGTTATTGAATGGAACCTCCCAGAATCGACCTAAGTCGAAGAATAAATAAAAACTTCGACTTAGGAAAAAATTTATCAAAACAATTAATTTAGAGCATAACATATTTTAGGCATCAGCGCCGGAAACTGACACAAAAGGATTCCTACACGCTCACAGAAAAGTAAGGCACAACATGGCGCACAATTCAAAAGTAATAATAATAATAATAATAAATTGACTTTATTTTTTTAAATTTACAAATTTAAAATTTAACAAAAACGGCGGAGTTCAGCAGCTACGCTTTTCTTACACCTAACCACATACGACTACAATATATATTATTCTAATTACACATGAAAGAAAAAAAATTGTATAATTTAAATCCACATGAAATAATTAATATATAACACACAATATTTAACCTAAACATATAATTGGGAAGCATTGTCACTGGCTTAACAACAAGTGTTTATATTTTAATTTGAATGCCGCTACTGAAACCTGCTTTAGATTGTCCGGAATACTATTATACAACGAAGGGGCAGAAAAAGCAAAAGATCTCTGAAACCTTGCTGTAGAATGCTGCGGAATCGTTAACATGTCAGTATATCTAAAACTTCTGTATGAACTACGGATCTAGGTATAAGTAATTCCCTAATATAAGGAGGACAATTAGTAATCATTACTTTGTGAATAAAGCATGCAAGGTGATGTTGCCTACGCATGACCATATTAAGCCAACTAATTCTCTGTAAAAACGCAGAAATATGCTCTCTTCGAGACAAATTAAAAATAAAACGAATACATGTATTTTGTACCTTCTGAATTCTGTAAGAGGTCGCCGCATCAAGACATGGGCCATAAACAGCATCACAGTAATTAAAGTAAGACAGAACCATAGACTCGCATAGCATGATCTTTGTTTTTTTATTAAGGAAATTACGATGATTATATAAATTTTTCAGTGCACAAAATGTTTTTTTCATTACCACATTAATATGTACATAAAATCTTAGCTTATAATCTATAACTAAACCCAAATTTTTAAAATGGTCATAATAAGATAGCGTTTGCTGCCCCACAAAAAAATGTACGTTATCCAAAACAAGCTTTCTATTATTGCTGTTCCCAAAAACCATAACTGCGGATTTTTTTGCATTTATCATGAGGCAGTGCTTACTTGATATATCAACCAGACATTTGATATCTTCACATATATTACGTGCTGCCTCGATATAGTCCTCCGATTTAAAAGTGTTATATAGCTGGCCATCATCGGCATAAAAATGGCATACACAACTCTTAATTGTACTATTGAAATTTGCAGTATATATTAAGTACAAAAGAGGTCCTAATATTGATCCCTGAGGAACTCCAGCTTCCAACACTTTCAGATCAGACGCTAAATGCTGACCAATAATCACTTTTTGTTGTCTTTTATGTAAATATGTTGTCATGATATTAAGAGCGTTATGAGCAAAACCAAAGAATTTTAATTTAGCGAGTAACAAATCGTGGTTAAGAGTATCAAATGCCTTTGAATAATCTACCATTATTAGACTAGTATTACTATGAGAAGATGCCAGGGCGGAGCCAAAATGCGCGAATATTTTTACCAGCGGCATAGCTTTATCTGGGGTATAGGGAAGTGTAATTGCAATAAAAGTTTCGCGGTCAAGGAACTGTGAAAATGGAGTAGATTAAAACTTGCCAACTGTTACGAGTAACCTTTGTTCAGGAGAAGTGTAAGAATAGTAAGTTCTACTAAACTTTGCCTAATAAAGTTGTTTTATTATTATTATTACCGTCGGCGCCGCTCTACTGCAGGGCACCGCCGCCACTGGTGTTGACATTGAATGTCACGTAATTCTTTCTCATTGGCTTAGAATGATGGAGTGCATAAACTCGTTTCTGCGCATATTTTTTGCTGGCATCTTATAGTAATACTACCCTAATACTGTAGTATTATTATGCTCAGAGCTCTTGATTATGTCATCAGTTACCTTGAGAGGAGCACTAGTATTACTATGACCTTTTCTAAAGCCAAATTGATTTTTGGGAATTGTTTCATGTTCATTTGTATACTCTATCAACTGGTTATACATTAAGCGTTCAATAATTTTCGATAATACGGGTAATAAACTCACAGGGCGTAACTCTGTGAGCTCTGTAGGAGAGTTAACCTTGTTGAGTGTTTTACTACTGCTATTTTCAATAATTCGGGGAATACACCTTTAGATATACACTGATTAATAATAAACGTCAGATGTACGCCAAAAATTTCACTTAATTTTTTTTCTTGTCCACAAAAAAAATATTTACTAAGTGAAATTTTTGGCGTACTTTTGAATTGTGCGCCTTATTTGCTTTACTTTTCTGTGAGCGTGTATGAATCCTTTTGTGCCAGTCTTCGGCGCTGATGCCATAAATATATTATGCCCTAAATTAATTGTCTTTTGATAATGTTCTTCCTCAGTCGAAGTTTTTATTTATTCTTCGACTTAGGTCGATTCTGGGAGACTCTATAACAATAACACAGACAATCTTGATGAATGGTTATAAAACGGTATTTTACAAAACACTAAAATCTACAATTTAAACCTCTAGGGTGAAACTTCTAGTTAAACTCCAGTTTAATCTGAATCTAATAAAACCGACCCTAAATCGTTATTTTGCTGATCACATTTTGGCAAATTGACGCAAGGGCGGATCTGGACCTTGAGCTTGGGAGAGGTAACACAGCCGCATGCTGGAAATAACAAAAATGTTTTTCCTCAAAAATTGAAATTGATGAGCGGGGGGGGATCACAATAAAAATTATAAACACAACTAAATAGAATATATATTCAATAATATAAAATAAAATAATAAAAACCGCTGCCCAAGGAATCACTACTTCCACATCCAGATTCTCTATCCAAGTCACTCACAACGAAAAAAACTTTGTATGTGAATATAACTGTTTATGGAACTTTAATAATATAATATTTGAAATCCTTTACCCAAAAAACCCATAAAACGATACCCCACATCGGTAGTGGGGGTGGATGAAATAAAAAAATATTTTGAAGTTTCTGGTTCCTGTACATAGGTACACTAAATCACAATTTTCATTTTCATCCACTTTAATAAGGGGAAATTTACCTCAATTTACCCCCCAACCTTTCGACGGAACAAGATGAAAATATAATCTAGTTCTAGATCTCGTTAAAGTACATATGTGTACCAAATTTCAAGTCAATATCTTAAACGGTTCCAGAGTAAGCGTGCGCACAAAAAAAAGTTAGACCGACAGACAGACAGACAGAAATTTTTTTTTCGCTCAAACTTAAAATCTCGACGTTTCATGACATTTTAAGCCTATTTGGACAATAAAAATTTTTAAAATTTTTTTGTCGTTACTATACTTCCACTGGACGTGGAAGTAAAATTATGGAATTTTAAAACGAAAGTTGGTGGTCTACAGAATCTTTGGGGGGGGGGGGGGGTAGTTACCCATAAATTCGCGCCTGAATTGACGACAGAATAGTCTGTCAGCAAGGGTAGTTTCGTGAGATTTCTAATGATACAGGAATGAGCCTGTTATCAATCTCTTCGATGAGAAACGTTCCTTGCGAACTGACAGGGTGATAAGCTGTAGATCGTCTAGGAAAAACTTAAGGAATAAAAATATGGCGCTAAGGAGTTAGCGCATAGAATACTGGATTTGTTTTGAAAGCAATAACAACATGTTTGTTAGATACCAGTGTAACTGACTACATTTCTAGAACTCTTAAAACTCCTCACGAGTGGCGTAGACAGAGAGGAAGGGTTACAGGGAAAAGTTGGAACCCCCGTACACTTTAAAGGGAATTTTGGTTTCAGCGAATTGTTATGAAACTTAGATATACTAAAGTGCTTATGTTTCTGAAATGTTTAAATGGGTAAGACCTCCAAAAATGCATATTTCTTAATATTCAGCTTGCCAAAACTAGATAAATTTACATATTCAAGAAATGTGTACTCTTAAATTACTAACTTTAGAAGGAAAACGCAAGAGTCAAAAAAGATTATTTTTTTTAGTTATTTATTTAACGTCGGCCTCTTTCTGTTACCAAAGCCTATTACTGACGCCAGGTGACGCCGGTCAAATTTCCACAACCTGGAAATTTGACCGATCCTCTTATTTGTCGAAGAGTAGGGAGGGATCTTTTACTTGGTTAACATTTAATAGACAAGAGACTGACTGCTTTACATTCCCTCCGAAGGATGGTATATCCACTACGTAACCCTCGCCTTGAAATTACATAGCTTCTGCGTATACGCTGATACAAGCCGCTAGAAAGTGGGATGAATATTTGAATTGAATATTTCTTGAGTAAACATAAGCACTACAATACATCAAAAAATTTAAGAACTTTTTACCGAAATCCAAATTCAATGTAAAATGTGTGTACATTTCTTCCCGTGGTCTACCTGTCTAATGTTACAATACGGGTCCCTGGACGACAAGAGACTGTCCTTGTGATCTGTTGTGATATATTATCGTGATAGGTTAATTTAAAAAATTTATTAGGCAACAAATATTTTATATGACGTAATTGGTGAATGAAAAAAATCCAATACCACCAAAAAAAAAAAAAAAATAATGTACATTCTGTACTTTAATACTCGCTCTTCAGTGTCACTTCCCATCTGCTTCAAAATTACAAATGTCGCCTTGAAGATACGCATAAATTATAAAGAATTACAATCAATTTTATTACTCCTTACCTTAAATGTAAATTTTCCAAATAAATAATTAATAAATCTATGAAATAAAGGTTATATTAAAGGGTGGTATTATCTAAATGAAACAATACAAACGTAATATTTGATAAACCTTAATCACTATGACATGACATGACATCCTCTTCGTCACATAAAATAATGTCCAGATTTTCTTCAAAATTTTTACAATGTTGGAGATGACCACTACAGTTGCACATTTTGGGGTACATTTCATTTTATTTGCGCACATGTGCATCGACATAATTATACAATAGCTGCAGTACACAGGGCAATCTATAAAATGCCGGCTCAAAATTGTCACTAATATTTTTTCTGCAGGTGGTGGCACTTTAGAACACTGATTTAAATTTTACTGCTACTGAATTTTAATAATAATTTTCCGAAATGGCTGCTTTGACTTCTAATACTACTATAGAGCGTAAAATAATGACTGTACCTATTGAATTTCTTATACTTTTATGGAGTATTGGCGGTCAAAGGGAGCCATTTCCGAAAGTTTTCAATGACACAAACTTTACGAGAAAAAAGTTTTGGCTAATTGTAAAGAATTCTTTTCACTTGTTATTTTTAGAACATATTCCCTGTCGCGTTCGCCAAATTTTTTCTAATTTTATTTTTCTTCTTCCCTATTTTTATTAAAACTAAAAATATTAGTTCAAAATATTCTAAAACAGTATTAGAAAATATTACAATATAAAGTGTATATCAAGAACTTTCATAAATTCGTAAATGTTTTAACTTGACCATTTGTAGCTCGTTTGAGCTGTATATCAAATACTAGCGGTAGGATCTAGTTGGACCCATGAGAAATTCTAATCGGAAACTCGAAATCCGCAGCATATTAAAAATTCAGCCAATTTGTCCGAAATTCAATCTCCATAAGAAACAGCGGGGTCCTTTTAACTTTTTGGGGGGTGGCCGCTCTGCCCAGCTGTTCCTTTTAAGGAATCTTCGAACTACATCAGTATGTATAAAAAATGTCGTTGCTTTCTTAAAAAAATAAAAAAACAAATCCAGTTCTCTTTGTTCAAATTCCTTGACGCCATTTTGCTTTTAAGCCATAACATTTTTCCCGCACTATTTACAACTTATCACTATGTAATCTATGATTCTTTGCGAAGAGATTGGTACCAGAACCATACCCGTATCATTAAAAATACCACGGGACAAGTTTTTAGGAAATTTGCTTACATACTAGAAACTTAGTAAGCTGATGAAAAAATGATTGTTACAGAATTTATTTCAGTAAATCTTTCTGTACTGTATTTTCATACTTATTTGTTACTCTCCCTGTATATTAGTGTCATACCTAAAAAAAACTTGGAATTCCCATTTCTTATTGCAGCCACTTAATAAAAATAAACCATGTGACATAATTACATCTTATGTAATATGCGTAAATAAATAATTAATTACAATGTATTAAAACTTCAATTAAATGTCATAAAAAGGGGGTTATTCAATATTTACGTAAGAGCGAACACGTCTTGTTGTTTACTGAACTTTTTCATAGAAAACGTTATTTAATAAACTACTTTCAAATTTAAATAAACACATGTATAAAAAATAATAATTAATAATAGGTCACTTTTTATGGATACATGCAACAAATTAAATAATAATAATATATTTTACGTAACTATGTTGCATTTCTCGCAGTGCAATTGCAAATATTACAACGTATTACAATAATGTGTAATCGGTGATTTGAATGTTAAATCATGCAGATGTTCTGGAAATAGGTAAGTTCTTTATTTTCTTTTATTTGACCCAGATTTTACTTGGATACACCACAGTAGGTGGTATCATTGAAAGGAACACCCTATACTTTTTTTAATTCTGTTGCCCAAATATGATGAAAGAATATGTCAGAACATGTGATGATAGTAATGACATATGATGACGCCAAATCGAGTTGAAATTTCATCATTTGACTTTTCTTGTACTTGTTTTTTCGATGGCGCCAAAATATTTTCGAAATGCAAGTAAGTGTAATTTATGCAAGCTCTTTTCTTGTTTGCTAGCATGTGTAAGATGATCAAGGAGATTTTATTATTATCAAAAAATAACGTGCTCTAAAGCTGATAAATCAGTTAATTTACTTATATTATAAAAATTGTTTAGTATGTAAAAATATGTATGTGGTACTTTTAATGAATAAGTAGACCAATGTAAATCATAGTCTAGAATTACATGTTTTACAACTTAAAAATAAAACTGATAAAAACTATAATAAGGATTGTGTAACATCACGAGCAAGTAGGTTACAATCATTTTTACATAAGAATACATTTATTATGAACAAAATATGAAAATAAATATTGTGATTAATAAATGCAATAATTTATTTTTGTAATGTGAATAAAAACATTTTTAATATTCTATGTCCACCAAAACAGGCCGAAACCCAAAAATAAGAGCGTCGGAAAATACGTCTCGAGTCCAAACTTTTCATTAAGAAACTTAATAATTTCGAAAGAAAATAGCGATTTAAAAAAAATTCAATATGGCGGCCTCGATATAACGTAATCAGGACAATCACAAAGAAATAAAAATAAAGATCAATTACAAAGTCAATTTATTCACGAAAAATCTGAAACCCCACAAAATTTTAATATCATATTTGATTTCAAGAAAATGTCGATTCGAATATATGATAATACATAGATATTTTTTATTTTGGGAAATTATGTAGGTATGAACTAACGAACGTTTTTTTTTTAATTTAATAGTAAATGCGTTCAAGAAACATTTCCGTATCATATGAAAGCTTAAATAATAATAGGGAATGGATGCCACCCTTTTTCAGGCGATGACACGTAAAGAAAAATCATTGGAACTGAAAAAAAATCTAACATTACAATTACAATTATAATTGTTCACATAAATTGAGAGTTTTTTTAGTTACAACGATTTGAAAATTGCAATTTTAGCTTGTGAAAACAGGTATCTCAAATCGGTTTTCGTCTGAATCACTGTAACAGTATCACATTTAGCGAGAAAATGCTAGAGATCAGGACAAATTTGACAGAACTAAGGAAATTAACTACGAATATCCATACAAAGGGTACGTCTGTTTTATCGCCAACGTATCTTATACTATACGCAACTATTTTAAAAATAATAGAACTAGGCTATATATCAGTCGGTATAGGTAACAAGTAAATAGGTATGCTAATATATGTAGATCACACGTTTTGCTCGCTGATTCACATATTACGCCTTGTAAAATATAAAAATTGGACACTTCTACAGGCAATGAATATTTTAAAAGGTAGTAAAGTATCATAAAAACATTGATGGTGTTTCAAACGAGCACTAATTTTCTTCAAACAAATTGCCTTGCAGTCAGCATATAAATTCGCCATTTCATTCCATACATATTCCATTGAATTGACGGAATTATTACTACTTAAAAAAAGGCTCTGAAATATAGTAAAAATTATTATTTTATAAAATTTCGCAAACAGCAAAAAAAATCTATTCCGTCGGAATTATACAAAAACAGGGGTAGTTCTCGATATTTTTAGTGCAGCAACCTGACCTATACCAAATTGAAGGTTTTTACATTGAAAACAAAATTGTCACAACCCGCAGTCATAAAAAAGGGTGATTTCCGAGAAATAGATATATATATATATATACAGACTGTCTATTTTACGAGGGCCACACCAATCTCGCTTAATATCTATTGTAGAAGAATAAAGTTTTAGAAACAGTTATCCCATTTTTTGTGAGCTATATTTCAGTAAAAAGAAATTTGAAATCCATAGCCTACTTTATGAGATATATTACAAAAACCTGAAAAATAGGAAAACCACAAACGGTTATAGCTTCCTTATTTGAGGAGATACGAAAAAAGTTCATGTGACAGTAAACAAAAGGTCCAGATTTTTCAAAATTTTATATAAGATTGTGATCTAATGTACCCAATGAATGTGGGACAAAAAAAAACGTTCGATTGTTAATAGACTAGGATCATCTCAAATTTAAAAGAACTGATACATAGTGTTGTTCGACATACTTTTGGTAAAGATGGCGTCCGAACGTTTATAGATTAAATGTTATATATAAGAAACTATGGGTACTTACTTCGAAAGTACTGAGAACTAAAATTAAAGGTTATTAATTAAGCTTTCACACGATTTTTGGTTTGTTTCTGTAGTATAAAAAACAAGTTATGATCGAAAAAATTTAAGTCCTCACATTTGTTTAAATGAAAACGTCGCTATTTTGTTATAGCTTGGAAGTCAATTGACTCATATAGAATTTTCGACAGACTCAGTTGAGTTATGACTACAACAAGTAAAAACATATTCGATAAGGTCAATTATTGGATAAGGTTGTGTGAAGCGTCATATAAAACTTAAATGCTCAACAAAAATATCATGGTTCAACTGCTATTATAAATATAGAAATATTTTAAAAACATATTTTTTTTAATTTTTAATTATTTTTTTATTCAACAAACGAAATAAGTGATATAGTTTACTAGAAAATTCTTACTATGTTTTTCAGTTTACTAAAAAGCTTAAATCCATTAATATCTGATGAAAAGTAAAGAGTCACTGAGATGACAGAGCGGTTTATGCGATTTGATAGTGTTGACGACATATAAAAATTTAGTTTGGAGAAAATATGAAATAAAACTTTTTTTACATGTATCTATCTTTGTAATGAAAAAATACAACATATTGCATCACTAACTTTCAAGTTGGAAAATTACATTAGCTGATTTTATTTTAGTACTCGTTAACTGGGCACTTTTAGAGAACAATAAGAGAAATTAACCTTTTAATAATAAGAGTATGGACGCCGCGCTTCTAATATTAAATTGTTTGCTGAAAGTGATTGAAGTGAGTACTTACTCGACATTTAAAAAAATATCAACAAATAATGATAAAATTTCCAAGCTATATTAACGTCTTATAAATGACCCAAATAAAAATAATGAAATAGAACCAACAAACGTAATTTATTAAAATCCCATTTAAGTAAATTAACGAATAAACAATAAGCAATGAGGCCGATTGTAGTTTCTAACCTATTAAATCCTTTGCAATGATAATGGAAAAAATAACCGTTACAATATTTAAAAAAATTAAAGTAATGCCAGAACTAAGATTTAGACAATGTTTTTAAAAAATACAACAACGTTTGCTTAAAGAATACAAAGCTACAAATTCTTATATTTATATTTTTTCTTTATAGAGTTTGTGCGATTTAAGACCGCAACACCCCATTTTGGAACGCGTTGGCCGATTTTAATTTTTTTTTTTTTTTTGAGATATAGTGCTCGATTATTTGACTGTTTTGAAAATTTTGTAATGGATCGAAATTTCGAGATCGATTATTAGGCAGTTTTTCATCGGCAAATTGGATGGCGTATTCGATTCGCAGTTGTCTCAAATACCTCTATACAAAATTTTAGCTCGATACCTCATATAGAGTGTTTGTTATATCCAATAGCCAAATTTAAAATTTCTCACTTTTCGACTGGCCCTGTATAAAAGTCGGTTAGGTTTACTAAAAAGATAAAGTAGTCATTCGACTTAAGAAACATCAGACACTAAATGAGGAAGACAAATGAAAAGTTATTCTTTAAATAAATAGCACTTCTATGCATTATTCAGTTACTGTTGCCTTAATGAAAATTTTTCAAACAAATGAATTGGACGGAATAGCTTTTATTTTTCTTTCTTATTTGGTGACATCAACATCAGATAATAAATAAGGAAGGAGAAAGAAAAGCTAGGCCGTCTAATCCATTTAATAATAGTAATAATAATAATACTTTTATTTACCATAAAAATATAATCTACTTGGTAAATAGGCACCATTTCACGTAGATGGTGCTCTTCCAATGGCCCTAAATACATTACAATACCATAAAAGACAATAAAAGTGTTTGTTTGAAAGCTGAAGTTTGTTTGAAAAATTTTCATTAAGGCACCTACGTACAGCAACCGAATAATGTATAGAAGCACTATTTATTTAAAGAATATTTTTTTGTTTTTCTTCCTCATTTAGTGTCTGATGTTCCTTAAGTCGAATGACTACTTTTTAGTAAACCTAACCGACTTTTATAGAGGGCCAGTCGAAAAGTGAGAAATTTTAAATTTGGCTATTGAGTAACAAACACCCTATATGAGGTATCGAGCTAAAATTTTGTAAAGAAATATTTGAGACAACTGCGAATCGAATACGCTATCCAATTTGCCGATAAAAAATTGCCTAATAGTTTATCTCGAAATTTCGACTCATTTAGGAGGAGCATAGTAGGCCTTGAAAATATGAAAATTACAAAATTTTCAAAACAGTCAAATAAAGCTCATCGAGCACTATATCTCAAAAAAAAATTTTTTTTTAATTGGCCAACGAGTTCCAAAATAACAGGGTATTGCGGTCTTAAATCGCACACACTGTATAAGATGCTATACCCGAACATCGATGTTGAAGCATTTACCCTATAGATTTTTTATTCTTACCCGCACAACCACAATGAGAGGTCCTGCAACCTGTTTTGCATTAGCGCGAGGCCAGTTCTAAATCGTTCAATGACAGTATTCGTTTTTAAACTGTTATTGGTAGTAATTGGTCATTCTTAACTTCCAGCGACTCTGAACGGCTGAGGCAAGCTTTGACTTGCTGTATCAGCAGTACGCCAGGAAAATGCTTGGTAGTTCGCTTTTTGAATATGGCGGAACAGTGCCTGTCTGGTGGAAGGTTACAAAGTGCCTTAATAATTTGAAACATTGCTGCTCTCAAGTGGTCTATATCAATGTCTCTGAATTCTGGTTTTCTGGTAGTATACATTTCAATAACAAACTTCTCACTCTTCGGGATTTGTTCCGTGCTCAACTCAGAATGATATCCTACGTTAGAAATGTCAAGACGAAGGACGCATGTGCGCCACCATCCGGCCAGCGTTTAAAAAATCAACGTGTTTTTGTTGTCTTTCATCAGATACTAATAAGATGGTTTTATGTTTTTTAGTAAGCTGAAAAACGTAGTAAGAATTTTCTAGTAGACTATATCACTGTAAAGCTGTTATTTCGTTTGTTATATGAAAAATAAGTAAAAACGTGAAAAAATATTCTTTTATTATTTGTATATTTATAAAACCTATGCAGTTGAATCAGGATATTTTTGTAGAGAATTTTATAAGTGATGATGCTTCACGTAAATAAATTGGTTAAACAGGTATCGAGTTATTCAAAGACAAATAAATAGCGGCGGCTGCAATTTTGATGACATCATAACTGCGCACTCCATGCAATAAGAGAGCGTCAGCAGACATTTTCCCACTCAGGAGACCTTATCGAATATGTTTTTATTTGTTATCGTCAAAACCCAACTCAATCCGACGAAAATTCTATGTAAGTCAATTGTTTTCCCAACTACCTATAACAGAGTAGCGACATTTTCATTTAAACAAAGGTGAGTCCTCACATTGTTTCGATCATAACTTCTTTGCTTTTTTATACTACACACATAAACCAAAAATCGTTTGAAAGCTTAATTAACAACTTTTAATTTTAATTCTCAGTAATTTTTAAGTAAGTGCTATAGTTTCTTAGATGTTTAACATTTCGGCGCTGATTCCGGAAATTGGATCAGTTAGTTGTGCTCTATAACGTAATTTTGTATGAAAAAATTTTTGAGGCGAATTTTTCGAATCGGCAACTTTGGATTTGCGGGAGTTACTGTTGTCTATTTTAACCAAAGCAAAGCTTTCTTTATATAAATTGACTATTGACATATTTTTAAAAAGACCGCATTAATATTTTCTGAAATTTTTTGGCTGGTGCAATTTACCTAACATATTGAATTTTATATTTAAAACAATTTTTTAATATATGTATATCTTGAATTAATACTTTTTTATTTTATCTTTTTATACAAGATTTATTAGTAAATGTAAATGTACAGGAAAATAATTTAAACTGATTTTAAATTAGTTGAGCACATAAAAAAACAACCTATTTTTTAGTTGACGCCTCATCTAGGCACCAAAATATTAATTTAAATATATATCCAACCCGCTTAAATTACCATAAAATGACCAAACCAAAAGCTTATTAATATACTTTCTTCTAAGCTTAAAATATGAATGATATCGGAGACTCCAACTGTGAGTCAGAACACGAACCTTTCAAATCTCTCAACTTTATGTTCATGGCTCACGGTTAGCAATTCAAATGCAAGGCCTACTGCAACACTGATCTACATTTCGTGATACTTTCGATAAAAGCGTGGCCATCCATAGTAAACAAGCGCACTGGCGTAGGTGGTATTTTAGAAAGCGGACACAGTTTTTTAACTAACTAGATAAATAAATTTTGTGGAAATGTCTAAAGATCAACAGTAACAGTTAATTCAAGCATCCGTTTTGAATGCAGCAAAGTAAAAGCTAAAAAAAACATTTTAAGATTACTATCAAGTTAATGAATAGTCGCCACCAAACCAACTACAGCTTTGTACTTCGTGAAGAACAAAAATGCTTTAGTTTGTAAATTTGAATTACATTACAAAATTCAAAAGTAAAATGTTTATATAGGGTCTAAGTTTTGAGTGATGATACATACTTCAGCGATGTGTTTTGTAGATCCAAATGTGAAGATTGAGCTGAATATGTTTAGTAACTAAAATACATTAATTAAAGTTAAAATTATTATTTTTTTATTTTTATAATTACAGAACTATTTTAAACATTCTCAAATATTTACGGCGCAAAATAATAAACTACTAGTCATCTTGCGGTTGCTCATAGATGGCGCCACATAGAGCCTACAGCCGCATACAGCCTTCACATTCAGCCCTCACTATCTCACGGTAACTTGATTGCATAGTCATTATTTCTAAACAAAAATAATATACATGTTATATGGAACTGTTTTTGAGAAATTTACCGATTAAATTATTAACGCAAGTATTTCCTCCATTGCGTTCAGATACCGTGTTCATAAAGTAATCTATAAACCACAACTCATGTGAAATGGCTTAAGCAGTTAAGCATATCGAGTAGGCACATAGTGATCGGAAAATTCAACTTTACAATTATTTAATATGCGACATAACAATTTTTCTAATCAAATGAGAGACATGTGCATCCACACGGAAGAAAAGGAATCAAATAAAGTTGTTTAGTTGATATAGTTCTGTGGTTTCCATATAATTTGGACCTGATTTTGTAAAACCCTAATGAAACAATAATTCATATAAACTATTTTTATTTACACATATACAGAACCGATTTTTAAATTAAATTATCCAAAGACAATGAGACCAAAAATAAATAAGTGTAAGTGCAAAGACATTGAATTCGGAATTTACATTGAAAATTTAATATGTAAATTTACCAAAATCGATTATATTTAGCGATTATTACACGTAACTTTAAACTCGAATTATGGTTAACTGAGGACGAGACTGATATTGTAAGAACTAATGTGAATTAGATTATTGAGGTTTGACACCAGTGCTGCCAATATTGCGAAAAGCTATGAAAGTGGCAAAAAATTCCGGCCAGCATGATTAAAATTGATAAAGCAGCTGAGATCGACAATATCACGGCCTAGGTGCTGAAGTTAGTTGGTGAAGATGGAGTGGGAATCGTTCACAGAATATGCCAAAAAATTATGGGAGACTGGAATATGGTGCGATGACTGAAGAACCCTAATGTTCATACCAGTGCATAAGAAGTGACGACGTTTGTTTTGAAGGATACAAATAGATGTAAAGTACAAAAGAAAACAAGAATTTTCTTTTTCTTTTTCTCCCTACTCCTTTCTTTTATTTTCCTATTTTCTCTTTTTACAGAGGGCCTTTCTCATGACAGGAGAATTATTTTTATATACAATAAAATCTTCAGTAATACGTTTTTTTAAATTTACATTACACGTTATTTTTTGTTGCAAAATTAGCAACTTTCCAGTTGGGTAAGAACCTGGCACATTCTATATGGGAAATTATTTCCGATCAAATTGGCTGAATTTTTAATATGTTGTAAATTTCGACTTACCCCCCCGTAAATAAATTAAAAGTTAGAGAAGATACATAATTTTACAAAAATTTATAGCTGTACTTCGGAAACTAGACATAAGATCGAGGCTGGATGTATGAGAGCTTTTGATCAGAAAGTCGAAATCTTAAATTCAGCCAATTTTATCGAAGTAATTTCCCATATAGAATGTGCCAGGTCCTTCATCATGACAGAAACATCATGAGATGCGCAAAGACCAGGCTTGCTAAGACCGTAGTTTCCTCCAACTTGGTTTACGCCCAAGGGCGTCTCAAGAGACAAAGACCTTTGGGAGGCATATAAATGCTTTCGAGATGTGGATCGGGAACTCTCTGGACAGATCATCACATTAACAACTTGACTCTACCAGAAATACGCCCTCTAAAGCGACTCTGCAGCATCGTATTCTCATGAATCCTCCCCATTTCTTACCCACATAAACAGGAGAGAAGGCAATATAGAATGGTTGATATCCCAGGGAAAACCAAATGGCAAGAGGAGAAGACGTCCTTCAAAATGTTGTACTGATGTCACCAAGGAGTTTATATGAGAAAAAGCTTTGTTGAAGCCGTGCAGGGAATCGCGCGACATGGCGTGACGCTGTGAGATATACCACACAGCAACAGAAGGTCAAATAGAATGGATTATGGGTCACAAAACATCTACCAACACTTTGTGAATAATAAGAAGAAGAAAAACAATAATAATAGTTTTGACTTTAATGTCCTGCATCTTGGTATTTTATTTTAAATATGTTCTATTAACTTGACTTGGATCATCAGGTATTTTCATATTTTTCCTCAAATTCGCGGTTGCCTCTTTCAACCATTATCAGTACACCTAGACTGCCAATTCGTAAATATATTCAACTCCAATTAAACAAAATCTCTCAAAAGGTTATTGCCTGTTTATGGATTTCAGGAGCACTACGTTACGAACAATGCTAGACCTACCTCGTCTACAGTTGTCTGTGGAAAAGGAAGCAACCCCGAGTTCGCAACATGTATTTAAAGTTGAATGAGGCGATGTGGTTGGTCACTTAAGGATTTTGAAATTAATTCAATTGGAGTCCACCAAAGCTACTGACTCAATGCCAATTAAGCAGTACTTTGACTGTCTCTTCGATGTGCTCACTGAGAAACGTCCAACGAGAAGGATCAAAGCACTTCGGTTGAAATAAGTGGCACTTATCTGGTACACAAAAGGATCTAATATAGCGAAACGCAGAGCCCTAGACACAACTCGCCAACAATATTCGAAGGAAAAGTTTATGTTATAGCCTTGGAATCTATAAACAATGGCAAAGGACAAACATTTATATACTTTAGAATGTCCAGGAAGCATTAAAGGCTTTCAATTCTCTGAATCTAAAATTGTCTGGAAATGCAGATATTCCTGAAGCAACTGGCAAAAAAAGTCAAGGTTACCTCGATGTGAATACCATTGGCATGAGAGAATGGAAGGTAACAAAATAGCTGATAGTCCTGCAAAAGAAGGTGCGAGTACCTCTATTTCTTACTCTCGCACCATCTTGCGGCTTGTCTAAGGAACACTGTTCATTACAGAATGTATAATTTTGATTTTAGCACATTTTTTGTATTTAGGGATTTTTTTGTGGAAATTAGGAATTATTAGATTGGCAATTGTCACACCATATTGGGATTTTTTAGTGCCATATATTGGTAGTAGCTTTTACTTCCACAGCTAGTGGAAGTATAGTAACGACAAAAAATTTTTTCAATTTTTTTTATTGTTCAAATAGGCTTAGAATGTCATGAAACATTGAGATTTTAAGTTTGAGCGAAAAAAAAATTTTCTGTCCGTCGGTCTGTCTAACTTTTTTTTGTGCGCACGTTTACTCTGGAAACGTTTAAGATATTAACTTGAAATTTGGTACACATATGTACCTTAACGAGATCTGGAACTAGATTATATTTTCATCTTGTTCCGTCGAAGGGTTGGGGGGTAGATTGGGGTAAATTTGTGGTAAATAGGTAAATCAAGCAGGTAAGAGTCCATAAAATTGGTATTTAGTATATACAAGAGAAGCTAAGGTCTCAAAGAAATTTTTGGCATCAGCCACCCCCATTAGCCACCCTCACCCCATTATTAAAGGGGATGAAAAAGAAAATGTGATTTAGTGTGTGTATAAGAACCAGAAACCACAAAATATTTTTTTACTTCATACACCCCCACATGTTTTATATATTTCTGTGGTAGAGGATTTCAAATATTATATTATTAAAGTTCATAAACAATTATTTCAATATACAAAATTTTTTCGTTGTGAGTGACTTGGATAGAAAATCTGGATGTAGTTAACACAATTGCTAAGAAAGAAACATATTTTAGTTTTAGTGAAAAAGATATATGAGGTGGACCCTAAAAGAATAAAATAATTAACTGGAGTAAACACGTCAACATTTGACGTATATAGAGTAGATGTATAGAGTAGACTCTGAATATGTGTCACAAATGAAAGTACTTGTATTTCGAAAATTGCGTATATTTACAAAGTCCGACTTCGCATTTATTATTTATTGTCATTATGATCGCTATTGTCTTGCTGTATTTCCTTTGCCATCCAAATTCTACAAGATTTGGTATTTTTGGTTGAACTGAGTAGGCTGTTTCGTAAACGGCGCATTATAAATACGCTCTCAGAATATGATGAAATGCGATTTCCTTAGGTGGTAAGCCCCTAAAAGTAATACATATTGACATTGACATTAATAAGCATATTGTATATAACTGATATTTCTTTACATATGGCAGTCTTTCAGGTTGGTTCGTAAATGGTCCATACTTCATAAATACTGGATGACTATATTATAGAGACTTGAAGAACTCTATATTGAGAGTAATCTACAGTAACATATGCATTAATTTCACCAAATGACACCGAATTCTCAAAAATTTACTTTTTTTTTAAATCAGTAAATTCAATACTTAACGTTTTCCCGCATATTTACAGTAAAATATTCTATACTTACATAGAACGAAAGAAAATTAAAACTATCTGTTACCCGATACGGTTGGGGATTGCGTGCCAGAGCAATGTTCTTATTACGAGACCTTTTTCTCACTTACTATATATTTTATAAAAACACTCCAATTAAAAAAAATCCTTACTCCATAAGCTACAGCTTACTCTATTACAGTATGCAGTTATTTTGAAAAATAAAAAAGTTACTTAATAGATCTAGAGTGGTGGAAGCATGAAAAATGAGAGCATAAAAAATGAGAGCATAGTATTCTCCGTAATAAGAATGACAGTTACATATTTTTCCAATTTCGCAGTTCCAAGTCAAATCGCGACTTGAAAAATAGGTTTTGTGAGGTGGTTTTACATAAGAATCAACTACCTGCTTTTTGCATGTGCAATGTGCATGCAAATTCAAGGGTCGATAAATAGCCAAGTGACCCTTTCAACAATCTACAAATCCATTTACTCCAGTCAATAAAGGAGGTGTAGAGTGTGTGAGCAGGGAAATAAGCGATTCCTTTAGAAAGTTGTTCAGGGGGCTTAGGGAGTGAACATACTGAAAGTCCTGACGTCTAGGAGGTGAGCCGGAGGGGGGGGGCACTTTTGTTTTTTTCGCTTATATCTCGAAAACCGTGCGTCACAGGGAAAACTTTTATACCAAATGAAAGCTCATGAGATTCCCTACAACTTTCGTTTTATATTCTTTTTTCGAATTCGCAACCGTTTTCGAGCTACACGCTCCGGAAAAGTGAAAATTTTCGAATAACAGATTTTTGCCTGAAAAATAGAAAATTGTATTTTAAAGATGATAAAAAAAAAAGTAGGACCTCCGATGCTTGTAATTGGCACCAGGGTGTCTCCTACATGTTACCACCCCCACTCTTGAGGGGACAGCTCAATTCCGAGCCACTGCTGCACTTGTTGGTAGGTGCGCCAAGAAAGCTGTTTAGCTGCGCTCTCAGTTGGTGGGAGGGAGCTGATGTCAGGCTTGATATTGCCACTGACCTCATGAACAACTGGAAGCGGTACTGGTTGAGGGAGGTCTGTCTTGCTGGTGCCCCATACCATTTGAGTAAACAAATCTTCCCAGCCTCTTCAACCTCGCTTTAAGTGGAAGAGGGATTGTAAAAGATCACTGCCGCTTCCTTGATGATTTTTGACTTAAGTACAATTTTGAGAAGCCCACCTTGCTTTTCCTTAAAGTTGAAGAGGTAAAAATCTGTTTTTCGAAAATTTTCACTTTTCCGGAGCGTGTAGCTCGAAACCGGTTGCGAATTCGAAAAAAGTATATAAAATGAAAGTTGTAGAGAATTTCATGAGCTTTCATTTTGTATAAGAAAATTTTTCCCTGCGATGCACAATTTTAGAGATATAAGCGAAGAAACCAAAAGTGGGACTTTCTTTGTGCCCCCCCCCCTCCGGCTCACGTCCTAGACGTCAGGACTTTTAGTATGTTAACTCCCTAAACACCCTGAACAACTTTCTAAAGTAATTGCTTAGGTCCCTGCTCACGCACTCTACACCACCCTTTAGATAATTCGTTGATTGGACTAATTATCGCGACTTCATCTCGTTACTATTTATTATTCTGCCAAATTACAACGAAGTAGTAAATAAAGAAAAAAACCTATTAAATATTTTAACTTAAGAAAACATGTTTCTGAAATTATGTTCAAAATTTAATCATATTATGGTAGGCCTTAGGATACATTAAATTATGCCAATTTTAATCCACTGTAATACAGAACGGAGTGATTGTAAATAAAAAGAACAAGATTTAACAATATGATGACTATATTTATCACGTATTGTTTGTAGATTAGGTTAGTAAATTATGCTACGCTGACATATTTATTATTTACAGCTAACGGACACGACAACAATTTATGTCTTAAATGAAATATTCCTTTTTACATCCTTTTGTACCTACTTCTACATGTCAGTTATTACAAACTGGGAGTGTCGTTGAATCACCAATTATTACATTTTAAGGATTACACCGTCAGCAGTAAACACTTAAAAAACAATTATGAGTAGGTAATAATTCTATTTTTTATGAATAAATTTAAAAAACGCGATAATGATTTGTGGTAGATAGTAACGTAATTATTTGTTTAAAGAATTATTGTCATTACCAAAGTAGGTTATTTGGTTAGCATGGTTTTATATTTATAATTTAAGAAAACCAGTTTTACGTTGGTACATACGGTTTTCACGTTTTGTACGTATTTATAATTTTTTTTTTCTGACTGGTTTATTTCAAGTTTTATGAAAGAACTACGTGTGGAAAAATATTTTTACGTGAATATTTAACGAAAGAACACGCGTAACTCAACGATACTCCGTCCCGTTACGGGTCATGGGAAATATAAAATAAAAGGAAATAAACTTTCAGTAAGTGAAGTGCTTACGATTCAAGAATATTATTACCATTCAAGATGAAATTATTTAGTAGTAAAGCAGTTTCCATAAACATCAAAACACTTGAACAATAACTCGAATACTCGACGCACGCACGTTTCGCCAACCATGTGTGCATCGTCTGGAGATGATTAGTTTTAATCATCTCCAGATGATTCCAACATGGTTGGCGAAACGCGCGCCGAGTGAAAGTATTCGAGTGTAGTGTCCGAGTGTTTTGAACTACTTCAGAGGACCATATTAATTGTTTTAAGGTATTTTCTTTCTTTTGGGCAATTTTTCTTGTGACATTTATACAAAAATTTATCTCTTAATGTTTCGCGGCTTTTCTGACAAAGGTTATTGAAATCATCAGACAACAAATTCTTAGTAATCAGTAAATTCTGATAAAGTTGTTTCATGATTACATTTTTTTCAGCCTAAAATGATACATTTGTGGTATCTTATCTATCTTTTTCTTTACAGGAAATAGAGCCATT
Organism: Rutpela maculata; assembly: GCA_936432065.2. NCBI lineage: Eukaryota > Metazoa > Arthropoda > Insecta > Coleoptera > Cerambycidae > Rutpela > Rutpela maculata. The sequence continues at coordinate 30,529,515 of OW386289.2, forward strand.
CTCCACTTCTATGCTAACGGATGATACAATCTCACTGAGGCAGATTATTCATAAAAAAATAAGTGGTAAGTTTCTTCAACTTCCTTATATATTAGGACCGAAGATAATGGAACTATTAACAGAATCAGACAAAAACGATATAAATCTAAAAAGGTGGCTAACTTTATTATCATCAGTGATTATATACCGGTTGTCAACGAGAAAACTTTCCGACCGCCATTTCTTTATTTTTTAACGAATCGAGATGAAACTAAGCACGTATCACATGTTCCAAAAACAAAATTTTTTTATTCGTGTTTCTAAGACGAAGTGATCCCTACTTTTGATTTTTATATAGAACACCTAGTATAAATTGGCATTTTTGGAATCATTCTGCATATGGCTGCTAATTTTATGACTCTTTCGGCAATTTTGAAATTTTTCATCCAATTTTAATTACTTCCACATCCAGTGGAAGTATAGTAACGACAAAAAAATTTTATTGTTCAACTAGGCTTAGAATGTCATGAAACGTCGAGATTTTATGTTTGAGCGGAAAAAAATTTCTGTCTGTCTAACTTTTTTGTGCGTACGTTTACTCTGGAACCGTTTGAGATATTGACTTGAAATTTGGTACACATAAGTATTTTAAGGAGATCTAGAACCAGATTATATTTTCATCTTGTTCCGTCGAAAGGTTGGGGGTAAATTGGGGTAAATTTGGGGTAAATAGGTAAATCAAGCAGTTAAGAGTTCATAAAATTGGTATTTAGTTTATACAAGAGAAGCTAAGGTCTCAAAAAAATTTTGGCATTAGCCACTCCATTCAAACTCCCACCCCATTATTAAAGGGGATGAAAAAAAATGCGATTTAGTGTGTGTACAAGAACCAGAAATCTCAAAATATTTTTTTTACTTATCACCACCCCCACCCCACTACCGATGTGAGGGTATCGTTTTATGGGTTTCTGGGGTAGAGGATTTCAAATATTATATTATTAAAATTCCATAAACAATTATTTCCACATAAAAAATTTTTTCGTCGTGAGTAACTTGGATAGAAAATCAGGATGTGGAACTAGTGATTCCTTGGGCAGCAGTTTTTCCTATGGTGACGAATGTTAGAATATCCTAATTACAAAAATGTCATTAAATTTTCAAATTATCATTTGGAAGGAAAGATTTTGATTATAGAAACAATACAAGTACGTACTTGTTTTACGCTTATTTTTTTAAATTCAATTATATCTATCCTTATATTAGACGTTTGCAATCATAATAAGTAGAAGTTGCAGTCGGGTATTGCAGGCTGCGAATACTTATTTGAATAACAGTTTACTTGATACTATTTCCTTTTACGTGATGTCATTGAGATTAGGTACACAATTAATATCTCTTTTAACTTTCAAATAGGTATGCGACAACGCCCAACTGTAACTTTAATTCGTTTCGTAACAGCATAATTAAACATAAATATTTTAAAATAATATTGATATCTATATCACCTAGATAATAAAAATAATAATAATAATAATAATAATTTATTGGTCCGTTCGATCAATATACATGATATTGGACAGGTCAAAGAAATACATTACATTAATGCACAATTAAATAGGTATTAATTTAGTAATTTTTAAAAACATCCATTATTTAAAATATTAATATGCGAATGACAATTTTACACACTTAAACAAAATTTTACACAGAACTATATTAACATGTAAATATATTAGTAAAACTGAATTATCTAAAAATCTGCTGTTCACACATCATCCAGGTAATCAGTCACAGTATAATAAGATTTATTAATCAAAAATGATTTTAGTTTCTTTTTGAAGTGGTGCAGGGGGATTGTTAACTTTATATCTTCTGGCAAATTATTATAGAATTTTCTTCCAGCATATGATGGAGTCTTTTCAAATAAACAAGAAAGATGTCTGGGTAACTCGAGGAGAGAACCATGTCTCGTACTATAATTATGATGGGCGGCATTAGCTTGAAACGTATCGATATTTTTTTTTACATATAAAATACAATTATAAATATAAAGGGACGGAAAAGTTAGTATTTTGTGTTCCCGGAAAACTGGTTAGCACGAATCTGTTGGTTTTAATGAGAAAATAAGCCTGATAATTCTTTTTTGGGTAACAAATATTCTATTACAATTGCCAACAGTGATATTTCCCCACAGGATAACATTATATGAAAGCACCGAGTTAACAAGTGCGTGGTAAATATTAATCAGACTTTTTGTGTCGACAGAATTTTTTAGATGTAGTATAGCATAGTAACTACTATTAATTTTTTTACAGACATGATCAATGTGACATGTATAACTTAAGTCAGCATCAATATAAGTACCTAAAAACTTATTGGAACATGACATTTCTATCGTCACATTATTGACTTTTATATCGAAATGATCATCACTTTTTTTCCTATTGTAAAAATTCATGGCGACTGTTTTATCTGCATTGACAATTAAACCGTTTTTCCAACAATATTTAGTAAATTGTTTGGAAATAATATTAAATTTATCTTGGAGATCCGCTGGATTTTCTGCATCAATTCCTAAAGTGACATCGTCTGCATACATTATAACACAATTTGCAGAAATATATGTTGGTAAATCATTAATAAATAATAACAATATAAGAGGACCCAGCACAGATCCCTGCGGAACACCAAGATGGGTTTCATATTTATCAGAAAAAATGTTTCCGATTCTAACTGATATTTTCCTATACTTAAGATAAGAGATTATCCATGACAGGAATTTACCCCTAAAGCCTATAGCATATAATTTTTTCTCAATATAATCAAATTCAAGACAGTCAAAAGCTCGTGACATGTCGAAAAAAGTGCTCCTACTGATTTATTATTTTCAATACATTTGTGTACATATACATAGAAAATTCATATACTGCGGTTTCTGTAGATCTACCAGGGTAAAAGCCATTTTGACTTTTTGTTATTATATGATATTTATTTAGGAAAGACAATCATTTTATCATAAATTACTCTTTCAATAACTTTACATAACACAGTTAGAATAGTAATTGGACGATAATTTTCTACACAGGTAGAATCAAGTTTCTTGAAAATTGGCACAACTATACCAACCTTTAAGTCATAAGGAAATTCTCCAAGCTCAATAGAACGATTTACTATATATGCTAGGGGCTTTGCTATATAATATTTTATAGTTTTTATTATCTTGGTAGGAATACAGTCAATGCCACACGAATCCGTATTTTTCAAATTATCTATTGCAGCGATAATTTCTTCCTCAGATATACCTAGATATGTAAAATTTGCTCTAATTTGAGAGACACATTGTATATTGCAGTTTCGGTGTTGTGTGCTAAATAAAAAAATCACCGTAACATTTTGCTCTAAAATGATAATTAAACCTAATTTATATAAAACTAGTGGAAGCATTATACTCTTCGCCGATTTACTGAGCTTTTTATATAATTGTTACACATTCTATAGGATACTCTTCGCAGTTTTCTTGTAAATAATATTAGTTTTTAGACATTCTAAATTTTGTGATACCAACTTTGTTGTAAAAAAAATATATATGAAAAAAAATGAAAAAAAAAAACACCCTGTCCGGGATTCGAACACAAGACCTTTAGATTGCCAGACAACAACAACAACAAAACAAATTTATTTGGTATTGCCAGACAAAGCTTAAGCTATTGGACTATCACACATCACTATGAAAATTGAATATCTGTCGTATATATCATTCGAGTATGAATTAGATATATTATTATGAAATATATGTATTAATAAAATGTATAAACAAAAAAAAATATTTAGAGAATAACATTTCGCAAGATTTCTATTTAAGAACAAATGACAAAAATTAGGAAAACGTTTTTTTTTTACGTTTTTAATTTAAATGATTAATAACTTTTTTATTTACTGATTGATTTTTTTTTTAAATGGGGGTTCTTCCTCTAGCTAATGCTAACTTACTTTCCAGATTTCAATGCAATCGGACTTTTTTTTCTTAAGTTATCGTGCTTACAAGAAACGTGATGGACGGACGGACGGACGGACGGACATACGGGCATTTTGAATGTTGTAATGATATGAAAATTTTTTCTCTATGAGCGATATTTACTGATTTAGAAATGTGCCGATCAAATACAATATACTCTTCGTTTTTGCGAAGAGCATAATAAGGCAGTTTACACGATTACTCTGTATGGCATATATGACTCAATTTTAAAAGGAAGTATTCGACCATGCTATTTTACATATGTTCTGAAATAAAAATTTTAAGCCTAACAGAAATTATCATGTTTATCTTCGCAGTAGCCAACGTGACTACAATTTCATTTATCGCAATCTTATTAAATTGAGGTATCATATAATCCACGTAAAGTTCGTTTTAACCTGAAAGACACATTGTACATTGTAGTTTCGATATCTTGCACATCATCCTATTTTTGCCTGCTTAATCAAAAACCTTAGTAACATTTTACTCTAAAATTAGAATAAAACATAGTTCATATATAACATGATAGTTTACACGATGGATATGGCCCAATTTCACTAGAGATTATTATACCATGCTATTTTATATGTCCAAATTTGAAGTAAACATTTAAATTCTAACAGTTATCCTGATTACAAGAAGCAGTCTACAAACATACACGCAGACTTTTTAAATTTGATATATGAGTTGAGCATGTTATGAACGGATTTCTGTACGATGTTTCTCTTCTGAGATAATTATTAAAAATATGTATAATAATGCACGTTGTTATTTTTATTATTGTTTTTATAAATTAATTCTTCGATAAATGCACCTAAAACATTAGAATTCAATTCACCAACGACATAGCTGTTGGTAAGCATAAAATGTATGTTACTGAGCAAAAGGAAATTAGTTCCTTCATATACGTACACAGTTGTAATTGTAGGATAACTACCTCAATTTTGCTTTACGTGCTTTTTATACCCAACAACAATTGCAGTATTTCTAAACCCCTTCAGCATTTTCCTCATCAAACAATCTTCGTGAAAGTTTAATCTTTCCTTTCACTGAAATCGTTAGGTAATAAAAAATAATGCAGATCAAATGAGAAGTACTTTGTCATTTCATTGAAGCCACTTACCTCATAATGGATTGCAGTTTTATTGGTATGAACTTAGTGTGAGCAAACTTAATAAATAGACCAGGCAAATCTCAGTGTAAAATGGATTTGGCGTGAACTATTTGGGAACAGTTATTTGTTTATCGCAATGGATAGCTCTATTAATGTATTTTTTTTTAATGAAATGCCTAGGTATACTTTTTTTACATGAATGAATGAATAACATACATACATACATAAACATATTAATATCTCTTTATTTCTATTTCAAACGTTTTTTGAGATATGATTATATCAAATAATTTTTGGGTAAATTAAGGTGCTTTTTATTTTAGCATTAAAATCTATATTTTGTTTTACATTTTTTCAATTTTTTTTAAATGGAATGCCTATAATTTTTTTAAATGGATGAGTAACGCTTACAATTTCTCACATTTTGATATTACACTTTCTTTTATGAACGGTTCTTGAGCAATAATTTTTTTCACGATATTGAAACTAACCTAACAACTGCTCAAAATGTCCACCATTTTGATTCAGGTAACACTGAGACCTCTTGATAAATGAGCGCCTTACACAGTGTAACATATCAACATTTATACGATTGAAACACCGACGAATCCTTTCCATCATATCTTCTCGAGTCGTTGGTTCTACTTTATAAACGTCTGACTTCACAAATCTCCAAAGAAAAAACCCACTGAAGCCAGGTCTGGTGACTTAGGCGACCATGTAATGAAACCTGATGTAATTTAATAAAATAATGAATTAGATATTATTTAACCGTTTATTAAAATATTGCACCTCCTCTTCCTATCCACCTTTCAGGAAACTGATTACTAATGGCCTGACGAACATTTCTACTAAAATGTGGCGGTGCACCTTCAAGTTGTAATCACATATTATTTGTAATGTAATCAGGAATATGCTCGATTATTTGTGGAAACGTATTTTGCGTAAAATCTAAGAAGACTGCTCTATTCACATTTCCCTCAAAAAAGAGAGGATGAATAACATAATCATGTACAATTCCTCCCCTTACATTTAAACTCTGGTTCTTATTTTTCTGTGCAATATCAGGGTTTTCTCTGGCATAATAATGAAAATTGTGCCTATTAACAAATCCGTTGCGATGAAACGTTGATTCATCCGTAAACAATACAAATTTGAAAAATTCTTCATTTTCTCCAAGTTGGTTTTGAGCCCACTGGCAAAAATTTAATCTACGATTTAAATTCACATCCCAAAGCTCTTGATGCAGCTGAGATCGAAAGGGGTGAAACTTATTTTTACGAAGACATGGGGAAACACTAGATTCACTGACCTCTAAATCCCTACTTAACTCCCGAACACTTGCCGTAGGATTTTCGATTACCGCTAAAGTTATAGCTAGGGATTGCAATTTACCGGAAGTTTTAATAACCGATAAATCGGTAAATAAAAATGTGAATGACCGGTTAACCGGTATTTACCGGTAATTTTTAAAATGAACGATTAGGGTGGCGAAAATGACAATTGTCTTTTTCCATGTACAAAATTATCTGAATTTAACAAAAAACATTTTTATATACGTATAATTAATATAATTAGGCTTTGAGAAACATATTTTTTCCAAATTGAAATTCGCTTACAGTCGATTGAAAAAATTATACAGTTTTGCGAAAGACATATCTAGAGAGTGTAAATCAAAATTTTGTGATTCACTCGTATTATCTTTAGTTGATTATGGTGATGTTGTATATGGAAAGTTATTATCGGCGACAGCAAAAAAGAAAATTCAAAAACTTCATAATTCATGTATGCGTTATATTTACAGTATCCCATATAGACAACATATATCACCACATCTAAATAAACATAGCATATTAAACATGGAAAACCGCAGACGTTTACACATGCTCACACTTATTTGGCGAATAATTCATAATGACGAACCTCAGTACATAAGAAATAAGTTAATTTCACGAGATCACTTGCATAATACAAGATACATACAAAATTTTTTGATGCCTCAGCATGAAACTGCGATTTTTCAAAGATCATGTACGTATTTTGCATCTCATCTTTGGAATGAACTGCCAAATGAATATAAACAATATAAATCAAAAAATTTTTTTATTAAAGTTGTCAAAAATTACATTTTGGCTGATCAGAAGCAGGAGACTTGATGCTGCGTTGTGGATGCGCGTATATTTCTTTTTATTTTTCCGATATAATTTTATTTACTTTTGACCTTTTTGCTTCGCTTCGCGGGATCTGCCCGTTCCCCTTGTCTGCTCGCATGTCTGAGTGCTGCTGTTGTTATTATTGTTATTATTATTATAAAATATAACATTTGTTAGATTATTACAATTCATTACTGAATATTAACAAATAAAATAATAATTATTTTTTCTTGAAATTTTAGATTTATACGTATTAATATTTTTTTATAACCTTTTTATAATCTTAGATTTAGGTTATTTGTATTTGGGCAAATGGAAGAAGAGCTCTACATTTCAATTTGTACCATTTTTACTTTGAGTAAAATAAATGTATTATTATTACTATTATTATTATTATAATGAACAAACTGAAGGTTTTTTTATCAAAAGGAAAAAATATAAATGAAATAAATTTAAATAAACAATTATTCTGTAAATAACCAAAATTACAAACACAAACTCAAATAGGGCATTTACTGAATACCTAATCTAAAAATACAATATTTTTAAAAAATAGCCCGTTAAAAGCTGAATCTGTTAGTCGTCTGATATTTGTACATAGAATACCACCAACTGAAAATGCCCTTCCTCTATCGATATTGGTAGGTAGATAAGTTAATAAGAATTGGTAATAACATTCTTCTAAAGGTTTTCCACAGATATTTGAGGCAGTGAAATATTCAATTTCCTGTCGCAAGATATTGTCAATGTCTCTCTTACTTGTATTTCTTAGGGCTTGGTGTTTGGGTTTTACTTTTTATAATATTATTTATTTATTGCCAAAAGTGCTCAGTGTTGGGACAGTCACTCTATATTTAGTGAATACTAGTCACTGACATAAATAGAAACGTTGAATACGTGACATATCGTATGTTCAGAATTTACCGAAATAACCGGTAAAAAATTAAAATAACCGGTAATTATCGTCATGTGTTTTTTGTCCTGTTTATCGGTTAACCGGTTAACCGGTAATGCAATCCCTAGTTATAGCCAGCTCATTTTCTTCATTACAATACATATCGTCGTCTCGCCTTCTTTTCATATGCAAAATTTCCAGTACGTTCAAAACATTCTTTCAAATTTTCTAGAGACCTCACATCAGAACATCTTCTATAGGGATATATTTGACCATAAATTGATGCCAATAAACAATTTCCATCACATTCACCAATAACATAATAATTACCATAGATATTAAATCTTATTGACAATAATTATAATTCGTATTTTTAAATATTAACAATATTAATGCAGCTTAATCACGATAATCTTAAATACATTAAAGAAATATCATGGAGTGAAAAACAAACGCAAAACAAAAGACCAAAACCATACTAAATTTTAATGCTAAAATAAAAATCACCTCAATTTACGCTACACTTGTTTGAAATAATCATATCTCAAAAACGGTTTGAAATAAAAATTAAGTATATAATATTAGAATGTGGGGAATTTTATGCTTTATTCATCCAGGTAAAAAAATGTGGGCATTCCATTTAAAAAATTTGAGAAAAATAATAACTAATAACAAGAAACATAAACAAATATTTTGGACACCCAGTATAATAATAATTTATTTCAAAAATGTTTTTCAGTAAATGCATCATTATCGAATAACACCCTACATTTTTAGAAAAAAACAATTAATAAATCGCGGAGATATGGTAGTCAAAAAACTGTTCGTAATTTGCCAAAAAAACAGGAAAAAAAATTATAACTTGGCAACGCTCCATCCGATTGACAAAAAATTTTAGGGTGTAATTCAGGACTCTTAGAGGCTTAACTGGCGCCAAAGAATTAGAGGGAATTCCATTAAAAGAAATGTACATTCTTGTGTAACTCCTTTTTGTGACACCTTGTATAATTGAAAATAATTTCGCGTTGTAGTAGAGATGAAACATTGAAAGTTTTGTTAAAAAAGTTTTTTAATAAAGTTACCCGTTTTTGCACAATCTTCCGAGGAAGCACTAACTGGACACCTTGTATATTTCCAAGAACAGAAGTCTTATTTTCTTCAGTTATCTTCTATTTTATTCCCAAAGATATATGTACATAAAAAGGAGAAGAGAACAAAAAAAAAGAAATCTAAAATCGGAGCAATGGTTACTGAGATATGTCCTTCTAAAAGAAACGGTTCTGGCGGCCAAAATCGGGATTTTTCGGGGCTTCTATATCCTCATTCTACACGAATAAAGCTATTCATTTCGATAAAGAAATAGCAGTCCCCAGATAGTTCATACTCAAAACTGGATTTGCCTGCACTAAAAATGATTTGGCAAGCGATGAACTGAGTAAACTCGATCTCCTCTTTGTTTCTTTAATTACCAAACTATTCGGCTTCGTGGCAAGGAGTGCCATAAGCGGACTCCCTGGGACTAACATCCTGGTCGGACTATGCGAAAACACTCCCGCGGACCAGCTCCCACGTGTTTGTGCCGTGCGTGGCGACCCGTGTCGTCGGACGAAGGGTGCCTGGTGATTGAGCGGGCCGTGCCCGCAACACATCACTTCGGTCCGGAGTTCGGCTAGACGGGCGGTTGAGAACTAACCCACTCTCGATCAATCGGCTGTGTCGTCCCGTCAGAGGGCCGGCAGGGTGAGTCCTTTTGGGGCAGGGGGCGCGTAGGGGGCTGCAGACCCGGATGATGATTGGCGTCGTCATTCGGGGATGCATAACCTTCTCACGACGTTGCCTGTCTCTGGGGGCTATATCCGCTTAGTAGCCCTGATGATCGCATGGGCTTGCCGTGCGACATCCCCGATGTGGGGCTCCGCGGTGGGTGGGGAGCTAAGCGGAAGAATAAAAACAACAAACCAATGGATAACAATAATGCCAAAAAAAACCCTGTGGCAGAGCGGCAACGCTCGCCACAAAAACCAGCGGATGGGCAATCACGCTCACTGCAACACAATGCGGTTGAGCCACAAGGCTCGCCGCAAACAATCCCCCCACAGGGAGGATGGAAAAAGCCTCGTAGAGGCAAAAGGATATGTGGCGCTGAAGCCAAAAGGAGGAGGAAAGCCCGCGAGGAGGAGGAACGCGCTGCTGCTGCAGCCCACCTCTCCGGCCGAGCACCTCCCCCGGCACAGCCCTTACCGAAAAAAGGGCACCCTCTAGGTGTGCCAGCCACCACAAGGGACTCAAATCCCCCAAGGAAGGCTGGACACCCTAAGGGCACCCCGGAAAACAGGAAGGCTGAGCACCCGCAAGGTGTGCCACCTTCCAAGAAGAGAAACCGGTCGGGAACCTCCTCTGATTCTGCTCCGAGGGGGTACAAGAGGGCCAGACAGAAGTGGCCTTAATAACAATGGCACGCCTCAAGTCCGTTGGCTTACAACCAAATGTAGGCTGTGGGGAGACCAGAAGTCGCCTGTGGAACGAGGCTGTCAGGAAGACGCCTCTTCTACAGGCATGCACAGATGGCATCTCTCCCCGATTTGTCTTTGATAGACCCTACACAATACAGACAAACAGTGAAAACGAGACCGCTGGTGAAGGTGTGATTAACATTTTCACAGACGGATCAAGGAAGAAGGAGGGGGCAGGATGTGGAATATATTCCAGAAGCCTGCAAATCCAATATAAATGGACTATGGATGAGCGAGCCAGCATAGTACAAACTGAACTGGCGGGCATAACCATAGCCGCAAAAGAGATTGTCCGCAGACAAACTACGGGCAAAACAATCAGGATCTACACAGACTGTAGACAATCACTACTAGCCCTGAGAAGTTACAAAATAACCACAGGAGCAGTATGGGAATGTCATCAAGCACTTGTGGGTGCCTCCAGTACGAACAACATCTCGGTATGCTGGGTGAAAGGACACGCACAGTGCAGTGGCAACAAAAAAGCCGACAAACTGGCCAAGAAGGCAGCAGGCCAACTTATTTTTGGACCAGGCCCGGCCAGTCTGTTACCGATTACGGCGATAATACAATTAAGGAGAACACCCACAACGAATTTAAGAAGCTGTGGGATGAAACAAGCAGCTGTCAGCTTGCTAGGGAACTACTCACGTATCCCAACAAGAAAACAGCAATGGACTACCTGGCAATGACCAGAAGGAATCTACGTTTTATAACAGGAATCCAGACTGGACACTGTCCGCTAAGGAAACATCTATACAATATGAGATTAAGCGAAACACCTCTTTGCAGAGGTTGTGAACAAGAAGATGAGACGGTTCAACACATACTCTGTGACTGTTCAGCCGTCTCATCAATTAGAGAATCCATCTTGGGAGAGCGTTGGCCTACCTTGGCCAATGTAAGGGAGATGCCCCTAGGCAACATCACCACCTACTTCGAAAGAATAGGTTGGCTGGAGGCCTAGGCGAGTGTCTGCCTAGAGGGAGGATGTACAAGGGGTCCAATGGGGCCTAAGTGCTGTGGTTTTTGACCACCCTCCTGCTAATTCCATACTCCATACCAAACTATTTTAAAAGTTAATAGTTGTAGCTTTTGCAATTTTTTTTTTAGATTTTAAATATATAATTGCAAACAATACATATACGGAGTACACATAAAGTTTTCTTAATTGAAGAAATTGTATTAATAGCAGCGGACTCTTCTGAGAGGTTCCCAATGGATGAAAAACCGCTATACTGCATATTTAATGTTCTTTTACCGAAATATGATTATTAGAATCGTACATTTAAATTAAATCCGGAGCCTCTAAAAGTTCGACGGTGTCTCCTGAGTATTTTGCTTTTGTTTGATGGGATCGGGGAGAGGGAGGTGCATATTAGCCACCAGATTTACGGAAAGTCCAAACGTAAACATCTCGCGAACCGTTGATGCCACGATAAAAAATTGCCTTTTTTGTTAAGCATTAAATTCTCTACAAATTCTTTTATAGACTCATTTTAGTAGAACTAACCGTTTACGAGTTACAGCGCGTCAAAGTTTGCAAAAAGTAGTTTTTGCGAATTATTTCATAAACCATTATATTAATGGTACATTAAAATGTCAAACTTGTAGAGCACTAAATTTTCCACAATTTTTGCCACAGATGCCATCTTTTAGAACTAATATTTTACGAGCTTCAGCCTGTCAAAAATTGTAAAATATTCTTCTAACTATTCACACTTCACTTATTTCTTCGGATTTTCACGTTGTAGACTATGAAGATTACGCAAATTAAGTTCTTTTACCTCCGTTTGTCTGTCTGTCTGTTGACGCTATATCTACAAAACTATTTGACGTAGACAAATAAATACTTTTAGTGAAAAATATACGGGTGGACACCCTAAAAATAATACTTAATCAAAAAATGTGACAGCACAATAATATTTGGCACATAGTCCGGGATCAAATATGCTATATCCTTAGTAAAAATATCTATAGGGTGAACACCCTAAAAATATAATTAGCGAAGGAAATAGAAGGAAGACAATAAAATTTGGTATGTAGTTAACACTGCCAAGGAAGAAACCTGCTACACTTTTAGGGACAATATAAAGAGTGTTCACCCTAAAAGACAACTAATAAAAAAAACGATGGTAGAAAACAATATTTAGTGAAAAATATACGGAATGGTCACTCTACAACGAAATAATTAACAATGGCATAGGAATATAATAAATGTAGTACATCTACATAGCTGCAGAAGCTCATAAATAACCTACTATTGGAGGGAACCTTTCCAGGCCAATGGAAAAAGGAAAGCCTGGTGTTAATCTGGAAAGGGAAATACCCCCTAGACGCGGCAGGGTCCCAAAGGCCCATTTGCCCCATCAGCACCTTAGGAAAACTTTACGAGAGCCTCCTAAGGGAAAGATTGGAGCTCGAGTTGTTGGAAGAAGAGGGTCTCTCGGAAAAACAATATGGCTTCCGTAAGGGAAGATCCACCAGCCAGGTCGTCGAGCGCATCTATGAGAAGTCGAGATACCCTAGACGCAAATTCTTCAGACTCGTGACCCTCGACATTAGGAACGCTTTTAACTCAGCATCATGGAGCAAAATAATCGGCGAATTAAAGAGGAGGAACATTTCTGGTTACCTCATAAGAGTTATTGAAGACTGCTTCAACGAGAGGACGATTCAAGTCTCTAAAGAGAGCAGAATCGACATGACCACAGGAGTCGGTGATCGGACCTACCCTCTGGAATATGTTGTACGACTGTGTACTGAGAGTGGAACTCCCCGCAGGGTCATCGACGATAGCGTTCGCCGATGATCTGGCGATCATAACAGCTGACGATACGGAGGTTTTGACTCGCAAAGTAAATTCTGCACTAGCTAGAATCGACCAATGGCTCGAAGAACACAACCTAAACCTGGCGCCCGAAAAGACTGAGGCGATTATGCTTAAAGGCCACAGAAACAAGCAAACAACGAAGTTCAAAGCGAGGGAGGTAGAAATCATTCCCTCCAAGACTCTTAAATACCTCGGGATCATTCTAGATGTTCAAGGCACCTTTGGCGCGCACATCATAGAAAATAGAAACATGCGGCAAAGCAGAGACTAGGGTTGCCGCCCTGTCGAGAATAATGCCAAACATAGGTGGCCCCAGCGGAACCAAAATAGAAGTATTACAGAATGTTGTCTAGTCAATACTACTGTATGGAGCACCTGTGTGGCACAGAGTAACTAATATAAAGAAATATTTGTACATGATGCAGAAAGCTCAAAGGAGGATGCTCCTGAGGGTCGCGGGAGCCCACAGGACGGCTTCCACCAGGGCACTACAGGTTATAACTGGCATTCCTCCCATCGAGCTGCTCGTAGAGGAGAGGAGATACGTCCACGGGGCGGGAGAGGGGCATCAAGCCACAAAGAGAAAGAAGGCACGTGAGAGGACAGAAGAAAGCTGGCAACGAGGAAACTAGAGTGGCCCAGTGGACCAAACGCCTCATTCCTCAACTGAGTTCATGGCTGAAATGCAGCCACAGGACGACAAACTATTTTACCACGCAGTTTTTCACTAGTCACGGCTGTGACGATTCCTGTATCTACTACGGTATACTGGAGACTCCTGAGCACACAGTCATATACTGCGACAGATGGGAGAGATACCGGTATGACACCGAAGTTCAATTCGAGCGCACGCTAACTACTGATAACATCATTGATCTTATGATGGAAAGCCCTAGGATGTGGCGGGCTATCCAACAAAGTACTTATAATGGAGAACAAAGAGAGAGAGGAAAGAGAACACCAAGCGATAAATGATTAACAGAGAAACAAGCTAAATAGCAAAAAAGACCCACTATATCCAGATGTTATGTCTAACGACGATCCCTGGGTGTAGTCTGGGACGGAAAAAGGGAGGGGTTTTAGCCAGGTAGGAGTCCGGCACTACCTATCGCGATAGACACTAAGCTTAGGTGCTCATGACGAGTTTCCCCTTCCACAAAAAAAAAAGTACATCTACATAGTGCCACTATCATACACTTATTATGAAAAACATTATGCCAGGCGTTGATCCTAAGAAAATAATTAATTAAGATACTATGGAGGAATATAATGTTCATTGAACAAGTGAATAAAATACTTTTAATGCATTTAAATAATAACTGATCGTAATATGAAACATACCCGTTATGCTTTTTAGTTCAAAAAAATATACAGAGTGATCATCTAGTAGGAAAAATAATTATTAAATAAAGGATGGAAACTTTACCTTTACAGATTTTTTCATTTGCCCGTCGCAAGATTAAAATATAAAAATGAACGAATATTTTTTAACGTCGTTGTTACCAAATGTCGAAAAATTTATTTCACTAAGATTATTCAGCATGTAAAACATACATTAGTCAATTTCATACTCAAAGACATACAATTGATCGGAACTATTCTTCAATGTACTGTTTAAAAATGTCAATTTGTTTTTTTTTTTTCAAGCTGAATATTTCCATATTTTGGTGGCGCGGCAAGAAATTCTGGGAAAACGTAAGACAATCTCAATAATTTTACCAGCATTACACAAAATAACTATAGGTGTATTAGTTAGTTTTAAATTTACAATTATAATTTTTTCTTTAAATTCTGTTGCATCTACGTTATGAAAACTTGCAATATGCAAACTTACGTACTATACCTTAGCCGGGAAAGGGGGGTATGAGCACGTTACCAGTGTATGCGACAAGATCCTATTGGCGTTAAAATTTGAAGGGGGTGTAATTCAAAATAATTATATGGGCTAATCAAATCAACGTCACTCAATGACATGTGCCGCTTGACACTATTGACAATTCAATTCATCCCTATTCCCCTTTCCCGGCTAATGTATGGAATGTTACACATCAAGACTTTCATTGGGCCTAGCTGATTATTCACCTGTATATGGCGTGTCCCAGAATTACATTAACAGGTGATATCTCCGTTATCTGAAAAGATACAAATATAAATAAAAAACCTGCAAAAGGCATGAAAGACTCCATCTGATATCCTGATACCCTGGAACCATGTTGCTTCTTGCAACTCCTAAGAAACCACGAGCTTTTTTCCAGATAGCATCCTGTATAACTAGAAGAGCCTGAAATCGCATCTCCACGACATTCTGAGCATAGTGATATACCATACTTGGTATATTTGGAGGAGCAACCTGCACACAAGAATTGCTGCGACGCTTGGAAATTAGCTTGGAAGCTTATGTGGAGGCTGGAGGTGTCCGGTTGAACATTCAGTGAACATTTGTTAGCATACTTAATTTATTAAGACCTAAAATTCGAAAATCCGGACTTTACTTATAAATTTGGTACAAAACGCCGAACAGTAATCGTTCGCCGTAAGAAAATAACTGAAATACAAAATAAGTCTTTTAATATTTTTATTAAACTTGATTAATTTAAAAATAAACATTTGTTACATAGGAACAGAAAAAGTCATCGCAAAACAATAAAATGTATCTATTAGTCCGTCGGAATTAGCATCTTTGGTTGATATTTTTAGTGTAGCAATGTGACCTATACCAGTTTGGTATAAGTCACATTGCTGCACTAAAAATATCGAGAACTACCTATTTTTTTGTATAATTCCGACGGACTATATAGAAAAGCGACTAAAAACGAAAAAAAAAAAAACGAAAAAATCACGTTTTAGAGCCTTAGGTAAAAAGCCAAACAAAAGCCGGACAGGCCGGACATATTAATTTTTAGCCGGACGAAACTGTAAAAAGCCAAACATGTCCGGCTAAAGCCGAACGCCTGGCAACCCTGTGTGCATATTTACTTTTTATCATGATTTTGCAGCAAGTCTTATTTGTAACCATTAAACATCTCTAACATACCAAATGTGGTATATAACTGTGCTTAGAATAGCATGAGGATACAATTTCAGGCTCTAACTATACAGAGCGCCTTTTGAAAGAAAAAGTTGGGGGTGGTCTCTTAGGAGTTGCAGGAGGCAACACAGTTCCATCGGTGTTATCAGATGGAGTCTTTCATGTCTTTTGCAGGTTTTTACTTATGTTTTTACCTTTTCAAATAACGATGATATTGCCTGTTAACGTAACTCTGGGACACCCGGTATAGTTGGGAATAATGAGCCACAAATTCGATCACAAGTGTGTGCACTTGAGGATATAGTTTTGTAGAAAAATATACATTTTCTAAAATGACTTGTGGATCTAAACAAAACTTTAAAAAAATCTTTCCGCGAATGTTTGTATTAAGTACTAAAAATGTATACATTTTATGTTTACACCGCATTTACAACCTTAATTTTTAACATTTCTAATTTTTGAAACCAATGGAAAGCTTATTCTTTCTAAATTCAGGTATCGTCAAATTAGTTTAGAAATTGTTGTTAACAAATGCTACAGAAATTGATTAAACAAAGAGGACCCGAAAAGTGCAGGGTAAATTTCAACATTTTTAAAATTGTTACAGATATATCTGTAATAATTTTAAAACTGCAGTTTGCATCTATACTGTTCAAAAATGATTATATTCTTACTTTCCTCGCTTACCGAAGGGAAGTATTATAATTGTGAAAAAAATCACAATCCGAGAATTCCCCGAATTTTTACGTTTCAGAATATATATCTACAAAACCATTTGACGGGGAACGATAACATTTGGTAGGTAGTTGACGCTACTGCCAACGAAGAACTGAGATACATCTCCGTTGAAAAATACGCAGGGTGAACTCCATAAAAAATATAATTAAGGAAAAAATATGATGCAAGACTAATATTTGGCATGTAGTTAACACAATTGTCAAGGAAGAAAAATATGAAAAATATACAGAGTGGTCACCAAAGAGAATAATGAGAAAACGTGACGGATTTAAGGAATTAACGGAATTAAGATAATTGTCAAGGGAGAAAATATAAAAAAAAATACAGGGTGGTCAAATTAAAAAACTAAAAAATGTGACGGAGGACGATGATATTTCGCGTGCAGTTAATACAAGTGTTAAAGAAGAATAATATAAATAAAACAGGGTGGTCAAATTAAAAATGTGACGGAGACGATAATATTTCACATGCAGTCCACGCAAACGTCAAAAAAGAAAAATTAAAAAATATATACAGGGTGATGAAAGGAAATAATATTTCGCATGATGTAATTAACACAACGGTCAAAGAAAACATAAAAAAATACATTATACAAAAAAATAGGAAAGAATTTATTTCTTCTCTGCGATCATAGACAAAATGGAGCCCTTTATATTTAGATGTGCAAGGTCATTTCAGATAATGAACATATTTTTCCAACACTACATCTTCGAACCGTGGGTTTGGCATTTTAGGAGCGTCTTCAACGAGAGCACGATTTATTTTATTTAATTTTTAGTGCAAAATTACACTACCAAACTTTTTGCTTTAAAGAAAAATTTTTGAAATTTCTTTTTTTTTCTATATATATTTTAGTGGTATTGAATTATAAAATTTTGTAGCCAAGTATATTAGAAATCAAAGTTAACATTTCTTTGCCTTCTAGGTATTTTTAGTTGTTGATCATTTTTGCTCTAGTGTTATATTTATATAACGTTTGCCATCTGGCTTTATCTAGCTCTTGCAGAGAGCTGGTTGGTGCGCTAGGTGTCATGGTAACTTGAAATGTGTGGAGGGAATCCGGTGGAGGCGGCCATCTTGCGCGTCACTTTGCCTGCTGACTTATAAAATGTGTAAATATTCGTAATCATTTGAGACGTAAATAGCGCTTATTTCTTGAGTTCTTTCGAAAGATTTATTGTTTTTCTGTTTATTTATCTTACAATTGAAGACCTAAGTGGATAAAGGTGTTATGTCACACTTTTAAAGTTTTGAGTAAATTAAACAAAACGGTTTTGAGTTGGAACTTATTTATTTTGTCTTCGATTCAAATGAATAATACCTCATAAAATAGATAATTTTGGATTATATTCTTTTGTTTACACTAATATTAAAGAACAATATCAAGCTGTTATGAAACTAGACTTTTCTGTCCAAAACTGTGTACATCCACTAAAAGTAGTGGTTGTATGTATGACATGGCGCCTTTATAATTAAAAAGTTTCTATAAAATATTACAAATTTAGAATTCACCGTTTATTGGGCGTTAAATCTATATCGGGGGTGTTAAAAAATTGCAAGTAATTCGTTAATAGTGTTTAGTTGTTAAAGAGAAAAGAACTCTATTTATAGTTTGTAACTTATGAATTACTATTTCTGATATATTTTTAGGATAAGCAGTAGTTTTATAATGATCTCAATAACAACTTAAAATACAATTATTAGATGACTAGGGGAAAAGTTTGTAGAATGGTTTCTTGCAGTATCAACTAAAAAAAAGTGGTGAGTGGGTATGTTATTTTCCTTCCCTTAATACCCAAAAAGACAATCATTTTTAATCGACAATTCATTAGTTTGTGTTTAGTATGCACTAAAAAATACACGAAAATCACGAAATTCAAACCCATAAAAAATTATACTTCTTTAAGAACTGAAATATTTGTCTTGACAAATTTTTGGCAGTTTCTCATAGCAGTTGACTTGAATTAAATATTTCTTAATTGTGACGCCCACGGTAAATATTCTCTTAAGAAATTTATCAACTTTTGTTTCTTTCTTACTAAATATTCGCTTCGTAACCACACAAAAATTGAGCCTTGTAATGATGACATAATTTTTTTGTTTTTTATACTTTGAACTATATACAAAAACATAAACATAACACAAATACAAAATATTTGTAACAATTAAGTACATAAAGACTAATATACAGAGTATGGATATTAGATATTTCTTCTGATTATAAGAACGTACATTATATGAGTCATTAAAAAAAAATTGATTCAAGAGCAAATAATAAGCAATTGCACCAGTCTAACGATAAGAAGACCCATTGAGTCTATCGATACCATGAACAATGCACACATACTGTGCCAGACCACCGTGATAATAATCTTCTCATGATAGACGGATTTGGCAGGTAATTTGCAACTCTTCTCGGCCTCAATTTGTGTATACTTATTACTTTTTCAATTTCCTTCAACATAAGAGAGAGACAATTAATTGTCAAGGCGGCATTAGATCGCACACCTGTGTGACCTCGTGGGCTTGACCGCATCTCGGATCTACCGTGGTCGTGTCCGACGTGCCGCAGGTCTATAAGTCACTCGCCGAGCGGTATACCACTTATCAGGACTAATGTTCATAGATTATAATTTACGTCTAGCGTTCTAGTACAATCAGCTCTATATATGCTGGCTCTGATTTGTATAATCTGTCTCTAAGCTTTCCTCCGTAAATGATATCCATAATTTTATGTAACTGCAGAATGTCCATGGAATAGATAGATTACAAGTGTGTATCTTCGAGGTGGGACATTTATTTTATACAGGGTGTTTAGAAATTAAGCTTGACAATGTAGTACCAACCCAACTAACATTTATAGTCAGAATTACTTCAATTCGACCTACGAATAGGTCAGAATATTTTTATTTATATTAGTAACAGGCAAATTTACCGAAATTGTCCACAAAACTATTTTGGATAAATTAATAAAATAAATTTTAAGTCGAAAATAGACAAGCGAAGGCATTTTGCTTAAGAGGTTAGAGGCAATAAATTGTTACATATTCCTATTAGTAAATCAATTTGTGGCAATTTTGACATATTTATTCCCTAAATAAGAAGCTATTCTCTAATATAGAAGAAGGGGGTACTTAGAATTGCATGTTGGTGAATGGCTGAATAAATAATATTGGGATGAAACATATATGACAATAGAATATTATTTAGGTATTATGCAAATCACAACTTACACACTTTTTTATTTATTATGAAAATACCTACTTTCTGTATATTGTTGCCCTAATCGGGGCACGCTAATATACTAGTCAGGTAAATACTTTAAAACACTCATTGGAGAACCAATCAAAACAACTACTCTTCTAGCTAATACTGACGAAGTATTGAATTACATGATAGGATTCTTAGCATTTTAAAGGAAAAAAATATATTAAAAATAATTAAATCATTTATTTAAATTCACTCATTCACATTTTTATTCCATATGAAATTATCTACTCTCTGTATATTGGTACCTTAATCAGGTCACGCTAATATGCTACTTAGGGAAACACTGTAAAACACTCATTATTGGAAAACCAACTAAAACAACTACTCTTCTAGCTAATACTGACGAAGTATTTAATTACATGATAGGATTCCTGGCATTTTAAGGCAAAAAAAAAAATTAATGAAAATACTTAAATCATTTATTGAAATTCAGTCAATCACAACAATTATAGAATCTTACATTCTATTTCAACTCTAGAAAAGTTGTGCAAGTTTTTTCGAACTCGTTAGTTCTCATCAGTAGAGTACAGAAACATTCATTCGTTATTTACAAGCCTATTCTTGATTTATTTTTACAATTAATTATTTTTTATTTATTTGCTTTCATTATGAATAGAGAATAAATCAAGAATAGGCTTGTAAATAATGAATGAATGTTTCTGTACTTTACTGATGAGAACTAACAAGTTCGAAAAAACTTGTACAACTTTTCTAGAGTTGAAATAGAATATAAGATTCTATAATTGTTGTGAATGACTGAATTTCAATAAATGATTTAAGTATTTTCATTAATTATTTTTTGCCTTAAAATGCCAGGAATCCTATCATGTAATTAAATACTTCCTCAGTATTAGCTAGAAGAGTAGTTGTTTTGGTTGGTTTTCCAATAATGAGTGTTTTACAGTGTTTTCCTAAGTAGTACATTAGCGTGACCTGATTAAGGTACCAATATACAGAAAGTAGATAATTTCATATTGAATAAAAATGTGAATGAGTGAATTTAAATAAATGATTTAATTATTTTTAATATATATATATTTTTTCCTTTTAAATGCTAAGAATCCTATCATGTAATTCAATACTTGGTCAGTATTAACTAGAAGAGTAGTTGTTTTGATTGGTTCTCCAATAATGAGTGTTTTAAAGTATTTACCTGAATAATATTCTCTAATCATAATGAAAGCAAATAAATAAAAAATAATTAATTGTAAAAATAAATCAAGAATAGGTTTGTAAATAATGAATGAATGTTTCTGTACTATACTGATGAGAACTAACGAGTTCAAAAAAACTTGTAAAACTTTTCCAGAGTTGAAATAGAATGTAAGATTCTATAATTGTTGGGAATGACTGAATTTCAATAAATGATTTAAGTATTTTCATTAATCTTTTTTTGCCTTAAAATGCCAGGAGTCCTATCATGTAATTAAATACTTCGTCAGTATTAGCTAGAAGAGTAGTTGTTTTGGTTGGTTTTCCAATAATGAGTGTTTTACAGTGTTTTCCTAAGTAGTATATTAGCGTGACCTGATTAAGGTACCAATATACAGAAAGTAGATAATTTCATATTGAATAAAAATGTGAATGAGTGAATTTAAATAAATGATTTAATTATTTTTAATATATGTATTTTTTTCCTTTAAAATGCTAAGAATCCTATCATGTAATTCAATACTTCGTCAGTATTAGCTAGAAGAGTAGTTGTTTTGATTGGTTCTCCAATAATGAGTGTTTTAAAGTATTTACCTGACTAGTATATTAGCGTGCCCAGATTAGGGCAACAATATACAGAAAGTAGGTATTTTCATAATAAATAAAAAAGTGTGTAAGTTGTGATTTGCATAATACCTAAATAATATTCTCTAATCATAATGAAAGCAAATAAATAAAAAATAATTAATTGTATAAATATATGACAACTTTCCAGTAAGCCCCACGCGTGTATTTTACATATATCTAAAGTAATTGGGTTAAATACACGTTAGTAGGTTGATTTCTGCAACTGTAATAATTGGTTGGATATCCAACCACACGTTTTTTAACGTTAAATTTACGTGAAACGTTGAAATTACAGTTGAAACCGGCGACTCTTAAGCGATGATTTAATGTTAGGTGTGTTTTTATGCTCCAATTCCGCAACCGGAATGTCAAACTTTGTCGTTTTTTTGGTCACGTTTCTGATTCCAGTTTGAAACTTTTCATTCTCTCTCAATAGACGGAATGATCGGTGGAATGTATAAAATGTCAATAAACGCGTAGGAACGGAGGTTATGTTTGCTTATGAGGTTAGAGTGTGACGTTTTTGCTGCGTTTGCAAATTACAAATATTTATTATATAGCATTTATTATTAAAATGGAAACTCACAAAATCGTCCAAACTGACAGTGGTGAATATGTGTGGTTTAATCCATAATGGTTTAGGTTTGGTCGTTTTTTTGGTAAATGTAATTCTGTTAATTCTACCGCTACCGGTTGGTGGAGCATAAAAACGCACCTGTTGTTTCTGGTATAATTACTTCCACATCCAGTGGAAGTATAGTAATGACAAAAAAATTTAAAAAAAATTTTATTGTCCAAATAGGCTTAGAATGTCGAGATTTCAAGTTTGAGCGAAAAAAATTTTCTGTCTGTCGGTCTGTAACTTTTTTTGTGCGCACGTTTACTCTGGAACCGTTTGAGATATGGACTTGAAATTTGGTACACATATGTACTTTAACGAGATCTAGAACTAGATTATATTTTCATCTTGTTCCGTCGAAGGGTTGGGGGGTAAATTGGGGTAAATTTGGAGTAAATAGGTAAATCAAGCAGGTAAGAGTTCATAAAATTGATATTTAGTATAGACAAGAGAAGCTAAGGTCTCAAAAAAAAAATTGGCATTAGCCACCCCCATTACCACCTCACCCCATTATTAAAGGGGATGAAAAAAAATGTGATTTAGTGTGTGTACAAGAACCAGAAACCTCAAAATATTTTTTTACTTTATCCATACGTTTTTTAATAAGTAATAATAGTAGTAGTAATAATCACAAAAGAAGTTCAAAAACATCACTTATTCAAACTGTCGTGCACTTTCAGATTTATTAATTTTTAAAATTACTATTACCAAGGGTTTTCTTCTAATTTGCACAAGTTTGTTGTGAAAAAATTATTTCAATTGATGATAAAACTACCGGTACGAAATTACTAGTTTTATTAATAAGTAAGTCATCGATTTCGCCGAAAGTAAAAAAATGTCACTTTCTGTACGCTCCCGTGAGCTTGAATGTTCGATTCCACCGGTGTGATTCACGATGTGCATCAAACGCAATTCTCTCTTTTTCCATAATGACATCGTGTGACCCTTTAACTCCTGAACGCTTAAAAACTTCGTGTTTCACCTTCTTTGCGGGTTGCGAAAGCGGGCGCTTAACACGTTTTTTTTTTTTAATAACTCGAAAAGTATGACTCTTAGTTCAAAAATAAGATATCTCAATAACGTTCATAAACTGAGGAACAATTTGCTGTTTTTAAAATTTTCTTAATTTTTTTTTTGAGGTTTAAAAATAGTGCCGAACGTTTTCAAGTCAAAATACTACTTAAATATTTCAAAAACTGTGACACTTGCGCCAAAAATGTTAAGAAACCAAATTAAAGGTACACTTCTGTGCAATAAAATCCCGTACACTTGAAAAATCAAGTAATCCAGTTTTTACTAATATTAAGTGATGTGAATCAGTCTTTTTGGAATTTAGATTTTTTTATTAGGTTATAAAAAAGTGACATTGATTGTGAAATGTCATAAGTAAGGTATTTGGAATGATATTAATGATTTAATGATTTCGATTTATAACAAATGTAAAAACTGACGTTGAAAAATTGTGTCCGAGATAAGGCCAGATTCTGAAAGCTCAAAACATTAAAAAGCGGCTTTCTGCATGGCTGTTCTGCACGTGTCTGCCTGTGATAATTTTACATGCTTATCCATGCATACACATTAACAGAAAATCCCCGGACCTGTTACGCGGAAACACGTAGCGTTCGTGAAACCTGGTATTTGCAGGACGGTACACCCGAATATGTCTGTCATTACAAGACGTGAAAAATTTTTCATCGGTAAACACAACATTGTTCCAAAACTCCAACGAGCGATAGACATAATTTAAACAAAACAGAATGCGGGCTTGCTTATGCTCTTCTATCAATATGGTCTTCTTGGCACTTACACAGTTTTTTAATTCCTATTTTCCTATCCTTCTCCTATCCTTCGGCTAGCTGTTGACCTCGATGCTGGAAAATTTGTGATGGACACAGCGTCTACTGCTGTTTGAAACGAATTTTCCCTCAAATAGCCAAGGAGCGCTTCATCTTGAGCGAGATTTGAACTTCTCGGTCGGCCTGAACCATCTTTTCTCTTTATGATACCTTCCTCCTCCCACCTTTCCTTCACACTCATAACAGTACTTTTATTTAAGTGGTAATGGTTAACAACTTCTCTGACAGACCATCCCTCTTCAATTTTAGAGAGAATTAGAATTTCTTCATGTTCAGTTAATTTCGGCATTTCGAAAATGACTATGACACTGACACTAACAAATAAATAAAGAATGATTTAATATAGCGAAAAATAGGTGTACGGGATTTTATTGCACAGAAGTGTACAATGTGCGTTTTCGCATTTTTTCATAAAAATGTCTTCATTTTGTTACCGTGATTAGCCGATAATTAAAAATAAACTTCTCAAATACTGTTTTCCGTTAATATAATGAATTACCTAGATGCTCAATAAATTTTCGAGCACTCACTTTAGAAAAAAAAATCACTTTGAACGCATTTTATTATGCATTTTTAAGAAAATTTATTTTACTTATTTTACTTATTACTCAACAGTTTTCGTAAAGTTAAAGTTAAGAAACATTGCGTACCTATGCTATTACTCAATTCAATCTGTTATGCAAATGTCAATTTGTCATACACATTTGTACATTTCTTTATATATTAAAATTATCATCATATTTTTTTTACTAACTTGCACTTTGTTGTGAAAAAATGATTTCAAGCTATGATAAAATTACTAGTACCAAAAATGTAACTATTTTTTTTATTTGGTTATATGAAACTATGTAAAATTCTCACAATTATTTTTTCGACAAATTTACCTTAAAGAACAATTTTCTGTTTAGTAGTCGGAGAAATAGTATTATACTCGCATATGTAATATAGCTATTACAAGATCGTTGTGTAATATACCATAATCTTTAATCTTAAAATAATATTTCTCATTATTCTCATTATGGCGGAAAAACTTATGAATATTAAATACGGAGTCTGTTACAATTGAGACTTGAAGTCAGATAGTCTTCAATTATGAACCTATTAATTAAATTCCCTTACGCCGAAATAAAATTACTAAATGTTTTCGATCCATATTCCCTAATTAAGGAAAGTACACGTTAAAGTAAATAATATAATAGGGGAATTATCATAAATCATCAGGTCCTTCCGGGTGTTTACAATATATGTTTAAACTTTAGAAGCCTTACGTTATTAGTTAAAAAATCTTTTGTATTTAAATGGTTTGTAATAGTAATTAAAAATAACATTATCTGCCAAAAACTTTCTTTTAGTGCAATTTGCTCCAATTTTTTTTTCTTGTACCGGGTGTAACGCAACTTACCCGAAAAGTTTTAACCATACATGCACCTTTAAATAAGAAGTCGACTTCTTAAAAAAAAATTGATAAAAGTCCAACATAGAAAAAGATACACATTGTTAAAGTTACAAATTAATGGAAATGTTAAAATAACCTACTATTTAAAATAAAATTTTTAATTAAATTTTTTTTTAATTTTTTTTAGGTACTTTTTTTAATTTTTTTTAAGAAGTCGACTTCTTATTTAAAGGTGCATGTATGGTTAAAATTTTTCGGGTAAGTTGCGTTACACCCTGTATATATGAAATTCAACTTTCGTTATATATCTGTTAAATTATACAGCAGAAAAGCATACCTCTAAATGTGATTTCGTTCTAATTTCAAAACCATTGCCATTATTTTTTTTTAAAGTTTGCTCTGAAATCATTTATTTTTGGTTACCTTTCTGAATAAACATTTTTCTAAATTATGAGAACGTGACTTTGAATCTCATGCCTCTATAAAGCATTCTCATATCCATTAGTATTTAAATCAACAGCCGGAAATATTTGAAATTCAGACTTCAGACTTGCTCAAGAATGAAATATTTTCGAACCGGTCCGTAGCTCTAGTCATGTCAGTGTAGTTATGATTGTGGAAAGTGCGTTTCATTTAAAAAGAATATTTTCATCCTGTTTTTTTAAAATCATATCACCTCCATTTTATACATTTGTAGACATAAAAATAGACATAATTAGTACCACATGACTCTTAATAGAGCATTTACTATAACTCAGTATCATTAAAATCCGACAGAACGTCAATGTTAGGTATTGCTATCCTTATTATATATTGTTAGCCCAGTCGATGAAAGTATTTACCTATAAAATGAATAAATTTTTTTTAATGAGTTCGTGAAAGTGTATAGAACAATATCCTGAAAAGTTTACATTTCGCTCGGATGCAGAACATAAAAAAAAGTGAAAATACATTTTTTTATCCATTTTCAAATAATTTTGAAATTAAGTCAAGCTAGGAAAGAATAAAAAATACAGGTGGATAGACCACGTGTTTCTGAACAAAAAATTACCTAATAAAATTTATCGCTAAAGCCACGGTATTCCTGGAAAAAAATAGTGAACTAACTTTGTCACCCAGCGCGGCCAAGCGCGCACGTTTAAATGCATATTATGGAACCTCTATAAATTCTTAGCAGTTCTAACGAGTAAAATAAAGCTTTTTTCTCTTTCTGATTACACATTTCTAATATTTTTCTTAGTGAATAGGGGGATAAATAGTGAGTATGAAGGGAAAAGATATAATTATGAACGCATACACAGACACCACACATAGCCGCTGAATCGCTCGCATGAATTTTTACGTTCCTTTACTGTATTGTATTTATTACAGGTACACCTATTCACATTTCAGCTATATCCAATGGATATCTGGTAACATATTGGAAAAGTTCTAGAATTTATATTCAAACCAATCAAATTTTATTTTCATATTTATTACAATAAGATCGTGAAAATCGCAATTGCTTATCATGATCTGATTGATCATATTTTCGAAAAAATACATACAAGTAAATGAATTTGTGTTTGAACATTCGAAAAGTAGAAATTTTCTCCGAAATAGTGATATTTTATTTTTTCCAATGGGTCAAGTTCTCGGCAAGTTACAGCCTCCAATATATATATTTATCAAGAAAATCATCAAGCAAGGAAATTAAAATGATTTGAGATGTACTTTTTTTGTGAATCCACGTTACTACCACTTAATAATAATCATGAAATGTACATACTTTTTTACAGTTCTCAATGAAGAAAGAGTTTTTTTGAAGGGCTTTTATTTTTTTCTATATTTTTTTATTGCGACGATTGAGTTCGGGTGTGATAATATATATATAAGTGTATTTTTCCCATCCATCCTTTGCTTGTATTGTTTAAAACAAAAAAGCATCAGAAAGCTACATTACATCAGTACATTTCCATCTTTTAAATGGACCAACACTCATATAGATTGAACAAATTCTGATTTAGTGACATGTAATTCAGTGCGTCAGTGTCACAGTCATACGTATTCAAACGCGCGCATGCATGGATCTCGCTCCGAGTTATAACATTACACTTGACTATTTTTTTCCAAAATTTATCGCTAAAGCCACGGTTTCGCTTTAGCGATAAATTTTGTTAGGACATTCTTTGTTCATAAATACGTGATCTATCCATCTGTAGTTTTTATTTTTTCCTAGCTTGACTTAATTTCAATATTTTAAAAAATTTGATGAAAAAAAATTTTTTTTCACTTTTTTTTTGTTCTGCATCCCAGCGAAATGAAACCAACTTTTTTTTAATTTTTTTTTTTGACAGTTCGGTTACAGGCGTTCTCTTTTATCATGTTATCAAGTTAGTTCAGCTTAATCACACGAGGTGGGGCAGGAATTCACATTTAAAATTCGCAAAAACAAGTTTTTTCACGATAACTTTGTTATTATTAACTTGACGAAAAAAAAGTTAAATTAAAAATTGAAGACCTCGCGGAAGCACATAATTTTTTTCAAATCGGACTATAACTTTTCGTGAAACTTTTTTTTTAAATACACGTTTTTTTGCCGTAACACTAATATACGAAAAAGTAATTCCTTTATTTTTTCACGAAAAAAAGGAGTTAGGTGGCTGAGATTTTTTTGAGGTAGGTGAAATAGATAAGAATTGATGAAGCCGAAGGATGGGGGTAGTGGGCCAATTAGGGGAGGGGGAGGAGGTAGAGAAAGGAAAATTATTCAACTTCCCCGAACTTTTTCCCTGTCGTACAATTTTGAAAAACCAAAATGGAATTTGTTCGCTGTTATCTCTAGTATTTGACTGATTCATTTTTTAAATTTTTTTCAAATAAACAAATTAGTGGGAGGGAAAAACTTTTTATACTTTTTTTCAAATGAGTTTTTTTTACGTAGGAAAGGGTTCAGAGGAGAAACTTTTTTACAGGTAAGTGAGGATCTTTTTTATCTTAATTTAAAAAATATATCGCAATCCAAGCAATAGGAAGGGAGGGAGGGGGCATAATGCGTTTGCGAGAATAAAGGGTTAAGAAAAAGGGATAGGGACTTCGGACCTTGATATGGCAATACGAATCTTTTTCCATCTTAATATTTTATCAATTTACCTTTATCAAATTATAAACTTATTATAAATAATTATTTAACTCCGTCACGAGTTTTCGAGGCCCATTTCTTTAGTTTTAGGTGTCTGTGGATATATAAAACAATCATTTTTCAGTTTAACTCGCTCTAACTCAAAAGCGACACAATGGATTAATCTCAAATTTTTATTGTGTTATCACTATATGTTTGTTAATAAAATGTGTTAATATGTAGGTCAAATTTTAATAAGTGTAGAAATCATTACTTTTTTTCTAAGGCTATGTCGAAAATTTGCATTCTCAAATATAACATGCGGGAAACTTTTTTATCTTTCGAAATAGATAGAGAGTATATAGAGGGCATATGAAGATAAAAGATTGGCGTAACTTTTTTATTTGAAACTTTTTTTTCTAGCATTAACAGTTTTCGAGAAAATTGCAAATCAGTGATTGTTGGCCCGGTACTGTAATTAATTGCTATTAGACTTCCACGTTCCTTATGATCTCTTTATCATTAAATAAGTTTTGCATATATTCCCTCTTCAATCTCTAAAAGTGTCACCCCTTCATGGTTGGTAAATTAAAAACTTAAAAAACCAGAGCAAAAATCGTGCTCCTCGCCGATTTGTTTAACTTTTTATATAATTGTTAAATACTCTTCCCAGTTTTTTGGAAATGTTAATTTTTGAACATTTTTGACGATTTATTTGATAAACCACTTGTCAGTATAAAAAAAAAAGTAAAAAGGAGCAATAATATATATAATATAATAACCTGCCTGTGTTTCAAACTTGCGATCTTCGGATTTCAAGTTATAATTCTACCTATCACACCACCATACCCTATTGCCGAAAGCGATAATATTGCTAATATAATGTCACTAATGGAAAATCATGTCTACGTTTTAATATTATATCGTTATGACATATATAAATAAATGATAGAGAATAGCATTTAAAAAAATTCTATTCAGTTATAAATCTAAAAAAATTAGAAAACAATTTTTTTAAATTTTAAATGATTAATAACTTTTTATTTACCGATCGATTTTGTTAAAAAACATATTATGTTTGTTTTAAGCATTTTTAATGTTATAACGCCAACTTAGTTGTTAAACTACTCGTCTGAATCTAAGGTTTGTGCAATGTGTACACTATAGTAATAGCGCAACTTATTTATAAACTGCCGTTTTGGCAGTTTAATATTTGGTAAAGGGTACATTGATAAAATATTAAGATGGAAAAAAGATTTATATTGCCGAATATCAAGGTCCGACGTCCCTATACCTTTTCCTTAACGCGAGGTCTTCAAGTTTTGATTTAACTTTTTTTTCGTCAAGTCAATAATAACAAAGTTATCGTGAAAAAACCTGTTTTTGAGAATTTTAAACGCGAATTCCTGCCCCATCTCGTGTGATTAAGCTGAACTAACTTGATAACATGATAAAAGAGAACGCTGGTAACCGGATTGTCAAAAAAAAAAAAAATTAAAAGTTGGTTTCAAAAGTCTTCTTTTTCTCGCAGATCTACTCCAGTATCTATACACTTTCACGAACTCATTAAAAAAATTATTAATTTTGCAAGTTTCTGTAGGTTTCACTATAAAATGTTCTCTGCCGTCTGAGCTATGTTTTGTGTGGTGATTTGCTACAAATTGATGCTTGAATTGATTGACTTTATGAAATATCAGCTAACATTTGTTAGCAACAAATGGATATTGGGGCACACAACAATTATACGCCATGTCCTTTAAATAACCTACGAAATAAAACTGCAAACACGAATGACAAAATTTAAAGAATTTGTGGGGCTACGGTTGATACGATAGGCGTATATTCCTAGACTGAGTAGAACCAACGGTACAAATCACTTTGTCGTCATTAGGAGTTTTTGATGAGCTTAGTCTGGGAATATAGGTCTACGGTTGTTACCTAACATTGACTGCAGCGCCGTCTATATGTAAATGCTTTATTGCCGATGATCTCCCTTGACACTGATCAGCCCTAACCTCAAAATTAGTTCTCGTAAATTGAGTTTAGTTAAAATAATTCTCCCACCCACTTGATTCTCATCTCCGTTATAATCTGTAGTTGCAGAGGTGAGACAGTTGCAACAGAGGTGAGAATATGTTAAATTTGAAGCTTTTGTACAGTGTGCAAAAACATAAATTCTATAGATGTGCATTAAGGCTTTATATACAGATTCGGAAATTGCAGTTCGTGATATGTAAACGTGTATCAGCGCAAGTAACCACGCCTTGACGCAGGGCATTGATATTCGTTCATACCACCACCGCTGCACAGTGGGCCGAAAATTTCAAAAAGTGTCCAAAAATCTAATTTTGTCATTGACCGATTAAAAATCAGATATTTTCGATTGGACTTTATAGCAAGCCGTTTGAATAAGACAGAAAAACTAATTAAAAATATATTTACCAGCAGGGGTTGCTTTTAGGGGTTGTTAGTGTAGACATTGGCATATTAATTATTTTTTCTGAATAACGTTATCGAAAACCGCTTAACTATCCCATAAAAAAAAATGAAAAAATATTTACCCCCAGGGACGACTTTCAGGGGGTTGTAAGAGTATATAGAATGAAACGAAATAAATAAGTAAATAACTATAAAACTGATTTTTTTTCGAAACATTCCTTTTGCAATATATCAAAATAAAGTACATACCTTAAAGAAGCTGCTGTAAAAATTTCACTTTGAACTATCACGTTTTAGGCACACACTATTTCTTCAAAGTTGGTGATTAAATGATTCGTAATACCGGTGAAACGGTGCTGCACAAAGGGTCGTGTTTGTGAGCCCCTAGCATATAGTGATATCGCCTAATGGCCTTTGTATTCTTGGATAAGGTGCATTGACCATTCCTCTAACTACCTCTAAAGTTGGAAAAAAGCATTTTTGGCCACTTTTTATAAAATTTGGCCCACTGTGCGCTGACCGCGTCGATGACCCCACGCATTCTGCTTTCAATAGCCCAGCGGTTTTCAACATTTTTCGAACCACGATCCCCTTACAAAAAGAAAAAACAAGTTTACCCTCTCGCGACCCCCAACCTCGATCTCTATTAATAAAATCTAAAATCAATCAAATTTTAAAATTTCTTGTTATAGTTTTTGGTATGATTTAGTGATCTGGATTAAGAGAAAGGGAGAATACCCAGAGCTTGCGAAAGAAACTCTGAGGGTATTAGTTCCATTCGCTACATCCTACCTGTGTGAGGTAACTTTCTCATCAATGGTTAACATAAAAAATAGGAATAGAAATAGGCTAAATCTGGAGAAAGATTTGATTGTTTGCGTTTCAAATATAGAGCCTCCATTTAATAAATTAGTCAAAGAAAAACAGGCACAACTTTCTCATTAAAAATTGGTTTAATTAAAATTGTATGTGTGTAATATTTAGATTTCTAGATTTTAGAATACATTATTTAAATTTATTGTTTTTTTTCTCAGTAGCTCGGGACCCCCTTGGAATTGCTTCGCGACCCCCCCAGGGGGTCGCGACCCACAGGTTGAAAACCGCTGCAATAGCCAATAGTACATCGAGGTTTATTCCCTATATCACGAACTATATTTGCCGAATCTGTATAGTATTTTATAATCGCCGATGGCACATCCTTGCATATAACATATTAAATAT
Organism: Rutpela maculata; assembly: GCA_936432065.2. Classification (NCBI taxonomy): domain Eukaryota; kingdom Metazoa; phylum Arthropoda; class Insecta; order Coleoptera; family Cerambycidae; genus Rutpela; species Rutpela maculata. The sequence continues at coordinate 30,562,463 of OW386289.2, forward strand.
CCATTATGGAACTTTCCCTCAGTTATGAACCTTTTTCGTTTTTTCCCTACTCCCATAAAATACTCATAGGGAGTTCTCGTAGAAAATTTCTAGTTTAATTTATTTACTAAAGTTCATGATGTACCTTAAATAATCTGAAACAAAATTTGAAGCAAAATTAAATTGAAACTTAATACTTTGAATTTTATTGGACCTGAGCGAGTCTGTCTTAATCATACAACTAGTATCAAAACTAAGTTATCTCGTAACTTTTGATCCTCGGTGTATTAAACCAAATGACTAATCAATTTTTTTGTTGACGATTGTCAAAATTTTCACATATATCTTGTGATTGTGAGAGCCAACATTTTTTGACAGCTAACTAATCTTGGACTTAATGGTTTAATGACTCAAGAAAATTGCCCCGTTTAATGACTCAAGAAAATTGCCCCGTCCAACATGTCGGTTTCTAAAACGAACCTTATTGTGACTATAATATCGTATCACCTATTCTTAATTATAAGATGACGCGTTTATAATTACTGGTGTAAGCTGCTATTAAGCAATAATAGTAATAATTATTCCACACGACAGCATGTGAAATCCATCGCTCGAGAAAAGTAAATTGCAAGTTCAATAAAGGACATTGTACTTGATATTTAAATTAACTTTTACTTGATGACTTCGATTTTAAAACTTACTGCAACATGCGATTATTTTGTTACAGTCTCGACAATTTTATATCTTTTATATTTTTATGTACATATTATTACAATTATAGAGAAAGTATTAATGGGTCTAGAATGGAGCTGATACAGAATAGATATGTCACTTATATTCATTTTTTGTTCGATAATAATGCAGTAAAAGGTTTATTTGATCAAGTTGATAAAATTCTTCACTTTCACGTGTTAGTAAATGTAACTTCACGACTTCTGGTCACCGCAGCTGATTCTGAACATATTCTTGGATAGTGAATGATCTAGTATACAGACCAAATAAGCCTAAATTTCACAATTTCAGTGTGTACCATAAATGAAATAAACAAAGTTGCTTCACCCCGAATAGGTGTGTATCTGTCACAGTTAAATATTACACGAATTACTTTATTATTAAACACTTGTAACTTCTTGATATCCGATATGCTACATGATATTAATAATGAAAAACAATAATTAAAATGAGGGTAAAGTATTGTGGTGTATACAATTAATTTTGCCCATTGTTTGAAGAAGAATTCTCTTGCCAGTCCTTTTACATAAATAATAAATATGTTTTGGAAATGTTGATCTAAACTAATTCCTAAGTGTTTGATTCAACTTCCAAATTAAACTCTTGTTTTATTAAATTGCATAAACCGGTGATCATTTATATATTTTTCGTATTACTAGCTGTGTAAATGGCATTTCTTGACATCTGTCAGTGTTATGAAAGTGTCACTTACAGCCCATGGGAAAAAAAGAACAAAATTTACTTTTATGCCCTAGGGCAGATAAGTGAAGTAATAAGAAAGTTGAATAATAATGAAATTCTGGCACCAACGAAGCACACGCATTTTTGGATGCCTCCTGAATGTCGATACTTTCATCAGAATCCATATTTTTCTTGCAAAAAGTCACATAAATAACTTGAACGGCAGAAATTATTATGAAGTTATAAATTTGACAACTTATTGACAGTCACCATAGCAACTAGAAAGTGTTCATAGCATACTCACTCCAATTAGAGTCTTAGCCAACTAATAAATGAGTCCGACAAATCTTGAAATATGAATTTATGATTTTGAATTAATTTTCTTAAAAATTGTAATATTGCTAGCAGTACGAAAAACGTCGTATGCACCTCGGCTTGTATAGTGTATTTGCAAGCCTTGGTACATAATAACTATTTCGCTATTAGTTTTAGTTCCAAGAACCATAACATTTAATTTTTTAATTTATTAACTTTCAGTTCATTTGCACATAACCATTTATTTATATCGCAATACAAAGCTTTTTATTAAGTATATCCATGATTTCAATATGATTTTTTCCGCATACAAAAAGTAACATATCATCGCCAAGAACGTATATATGAATTTTCTTGGACATAATTCATCATTTACATATACAGCGTTTCCTCCGATTGAGTTCGCTATAGGTGAAATGGACAAAAAATTTTCGAATTTTTTTTTCATATTTGGAGGTTCACCCCCGCTTGTCTAAAAAGTAATTTTGGGTGTACTTTTGTTTTTTTTAAATCATGTAGGCCATGACAGTTAAGCAAAAACGAATTTCATGTTAGGTAAAATACCTTTTCTGTAAAAGATACAGGAAAATGTCATTAAGGAAAGTTATTCAGATTAAAAAGTTATAGTCCTATACTTTCAAGAACATACGCCTACTTTGATGATTTTGATTTTTTCAATATAATTGCATTTTACGAAAAAAAAATAGTATGCCAGTTTACTAACGTGTCTGATTTAGTACATAATGGAGTAAACACTTTAGTAAACCGGCAACATTTTTTTTTCGTAAAATGCGAGTTAAAATGAAATTATATTAAAAAAATCAAAATCATCAAAGTAGGCGTATGTTCTTGAAATTTTGCATAGGACTATAACTTTTTAATCTGAATAACTTTCCTTAATGACATTTTGCTGCATCTTTTACAGAAAAGGTATTAACATGAAATTCATCTTTGTTTAACTGTCATGGATTACATGATTAAAAAAAAAAAAACAAAAGTACACCCAAAATTACTTTTTAGATAAGCAAAAATATGAAAAAAAATTCGAAATTTTTTGTCCATTTCACCTATAGCGAACTCAATCGGAGGACACGCTGTAGATTAGATAAAACCAACTACTCCCCCGCCATATGGACTAACAGTTTTAGTGAATGTCTTACTGTTCAATTTAGTTTCATGGTACCTAATTTCTAAATAATGTTCATGTTAATGCTGTTTGTCACACTATACTTAACTAACTAACCTACAGCAAGAGTTTCAAATTCTCTAGGTCTACTAACACTTCTAACTACATTACCGTCATTTATTTGTTTCCACTAATAGACCACAAGCCCATGCTAAATTTTTAGGGGGTCATATGACACCTCTTGAAAAGGTATAATTTTTGTAGTCCTACAGAAATAAATGCCGTACATTTTAGGTGGGACATGTTAAAGCCGCGGAAAAGTGAAAATCGTAACCCACGGGGGTTGCATTTTTTCAAACGATCTTGTACGGCTTACGTTTATTTGGACTGTATTTATATCTGCGATTCTTAAAAAGAGAATGCCGTACAAAAATAATGGGACAGAAGTACAGGAATAATTTTCGTTTTCCGAAAAGTGACCTCTATGTACTAAGGTGATACGATACCGTACGGCTTTTATAAAATTCAATTTTTATATTAACAAGGATGAACTTTTTTGCTATGCCGTACAAATCAGTTGGACATGGGGTGGCCAACGCGAGATCAACCCCCTTTCTAGACCTCTATTAAGGGTGGTGATTTGATACCATATAAAGCTTGATTATTTTAATACTATTTCATATAATAATAATTTTTATTACCATGCCGTACATTTTACACGTGTCTGGAAAATTGAATTTTCCGTCCCAGAGTAAGCTTTTCTGAATAAAAAATTATTATAAGAATTTATTACATTCGAGCAATTCGTGATATTGTAATTATTCGAAACCAATAATTCAAAATTAATGGCCCTGAAACGCAAAGGATTTTCCTAAAATTTTCCGCTGTATTATGTCGAAACAGTGCGTAAATAAATTATACTTTATAAAAATGAATATTTATCAAAAGATGTAATAGAAAAGCTGAAAAATATTATTTTCTATTAGCCGAAGAGTGAGACAGAGGCGGATCTAAGGTAAAAGGCTTAGGTGGCAAACGCTATGAAGGACCTATTTTTTCGGATGATAACCTATATATAATCCACAGTATAAGGGCCCTGAGGTGGCATTTGCGAAACCCCCAAATTCGACACATGCTATACAACTCTCGAACATATAAAAACAGATAGTTGATTCTTATGTAAAAACATCTCAGAAAACATATTTTTTCTTCAAGCGTATTAAAATGTTTAAATTATGTCACCAAAAACAGAAGTAGAAGTAGGACATTGTTTTACTAGTAACAAAATGTTAGTACCGAACGCCACCGTAGTGGACATTGTTTTACTAGTAACATAATGTTAGTTCCGAAAGCGCCGCCGTAGTGGGTATTGTTTTACTAGTAACATAATGTTAATACCGAAAGCCACCGGTGGCGCGCTATCCATTAGCCACTTGTCATATTGTGTCAACATGTAAGACTGTAGTTTGAATATTTGTACATTTATGAAAATAAATGAATTTTTGCATTTTAATACGCTTGAAGAAAAAATAGTATATATTACACGGAGTAGAACGCCTTTTTTTGTGTTTCGCCCAGTTTGCGGCTTCGGCTTCGCCTCAGCCGCAAATCCTGGGCTCAACACAAAAAAAGAGTGCGTTCTACTCCTAGTAATATAATATACTATTTGAGGTCGCGTTTTGTTTTGGTATTACGAAATGGGAAAAAAATTACACTTTTTCATACTTTTCATGAAAATCGCTATTTTCGCATTTTTAATATTCCCACTCTATATCTGTTATTCGTTGTCATAAAAATTTGATATTTTAGTATTGCAATACTCAAACATTTCGTTTTCCAACGGTGTATGCAAAAACAATATATGTTTTGATGTGACTGTAGTGGAAGTATGGTAATGACAAAAATTTTTTTTTTAATTTTTATTGTTCAAATAGGCTTAGAATGTCATGAAACGTCGAGATTTTAAGTTTGAGAGAAAAAAAATTTCTGTCTGCCTGTCGGTCTGTAACTTTTTTTTTGTGCGCACGTTTACTCTGAAACTGTTTGAGATATTGACTTGAAATTTGGTACACATATGTACTTTAACGAGATCTAGAACTAGATTATATTTTCGTCTTGTTCCGTCAAAGGGTTGGGGCGTAAATTGGGGTAAATTTGAGGTAAATAGGTAAACCAAGCAGGTAAGAGTGCATAAAATTGGTATTTAGTATATACAAGAGAAGCTAAGGTCAAAAAAATTTTGGCATTAGCCACCCCCGATTATGATATATGCTAAAAATGTTTACATTACAAAGACTGTAACACAATTTTTTCATAAGGTTTCCAAATAAGTTAACCCGAAAAGAAAATTTTGGGTAATTTGTACACATTTTTTATAATTAATTACGTTATATTGTATTTTAAAGTTTAAAAGTGATATATACCAAATTCTTACTTTACTTCAAGAAAAATTCGTTTCTGAAAAATATATTTGGTTCTGGTATTTTATTGCGGCCCATCTAAAATATACGGCATTGTGATTGTTTATCAACTTTTGCTATTTTCAATGATATTTTGCAAACGCCGTACGGTATCTAATAACCATTAAGGGTCGTGTAAATCGCATGAATAACGTAATCTAATGTCTAAAATCCCAACAATGAAAATGTACGGCATGGACACATTTGTATTCTTTTATAGTTAAGGAAAGGAAAAACGATGTAAAGTTGAAAATATATCCATTGTATTAAAAAATAGAGGATTTTTAATTTGCATAATTTTTAAAAAATTTCACTTTTGAAATTTTCTAATTTTATTATTGTTCATTATTTTTTGTACGGCTACTAAATAAAATACAAATTCTAACCTATATTAATCCAAAAAATAAATAGCCGTACAGTATCAAATAATCTTACCCTAGAAAACGTGGGTTTTTCCCTTTCTCGGGGGTGATTTTTTTATTTACATTGAAAATACCCATTCTTTTTAGAGATTTTTTTAAAGATTTTAAATGTCGCATAATATTTTGGAATTGATGCCGTACAGGATCAAATGACCACCCTTAACAGAGGTCTAGGAAAGGGGTTGATCTCGCGTTGGCCACCCCATGGTCCAACTGATTTGTACGGCATAGCAAAAAAGTTCATCCTTGTTAATATAAAAATCAAATTTCATAAAAGCCGTACGGTATCGTATCACCTTAGTGCATAGAGGTCACTTTTCGGCAAACGAAAATTATTCCTGTACTTCTCTCTCATTATTTTTGTACGGCATTCTCTTTTAAGAGTCACAGATATAAATACAGTCCAAATAAACGTAAGCCGTACAGGATCGTTTGAAAAAATGCAACCCCCGTGGGTTACGATTTTCATTTTTCTGCGGCTTTCCCATGTCCTACCTAAAATGTACGGCATGGGGCTCAAAGTGATTTATTTCTGTAGGACTACAAAAATTATACCTTTTCAAGCGGTATCATATGACCCCTAAAAAATTAGCATGGGCTTGTGGTCTATAAGTACCTGAATCCTGAATCCGTCGGTTTATTTTTTCTTTTTAATAGTTTAATCAGGTTACGTTCTTTAAAATATTGTCTAATGCCCAGCCGCGCTTTTTAAATTCAGGCCGGAAGACTTGCGACTCCCTCTCTCTTGCCCTATACCCTGCACTAACAAGATGTGCTTTGGCACCATCTTAAATTTTTTTCAACGACCTTTTTCAAACCCTTAAGTGGATATTGCAGTTGAAAGGTTAATATAATTAATTTAGTATTTCGTAATTTTAGAGATAACTTTCGTTTTTGTTGTATTGTTTTTAGACGTACCTGATTGAAAACTTTGCTTAAAATTTTTGATAGTGAAATTTGGTTGGAACAAATTTATGATTGAAAACTTTTCGTGGGAATAAATTTTTAGTTGAAAACTTTCATTGGAATTTTTTATTGGGAAATTTTTCTTGGAATTGATTTTTATGGAGTAAATTAGGATTTAATTTATTGAAAATAAAATTTTGCGATTTTCTTTGTATATTGTTTAAAATTAGAAATAAGAAAATAGAAAAAAAATTATAAAGTTTTGCCACCTGGGGATTAAACTTGTCAAGGGATGTACTTTCAAAATAAAAAAAGTTCTCAAGCAACAAGTGGGAGCTTCATCCCTAAAACCCATCCCTAAATTGCAATTCGGTAGTTTTTTGAGTTTTTAGCTTTATAGAGCTCCAATATAAACCTTTCCCCAGCTTGCTCAATTTCTATTGGAGTTGATTTAACAAATAGATGTACAAACTGTTGTTTGCCCTGTTTAATACCGGCCGCCTAGAATTATAAGTGATACATTATATACCATGTTCGTGAATCTCTGTTAATGCAACCTCTAACTTCAATAGTTGATTTCTCGAAAACCTCTGTTCTAAACAATTTAGGTAATAAATACTTTTTTATGCAGAATTTTACTGGGAACATTTTTTATAAGTATAATTTTTTTTGTAGTACAAACGGTTTTTCAGAAAAACGCAGAAAACTACCGAATTGCACTTTAGGGGTGGGTTTTAGGGATGAAGCTCCCACTTGTTGCTTGAGAGCTTTTTTTATTTTGAAAGTACATCCCTTGACAAGTTTAATCCCCAAGCGGCAAAACTTTATAATTTTTTTTTCTATTGGGCTATTTTTAAGCTAATATGAATGGTCTATATTGAAAAATCAGCCTCATCTCATTGCTATGTCGAAGTGTTTTATCCACCATTAAATTAAATATACTGTTTACCACCTCGCGGAAGATTATTTTGGATATTTTTTATGGACTATCCACACCGCTGCAAAAACTTCGAGAAGCGACCCTAGTGGCGGCCAGGACAACTTACCATCTTCCGGATCGGCGTAAATCAGCTGTCAACAATCAGCATATTTTGACACCCAGCGTGAAACGTGATAAGGAAGATTTGTTTACAACTTCATATTTGGTGATTTTACTACTGTTTTTTTTTTTTTTTTTTTTTTGATAAATGCCTCTAGTATCCTGTTACAGGACACTACAGGTCAAACAACTGCAATCTGTCATTACAGTAGTGACAGATTGCAATTGCTTTCTGAGATAAGTATTCACCTGCTTTTAGCGTACATTTATTAAAAAGTTCCAATACGTACAAAACAAAAATAAAATAAAAAATGTCAGTTTTTTAGAGGATAAAGGGGGTGGTAGAGGGAAATTTTTTTGTCCAAAATTAGCTTCCGCGCGTCAAAATACTTCAGAAAAATTAGATGTGACCTTTAGGACAATATCTTTTTTTGCCCTTTTTAGGGGATGAAAAATTGACGCGATAGAAATTTTTTTGTCCAAAATTGACTTCAGCGGCTCAAAATACTGCAGAAAAGTTAGATTAGAACCTTAGGACAAGACATTTTTTTTGTAGACCAGTATTATTAATTATTATTTACGTGTGGTGACGGGTAAAGTTCTCCGATGGTCCGGGGGGGGGGGAGGGGGGCGACGGCCCCCAGCGCCCCTCTCTGGATCCGCCACTGAATGTTATAGAGCTTTCTAATAGTAATTAGCTGCCTTGGGCAGGATATTTGTTACACAATTTACTTAAATTGGATGTAAAGCAAGAGTGTGTTTGCTGTTTCTTGTATACTTCGAGTCATTTTTCCTTTATACTTTAAATGTTACTAATTTTATAGTTTATAGTTCATTTGGGCTGCAGGCCTGTGGTTTAGTGCCATTATGTGAATAGTTATCCACATCACCGTGTGGTTAAGGTGTTATGTTTGATACTATCATAACACCGAGGGGTTAGAGTACTGCCTTATGCAGCTACCTCCTGGCGTGGTCTAAATTTATAGTAATTATCTTTTGGTTGTTATCAATGTATCTTTTATGTATAGAATTTGACATGTGATATCACCTTTTGCGCTTTGGGCCTTTTTTTCTTGTTGATATGTTTTAGATAAGTATTCATCTTTTTGGCTTAACTATATAGTGATAATTTGATTTTTTTTGTCATATAGTTATATAGAGTATGTTAAGCAACTAGCTGTTCACTTTCCTTACACTACTTAGTAGTTACTTCGAAGCAGCATTTTGATATCGTTACATCTAGTACTTACAACACATTTTATTGCCGTGATAATTTTGTTTTACTACCTAAATTTTGTAAATTTTATCTTAACTTTATTAATTTTTTTTACAGTAACGTAACAGATATATAAGGAACTTTTACCTATTGAAATTTCAGCTTGAATAATATGTTGTCGGGTAATAGTGTTTATTTAACTCGATGACATTTTTTTAATTTTTACTCTAAATAAATTTCTGTAATTTTGCCGTGAAGTGGACTAATATAAGTGAAATATTTATTTCACTGCCACAGCTATTTGTTAGTACGAATTCATTTTGCTTCTTCTATCATCCTGTTTTTGTATCCATATTTTTTGCACGATCGAGCTTTTTTGTTTATTTACAAGATCTGTTTCCAAGACGGTAAGTTATGTTTACTAGTTGCTAGGCATAACACGTCGGTAAGTGATTTAATTACCGACGTCTGAACGGTAAGTAAAATTAATATAGTATATATATCACAAAAATAAGAACAAAAAATAAGGAAATTTCTATTTATTTAAAGAACGAACATTATTTAAATAATAAACATATAAAAAACACAAATATTATTTAGAAACATTACAATTGAATGTACAATTGGTACAATTATTAATTGTAATGCCGCTCGTACTTGCCGTGTTGGTTTTCAGCGTATTCAGCGAAACTTCAATACTGGAAAACGAGGCACTATTGTGTAGAATTTTGTCGGCAAATTCGATTTTATTCTGCAGAAAATCTTCCACATAGCTCTCTGCTACCGAAGAAGATCTCCACCTCCCGTGTCTTCTGGCCCTAATATGTCAACAATGTTGCCGAGGTCCTTCTAAAATAATGGCCAGCATAACATTCAGGGTGCTCTAATTTCAGATATTTGGCATTTTTTGATGGCCAACTTCCAATAGTCCCCCTTCCCACCACCTGCGTACTGCATTTTCCACGTCGATAATTTAAAAATAAATGTTTGCTTTTCGTATGAGTTAGTTGGGGCTCACTGTATTTTCTCAAAAAAATCTACGTAGTGGATTTCTTCATCTATTTTATTTGTTACGGTAAAAGACCGTTGTATATTGGTTTTCGTATTTGGAATTTTTACAATGACATATTCTTGATGATCTTCTATGCCATCTATCGTCATGCTATATAATTCGTCCCTACTACATGCCCCTGCTATTCCTAGGATCAGTCCTACCTAAAAATACAAATATATTTAACTTTTGTTGTCATATAATACTAGTATAATCATAAATACCTTAAGGATTAGAAATTCATCATCGGATGATTCATTTAAAAACTGTTTAACGTCTTCTTTGGTAAATACACTAGCTTTCTGAGGTCTGTGTCCAATATTTTTCCTTTTCAGATAATCAATCGAGGTAGAAAATTTTGAAATATCAATAGCATCTTTAAGGAAAGTTGTGCTTTTTAACAATGAATATTCCGCCCAGAGACTACCAGGCGATTTTAATGCATTATTCCGATGAACAAAATACACCAAAAACACTTTTTTATTGATGCTAGCACCACCCTTCTCCTCACACCATTTTTTGAACATTTTATAGACTTTTTCATAGCAATCCTTGGATTTTTCTGGAATTATTGCTGCACATCCGATCTCCCATGCATTTTCTATTTCACTATTGCCTTCGGAATCACTCACCTACACCTACACTTACACCTAGAACATATAGCACAGCCGTCTAATTTTATAATAAAATAAAAATATCACATTTGACAAATTGGACTTACCACGAAAAATAAACGTCACTTTTGACTTTTTGTTTATTTCTTAGAAATTAACTCATTTTAATTGTGTAATTCAATACGATCGTGCAAAAAACAGTATGAGCATCACGAACGTTAAGGGTTGTACCGGTCTCCGGAAAAATTAGAGGCTTCGCTTGCGCTCAGCCTCCAAACATTTCCCTGGTCCGGTAAACATCCCTACTCAATAAACTATTGTAATCAAAATTGTTTAGCTTTTCTAGCATTTGCTTGCACTACCGAACTAACCTAACCTTAGTTTTACTTATTTCTTATATTAACCACATTAGTTTATACTTATATATTTTTATCATCGATATTAAATCGATATTGTTATTTATCTTGTGCTTGGTCTGGTTTACTTTGAGGTGGACCTAATCGGCCTGTTTAACATCACCGGTCACCCCATGGGAAATCTTATTTTTTGTATCTTTTTATGTTAACTTTCATTATAGAGTACCTTAGAGCTATTTTTACATAGTATTCACAATTTATATTTTCCGTATTCTTGTATTTACGAAGTTATTTGCAAAAAACATTTTTTTTTCTTAACCCCTTTTGAGCCACGCAAACTTTTTTATTTCAATCAAGGTACTAAAAACTACTAGCATGTGCAATATCAGCTCGTCTCTAGTTCGACTTTAGGCTGGTAGTGAACCTTATTAATACCAACATTTTCATTATTGATAACTTAGATGGAATAGGAATTTTAAAAAATCGCTTCATTAAATAACAGTTCCAGCAGTATACCCGTTAAAAAAAATAATAAAGAGCAAATTTGTGGTTAGTTGCTTTGTTTATATATAAACGAAAACGCTAGCATAGCTTCTATAGCGTACTTTAGCGGCGCGGCTTCAAGATCCACTTCTGCAAATTCATTTTTAATTAAATTTTCTCGCTTTGTGGTTTGGATTCGGTTATAGATTATATATTGTAGGGTCTTGTTATCTTTAGTTTACTTTGTATTAAGTTAACAAAGAATATTTTATATATTTTCACAATCTAGTTTTTATAAGTCTTATTTTTCAGTAAAAAAAAAGTTAATATGTTACTGAGTTCGGGACCAGCAATGTCATTTTTGCAAAAAACTTTTATGAATTATTAACATAATTATATCAGAACTACGTCATTTATTAGATTTGAAATGAGGCTTCAAGAAGGCAGTGGTGATTTTGATAATTTCTTGTCATCTGAGAATTTTGAATCGGTGTATACTTTTCTCAAACAGGAAAGGTGAATATCAAAATTGGAAAACAGTTAGTTTGAGAGAATAGTTAGCTTTAACCTTACGTTTTTACGTCCACATCGCGCATCAAGGAAGTACAGTAATTGTAAAAAAAATGATTTTATTTTTGTTCAAATAGACTCAGAACGTCGTGAAATGTCGAAATTTTAATTTGAGCAAAAAAAAATATGTCTGTAAATTTTTTATGCGCACGATTATTCTCGGACGGTTTGTGATATTGACTTGAAATTTGGTACACCTATATACAGCGTGTCCAGCCGGGAGCTTATACGATCCATATCTCGAAAACTACTGAACAAATTTTTGTAAATTTACGTATGTATAGTATAGAGCTTATGATCTTTCCAACTAATATATTTTGACAGTTCTATCACTTCCGGTTATACCGGAAGTAGATGTCAACTTTGTTATTTTAAATGGAACACCCATATTTTTATCATTGGAATTGATAGACTACAAAATTTTAAAGACACTTTCTATAACAAACCTTGTACCTAAAATTTATAATTTTCGAGATATTAATTTTTTTATCAAAAAATTGACACCTTCAGACCCCCAAAGAAATTCTACCTGTGAATAACCCATACAAGAATCTAAATATCTTTTACTGTGGAAGTAATCAGCATAGTCGTATATTTAAAAGCAAAATTGAAAACATTTAAATATTGTACAGGGCGAGTACAAAAGTGGTCACAACTTTCCATTCAGAAACATCAAATATCTTAATTCTTTTAAATGGAAAACCCCATTTTTTTTATTTTATCAAATTCTAAAAATATGGATAGTTTACATTTACTTCCCTATACCTAACTACGACGGTTTTTAAGATATTCACGAAAGTTCAATTCTTTTGTAAGAATTCTTTATTTAACTAACTCTAAGAGGGCCATGTAAACGATTGTCAGAAGAAATAGCATCAGAGCTGTCAAATTAGTTTCTAGAGCACCACCTCACGGACGAATGATCGTAAATACATTTTTGACGGAAAATTTTGAAGACCAGTGGATTGCTAACAGAGGTCCATTTCTTTGGCCACCAAGGTCTCCAGACCTAACAATATTTGATTTATATAAGGAAGTGTTTGCAACTGCAATAACTACAAAAGGTGAATGTCAAGAACGAGTGCGCGCTGCTTTTCAGTCCTTACGACCAGATATGATTCAAAAAGCGGCTGCAGACGCAGTACTTCGCAGACGCGAAAAATGTTTAGACGCCAACGGTGGTGTATTTGAACAACTACTAATTTATTTTTAATTTTGTTGTTAGCTGTTGCAAAATAATTTCCATTGTTATTTGTCTTGAATTGTCTCTCTCTTGTTTAGGTTTAAAACAACACATTTTTTTGCAATTTTCAGTCAAGCTGTTTAATGATTACGTGATGGTTTATCACAATATCTAAAACTAAAAAAATTAAAATGTTACAAGGTTAAATAAAGAATTCTTACAAAATAATTGTTTTTTCTGAACTTTCGTGAATATCTTAAAAACCGTCGTAGTTAGGTATAGGGAAGTAAATGTAAACTATCCATATATTTGGTCGTAGAATTTGACAAAATAAAAAAATATGGGGGTTTCCATTTGAAAAATTGAAGATATTTGATGTTTCTGAATGGAAAGTTGTGACCACTTTTGTACTCACCCTGTACAATATTTAGATGTTTTTAATTTTTTTTAAATAACATACGACTATGCTGATTACTTGCGCAGTAAAAGATATTTAGATTCTTGTAAAATTAATATCTCGAAAACTATAAATTTTAGGTACCAGGTTTGTTACACAAAGTGACCTTAAAATGTCGTAATCTATCAATTTCGATAATAAAAATATGGGTGTTCCATTTAAAATAACAAAGTTGACTACTTCCCGTATAACCGGGAGTGATAGAACTGTCAAAATATTTTAGTTAGAAAGATCATAAGCTCCCGGCTGGACACGCTGTATTGTAGCGAGATCTGGAACTATTATATAGGTACTTATATTTTTATTATATTCCATTGAAAGGAAAATGGGGCAAATAAATAAAACAGACAAGCAAGTAAGAGTCCATAAAATTGGGATATAGTGTATGTACAAGAAGCCAAGGTCTTAATTTTTTTTGGCGTAAGCCACCCACGTTCACTCCCATTATCACCTCCATCCCATTATTAGAGGGGGTGGAAAAAATTAAATTTGATTTAGTGTGTGTACAAGAACCAAAAGCCTCAAAATTTGTTTCGACATCAGCCAACCCGATTACCACCCTCACTCCATTAGTAAAGGGGGTAAACAAATACAATTGTGACTAAGTGCGTGTTATAAGAACCAAAGGCCTCAATTTGTTTTTAGCATCAGCCTCTCCCACTACCACATCCACTGGAAATTTGGATGTGGAAGTAGTGATTTTTAGAGAGACTGTAAACCTCCGCATAGAGAGAGGGGAGTGTGGTGGTAAACTATCAATTTTTTTGTCTTACGTCAGGCATGTTAAGATGCAATTTTTGAACTATCATTTCCTAAACATTTACATCTTTTATTTTTTGTAAAATGGGACGGATACCTACTTCGAATTCCAAGAAGTGGTATTTTTTGTTTTAAGCAGCTCAAAACTTACTATTGAAAATGGAAATATTCAAACATTTGGTCTGTATTATTCGTCCATTATACGTAGAAAACTCTGCTTTGGTGAAAGTCGAAAACATCAACTTTGACAAATGTTAGTTGGCAAAGGCGTCGTGCAGGGCCGTGTTTTACCACCAATGCTCAAATCATAATCTGCATAAGAAGCTATTCAGTCTATACAGTTATAGCCAACTATCGTAAAGTATTTATTGAATCATTTTTCGGTACCAGCGTTACATTCTATAAATCATTGATAAACCCAAGAATGCATATCCCGCAAGTTGTTTTAACCAATAAGTGCTATGCGTATATCGTTAATACATTGATCAACTTATTATATTTTTTTGTGGTTAATATTTTGTAATAAACAATTTACCAATAGTAAAAGAGAGATACTATAATATTACATACTAATAAAAAATGTGATGAATTTCACTCAACAAATTAACATTAATACATCATATAAAAATAAATGATTTTGTGCAGCATATTTGAATATGAATGAATGAATGATCTACTGGCACATTGAAGCATTAGGCTATTACAGTGCTGCTACCCGAATATAAGTTTACGTTGTATGTTTACTAAATTTGCACCGTTCTCTAAGAATTTTATTCATTGTTCCGTTTTTGAATAAGAGCGAGTTAAACGAGAAAATAATTGTTTTACTTTATTTTTAATTATTTATATTATTATACGCGGAGAACGAGGGAAATGATCCGCGAAAATTAGTGATGGTGTTAAATAACACAGCCACACAAAAAAAAAGTGGTCTGGCCTGCGGACCATACCAGTATATCCTTATGTATTTTGACCCTCTAAAACCGAATCCAAAGTCAGAATTGTCAGATCGCTTGTTTTTCACCCTGAATCCCAAAAAATCACGCCCTCCCCCCAAAAAATGGTCTGGCCTGCGGACCAGATCCATGTATTCTTATATATTTGGACCCGCTGAAACCGAATCCGAAGTCAAAATTGTCAGATTGGTTCGTTTTTCACCCCCAACCCCAGAAAAAAACACCCACTCCAAAGATGATCTGTCCGGAGGACCATACAAGTGGTACTGTATCCTTATGTATTTGGTAAGCATACACTGGTCTGGTCCACTTTTTTTTGTTTTGGGGGTGTTTCTTGGGGTTGAAAAACGACCGAATGTGACAATTTTGACTTCAGATTCGGTTTCAGAGGGTCAAAATACATACGGATACACTGATCTGGACCACAGACCAGACCACTTTTTTTGTATTGAGGGTGTTTTTTGGGATTGGGGGTGAAAAACGAGCGAATCTGACAATTCTGACTTCGGATTCGGTTTCAGAGGATCCAAATACATAAGGATACATTGATATGGTCCGCAGGTCAGACCACTAAAAAGTGGTCCCCACCCCCAAAAGGGGGGGGGGTGTTTTTTTGGTGTAAGGGTGAGAAAAGAAGTAATCTGACAATTCTGACTTCGGATTCGGTTTCAGCGGGTCCAAATACATAAGGATAAACTAATATGGTCCGCAGGCCAGACTACTTTTTTTTGTTTTAGGGGTATTTTATGGGGTCAGAGGTGAAAAACAAGCAAATCTGACAATTCTGACTTCAGATTCGGTTTCAGAGGGTCAAAATACATAAGGATACACTGGTATGGTCCGCAGACCAGACCATTTTTTTGGGGGGGTATTTTTTTGGGGTTAGGAGAAAAAAGAAGTAATCTGACAATTCTGACTTCGGATTCGGTTTCAGCGGGTCCAAATACATAAGGATACACTGGTCTGGTCTGCAGGCCAGACCACTTTTTTTTTTGTGCGGCTGTGTAATTATTTATAATAATTAAAGTATTCTATGAATCATTAATAAATAGAATATAAATAGAATATCAAAACAAATATCAAAATCATCTTGTAGTTTCAGGCGCGTGCTTGGACGATTTTGGGCCCCGGGAAAATACCTCAGCAAGGGCCCCAGGCAGAAATCAAAAAAAAATTTCTACCCTGCAAAATAAAAATTATTCAACAGGGAAGGCCCCTTCATGAGGGGCCCCTTTATCGAGGGCCTACCGGGAATCTCCCGGTATCCCGGTGGACCAGCACGCGCCTGTGTAGTTTGGAAATAAATTTTTCAGGAAGGTTCACTTTGTGCTACGCTGTATGTCGTCTATCTATAAAAGATTGCCTAAGTTTATCATTTATTGTTTAGTTCTTATTTTCCCTTTGTATATAATGTAGTTTCACCTCATCAAAGGGAATACGTTTTTATAAGATATTTTGCGGCATTATATTCATTAACCGTAATATCTTCCAGCTGACCATTTAAAACCAGTATAATCTCGTATCATTATGAGCCCCATTAACCAGTCCATTCGAGTGAAAAAACAGCTTTTAAAGTTATCCGATAAATCAAAGTAGCCTCTGTTATATTCGAGTTGATAAAGAGCAGTCGTCACGATGCCGGAAATTGTTACATTATTGTGTTAGTGACTTCAGATGATGCTGATGCAGAGCTGGGTTTAACTATCGGACACCCGAAATACAGAATAAAATAATTCGATACTTGCAATTTTCAGTGGTAATATAACAAGTGCAATAAAAATGATCGACGATTTTTGGAGGATATGCCCTAATGCACGAGTGCCTTTTTCAGTTTAACTTACATGAGTGAAGATTTGACCAAAAATATAGATTCATTTTAACTGTATGAGTTATGTTTCATAAGAAAATTTCACGAATAAATCAAATCTTTTGGCGAATCCCATATATCTAAAATATGTTACTGTTAGTTGTGATCACGTTGTCCCTTGTTTAATGATTACATAAATATTTAAAATCGCGTTTTTATTTTTTTAAAAAACCTGATAATTTTGCAAAATCATCAGTTTTTTTTTTAAGAAATAAAAACGCAAGTCTTTTGTAAGAAACATATGTACTACTGTTCCAACTCAATAGAGCCAAGTTGCTGTTAATTCCCACCAAGTTGATAACTGAGATTGTAAGATATAGTTTTAGGTAACAAGTGGTTTTATTTGTACTAGATCAATTTACCAGTGAAGAGGCAAATATATCACAATTAATCGATTGAAATGTTACATTCCTTGAGGCTCACCTTGCATTTTGGGTAGGACAAGGTTTTTTTCATAGCTTTTTTTTTGGGGGGGGGGAGTTTAAAATTGAGTATACAGGGTTGGCGGCCACCCCATTTAGCTGCCATCTTGAAAAAAAGCTAACAGTTTTTTACCTATTTTTCCGTTACGATACATCTTACAAACATTTGTAGAAAGGTTTTAACCTCCCCACAATAAAATTGTGGGAGGTTACTACAATTAGTCCAAAATCGAAAATTGAGATGACATCAAATCTTTACGTTTTGAGGTCCCAGGAACCGAAAAAAGTTGTTTTTGAAAAATGTCTGTGTGTGTGTATGTATGTTAGCACGATAGCGGCGAAGCTACTAAACGGATTTGGATGAAACTTTGCATGAGGGTTTCTTTAGTGCTTCCAGAAGATCTGAAAAGGTTTTGGTTGAGATCGGATTACGTTTAGTGCCGTTTTGGCACAACAAGTTCTTTATTTTATGATAACTTACAATTTGTAATTGAACCATTGAAAAGTAGTAAAAATTCCGATTTCAACGATATATCACACTTGCACTTTTTCGATTTGGTTTCCGTGAAAAAAATTTCACTTGTTTTGTCCTCAAAGTAGTGCAATGTACAGGGTGATATTCTAATAATGACAGAGGTGTTCAGTGATTTCGGCTGATAACTCGGGAACGGTTGAAGATATCGAACTGAAATTTGAAACGTAGGTATAAATATTGTAGACGGACGGATTACGAGTGAATTAATAATACACCTACGTCACATGACGTCACAAATAAGAAAAATTCTTAGAAACTGGTGCAGATATCGACTTAATTATTGGAAACATCCAATTAAAGTTTGAAACGTAGGTGGAAATATTGTAGATGGATGGAATACGAGTGAATTAAAAATACACCTACGTTCTGATGACGTCGTAAAAGCATAAAATTCTTATAACAGGCGAACTGATGATATCAAAAAAATATTTCTACAAGACGTCACGAAATTTTTTTTTTAATTTCCAAGAAATATCAACTTTTCGGAGAAATGTCACTTTTCAGAAAAATGTCAGATTTTTAAAAAATGTCAAATTTTCGGAGAAATGTCACTTTTCAGAAAAATGTCAAATTTTCGAAAAAATGTTAAGTTTTCAGGGAAATGTCACTTTTCAGAAATATGTCAAATTTTCAGAAAAATGTCACTTTTCAGAAAAATGTCAAATTTTCGAAAAAACGTCAAATTTTCGAAGAAATGTCACCTTTCAGAAAAATGCCAAATGTTTGAAAATTGTCAAATTTTCGGAGTAATGTCACTTCAGAAAAATGTCAAATTTTCGAAAAAATGTCAAATTTTCACTTTTTAGAAAAATGTCAAAAATTCAGGAAAATGTTAAAAATTCAGGAAAATGTCAAATTTTCGGAAAAATATCACTTTTCAGAAAAATGTCAAATTTTCAAAAAAAACGTCAAATTTTCGAAGAAATGTCACCTTTCAGAAAAATGTCACCTTTCAGATAAATGTCAAATGTTTGAAAATTGTCAAATTTTCGGAGTAATGTCACTTCAAAGAAATGTAAAATTTTCGAAAAAATGTCAAAGTTTCGGAGAAATGTCACTTCAGAAAAATGTCAAATTTTCGGAAAAATATTACTTTTCAGAAAAATGTCAAATTTTCAGAAAAATGTCAAATTTTATTAAATGGACTCAAAGGAAAATTCCCAAAAAATACTACGGGTCCATTTGTGGTATAAGTTCTCTGCTAGTGTGTTAAAGCGTGCAAACTGTATGCTGAGTATTTTTGACGTGTCAAGTGCATCGAGAGATTACAAGATTTTTCGACGTTTATAAAGCCCACGGATGGTGTGAGAGGCCATCCTGAACCGCTTACAAGCCCTACAAGTGTAAGCAACCCCACCGGAACGCTTTCGGTGAGTTTTTTCCAATAAAACTTTAAAAGTGACAATGACATTATATTTTAAAAACTATTTCCGCTACTTCCGGCATCGCGCCAGAAATTCTTCCGGCAACATAACCTAAAAACAATTTAAGACATTGGTACCAACCTAAACATTTTTCAAAAACCAAAGTCCCCAGAGAAACATTGGAACCAAAAATTTGACTGCTATCACTTCCCCGACCGATTTAGTGAAAAATTGGTCGAGGCCAAAAGATAAAACAAAATATACCAACTCAAACTTAAACGATCCACCATGAACACTACCCTGGCTACATCTGGCAGGGAAGCTGTCCACCAAGAGTTATATGGTTTTTTCCAAAGATGGCCATCCCTGCCATCCATCCCATTACCAACGAACAGGTTTTTTCGTTTAGTTGTTTCCCGTATCAATAATCAAAATTATTAAGTGCTCTTGCCTACGAACGTTTTTATAGAATTGTGTTTATTTTTATATTCATTTTAGGTCCATGTGGACACATAATATAATATTATATAATATATAATTTTAACCTAGTTT
The DNA here is from genome assembly GCA_936432065.2 of Rutpela maculata. Taxonomy (NCBI): domain Eukaryota; kingdom Metazoa; phylum Arthropoda; class Insecta; order Coleoptera; family Cerambycidae; genus Rutpela; species Rutpela maculata. The sequence goes on from OW386289.2 coordinate 30,582,507, forward strand.
TTAAGCCTGCCTACTTTTCTATTTTTCTCCAAGCCAAACCGGACCTACCCCGTCCAGCCTCACACTCGCCATGGCGGTGTTCACCGTGGTTGTCTGGCTGGCCCCGGGCTAGGATCCGATGAGGCATATATTTGTATTAAAAACATTGAATAAAATGTTAATGTTGTGCAGACTAAAAATTTAACACTCAAGTTCTTAGGTCCAAATCCCACCGAACGAAAGACTTTTTTCTGATTTAATAGGAAAAAATATTTCAACTTAATAAATATAATTAAATGACATCTTTCATATTGTTTAGTGCTCTTTTCGGCTTCAAAGATTCACCGGGTGGGGAGGTTCCAGCCGCTTCCAGTAGCTGCCGATTTTCGTTTAGAATCGAATTCTCTACAACTTTACTAGAGAAACTTTTTGTCGTAACTTGAATAATTAAAAAGTTATAAATAACCATTAGAAAATAGAAATTTGTCACAAATTTTCTTTTAAGCGCTAGAACTTTTTTTCTTCAATTTTAACAAAAACTACATTACGTTTTTTGTAAAGGATTTCATAACGAATAATTTTTATTTATACTTTATTTAATTTCCTTAATTCTGAAGGATTTTACAGCGCTGCGAAGGGATCAAAGTGTATAATAGTGTTCAGCGCGAAACGAATTTCTTTGGGGAGGGGCGACCCGATAAGTCAGCGGACGGGCCGAAACTTTCATTCTTCACCCATTGTGGTGAAAAAATTACTCTGTGAAGTCTAGCGCCTAGGGGGTCATCTGGGAGAAGTGGTGGGAGTTGAGGTTATGCCCACCTCTTCGTGTCGGTGTGCAATAGCCCCCCCTCCTCCCGCCGGTTCACGCACAGACCTACGGCGGCTACGGAGGCTGGTGGGTTGGCCCCCTCCATTATAAATTCGTATATTTATTTCAATATTATTTTATTGCTTTACATAATTCTTTTACAACTCATATCCACACCACCATTAGGGTAGGGGAACGTGAGCTAAAATCCACGCTGGACAGAAACTTGGATTTTTCGACCGGGGGATCGAATCGTACAGAGAATTCAGTCAAACACCCCTCCCTCCACCAGCCGCCCCTCCTTCCCCTGCCACGGGCATCACAGAGGAGGTTCCAGAACGCCAGACCGACTCACTGGACGAAGTACTTTGGTCCCGCAAAAATTTATATTGGGAGGGAGGCAAAACTCGCCGCCTCCCCCCCCCCCCCCCTTCAACCTCCGTAAAGAACTGATATCCCAAAAAAAACATTAAAAATGTAAAATTTTGATGTTGAAAGAAATGACATGTACATTTACTGATGTAAAACAATTAGAAGTCATATTATCTCCCATAAAAACATTCAAAGTATTAAATGGCGAGAAAGGTTAATCATAGAACAAAAGGAAGTGGTATCATATCAATCAATTAAGCTTAGTTGAGAAAACCGCACAGTTGTCAAATTATGGTGTATAAGTATCTAGTGCACAAAACACTGACGCGCCTCAATGCTCTCAACATCTCGTTTTTATGGTTAAAATTTTCTATACTATAAGAGCGGGATGTTGAGAACCTTGAATAACATCAGTGTTATGTGTCCTGAATTACACAGTATAAGCACTTCACTATTAAATTTTAGTTGCTTTATACGGTCAAGTACATTTTAAATACAAATTAAATGAAGGTAATCCTCGTAAAAAATATTTACAAACTAAGTTTGCATCTGTTGAATACCTATAAAATCCACTGATATATTCTTTAAAAAAATTATAAATAAATACTCGCTTCTTTGTCCTTGACCTTCAGTCGTGAAAACCGGCCCTGAGTCTGTCGGCTCTCAAAGTACCGTTCCCGTGAACTTTCAGAGGCCTTATATAATTCATTTTCACCTGTGACCCTCAATTAACAACTTCAGTTCCACAGGATATCTTAATTCTGCACGTATTTCATTACAAGCTGAAAACTTATGAATAAGATAAATTATGTACTATGGGTAAACGAGAAATATGGTAACATTGGATTCAGTGAATATTATTCCAGTAAAAGTTTCTAGTACCTATAATTAAAAATATTACTACGACATATGCATATTGCACCCCGCTGTTGGTGTACTGTATCCTCTCTCACTCTCAGCGCTCACTTTCGCTGAAAAAAAATCATTTTTAATTGGTTACTTCTGAAGGAAACGATTTTAGTTATGATTTTTTTGGAAAAAGAACATTCTACTGTAAAAAATTGTTCCATTTTTAGATTGCTTTGAACTTTTATTAAGTTCTAAAATTGCTATTGAGAATTGCCATACGTTCATGTCAGTTGGCCTGTACGTACGTACGGAAAACTTTACAGGTCGCAATCCTTAACGGATTCACTTGGATTTTTTTTAATTACTTCGTCTACTGTCAGAACAGAACGGAACCCATAATGATCCGTCGAATCATTTAATTATTATAAATAATTATTTAACATCGTCACAAGTTTTCACCGGCCATTCCTCTGGTTCTTGGCGTCTATTAGTAGTTATTTTACCGAGTTATAACTATGGACTTGTAAAGAAAATGTGTTAATATGAACGTCAAATTTTAACAAGTGTATATATGAATTTTTTTCTAAGAATTTGAGAACTTATGGGGGTAAATATAACAAGCGGGAAATAATAATTTTCTAAATAAATACCAAATATATCGAAAAGAAATAAAGATGAAATATGGAGCAATGGAGGCAATTTTTTTATTTGAAGCTTTTTTAGGGTTAACAGTTTTTGAGCAAAATGAACTTGCGAACAAATAAAGCAGAAAACGGTGTAAAGCTAGCCTCTACGTTTGTTATCAGAATGGTGTACTATTGAAATGCATTATTATCAGAGCTGGGCAAATATGTACTTACAAATACCTCATAAGTATTTAAATACTAGAAAGTATTTAAATACCGAGTATTTAAATACTTCTTGCAACAAGTATTTGTATTTATACTTGCAAATACTTTACCTCAAATATTTACTACTTAGTATTTGTGAAAATGATCCTAAAGTATTTATAAATACTTAAACTATTTAAATAACTGGGAAGTATTTAAATACTTCTGAAAAAGTATTTAAATCCTTTTCTGACAGTATTTAAATACTTTCAGAAGTATTTGAATCTCAAAAGTATTTAAATAAATACAACAAATATAATCAAATATACCAGGGAGATAGGCAGATACTCGTCAAGAATCAAGGCGTGTACTATACTACTATGTAGTTAATAAATACTTTGCATCATTCAGTCTTCAGTCATTCACATCTTAATAATTCCCAGAAAATTGGCCGAGAGCAGACATAGACAGTAAGTGTTAACTGTTAATGTAGTCAAATAGTCAAACATAGGGTGACCAGATTTTTGTGCTGGACACTTCTGCTGGGAAAATAATTGATGAGCGGGGGGAACAGAAATCCGAAAAATTATTACCTGATCACAACATTTTTTGATGACCGAGAGGAAAAATTTTTTGATCAAAGATAGTACTCCAAAATGCTGGACTGTCCAGCGAAATTCCGGACGTATGGTCACCCTAGTCAAACAGTATTTAATATAATAATGATAATGACAATAATCAGACTTCATTGATTTCTACAAAAATAGAAAATACAATTTGGCGAAGTAGCCCAGACGACAGAGAATATTTTATAGTGAAACCCACAAAAACTTGCAAACTAAATAATATTTTTTTAATGAGTTCGTGAAAGTCAGGGTAGAAAAAAACAAAAAATACAGGTGAATAGACCACGTATTTCTGAACAAAAGATATTCTGATAAAATTTATCTCTATAGCCACGGTATTCCTGGAAAAAAATAATGTAGTATCTTTGTCACTCTGCGCGGCCAAGCGCACGGTTAAATGCATACTGCGGAACCTCTAAACAGTCTTAGCAGTTGTAACGAGTAAAATAAAGCTTTCTTCTCTTTCTGATTACACGTTTTTAACATTTTTCTTAGTGAATAGGAGGATAAATAGTGAGTCTGGAGGGAAAATAATTATCAACGCATACACAGACACCACACATAGCCGCTGAATCGCTCGCATGAATTTTTACGTGCCTTTACTGTATTGTATTTATTACAGGTACACCTATCCACATTTCAGCTATATCCTATGGATTCCTTATACATTTGTTAATGTATTGGAAAAGTTCCAGAATTTATATTCAAAACAATCAAAGATATTTTCATAGTTATAAAGATAAGATCGTGAAAATCGCAATTTCTTATCGTGATCTGCTTGATTATACTTTCGAAAAAATGCATACAAGTAAACGAATTTGTGTTTGAACATTCGAAAAATATACATTTTTTTCCGAAATAGTGATATTTTATTTTTTCCAATAAGTCAAGTTCTCGGTAAGTTGCAGCCTTCATTATAGATATATTTTTCAAGAAAATCATCAAGCAATTAAATCAAAATGATTTGAAATGTACTTTCTTTTATCCACGTTACTACAATTTAATAAACCATAATAACCATGAAGTGTACATACTTTTTAACAGATCTCAATGAAGAAAGAATTTTTTTGAAGGGGCTTTTACTTTTTTCTATATTTTTTATTGCGACGATTGAGTTCGGACGTGATAATATATATAAGTATATTTTTCCCATCCACCCTTTGCTTGTATTGTTTAAAACAAAAAAGCATCAGAAAGCTGCAATTTTAATCTTTTTAATGAACCAACACTCATATAAATTGAATAAATTCTGATTTAGTAACATGTAATTCAGTGCGTCGGTGTCACAGGCATGCGTATTCAAGCGCGCGCATGCATGTATCTTGCTCCGAGTGATAACGTTATATTTGATTATTTTTTTGCGGGAAAACCGTGGCTTTAGCGGCAAATTTTGTTAGATATTTTTTGTTCATAAATACGAGATCTAACCATGTGTACTTTTTATTTTTTCCTAGCTTGACTTAATTTCAAAATTTTGAAAAAATGGATTAAAAAAATTTTTTTTATGTTTTACATCCGAGCGAAATGTAAACTTTTTAGGATATTCTTCTATACACCTTCACGAACTTATTAAAAAAATATATATTCGCTTTGCAAATTTTTGTAGGTAAATACCTACCTCGACTGGGCTAAAGTTTTGCCATTAAAGGCTGTTTTTACACTTAACTATGCTTCAAAATATTTCAATGTTATCAAAGTATTTAAATATTCAAAAAGTATTTAAATACTAAGTTTAAACTATTCAATTACTTTCGTTATTTATTATTTAAATGCTTTTATCTTTTGAAAATACTTAATATTTAAATACTTTCAGTTTTCTGAAAGTATTTAGTATTTAATATTTAAATACTTTTTCAAAGTATTTGCCCAGCTCTGATTATTATCAGCCTTGTAGTTTAACTGTCGTAAGCAATTGTTTAACAAAATACGCGTACTAGCACTGGCTTAAATCAATCTGTGAAATTAGCTTTCTTACGCCTACATTTCATGCAACTGATTTATTATGATAATAGAATTAGCATAATAAATCATATATAAAATCTATTGTTGTTGTATATGATTATTAATTATAATTGTTACAAACAATTTTTTTTTAATAATTTTTTTTTCATAATTATCAAATAGAAAATAGAAAACAAAAAGAATTGTTTTTTTAAATAGTTTATTTTTTTTATCTATTCATTTCTTTGTTTTATTTTTATTTTGATCTATTATAGCCCAGACGACAGAGAATATTTTATAGTGAAACCTCCAAAAACTTGCAAAATGAATATATTTTTTTAATGAGTTCGTGAAAGTGTATAGAAAAATATCCTGAAAAGTTGACATTCCACTCGGATGCAGAACATAAAAAACAGTGAAAAAAAAAATGTCTTTTTCATCCATTTTCCAAAATTTTGATATTAAGACAGGGTAGGAAAAAATAAAAAATACAGATGAATAGACCATGTGTTTCTGAACAAAAATGTCCTAATAAAATTTATCGCTAAAACCACGGTATTCCTGGAAAAAATAGTGAAGCAACTTTGTCTCTATGCGCGGCCAAGCGCACGGTTAAATACATACTACTAAAAATTTTTAGCCGTTTTAACCAGTAAAATAAAGCTTTTTCTCTTTCGGATTACACATTTTTAACATTTTTCTTAGTGAATAGTGGGATAAATAGTGAGTATAGAGGGAAAGTATATAATTATAAACGCATACACATAGCCGCAGGATCGAAGCAGATCTGCCGCGCCGCACCGTAACTCGCATGAATTTTTACCTGCATTTACAGTATTATATTTATTACCACATTTCAACTATATTCAATGAATTCCTTATACACTTGTTAATGTATTGGAAATGTTCCAGAATTTATATTCAAAACTATAGAGAGTTATAAGGATAAGATCCTTAAAATCGCTATTTCTGATCATGATGGGATTAATCATATTTTCGAAAAATGCTTACAAGTAAACGAATTTGTGTTTGAACATTCGAAAAGTATACATTTTTTCCGAAATAGTGATATTTTATTTTTTCTATTGGGTCAATTTTTCGAGAAGTTACAGCCTCCTATTTATTTATCAAAAAAATCATTAAGCAAGGAAATTAAAGTGATTTGAAATGTACTTTTATTTGAATCCACGTTACTACAACTTAATAAACCATAATAATCATGAAGTGTACATACTTTTTAACAGTTCTCAATAAAGAAAGAATTTTTTTGAAGGGCTTTTATTTTTCTCTATATTTTGTATTGGCGTGATAATATATATTATATGTTCCCCATCGATCCTTTGCTTGTATTGTTTAAAACAAAAAAGCATCAGAAAGCTTCAATTTCCATCTTTTAAATGAACCATCATTTATGTAGACTGAACAAATTCTGATTTAGTGACATGTAATTCAGTGCATCGGTGTCACAGTCATGCATATTCAAGTGCGCCGTCGCATGGATCTCGTTCCGAGTTATAACGTTACTTGACTATTTTTTTTTCCGGAAATGCCGTGGCTTTAGCGATAAATTTCGTTGGGACATTTTTTGTTCATAAATACGTGATCTATCGATCTGCATTTTTTATTTTTTCCTAGATTGATTTAAAAAAATGGATGAAAATTTTTTTTCACTTTTTTTATGTCTGCATCCGAGCAAAATGTAAACTTTTCAGGATATTATTCTATACACTTTCACGAACTCATTTAGAAAAAAAAAAATCATTTTGCAAGTTTTTGGGCTTCATCGACTGTGCTATTAACGAACTAAAACTCGAGCGATTTTTTTGTGGAAATAAGAATAAGTTTTCCAAATATTTTTCAAATCAATTTGCTTTTACATAAATATAAACACACCACATGTAGTAGACAACCTCCATATCCAAAACCAAGGCTGTCCGGAAAGGGGTTAAATATTTAGGAAAACGAAGACATACATCCACACTCACTGACATTATCAGCGCTGGGGCTCGAACCCAGTACACGGTAGACAGTGCGACCAGCATGTTTGCAACACAATACGCTTTAGCCAACTGAGCTACCTTGCCGGTTATTATATTATGTTACTGTTAAAGAGAAAAATAAATATTCTATTCTATCACGTGAATAATAAATAAACATAAATGATTTTGATACTATGAATCAGTATCTTCAATAAGTACAATTCCCAGTTATGTGCAAGTTATCCTGCTGATGTCACCTCCCGAGGGCCTTCGATACCAGCTGCACGCCTAGCATGATTTAATGCTCTACATTCCTTCTCTTGGTGCAAATAACTTTTTCAGAAAATTAACTCTAAACGCTAAGCGCGCTTTCGAATCGTAACTTATTTATTTCTTACATGGATTTTTATACATAAAAACTTGACTTCAAGAGAAAACGATTTTAATGAAACTTTCACTAGACGAATCTTGATGTTCAGGGTAGAGGTTTTTGGTAAAGAGGTTGATTTCTTTTCATGAACTATCCTTCATAAAAGTTTACTAAAAATTATGAAATAAAATTTCACCCAGTCATTCAATTAATTTGATCTTATTACCTAATATTGATATTGAATTCGGTAGAAAAATCAAAACGTAACGAATATAGTGGGTGCGGTACGACTTTTTTACTGCACTTTAACTCCACGGGGTGCCATTTGGTACCTTACACCAAAGATATTAAATTTCGATTAGGACGCGTCAACATTTTCTGTCAAGAATCAAGATGGTGGCCATTTTTTAAATTTTTTTTATTGGCGCAAAACATATATTTTGTAAAGTATGATTTCTGGTTAACTTATATCTAGCGAATACGAATACGGTGTCTATTTTCCACAAGAAAACAATATGGCCATTATATTTTGTTCAAATGCACTGTACAATTTTAAAAAAAAAATTAAAATATTTTCAAATTGAATATGTTGGCTACGATGTTCGGCTGTTTTTTGCATCCTGAACGCAAATATGAATTCCTTTTTCTCATAGGAAGCTACAAAAGACTACTAATTGCTTTATTTTAAACATTACATTTTTCATGTAACTTTTTATAATTTAAAATGTTTTTTTATTTCTGTACTTCGATTATATAACTAGCAGAGGCTCTCGGCATCTCAACTCCACGGGATGCTATTTGACACGATTGTTCCTTACTGCAAGAAGATTCATTTTCGATTAGGACGCGTCGACATTTTACCTCAGGAACCAAGATGACGGGCATTTTTTAATTTTCTTTAATACATTCACTCACATTAGCGCAAAACATTCGTTTGAAATATGATCTTTGGTTAAATCATATCTGGCGAATACGAACACGGTTTTTATTTTCCACTAGAGAAAAATTAATATTGTCAGTTGCTACAATGGAATCTTCCGGAATATTCCAGGTATTAGTTGTATGTAATGATATTTGCTCCATTTTATACTGAGCAAATATTTTTAAGATTAATCGGGAAGTTTATGAAAGGCTCTGGACTGAATATAGGTGCAGTAGATAGCTCAAGCAAGCTTAAGTTCCACATAATTCTATAATATGAACCTAAAAATCATCTTGTTATACTCTTCGCAAAAACGAAGAGTATATTGTATTTGATCGGCACATTTCTAAAATCGTAAAGATCGCTCATAGAGAAAAAAATTTCATATCATTGTGTTAGTGAACAAACTTTCAAAATATCCGTCTGTCCGTCCGTCCATTCGTCCGTCACGTTTCTTGTAAGTACGATAACTTAAGAAAGAAAAGTCCGATTGTATTGAAATTTGGAAAGTAAGTTAGTGTTAGCTAAAGGAAGATTGTATTGTTTCTGAAGAAAATCGATCAACAAATAAAAAAGTTATTAATTATTAAATTAAAAAAAAAAAAAAATCTCTTAATTTTTGTCGCTTGTACTTAAATAGAAATCTTGCGAAATGTTATTTCCATAATATATTTTTTTTGTTTATGCATTTTAATGCATAATATATATTTCATAGAAATATATCTAATAAGTTGAAATATGTATGATTGTCGAAAGATATTATCACAAACAATCAATTTTCTTTTATGTGCAGTCCATTTTGATCATCTGGTTTTAGTGAAAATATGAAAATAGTAGATATTAAGTGATGCTTAATTATACTTTTTAAACGACTTCATAAAATTTTAAAAAAGAGGTTCTCAAGAGGTTTTTTTTTGGTTTGTACACAGATTACACAGATCTACAGAAAAAAAATCTGCTCCATGGACCAAACCTATCATGCCTTGATAAGTATTTTGAGTGCTGAAACCGATTTTCAATTTGAAAAAATTTCTACCGCGTAGATTTCGAGAAAATTACGTTTTTATTGAAAAAATACGTTTTTTTGACAATTTTTGACATTTATATTATAAACTGCAAAAGACAAATACTGGTCGATCATAATAATACCTAAATGTAAATAATAATTTTGTGTCTGCCCGATACACTTCTACATTATTTCGACTGTTCATTTACATTTATTCACATTCATTTTTAGTTTTTCAATTTCACAATATTTATCTATATTTCTTGTCTTCGTTCATTTCTTCAATAATAAATTGAGCCCTTGCTGTTAATACTAATTAGGATACCATCAGAAAATAAATACAACTTACAGTTTTTAATACATTAGTCACATTATTAAAATAAATTAAAAATCAAAAAGGTCCTAACACACTACCCTGAGGTACACCAATATCATTAATTATTTCTTGTGATTTATGATCATTAATTTTAACTTTTTATTTTCGGTTAAATAGATATTACTGAAACCACTTATATACAACACCGTCTACGTCGTATAATTTTAGATGCTTCCACTTACTGTTTTGAAAAGCTCTTTTAAGGTCTGAAACCACAGCTAAAGTCTCAGTCTGAGACTTCATGCCAAGATGTAATTATGGATTGCACTGCATTACATATATACATACAAAATACAGACACACAGACGTTTTTACTTGATATTAGAGTTCAATGTGTTGTGAAACGGATTTGTTTTTTTTTCTATGATGATTATTTAAAAAATTTGCCCGGTAAATAGTATAATAAATAGAGATACGCATTGAATACACATAGTTGCAAAGCCCACAAAAGAGCCAGTTATAATGATATCTTAGATGTATGTAATGTACCGATGAGAAAATGAAATAATGAAAATCATATCCCGTAAAGTTTTCTTTTTCTAATCGATACACAGAATGGACTTTGCATCCACAATTGCGTATTGTGCCTTTTCATGCGTGATGAAACTAGTTACATGCTTAAATGGTTTTAATGAGATAATTTATTTGATTTAACAAAATAATGTAATTAATAACAAGTACTTGGATTTATTTCAACTTTCTACGATATATAACGGTCCCTCTGGGAAGTAACGATTGACTAGTTCAGTGAGTACTTTGTCGGGATTGCTTACAGGAGCGTCGCAGTGCTAAGGAATACATAGAGCAATGAATTAATTTTTGGTGAAAATATACACGTTAAAAAATATAAGTGAATCGATTTTTACTTTCTAGTAAATCAGGAAGGTTCCTATTCTGTCTTCTATTGAAGTCCATTATAATAAAAAGCAATTGAAAATCTTATGTCTTAACTCAGAACTGACAAAATTATCCCCTTTTACATCTATAGTGAATACGTGATGTGGCGTGTGTTGGAGGACTACAGAGTGCAATCAACAGCACAGCACTATGCCCATTTTTGGTCTCGAGCGAGCAGTGATAAGCTATATATCAGTGGAGAGCGAAAGGTGCCCAAAGAACAGAAAATATGTTTTAATGCAGCTGGACTCAACTGGTTCCTCTTCCTCGTCAGAGCTGTCTAGCATGACAAAAATATCGCTAGCTGCCCTTGCTGGCACGTAGACATGGTCCTCCAGATACCATAAAACAATTATTACATATATCCGCACAACTTACAACACAATTTTTATAGTAGCAGTAGTATTCTGGAACGGCAAAAATACACACGACCAATAGGTCCCCCTAAAATGTCAAACTTGAATGCTCCGAAAATTTAGTCCGGTAAAAGATGAAATTTCAACAACGTATTCTGTTTAAAAGAACGTTTGCACTGATGTCACACACTTCCTTTCTACATTTAAGCATTTCTACTTAGTGGTTGAAAGGTGCAGGGGTTGATTGCTACGGGGCACAGTGGGGAAATTCAGGAATTTATTGTTCAAAAATCCCTAGAGACCTTAATATCCATCGCATCAGGATAATTTTTTTTTAAAATTAAAGGTAATTAAATTCCCTACACATCTGTTGAGGCAGATTTTTAGATGATTCGGTCAACTTTTATTAATGGCATAATAAACTGCCAATTAACTGTAAAAAAATATATTAAAATTTTAAATAAAGAACCAATATCGCTATATTCATATGAAAATTAAATTTTTTAGTCTACACATAGTACATAAACTATATAGTAGTAAAATCAAACTGCGAAATACATAATTTGACAGCTAATAGCTGTCAAAAAGATAAAATTAACACAAAAATTATCAAAAAAAAAATAAAATATTTAAAAATTTGCCTCGACAGATGTGTAGGGAATTTAATTACCTTTAATTTAAAAAAAAAATTATCCCGATCCGATGGATATTAAGGTCTCTAGAGATTTTTGAACAGTAAAATCCGGAATTTCCCCACTGTGCGGGGGTGCAAATCTTGCCAAGGAGTTCGCAAGATGCTAGAACTTTACGCATTGTTTCTCAAAAGTGTAACATCTCAAAGGTCTTAATCCCTTTCTGTCCATCATACCAATGACAACCATTGCACATCCCTACCTTCTAGGGAACTCATTTTAGAGGATTGATTCTGGTTCTCTTGGACTTTTTAATTCCCTTTTGATACCCTTTTATCCTTATATGTGTCTAGACCCCGTTCCTTCGGGGTCCAAAGTGAGGCAAATTGGGTCAAACATAAAGAAGGTTGTGTGAACATTTTAAACATCGGTTAAAAGCAGAACATGTATTTCAAAATTATTTATGATGAAGTGTTAAAAGTGATATTTTGTTTTGTAAAGGGGAGTTTGAGTCATAAAATATAGCCGAATGGCTCATTCCAATAAAATAAAATTAATTTTTAATACGACGCATATCATATATTCTTTTCTATAGATACTCTTAGTGGAGTCGATGGGGGGCTAAAAACAGCAAAACTACAAAGTTTACCTATTCAGCCTGTATGATCGTTGTTCTTTGTCATAGGCAATCAATAATAAACAATTTGTATTATGAAAAAAATTTGCACTTTAAATAACTTTTACACGTTGGTACATAGTTGAGGAAAAATACTACTCTTTAGGTAGTACACTTATGTTTTTGGGCTTGCTGATTACGAATCTGAAATCATAACAAAAAAATTCAAAATGGCGACTCCAATATGGAGCAAGGAATTTTTTCTTGCTTTAAACAAACAAAAAACATCTTGAGCTTTTAGGTAATGCTACATGGTAACGAAAAATAGTATTTTAGAATTTTTTTTTTGAATTATTGGCTAGTTACCGAGCTAATTACAGTAATAAAATGGCGATATTTTGATTAAGAAAGCGTGAAGATGCACATTGTTTCGGCCGTAACTTCTAAAGAAACAAAAAAAACTCATATAAAAGCTTAATTAATAACCTTTAAATTTGACATTCTGATCGGAAGTGCCACGGTTTCTTAAATATTTAAACTAAATTCTTCATTTCATAAGCGTTCAGACGCCATCTTTAAAGTACGGAACTTTAAAGATGGCGTCCGAACGCATATGAAATGAAACTCTATCTTCCAGAAATTAAAAATAAAACAAATTTATTCTCAATTTATAAGGTTTCTCTTTGGCTTTTATCACTTTTTTGTTAAAATTAATATTTAATGAGATATTTGCCAAGAAAACGAAAATATTGCTTTTTTTAGAAAGTATTTTTATAATTTATAGTGCAATTTTTGGCAAGTGTTTTAAACTGGCAAAAAAATTTGGGCATCTAAGTAAAGTCATATATTAATGAAAAATGATATTTGAAAATTATTTTTCTTAATTGCTTACTAATTACAGTAACAAAATGGCGACATATTTACTTAGAGAATGTGAACACCCACATGCTTTCAGTCATAAGTTCTTTGTTTTTTATAGTACAGAAACAAATTTCAAAAAATTTGAAAGCTTAACTAATAGCCTTTAATTTTTATCTGTAAAACTTTTGACATAAATGCCACAGTTTCTGAGTTATTTAACTTTTAAACTAAATACTTCCTCTTACAAATGTTCGGGCGTCAACTTTAAACTTTTATATCTTTGAAACTATTAATGGGGCGAGCGTAGAGGCGACTTCAATGTGAATATCAGTCGATATTCCATTGAAGCAACGTCGAGCGCGGTTAGTACTTGGATGGGGTACCCATCTTGGGAAATACAGCGTTCTCGTCCCACCTTCTAGAGGCTTGTATATCAGTGTATACTCGGAAGTTACGTAATTTCAGACGAGGATTACGTAGTGGATATACCATCCTTCGGAGGGGATGTAAAGCAGGCGGTCCCTTGTCTATTAAATGTTAGGCAAATAAAAGATCCCTACTCTTCTTAAGGGAAGAGGTTTGGCAAAATTTCCAGTTTGGGGGGTAGCTCGTCTCCTGGCGTCGGTGATAGGCCCTGGTAGCGGAAATAGGCCGACGTTAAACAGTTATATAGCCGAATGGCTCATTCCAATAAAATAAAATTAATTTTTAATACGACGCATATCATATATTCTTTTCTATAGATACTCTTAGTGGAGTCGATGGGGGGCTAAAAACAGCAAAACTACAAAGTTTACCTATTCAGCCTGTATGATCGTTGTTCTTTGTCATAGGCAATCAATAATAAACAATTTGTATTATGAAAAAAATTTGCACTTTAAATAACTTTTACACGTTGGTACATAGTTGAGGAAAAATACTACTCTTTAGGTAGTACACTTATGTTTTTGGGCTTGCTGATTACGAATCTGAAATCATAACAAAAAAATTCAAAATGGCGACTCCAATATGGAGCAAGGAATTTTTTCTTGCTTTAAACAAACAAAAAACATCTTGAGCTTTTAGGTAATGCTACATGGTAACGAAAAATAGTATTTTAGAATTTTTTTTTTGAATTATTGGCTAGTTACCGAGCTAATTACAGTAATAAAATGGCGATATTTTGATTAAGAAAGCGTGAAGATGCACATTGTTTCGGCCGTAACTTCTAAAGAAACAAAAAAAACTCATATAAAAGCTTAATTAATAACCTTTAAATTTGACATTCTGATCGGAAGTGCCACGGTTTCTTAAATATTTAAACTAAATTCTTCATTTCATAAGCGTTCAGACGCCATCTTTAAAGTACGGAACTTTAAAGATGGCGTCCGAACGCATATGAAATGAAACTCTATCTTCCAGAAATTAAAAATAAAACAAATTTATTCTCAATTTATAAGGTTTCTCTTTGGCTTTTATCACTTTTTTGTTAAAATTAATATTTAATGAGATATTTGCCAAGAAAACGAAAATATTGCTTTTTTTAGAAAGTATTTTTATAATTTATAGTGCAATTTTTGGCAAGTGTTTTAAACTGGCAAAAAAATTTGGGCATCTAAGTAAAGTCATATATTAATGAAAAATGATATTTGAAAATTATTTTTCTTAATTGCTTACTAATTACAGTAACAAAATGGCGACATATTTACTTAGAGAATGTGAACACCCACATGCTTTCAGTCATAAGTTCTTTGTTTTTTATAGTACAGAAACAAATTTCAAAAAATTTGAAAGCTTAACTAATAGCCTTTAATTTTTATCTGTAAAACTTTTGACATAAATGCCACAGTTTCTGAGTTATTTAACTTTTAAACTAAATACTTCCTCTTACAAATGTTCGGGCGTCAACTTTAAACTTTTATATCTTTGAAACTATTAATGGGGCGAGCGTAGAGGCGACTTCAATGTGAATATCAGTCGATATTCCATTGAAGCAACGTCGAGCGCGGTTAGTACTTGGATGGGGTACCCATCTTGGGAAATACAGCGTTCTCGTCCCACCTTCTAGAGGCTTGTATATCAGTGTATACTCGGAAGTTACGTAATTTCAGACGAGGATTACGTAGTGGATATACCATCCTTCGGAGGGGATGTAAAGCAGGCGGTCCCTTGTCTATTAAATGTTAGGCAAATAAAAGATCCCTACTCTTCTTAAGGGAAGAGGTTTGGCAAAATTTCCAGTTTGGGGGGTAGCTCGTCTCCTGGCGTCGGTGATAGGCCCTGGTAGCGGAAATAGGCCGACGTTAAACAGTTAAAAAAAAAAAAAAGAAACTATTAATCATATGTAAATTAGAAACAAATACAAATTCATCTCGAGTTTATAAGCTTTCTTTCTGATCTCAAGCATTTTTTGATTGATATTTGTGATATTTTTCGAGTTATTTCATATAAACCGTTTTGAAATGTTTTCTCGAGCTACAATCGCAATTCTCAAATCGTTGTAACTTGAAAATAAACAATTTATATAAAAAATTGTGTAGAACCTTTTTTTTGCAAAATTTGATTTTCATTTTTTGATATTTAGTTGTGTAATTGAAGATCGAAGATACATTTTTGATATAAATATTCGTCCTTTTTCCGTTTTTTTTTTGATTTTATTTAAGTAAGTGTTTAAGATTGGTGTAACTGATGTTTATTTAGTTTTGGGTGCAAATGATGCACACACTTCCATATAAGCCATCTGGCGCTTTGCATATGTGAGCGGGAAGGATCTCAGCGCCCTAAGCGTCCAAGCCACCCCGAGATAGTTAAAATAGAGTTGAGAGAGTTCGTTAAGTAAGTTAAGTGTTGAACACTACCTATAGTTAAGTTAATAAATAGTGTTAAAATCAAAAACAAAAGCATTTACTAATCACAATTGGTAAGCTTCAGTTTCTAACCCTGAAAGAAACATATGGTTAGCTTCGAGCAGGATATTCTGAGTGGAAAAGTGAAATAAATGCAAGTGGTGTTTTAACAAAATTAAACATATACACATATTATTAGATTGGATTTATTATTGGCATTGGTACAGATGTTCAACGTGGAAATTACATTGGTGAATTAAAAGTTAGACATTTCGTAAAACGTTAAAACGGTGATTTAAAATTGGTTATTGGTTATAAAAACTCTGTAAATTGGACTAGTGGTTGAAAGACAAATATTTTCAATAAAACTATTAAGTATATGAACAGTACACAAGTTGTAAAAGTGGCACGCTTGGGTCGAGCGGTGTGCAACGAAGTGTCACTGCAGGTATACGAGCCGAAGTGTGGAATCAATTCCTAGAAGTACTAGGCGAAAGTTTCGTAACGACAGGCAGAATTCCAGCATCTGCAACGGGCGCCCTTAGCAAGGCTGGTAAGAGAGAGAAGCAACAGGTGCATCTGGAGCAGCGTGTTCAGAGAAAATACGGCGCACTTGCAGCACGAGTTAAACAGAGAGGTTTGGTACAGTGAGTCTTTGCATGCCCTTTATTTATACCTTCTCAGTTTCTATTTGTAGAAGCAGGTATTAGTTGTTATTGTTGGTAAATTGATAAAATACATAAGTAAATAAAAATGAGTGAGGACTTAAAAACACTAATAAAAAAACGGGGTTGTGTCAAAGCACGTCTTACTCTTTTCAAAAATTATTTAGAGGAAATTGAGCGATTACTGTTAGAGTCAAATAGTTTGGATAAAAGGTCATATATGGAATTAGAGACAAGGTTGGAAAAGTTAAATAGTGTGTGCTCGGACTTTAATAATATTCAAACGTTAATCGAATTAAATCATGACAACTTTGATGAACAGTTCAAAGAACGAGAAATATTTGACAATTTGTATTTTAAATTAAATACCAGGGGTAAAGAAATTCTATCTAACATTCGTTTTGAATCAAATGTAAGACCAAGTACAACTAATGGGAGTTTGACTAATTCCATGAACTCTGTAACATTGCAGGCGGCACCGCGGTTGCCAAATATACCGGTACCTAACCTAAATTTAACGGAATATATGAAAATTGGCTAGAGTTTAGGGATACTTTCCAATCTCTAATTCACAAGAATACATCGATCGGTGATATTGAAAAATTTCATTTCTTACGTGGAGCATTGGAAGGAGACGCAAAGGAGGCAGTTCACTCCTTAGAATTTTCTGCTGCAAATTATAAAGTAGCATGGGAAGTTTTGTGTGAGAGATATAATAATACCAGCTTACTAGTAAATAATCATGTCAAGCTATTATTCTCGTTGCCATCGTTAACTCGCGAGTCGGCAACAGAGTTACGCAAATTATTGGATTCTATGGTAAAACATCTTAGAGCATTAAATACTTTAGGTCAGTCAACTGACACATGGGATGTGATGATTATTTTTTTAATTTGTGGTAAGTTAGATGCGGTTACTTTCCGTGAATGGGAAGAGCACAAGACTAGGCACAAACTTCCTACCTTGAAGGAATTTAAAATCTTTTTAACAGGTAGAGTCGAGCTTCTTGAATCACTACAAGGTAATCGGGGAGAAAGTAAACAAATTAGCAAACATAAATCACATTTTAGATCGCAACAAACATTTATAACAACGAATCAAACGTGTTCATTTTGTAGAGGAAATCACTATATTAACAATTGTGACGGTTTTCTAACATTGGAGGTGTATTCGAGATATGAACAAGCAAAGCGGTTAAGGCTTTGTTTAAACTGTCTCAAAGGTAATCATATTAGCAAAGTTTGTACTGCAATCACTTGTAGAAAATGCCAAGCAAGGCACCACATGTTATTGCACTATGATAAACAATCCCAGTCGACAAGTACACCTGATGCAAGAGTTGATGTTGGAGCAAATGTTGAGGTAAACGAAAATTTACCAAATGTAAGTAGTGGTAACCCTTCTGTCATAATGTCTTCGTCAAGAATTGATCAGGAATGCGATGTGTTACTGTCAACAGCAGTGATTAAGGTCATGGATGTACATGGGCATCCTCAAACTTGTCGTGCGCTTCTGGATTCCGGTTCACAATCGAATTTAATTTCTTCAAGTTTGTGTGACAAGTTAGGTTTAATAAAATCTTGTTTGGTGGTTCCAAAAATTGGTGAAAGTATACCTAGTCATTATGTCAACGTGTCACATTTAAATATTCCTAAGCATGTCAAGTTGGCAGACCCGCAATTTCAAATTCCTGGCCCAATCGACATGTTGATAGGTGCGGAATTATTTTGTGAATTGTTGTGTATTGGACAAATTAGTTTGGGACAAGGTCAACCTACACTTCAAAAAACTCGATGTGGTTGGATAATTTCTGGGCCAATATGTGTAAATCGTAATTTAACTCGTCATTGTAATTTAAATATTCAATTGGGCATTCAACAACAATTAGCCAAATTTTGGGAACTGGAGGAACCTCCGTCATTTACACTGATATTATCTGAAGATGAAAAGAAATGTGAGGAAATATTTGTAGCCACCACAAGTCGCAACAACGAGGGCAGGTGCAGATTCCCTTGAAGGAGTCTCCGTCAAAATTAGGGGATTCAAGGCAATACGCTTTGAATAGATTTTATTCTCTTGAAAATAGGTTGCGGAAAAATCCTACACTAAAACAAATGTATAGTGAGTTCATGGTCGAATATGAACAAATGGGTCATATGTCTAAGGTATGTGAATCTTTAGATAATCAGGTTTCGTATTACTTACCTCATCATGGGGTTTTAAATGATAATAGCATAACAACCAAGCTGAGAGTGGTATTCAATGGATCAGCCCCGTCTGATTCTGGTCTTTCATTAAATGACCTTCAACATATTGGACCTAATATACAGGAAGATTTATTATCTATAATCTTACGGTTTCGACAACATAATGTTGTAATATGTGCAGATATCGCAAAGATGTATCGAATGGTTGAAATTAATCCAAATCAACGGTCACTTCAAAAAATCTTCTGGAGAGCTGATTCTAACGAAGAGCTAAACATCTATACTTTAAATACTGTTACCTATGGGACTGCTTCTGCACCTCTTTTGGCTATACGGTGTTTGAAGCAGTTCGGTGTTGGAAATATTGATAGGTATCCAAAGGCTTCGAACATGATCATGAGCGATTTTTATGTTGACGACTTCTTGTCTGGGGCAAATTCAGTAGAGGAAGCGGTCAAACTTTGCAAGGAAGTTGACGCAATTTTACGCTCAGGTTGTTTTGAATTAAGAAAGTGGAACTCTAATAAGCAGAGTGTTCTGGAACAAATGAAAGTTTCTACTCATGTCGCTCCAACAGTTCAATTTGGAGACAAAGGTGAAACAAAAACTCTTGGACTCTATTGGTCAAGTAGTAGGGACGTTTTGATGTATAATATAACACCTTCTGAGATGCCTAGTCGAATCACAAAACGCTCAATTCTGTCTGATATTGCGAAAATTTTCGATCCATTGGGTTTACTGGCGCCATGTATTATCACGGCAAAAATATTACTTCAACGGTTGTGGGCACAAAAGTTATCATGGGATGACTTACTGCCAGTGGAGATCGAATCAAGGTGGAGACAATTCAGGACAGAATTATTTAAGCTGAATAAACTTGAAGTTTCGAGACAAGTTGTATGTAGTCAGACAATTCGGTTGGAATTGCATGGATTTGCCGATGCGTCACAGGAAGCGTACGGTGCATCCGTGTACATTAGAAGTATTGGGTCAAATGGACAAATTCAAGTTGAGTTGGTTTGTGCGAAGTCTAGGGTGGCACCTATTAAGTCGATCACAATTCCACGACTTGAACTGTGTGCTGCGTTGGTATTGGTACAAGTTGTTGATAAGGTTAAGCGGTCCATGGACCTAACTTTTGATGCGGTACACTTATGGTCGGACTCAACAGTTGTTTTAAGTTGGATTGCAACTTCTCCTAATTTGTTGCAAACTTTCGTTGGTAACCGGATCTCCCAAAATCAAATGCTTAGTGTAGCAACTGATTGGCATCATGTTCGGTCAGAACACAATCCAGCAGATTTGTTATCTCGTGGTGTAGCTCCAGAAAATTTACTCTCATGCCAGTTGTGGTGGAGTGGTCCAGTTTGGCTGTCACATAATGAAGAATTGTGGCCAAGCTCCGCTTTTAAATTGGAACAAAATTTACCTGAACTAAAAAAATGTAATATGTTAGTTCGTAGTACGTCATGTGTCCCAATTGTAGATTTCAATCGGTTTTCAAATTTAAATCGGTTGATGCGCAGCGTCGCATATGTCATACGCTTCATATCAAATTGTAAATCTGTTAATAGTCGTCGAAAAGGTCCGTTAACGTCGGTTGAATTAGATACTGCAATGAAAGCCCTCATTAAAGCATCTCAAAAGGAATACTTCTCTCAAGAGTTACATGAATTAAAAACCAACAAACCACTTAACTCAAAGGGATGTCTCCTTGGTTTAAATCCCTTTATAGATACTGATGGAATAATCAGAGTAGGTGGCAGGTTGCAATTGTCAAACTTTGAATTCAGTAAAATGCATCCTATAGTACTATCGGCTAAGCATCCGTTAACGGTTCTCATATTTTCTTACGAACATGTTAGGCTTCTGCATGCAGGACCACAGTTGTTATTATCCTCAATACGGGAAAGGTATTGGCCCCTGAGAGGCAGAAATTTAGCTAAAAATACAGTCCACAAATGCATAAGATGTTTTCGTGCTAAACCAATACACAAATCTCCAATTATGGGTGTCTTGCCAGAATTGCGTGTTCGTCCAATGCCTCCATTCTATTCCACAGGGATAGACTACGCGGGGCCCTTTTTAATAAAATCTAAACAAGGCCGCGGGCAAAATTGTCGAAATGTTATATCTGTTTATTTGTATGTTTTTCTACGAAAGCCATTCATTTGGAACTAGTTTCCGACTTAACGTCAGAGGCTTTCATCGCAACATTTCGACGATTTGTCTCACGTAGAGGGAAACCTCAATATATGTTTTCCGACAATGGTTCAACCTTTGTCGGTGCAAATACAGAGTTGGTGGAGTTAGGCAAATTCTTAAAAAGGAATGAAAATTCACTGGTAGAATCATTCGAAAATGAAGGGGTTACGTGACGATTCATTCCCGCACATTCTCCCCACTTTGGTGGTTTGTGGGAGGCGGGTATAAAGTCCTCTAAGTATCATTTGAAACGGGTAATGGCGAATGCGTCTCTCACATTTGAAAGTTTTTATACTCTGCTCACGCAAATCGAGGCTGCATTAAACTCCCGTCCTCTCACTCCATTGTCATCGGATCCTAATGACCTGGATGTGCTCACTCCCTCACACTTTCTCATTGGCAAAAGACTGACCTCTTTACCAGAACCAGACGTCCTGGACATAAAAGAAAATCGGCTGTCAAGGTACCAGCACATACAGCAGCTTTATCAACACTTTTGGTCACGCTGGTCGAAGGAGTATGTGGCTGAGCTACAAAATCGTAGCAAGTGGAAAGTTGGTCAAGGCCACTTAACTATGGGCCAGTTGGTTCTACTTCGGGACGACAAATTGCCTCCCTTAAAATGGGAACTTGGTAGAGTTGTGAGGGTTCATCCAGGACCAAATGGGAAGGCAAGAGTTGCAA
Source organism: Rutpela maculata (assembly GCA_936432065.2). Classification (NCBI taxonomy): domain Eukaryota; kingdom Metazoa; phylum Arthropoda; class Insecta; order Coleoptera; family Cerambycidae; genus Rutpela; species Rutpela maculata. The sequence goes on from OW386289.2 coordinate 30,604,513, forward strand.
GTGTCAGGACACAAAATAGTGTTGTGAAACGCGCATTCACTAAAATTTGTCCGTTACCTCTGGAACCTATTAGTGACGTGTACTGTAGATATCAAGTGACTATAACTATTTGGAATGACTCTAGTTTAAATTAGGATAAGTTTAACTTTATTAAAAGGTTTTTACACCCTTTCAGGGCTGGGGGTATGTTTAAGATTGGTGTAACTGATGTTTATTTAGTTTTGGGTGCAAATGATACACACACTTCGATATAAGCCATCTGGCGTTTTGCATATGTGAGCGGGGAGGATCTCAGCGCCCTAAGCGTCCAAGCCACCTCGAGATAGTTAAAATAGAGTTGAGAGAGTTCGTTAAGTAAGTTAAGTGTTGAACACTGTATAGTTAAGTTAATAAATAGTGCTAAAATCAAAAACGAAAGCATTTATTAATCACAATTGGTAAGGTTCAGTTTCTAACCCTGAAAGAAACAGTAAGTACTTAGTAAAAAAACAAATGATTTACTTTTCTATTACATTAATTTTTCATTTTACAATAATTATTTGTTTAAATAATCCATTATTAATAAGCGTTCGAGTTAACGGGTAAACTAGCAGTTTTTACTATAAAGAAGACATTGCCAGACAATTCCATCCTTATTCACCGGATTACAAGGTTAAAACTGCACTATATTAAATGTGCTCTAAACAGACTAAAGCTGATAAAATATGAGGAACTAAACGTACATTTAACATGGTGACGCTTTCAAATAATTAAATTTATAAAATATCAAAGAATGTCAGGTTTGAAATTCGCAGTCAAAGCATACAAGAGATTCACTGTAACTAAGGTAATGCTTTCATTTTTAAGACTGGTGTTAAAAGTAAATCAGTTTTAATACTGGTGCCATAAAATGACATTTTTAACACTGACGATAAACGTTAAAAAGGACTATTTTTATTAGCGTTTGTAGAAAGAATATATTACATAATATTCGGCCCCTTCAACGATGTTGTTCTCAAGTGATCAAGAGATTGTGGAAGGTATTCGTAAGAAACATCAATATCCCCTCGGGCCACTCCAATAGAACGCCACTCTTAATTTGTTACACAGTCACGTTCGAATGTGGTTCCTGATACATCAAATAAGAAGTAGACGCTTTCACAGACGCACAAAGAAGTTATTTCATTGTGTGGAACAAAAAAGTTTAAGCGGCCGTTCCACTTCTTTTGTATGTATAATGTCGTAATAAAGATCTGCCTACTAAACATAGGCGGCGGAATCGCGAGGGCTACGGCATTTGGATCCCGCCCCTTGCTCAACTTAGCATAGGGGCGGAGCCCCCTTGCTCAAATATTTTCTGTGCATGCGAATAAAAGATTAAATAAATCAAATCCATAGGTCTTTTATTTCCATTTTGCAATTAAATATTATAGTGAGTTCTCTAACTTCATTTTTTTGGGGTGTCCGTATACAAGTTCGTGATAGAGTATTGTGGTTGGTATCATTTTGTTTAATATTATACAAAATGTAAAAAGTGATAGTGGACATCTGGGACCCGCGACTGAACAGGAGAGGAAGGGGTAATATTTTGAATTGTTAATTGTGTGACAAAAAATCGTTTTAAGAAGTTTTTTTTTATTTTTTCCACATCTGCTGTAACAAGTAATACTTCATAGTATTAACTCAATAAAATCAGATGAGATGAGTGCCGTATTGGATCCAAAATCGTGAAAAACTGTTTGATACGTTGCAAATTATACATAGTCATTAGTCATGTTGGGTATCAAATCAAAAGTAATTATGAATAAAAAATAACTAACATATTTGGTTTATTTCTTTATCGGTAACATACCGTATTTCTAATATTTTTCAGTAGATATTTTTGCTGGAAACACTATCAGAGTTCAATATTCAGTGCAATATATTAGCTAAAGTTCATCTTCATTGTCAGTATCATATCATTATCGGGATCTCTAAATATTTTCACATTTCTTATTGTCTGCTGAACAGAAACACATATCCGTACATAACAATTTAATAATAAATGCATCAAACAAAAGTTTCTGTAGTATGCGATGGCATGCTAATTTATAGCAGGTGGCACCTAAAAATAAAAAATAAATAAAAAACAATGGAGCTGAAAGAGAATCAAATTTTGAGAAGAAAAGTTTCTATGCAATTTTTCCGAGAATTATTCATATACTTAAATTGATGGTCTTTAAGTTAGAATGACGTGAAATTGGGATTTTAGCTTGAAAAAAAAAAACAGTATTTCAAAACGATTTTCGTCAAATAACTCAAAAAGTATTATATTGAGCGAAACACGCTAGAGACAAATAGAAAGCTACTAAGACTACTAAAAACTGAGAAATCAAAGCAACTGGAAAAAAAATGCAATTATGGAACAAAGACTATTATTTATTTAAATATTTATTTCAAACGATGGTATTAAATAAATGTGTTAGTTGTTTTTTATATATGCTTAATTACTTTTAATTTGATACCCAACATGATTTTCGGATTTGTGATGTATAAAATGGTTTTTGTCATTTTGGGTTCAATATGGCGGTCAATTCACCTGATCTAATGAATGAAAAGTATAAAATATTGTCCGTTATAGCAAATGTGGAACATACACAAAAAACTTTTTAAAACAATTTAATTTTTTTTAAATGATTGTCAATTAAAAATATTAACCCTCTCCCCCTTTTGTCCAGTCGCGGGTCTCATCATCACTTTTCAAATTATGTACCGCATACGGAATAAAATGACACAAATTACAATACTCTATATACCATGAACTTGTATTATTGCTCACTACACGTTGACATCTTTTATTGTTCTTTAATGTACATTTTTCAATGCAAAACATAAAAAACTAAAATTCAGAATTTTCACCTGTTTTTGGGTGTGAATGAAGTCGTTAAAAATACAATCGATCAATTTAGCTGCTTTTAATACTTAACAGTGACGATTAAGAAAAAAATGGTTTACATTTTTTAAACAGTTTTTTATTTATTTGAAAATTGTTATAAGCAATTCATAACAAATGTGCTATTCAAAAATGTTTGTCTCGCACTCGAGGGGCTAAAATATACAAAATCATGCCCGTCAATTTTTTCTTGAAAAAAATCATTAACGTCGTGGTATGTTTGTCTATACATTCCGAGGCAAAAAGTCTCGAACTTCGTAAAGTCGATATGCACCTTGATAATAATATTATAGAAAATATATAAAATTAAAGTATAAGAACTGTTTATGTATATTAACGAGATCTGGAACTAGATCGTATTTTGATCTTATTCCTTTGAAGGGTTGTGAGTTAAAATGGGGTAAATGATGGTAAATAGGTAAATCAAGCAAGAAAGAGTGCATAAAATTGGTGTTTAGTATATATAAGAGAAGCTAAGGTCTCAAAAAATGTTTTGGCATTATCCACGCCCCTATCACCATTACTAAAGAGGGTGGAAAAAAATAAAATTGTGATTTAGTGTGTACAAGAACCAAAGGCCTAAACAATTTTTTTTTATTTCCCACTCCCACTACCGATGTGGCATATCACTTTATGGGGTTTTGGGGTATAGGTTTTAAATATTATGTTATTTAAGTTCCATTAACAATTATTTCCACATAGTGGAGTGCAAATATAGTATCAAAATTTTCTCGTCGTGAGAGACTTGGATAGAAAATCTGAATGTGGAAGTAGTGATTGCTTGGGCAGCGTTTTTATTCTTCGCAAAACTCGGGATTCCCATTGAAAAATATGTTCTCTACTATTAATAAATTTTCAGTTATTGTAATTCAGAACAGGAATTTTCATATTTGGTGCGTAAAATTTCATGCCTTAATCACCATAGCTAATCACGTCTTCGTGATTATATCTACTTACTAATACTATTGGAGTAGGGGATCTTACTATAACTTACTCCACTATGCTATTCGGTTAGTTAAAGTTACACTACGAGGCGAGGAGAAAGTCATAGTAAGTTCCCTCCATTCCACTTGCATTAGTATGTAGATGCAGCTGCGAAAATGTGATTGATTATGGTGGTTAGTGCATGAAACTTTACGGGTTAAATATGAAAATTTCTATCTTGAATTACAATAATTCAAAATTTGTTAAAAGTAGAAAACATATTTTTCAATTTGAATCCCGAGTTTTACTATGGCATCAAATTTTTCCTTAGCATCCATTTTCATCATAAGAGAAAAAACTTTCAAAGATTTTAACAGTCTTAAATAAATCACAAATATATAAAACATAATCTCACATGACCAAATTACGCATTTCAATATTTAAAGGTGCCACCATAACAGGCTAACTAGAATTAACCTTTCAAAGTAAGTTTTGGTTTCATTCGGTGATATTATCCAGTCTTACTAGCGAAAAAGGCCCATATTTTATTTCTTCCAAACGACATACTACAAGTTACAAATTTATCTTTTTGGTATTACTTTGTTACCTTTTGAATATTAAATATTTTTGAACATAAAAATTATTGCTATTTTCAAGAAAGTTCGAGCCCCTGCTAATTTTGAAAAAACGACACCTATGCTATTAGAATTTGAGCGGAGAGATATTCAAAGTTTTAATGGGATTGTTTGTTTTTAATTTGTAACAACATTCAAGATTTTATCATACTAATAATAATTTCACTGCACAAAAATGACTTGTATTGTTATACTGCCAAATAGGGTGCGTAAAGAAGCAATTATGAGGTCGTTTTATTAGCGTGATGAATTATGACTTAGAAAGTTGTAACTCTTTCTCCTATAAACCCATATTTAGGTACTTCCGTTCTTCCTAATAAGGATAATAAAGAATTATTGCATTTGTTGCATGGACACAAGCAGAAATACTGATGGATTTTTTCTAAATATTTCTAGACAGTTTGTGACATAATAATACTATGATTTTTGCGGCGTTGGTAAAAAACTAAACAATTTTTATGAGTTTTCTTACTTTTTATTAATAGTTGAATCAGATACTGGAAAATGTTCATGACTGAGGAAAGATCTGGGAATAAGTAATTTTTTACCAATATTTACAATATTTTAGCCATCAGAGTGAGTCCATAGCTAAAATCTTTTTATACGGCGTTAGTTGGAAGCCCTATTTAACTTCTTTGATACATTGCTATTTTTTTGTGAACCACTTTTCAAAAAATATTTCTTCGTCTATAAATCGAATCGGAACACAAAAAAATTCAAATTGTTCGTAATAAAAATGTTGTAAAAACCACTGCCATTGGAGGTTTTCAATTTTTTTCTCACACACTTTGGTTTGATTGCTATATATTTTTAGCAAAATTTGGGAATATATACTATTAATGGTATGCGGCAATAAGTGTATCAAATTTGGTTTTGAAATATTGCAAAGAACGGTCAAAAGTTGCATTTTCGCAGAAATTTTGATTTGCCAATTATTTATATCACTATTTATATCGCGTTCTCGAAAAAATGTTTCCGATAGAATTCTACGCACTAGTGATATCACATACTATAATTTTTGGGCAAAGTCACGTAGAGCAATACTTTTAAATGAACTAAAAAATTATTTCAGTACTTTAAGATAGTAAAAATATCTATATATTTAAAAAAATTGTTTCGGTTTTTTTTTGAAAAATTACCTATTTTTCATCGTTTCAGCAAAATTTTCACTTTCAGTTCTCAAAATTATGACGCAGAGGAATGTCATTAAAATTTTTAAATATTTTTGCACAACGGTGGAAAAATATCTAATAAAAATTAAAAAAAAAAATTGAACCACCTAAAGGTTGTTAAATAAAAATTGTAAAATAAAATTTCACCGTCACCCAGTTAATTGAACATTATTACCTAATATCCATATTGAAGTAGGTTAAGAATAAGTTAAATTCATTATTTATTTTTTCATTTTTATGCCGCCTTTAATATCGATATTGATATTAGGTAATTAGGTTTAATTAAATGCTCAACGGAATTTTTAACGACCTTTTGTGAAGGCACCTTTTTTTAACAATTTTTTTGCATCCTTTTTAGTGGTCTCATTATTTAGCTTTGTGTAGTAGAGAAAACACCCATCGTTTTGAATTTTTAAACACTACTGTCAGACACGCTAAGGGAAAATCGTGAAATCTTGTATCTTTCATGTAAATCTGCAAGAATATTTCAATTATATTGGATTCACCATTCCGAATTTTTAACTTTTAGCATCTGATTCGGTTTCAGCTACACATAAAATGTATAACTACCAATTTTAATGACAAAATTCGAATTTTTATTACTAACGCCTTCGCCAAATTTGCCACAAAAAACTTTTGTTTCCAATTTTTGCTCATCTTATAGTATAGACGTCGCCTCATGAAACTATTATGGGACTTTTTTTTTTTTTAACTATTTAACGTCGGCCTATTTCCGCTACCAGGGCCTATCACCGACGCCAGGAGACGAGCTACCCCCAACCTGGAAATTTTGCCGAACCTCTTCCCTTAAGAAGAGTAGGGATCTTTTACTTGCCTAACATTTAATAGACGAGGGACCGCCTGCTTTACATCCCCTTCGAAGGATGGTATATCCACTACGTAATCCTCGTCTGAAATTACGTAACTTCCGAGTATACACTGATATACAAGCCTTTAGAAGGTGGGGCGAGAACGCTGTATTTCCCAAGATAGGTGGGGTCACCCATCCAAGTACTAACCGCGCTCGACGTTGCTTCAACGGAATATCGACTGATATTCACATTGAAGTCGCCTCTACGCTCGCCCCTCATTATGGGACTACCAAGTCGGTTAAAAATACGAATACAATACGTCAAAAATATATAATTACAGAAATTGATCCTTTTTTTTTATAAAACAAGCCTTGTTAAACTTTACAGAAATTCATAAAGTATAATTTTATTCCATACATATAAATTGGGACGAGACTGGAAATGTACATGCCGTGGAAGAGAAATAATAGTAGAGCTCAAGAAAAACGCACGGTTTTTATAAAACACTGGCTCATTTGCCGGTAAGAGCAAATATATGAAGACATTATTATAACTGCATGCCTCAATTTGATAGTCATAAAATAGTCAATAGTCAAAAAATGATTTCTAATTCATTTTTTATTTCTTCTTGTAAGTACGATGGATGTGGTGGAAATTAGGAATGTTCAAAATAGCTCTAATGCTTTACACACTTTACTTACATAAAGATTGTTTAAATTTAAACTTAAAAAAATGAATTTTTAATCCAATGAAAACATACAGAACTAAACCTCTTAAAGCTGTATAAATCTGCCAAAAAAACTACTTTTTAATATCTTCTCATCGAACAAAATTGAAGTTTTCGTTCGATATCAGAGCATTCAGAGCGACGTAGTATCTTTCATCAGGTTGGGCCAAAGTGGGCAAAAATACAAAAGCAAAGACAAGCGGATTAAAGGTAATCAGCTTTAATTTTTCTATCTTGACATTTTCCCCTAAAATCAGTATTTTACGAGATATTCATAATAAGGTATACATTTTGGTTATTTTGTAAAAATTGTAAAAAAATGACTAATTTCAAATACCCAATTCTGAGTAAGAATGGCTCTTATAGTTGAAATATTGTAGTTCAAGCTAATATATTATTGTTTCTTTTCAAAAACCCATTCAAAATATTTATTTTGTGAAAATTTTAAAAGTGACATTTTTGTAAGTTTTGTCCGTTTTCAGAAACACAGAAACATCCGATAATGAACGTCCGTAGCCGTTTTTTTGTATTTTGGAATCGACACAAATATTTTGTCGATTGCTGTTTAAGTTGTATTTTTACACCCTGTTACAAAACATCACTTTCTTGAAGGTATTTTAATAAGTAGGTAAAATAAAACAACGCGTTGCTTACGATTCTGTACCATAGCATAGTAAACAGATGTCCGCCGATGGTATTGAAACGAAGCGCTCACCTGGATGGCGCATCAAATGCGCCTTATTGACGTCACTGCTGATAGCCTCATTGCCGGGTGTTGCTTTTCTAGTATCAGTCTACCGAAAACACTAAACTCGGAAAAAAAATATTTTAATTTTTTTACGGGTGGCAACGCCACGTGTTTCCATATTCTGAATAGTAACGATTTTTATTAAAATGGAGAATTGTAAAATCTCCCTTTTCCATTTCATTATTTTTAGTAATCTCTTTATTTAACACGTACACAATAAAAGAAAATGTCCGTCGTTTTGAATTTTTCAGCTTTAACGCCAAGCTCGTTATCGGAGAATTCTGAAATCTCATATTTTATGTAAATCTGTAAAAGTAAACGGTTCCAGAGTAATCGAACGCACAAAAAAAAAGTTACAGACAGATATAATTTTTTTTCTGAAATTTAAAATCTCGACAAGACATTCCAAGCCTATTTGAACAATAAAAATTTGTTTGCGTTACTATACTTCCACTGGGTGTGGAAGTAATATTGCTATTAGCTACTAAAATACCAACTACTAATTTTAAGAACTTCCTCCTTTTTAAAATTTTTGAAAGTCAATTAAAAAGATAGGACAATCAGAGTCTGTATCTCGAAGAGAAAATGAAGTGGTTGTATAAATATCTCAACTTTTAATTTAGTAACAATAATTAATAATTAATAATAAATCATTCCCTTTTGGAAGATTTGAATAATTGATGTCGAATTTTTTACAATCATTGCAAGTGATTTGATTATACAGCAGTTATTTGGTAAAGAGGATATTCTTTAAAATTTGGAAATAATATTTCAAAATAAAGTATATTGGCAAATCTATTAATAATAATAATTTTCCTATCATTAATTGCCGTTTCTCTTTTTCATTGTCAGTTATTTAATTGTTGAATGCATTTTAATTCACATAATAAAATGTTAAATCTTGAGGTAATAATAATTTTAATAAATTCATTCACGAAATGATTGAACTTGCTTGGATATTATTAAGAATATTTTTAATAATAGATAGCTGTTGAGAATGAAATATACTACTACAATTTTATAGAAATTAGTAAATTTTGAAATAAGACCATCGTGCATTTCATGGTTTCTTAATTTTCGCTTCAAATTCGTAATCAGCGAGCCCAAAAACGTTTCAATAATAGCAGTTGTACATACGATTTAGTAATTTTTATAAAAAAAATTATACCATGTCTATTGTATAATTGTATTTATTTAGGGAGAAGGCTCCCTCTAAAAGTTGCCCTTATAGTTGCGAACTCCTTCGCTCTTATAGTCTTGCATTTCTTTGCTGGAACTAATATAAACATTATGAAAAGTGAAGCAAAAAGTTTATGATTAAATTCGAATTTTGGATGTGATTTGTTTAAACGAAGAATGTTGAAAACTGTGTTTTTCCTCGTTTTGTAGCTTGTATTGCAATGAAAGAAAAAAACAGATTGTTTGTTCATAATGAAATTGCAAAGAAAGCTAGATTGGAAAGTTTCTGATCAATTTTTTAAGTTGCAACAAATAAAAACAATTCCGAAAGACCATAAAACAATTAATGATAACTTAAACAATAATGCATATATTTTAACGAAACTTTAGATCCTCAAATGGAGATAAATCATCATGTCAAATTTCAAGTTGGCATGTTCATAACAACGCCTGAAAGTTAGGGATTGCATTACCGGTTAACCGGTTAACCGGTTAACCGGTTATTAGGACCAAAAACACATGACAATAATTACCGGTAATTTTAATTTTTTACCGGTTATTTCGGTAAATTCTGAACTTACGATATGTCACGTGTTCAACGTTTCTATTTATGTCACTGACTAGTATTCACTAAATACAGAGTGACTGTCCCAACACCGAGCACTTTTAACAATAAATAAATAATATTATAAAAAGTAAACTCCAAACACCAAGCCCTAAGAAATATAAGAGAGACATTGACAATATCTTACGACAGAAAATTGAATATTTCACTGCCGCAAATATCCGTGGAATACATTTAGAAGTATGTTATTACCAATTCTTATTAACTTATCGACCCACCAATATCGATTGAGGAAGGGCATTTTCAGCTGGTGGTATTCTATGCACAAATATCAGACGACTAACATATATAGCTTTGAAAAACTAACCCTTTTAACAGGCCATTTTTAAAAAATATTGTATTTTTAGATTAGGTATTCAGTAAATGCCCTATTTGAGTTTATGTTTATAATTTTTGTTATTTAAGTGGATATTTTTGCTATTTACAGAATAATTAGTTATTTAAATTTATTTCATTTATATTTTTTCTTTTTGATAAATTAACTCCTATATAAAAAAGTCACATTTTTGTCACTTTGACAACGATAAAAAAGGTGCATCGTTTTTTATCACCGATAAAAATGCCTGTTCCTCAAAAGCAGAGTACACCTATTAGTCGCACGTCACTTTGAAATCTGTACTGTCAGCTATAATTTTTAAGTATTGTGGAAACTATACTGTACGATATGAGTCGTTTTGGGAAAATTATAATTATTTTTAATAAATGATTGTTGTTCGTTCACTTTCATATTCTGTCGTTAATTTATCTTGCCAAAAAACACTCGAGCTTTTCTTCTATGGATAAATTTCTTTTTAACTCAAAATTTTGCCACTCAGTAATTTTGCTCGAAAAACTGACATTTGACAAAATCATTCGACCTCCGGTCTCGCGATTTTTTCATGTCAGTTCTTCTTATAAAATCACTGATTGGCAAAATTATTTCATTACAAAGAGAAATTTATCCAATAAAAAAAAATCTTGTGATTTTACTGTTGATAAAAAACCTTTTGTTTGTTCATTATATCACATATAAGTACGTATATAAAAATGTTTTTTGTTAAATTTAGATAATTTTGTATATCGAAAAAGACAATTGCCATTTTCGCCACCCTAATCATCCATTCTAAAAATTACCGGTAAATACCGGTTAACCGGTTATTTACATTTTTATTTACCGATTTACCGGTTATTAAAACTTCCGGTAAATTGCAATCCCTACTGAAAGTCGAAAATTGTGTTCAAAGATATTTTGTGTTGGTAAATATTCCATAAAAATGTGACAAGTGGAACAATCTTGATGGTAGCATGATTCTCAAAATAATTCCTTCTGAAACAGAGTTATCACTTCAAAGTTTTTAACTACGAAACGAGCTGTCATGTCGCGCCGGCTCGTGTAAACTAGAGTCCCAGTTTTAAAGTCAGCAACTCAAATAGTGAATTCTATGAAATCATATCAAGTCACCAATTTAGCACATTATACATCAGCCGAGTGCATTTTAAAAAGATTATTTAAGCACGATAAAGTTAGCCGTTGAATTTTAAACAGTTTTAAGTTTTGAATTATTTCAAGCGCCGAGCACGGTATTCAATTATTTTAATGACGTGATTATGGTTTTACATGCACACTGTAATCAAGTCAAAGCGCTGCCGTTTCAACAAAAAATTGGGACCATTAATATAAAAGAAATCTACTTAAATTAAACATAAAGAATTATTTGGCTTGGAGGTAAAATACACTAGCTTTGTGGGTATCATTTAATGAACTAAATGGTTTTTTTAATACATTTTGTTAATACTGTCCAATACAGAAAAAATAATTTGTAATAATTTGAAATTTCTTATGCAAAAGATAATCCTATATCCAATAAATCAATAAATACCTATTGATAAAAGTGTTATTATTGAAAATTTGGGGCTTACTCATGAGCAAGAGAAGAATAGTCTATCAGAGCGGCGACCAATAAGCCAATAAGAAAGAGACAGGGCTAGGACGTCATGCTGTTCACGTATTTCGCTCCCTGTACACGTGTACAGCCTGCACATGAAATGTATATAAAAGTAGCCCCTGATGTATGCCTCCAAATTAACGTACTAAGTGAGAAACGAGATATTTTTAGAAAAAAAATAATTTAAGAACAATACAAAAAAATATATTTTTTTTATTAGTTGTGCTGTATGATATTGAACTTAGATTTGGCTGTTTGATTTTTTTATTATACTTGATATACTAGGAATATAGATCATTTCACTCATTAACATGGTAGTCAACGAAACCTTATTTTTTGAGGTCATTGCAACATGACCATACAGTGTTATCGCTTTAATATGCGTTACCCATATATATAGTAATATGTAGATTGACACTTCCCTATCTGTAACTATTTTAATTTAGCTACTTTTATATTTCAGCTTCATAAATGGTTAGCTGGGCTCTTACAATTTAACCAGACAGAAGATCCTTCAGGCAAATATTACATGTAAAGAGATATATGCAGCTCATACAAAGACAAGCTAAACAGAGCCTTCAACGACTTAAGAACGTTACAAAATAGTGATCACTGAGGCAACTAAAATTATATAGAAATACCTACAAAGCCGGTAAATCGATTATTATATGTGTAGACAGAAATGACATATACCTCATATAAACACAAATTAAAGGCACTTGCTCGTGGAATAAAGCAAAAATATACTTACAGTAATCTGTTGCGAAGTTACAACTGTAGCACCTTTCAGGCAATACTCTCTGTTTAACTAAATAGCTCTAACTTAATTTCAAACTTATTAAAGAAATACAAATTATAGGTAAATAATCAGTTACTGGTTACTAATTAGATAAATCAAAATGATGCACTGTACAATGTGCATCATAATTATTAGCACATTTTTAACCCTTCTGAGAGTACTACCTGCCTAAGTAAACAGTCAACTTCATTTTCAAACTTCTTAAATTAAAAATAAAATAAAATGTAAAAAAAACTTTTTTAAAAACAAGCTTTTATTATTTAGGTGTACTAAAACGAAAAAAATAAAAATAAAAAAAAATAATTGTTTTAAAAGCTTGTCGCGCGCGAGAAGTTCATGCAGGCATTATTTTTTTTTGACAGAGATTGTAAGTACCTAAGTAAGTTTTTTTTTATTTCTGTTCACGCGACAAGCTTTTAAGACAATTAATTTTTTTTAATCTTTATTTTTTTCGTTTTAGTACACCTAAATAATAAAAGCTTGTTTTTAAACAAGTTTTTTTTACATTTAATTTAGTTTTTAAGTTTTTAGCTACGCCTTAATTAGTTTTATATATTTATTGCGTCGTTCTTATCCGATATCAAACGTATAGTTTAAACCGGATCCTTCACCATTTCTTAGAATGCAACGTATGAGCGAATACACCATACGATTAAATTATAGTGTTAAAACTAAAACATTTTGTTCGCCATCTTGAATTTAGTGTGACGTCATTTTATTTTCGTATTCTTCCCAGCAAACCTTTCATTTGATACCCATATCATGGGGGTGCATAAAAAATAACTGGTCCGCCATCTTTGGGAGTCCGCCATATTGGATTTAGAATGACGTCACTTAGCTAACCATGCATTTTCATCCAAACTAAACGTGTATGCAATATTTCAGCTCAATCGGTTGGGATAACTGTTTAAAATTGGCTTGCAAGATTTGAACTAAACAAACAAACTAACATACAAACATTGCAAGTTAAATGAAAGCTTGTAATAAGGACTTAAATCGATAAATAAATCTAATAATAATAATTCTTGTATCGTTTTCACTGTCGTACATTCTGAAAATAAACAAATACGGATCGAGCTGCATTCTCAATATATCTCGATATATTCATTAACTCCATGTGATATGAGTATGACTATGGACATATAATATATTTACGGTTGGGACGTTGGTTAAATATACAAGTACTTTATCTGTCTTTACACGTCATGTGATTGGTCGAACCGTGCGCGAGTAACTATTTGCAGTAAAGGCTCCGTATTATAATGATATCATGTCAGTTGTCATGAAAATCATCACTTACTTACTTTAAATGTTATTTTTCTTTATTAGAAGAATAACTACTCTCGGAAAAAATTTACCGATAAAATTCTAAACATTAATAATGTTACATATGATAAATTATAGATTATCTATCTATCTATCAAAATTAAAGGGGATGGCTAAGGCTGCTTGGCCATACGTATAGCGTCATGTTGGATTTATATATTTTAATAATAGAAAATGCAAACAAAACCACCAAGTTAAATCTTGTATATAATGAAAATAGCGGAGAGAAATAATGAATTATATATCATGAGAAGATAAAGAAAAAAAAATCAACCAGACCTCTATTGTTATTCGAACATAGATTTAATATTTTATTATTACCACTTGCGTATGTACGCTTATAATCATAGATTAGAGATTTATATAGGATAGATGGGCAACTCCCTCTCCATCGACCAACACCTGTTTGGGTTCGTACTATGAGCACCTGTAGCGCTAGTAGCGTTAGATTTACGCGCTGTAGGCTCGGGGGGGAGGGGAGATTTAAATTCATCTTTGAGATTTGGGTAAGGACAGATTTAGACGATCACATTTTGTGATCCAATTTCTTGTTTAAAACTATCTTTTATCTTTAATTGAATACCAATTAGGTGTTTTGACCCATCGTTACCAATTGCGTTAGAATGTAATTGGTAGAAACTGGTGATACCTAACAGTATAGTAAATAAAGGCAAAAAATATTTTTGAACAAAAAGTCACAAAACATGATCGACTAAACGTATATGTATATTGTGTAAACAAAATAAGAAATTGCGAAGTATATTTTAAAATATAAGCCTGACATTTCATCCTAAAACATGCGTGTATATAAAATATGCTATTGACGACTGGCAATTAGGCACACAACAAACAAACATCATAATGGTTCCTTGTTCCTTGTTCCTTGTTCCTGTCGGCACCAACAACAAATGCAGCAAACACAGTTTAAAAGCAAACATTATTAACATAACCATATATTCAGTGCTATTACCAGTCTCCATCGCTAAAAATATCGACCATCGATAACTTTAATGTAGATAATTTTTTTTATCGAGTTTGTCCTAAAAGTCAATTACAGAACCAACATCGATAAATGCCACCGAGAGCGATTAATTTATATCTACTCGATAATAATGGAGTGAACTTAGCTCAAAATAATATGTAAAAAGAGTTATTTTTACCGATGCCATAAACTCGTAATGGGGTTTCTACAGACGAGTAGATAAAATGGGTTAAACAGGGTCGATAATTTTATCGACTGAACTGGTAATAGGTGCACCGTATAACACTTAAATACATGAAAACACCGCATTTATACCTAGGGAACCAAGTCATCGGCACATTTAACAGTTTGAAGTTTGACACATGTGATGACATATTTTATCCGTCGAGCCCATAGTGACTTCTACTAGTCTATAGTCGGGCCACAGATTAAATCAGAAAAGTGCCGCCAGCGCCGCTGGGAGTCATAGTATGAACCAAAAGGACTCATAAAATATTTTGCATTAAGTTACCATAGCCTGCTTATAATCCCATAAATGAATTATATGAGTGCTGCTGACTTTAAATGAATATTGCAAATTTACAAGAGTACCTAACTTAACCACTTCACGCCCAGATTGCCACATATGACAACCAACCGACTATACGTTGCCAGCCCAGGGTGCCCTGTGTGGCAACCAATATCATAGCCCTACTGTAAGGCTGGGATAGTTTTGCAGAGTATACTTGGGTTATCACCTTAACATAAAATAATGGCGGGGACCGGAAGTGTTGATTTTTGTGCTCCAAGGTTCATTTTGATCAATTTCATGGTTACGATTGATATAATATGGTAGTTTGTATTTTTTTGTTCGTAGTAAATGTTTCTTTATATATCTCCGCCATTGTCTTTATTATGCCTTCGCCTTTGCTGATGAATTTTCCATAATTTTTCTGATATAAACTATATTTGTAAGAGTAACTAACATTGTATTCACCAAAGCACAAAAATTTGGGTTTATTACATTACTAATAAAAATAATTTACTTCACCTGTCCACTATGGAAAATCTTGTATTTTTACTTCCACATCCAGCAACGACAAAAAAATTTAAAAAAATTTTTATTGTTCAAATAGGCTTAGAATGTCATGAAACGTCGAGATTTTAAGTTTTAGTGAAAAAAAATTTCTGTTGGTCTGTCTGTAACTTTTTTGTGCGCACGTTTACTCTGGAACCGTTTGAGATATTGACTTAAAATTTGGTACACAAATGTACTTTAACGAGATCTAGAACTATATTATATTTTCATCTTGTTCCGTCGAAGGGTTGGGGGTAAATGGGGGTAAATTTGGGGTAAATAGGTAAATCAAGCAGGTAAGAGTCCATAAAATTGGTGTTTAGTATATACAAGAGAAGCTAAGGTCTCAAAAAAAATTCTAGCATTAGCCACCCCCATTACCACCCCCACTCCATTATTAAAGGGGATTTAGTGTGTGTACAAGAACCAGAAACCTCAAAATATTTTTTTACTTCATTCACCCTTATTACCACCTTCTATCACCACCCCCATCCCACTAGTGGGGTACCGTTTTATGGGTTTTTGTGGTGGAGGATTCCAAATATTATATTATTAGTTCCATAAACAATTATTTCCATATACAAAATTTTCTCGTTGTGAGTGACTTGTATAAAAAATCTGGATGTGGAAGTAGTGATTCCTTGGGCAGCGCTTTTTTTTAATGAAATAATATGTCACTAGTGGGATAATAATTTGTTCAAAAACACCACAAAAAATAGACATTTTTTTCTCCAAATCTGGGATAATCCGTAAGATTTGGAATATCGATCTGGGCGCGAAGGGGATAAGTAACTACAATTTTTTTTAATTTTTTATTCCAAACAGCGTATTTTCTTCATTGTTTTTTTTTTAGTTTTATTTTTTTAATTTTGCAATCTTCATGAAAAATGCAATATCTTTTGATGTAAATATTTTTATTGTCATTATCATCGTTTGCAATAAGTCATGGTAGATGACTCATAATTTGCTCCTAGAAAGTTTTTGTTTTAGATCGATTTTATAGTAACGTCTTTATGTCTGTGTAAATATCAACTTTTCTATCCTCATCACCCCGAGGCAAACTATTTTAGATTTTCTATCTTCGCTATCTCTTTATTTGCGCTGGAATCCATATTTCTCAATTTTACTAAAAAAAATTGTTGAGTTTGCGGATGCTTCCATTGCTGTACATTTAACATCGAGGAGCTTCTAATATACAGATATATATATTTATTTTTTAATAATTTTTGTTTGTTTCCAAAGCTTTATAACTGTTTATGACATTTTATTTTACAGATCTTGCAGCCATGGAATCCTGGTTGGTGGACGTTAAAAGAGTACACATTCCAAGACCAAAATTTGGCAGCGGATCCCGCTGTTTCGGTTATGGATATCCTACTGAACCCCCAAAGGATTACATTAACGAAGACAACAGATCAGAAGAATATAAACTGAAAACCTCATTGCAAGCCACTAACCTGGCTAAAGTCACCGACGATCTGCGGAGGGTCTTACAAAAATTGTAATAGTTACTTTGCTTTAAGAGAGGAAATGCGCTTTAGAATAGCGTTTGTACAAGTTTAGCAATAATAAGTATGTGGTTGTTAAGTTTTAGACAATAGTTGAGATTGCCTTATGTTGCAAAAGATATAATTGTTGTAATACTGTGTTCAATTGTGGAAGTACATGATATGATTGGTGCATACCGATCAATAGTTTCGTATCGTCAATTTCGCGAATACGACATATTAGGCCAAAAACTAAAGCTGGTATAGTATACTCCATAAATACTGCATTTTCGGTAGAGATCAAATTTTGGTGCCTTTTAACACTAGAGTAAACAGATGGCTACCCTTATAGAGTCTACTTTGCTGCCAATATTCATCATCAGCTGGAAATGATGATAATTATTATGAATTTGTGAAGATGTGAGCAATATGTTAATTTTGTACATTTCTATTATCCAATATTTGGCTGCCATCTTTGAATAAGTTTCTTGTAAATAATTTGTTTGCTCTATAATGCTTCCAAAGCGAGATATCTACAAAAAACTTATTTTGGAGCGCCATTGTTCCAAGATGACTGTTAAACTTGGGGTGGTAGACAGGTGCATGTCTTGCTGACTGGCATGTTATACATTTTTCAACACAATCTCTTCTACACCAATCAGTGGTCTACTGAGATAAGTTAAGTCAATAAACAGTAAATACATGTGAATTCTTTTGAACAGAGTATAGACAAAATAGAAATGATTATTATTATAAAATATTAGTATTACCAGTGGAATTTTTAATGAAACGTATTCGTTTTTCTGAAAGAGCAAAATAATGAACCCCCATTAACATAATATTATACTGTAATTGGTAAAGACAGAGAATAGTAAAGCACATTATAAATGCAAATCCTCTAAACATGTGGTCAAGGTGCTATAAGAAATTTTTCCTTTATATTTTCTGTGGTTTATCTGTATTTTTCGGAAAAAATCAGTCGAAATACCGAAATACCTGCCTGTGTTTTAAAAGCTGGATATGATGCGAGCTGTCTTTGTTTCTGCCACTCTGAACTATATCTTTGATCTTTCTCATGTATCTGTCCAAAAAATATTCACAAACATCATAACACTCATGTATACAGGGACGAGAGTAATTGGATAATCCAAACAGCATACGTTTATTTAATGTAAAATTAATTTATTTAGATTTTTAAGTATAATTTCTACGAATGTTAAGAAAAAAAGTTCATGGACGGTCTTTACCCGAGTAATTTATTACTGTCTGTCTTTACCAAATAGAATGTAGTGTCCAACCCTTAGTTATTACCGATGGTTCACAAACAAATGTCATGTTACGAAACTTGCTACGTCCTATACACAGCCATTATGTTCTGATAAATATATGGATTTTGAGTTAACTGCACACTTTTTTAATCACGTTCTTGTAATTTTTCAGGAGTTCATGATAAAAAATTATCAAAACTGTTTTTTCATTTCACAAAAAATATATTTATATGACTTCCGCATTAGATAATTTAACGCAAGATAGAAAACTGGGTTAACATCTAGATTAATGGTTCAATACATTTAACAAGTAATTATCTAATGGTTCCAGGTAAAAAATAATAAGGCGATTATACATTTTTGTTATCTCACATCCAGAATACACTACATTGAATATCACTTTGGAGAAAGTTAAGTTTTCAAGTTAAAACTAAGTGGTATACATTGCCAAATAGGAAGCAAGAAGCAATCAGCAGTTGGTTAACTATAACTGTTCCCTGCTGTGTTTTCATGGTAAAATAAACTTAATAAATCTCTATTAAGATAATGCTAAACATATAATTTCTGTGATGGCGCAGGCAGTGTTTCAAAGATATTAAAATACTGTTTAGGCTTTTGCTTTATGCGTTTTTGTTCATGTCGAAAACATTTTCGTAGCATTTAACAATCGTCTGAAAAAATTGTTCATTAGGAATGAAAGAGTAAACAGATGGCCACCCTTATAGATTCCTAATCTTTGAAGTTTTCTGGCAACATAAATATTAGTAGGGTACTAGAAAGTAAAGAGCTCTAAACGAATTGATACCGATTTCGGCTTTATTAAGTATTCTTGATGGTATACATTGATAGGTATAAGCAACAAGGTAATACTTCTTTTTGTGAACTTATCAATATCGTTTGATAGGGTTAAACTACGCTATTTTGTTGAAGAAACTAGAATGTTATGATCTGAGTGGAAAATGCAATGAATTATTAAGATTATTTCACTCATTAACGCTATAGCCAATGAGAGCCCGTTTTTTCAAAACATTGCACCAATCAAACGTCATTATTAGTGGTAATTCAAGCTAGATCGGCTTTTGACAGGACCAACATGCAAAATTTATCGCTCTAATTTTTTAGGTCGCTGCAGCGGCAAATATGCGAAAATTTTTTGACGTTTTTTGTCGAGCTTTTAAGTTTTATCTATAAATATCTTCTCTAGCTTATTACTAAGTAATTGTTAACGTACTTACCTTGTAAATTGTAATATTGTATTATGTAGTAGCAAACAAAAACACACCTCAATTCCAAAGCGAATCTTGTCTGAAATATATAGGCTGTAACTTTTGCCTATCTGTAACTATGTCAGTTTTCCTAATGTTCAATCAGGTAACAATTACACACAAAGATTGTACTTAATATAGCTCATAATACAGGAACAAGTCAAGCACAGCTTTCAATAGCTCAATAACGTAGTTACAAAGGTAAGCAAATCATTTATTATAAATGTCAAGTACACATTCGCTCTGGAACAAACTAAAAATGTATAGTACTTACATATGATAATCTACCAAAAAGTAACTCGTTGAATCAAAGCTATGCATCAAACATTATAATTTGTTGTATTTAAAATTCTCATTGCTTAACAAAGCAAACCTCAACATAATTCATAAATTTCGTAAGTTAAAAGTAAGGATTAAATACGTAAATATGAGTCGATAAACATTTATTTATTATGGAATATAACTTGTAGCGCTAGATGGCGTTCTGTATGTCAATCTCGGAACCATGGGTGTACATTTTATTTGGGCGAGACATCGGTACTAAAGTAGTGCTCTCTCTATCGTTCCTCGTCGTATTGCACCTCAGAAACGCCTGAAAGGTGTTAAGCCAGTCTATATATTATAATATCTAAGGTTTCAACTCGTTTTATTTACTAGTTGCCATGGAAACGTCACTAGATTATTTTAAAATATAGCGAATCTCCGTTGTTTCTACTGCGTTTGTTTCAGATTTGCTGTTTTGACAATATGAGTCGGTTTGGAAATATTTCTGTATATCAAATTAGTGATGAAATTGAAAATAAAGGTCAGTAAACTCCAAAAAATGACAAGAAAACGTCTGAAGGCAGTTAATGAGAAAACATAATATTGAAGATGTACTTAATGAATTATTTATTCGTGAAATATTCTCCTCAAATACCACTCGTGCTTTAAATTTTATCTAAAAATTTTTTCTCAAGCTAAGTCGCCCCTAGTTAATATAACTCGTGCAAATTGGCAGTTTATTATCAAAGATTAAATCCCTCCCGCTAAAGCGGTCGGGATTTAATCAGATAATAAACTGCCAATTTGCACTCTTTATATTACCAGGCAACACGCTTTCGATAAAATTTTAAGCACTAGTGATATTACATACGATAATATTTGATGAATAGAACGTAATTTGTATTGTGGGCCCTTTGTTATTTCTTACTTATTTACTGCAATTATATAAATGAATATCTCTCAGTTTCTATGTGAATTTGCGGATAATATGACACTAATTATTTGTGATAAAAATCTAGATTTTGTAATTAGGCGGTCAAATGATAATATATCAGTAATATACAATGGGGTTATTTCATGTTAAGGAAAAACTTAAAAATATCTATCAATTTGAATAGTAGAATATACAAGAATAATGTATTGGTAAATACTATTTCTTTATTATTTGTTAATTATTCATAAATCAATAAGAAGTATCGTCAATAATTTCAAATTTTATTAACTTCTTTACAACTAAATCCAGGAATATTTGGTTTTGTTAAGATTCTTGACTCTTATAATTTGAATGTATGTTTATAGGTGGATGCATGATGTAATATCTCCTTACATCATGGGTGGATGTAAGCACGCAATGGGGAACAATCCAAGCCAGTTCTTAATATATCCGACAGATTGCACCATGCGTACTCGGTTTAGTTATTCTTAACTTGTCATATAATATAACCTCCCAGTGAACACGGATACATACCTGGTATGTTTCTCTTACGTAATCTATTCAACATGTTATATCCAAGGATATTGGATGTATGGTAAATGTAAGGTGCATGGACCTTAAAATTTCAGCCACAAAAAAAGTTATAGCCATGTAACGGCAACATAACTTGTAACATACTCGTATGTGGCAAATATATAACATACATGTAAAAGACATATATTGTATTTCAAAATATTTACCTTAAAATATGTTCTGATGTTACATGTGTGCTATATAACATGCAATTTCCGTGGTATATGCACAAGGGGGTAGCAAATAATATGCAGGGTGTCCCCAAATGGGGTTACCTATACCACAAGTGGACCTAAATTTTAGTTTTCCGACAGTCACTATAAAAAAATTTTCTTCTTAAAGAAATACGATGTGTTAAGAAAATGTACTTTTTTATGCAGGGCGCTCAAAAATTTCAAAAATATGAATTTTACCCAAGAGCAAACTACCTTTATTTTTCTCATTTTTAAGGAAAATGCAATTTGAAAAAATTGTTTATTAAATCTTGTTTAATAGGGTACGTCTTTTTCCCCAATGCCTCACCTCAGTTTTCGTATTTTTCCGTAACGGATACTAAAAAATTTAGGATTATGAAAGAAAAGTATTTCAAATGGCTTTTTTATTAAAAATGAAAAACAAGGGTAGTTTACTCTTAGGCAAAATTCATATTCTTGGAATTTTTAAGCGCCCTGCTCCTTCATAAAAAAAATAATTTTTTTAACATAAATCGTATTTTTTTAAAAATGCGGAAATTTTTATAGTGACTTTTTGTCCAAAAATTAAAATTTAGGTCATTTGTTGTATAGCTAATCCCATCCGGGGACATTGTACTACTGTTACAATATGGCTCAAGTAAGGAAAAACTAGATGTAAAAAAAGGCCAATCTAAAATAAATAATTTTTATATTCATAAAATACATATATCATAATAATATATTAATCAAAGTCATACAAGAATTGCACATTCTCTAAACTATATAGTTTGGTTTATTACAAGCAAACTTTTGGTTAACAGAAAACATAGAAGATAAAATAGCTGAAGAAAAATAACATATACAGAAAAAGTTAGCTGATTGCAAGCTATGTAATAAGGTAAAAAAATAAAGAAAAG
The DNA here is from genome assembly GCA_936432065.2 of Rutpela maculata. Lineage (NCBI taxonomy): Eukaryota > Metazoa > Arthropoda > Insecta > Coleoptera > Cerambycidae > Rutpela > Rutpela maculata. The sequence goes on from OW386289.2 coordinate 30,627,216, forward strand.
CCTGACAGTATACATGAATCATTTTCATTCCGCTGTAAATTACGAAGAAATAAACATTAGCATGATTACTATAGAGACAAGAAAAGTGTATAAGTTTTTGGTAAAACAGAACAGCTTTATCTTACATTGAAAGAAGTTTCAGGAAAATTAAAAGCTTAATGAAGTTTGTTCCAAATGATGCTCGGGCTTTTACAACATTTAAAAACTGTGGATTTTGAGGGTGACGTTGAACGCTACAGTAACACTATTGATTTTGATGTAGACGTAAACGAACAGTAGAAACGAAAATCGCAGGCATATTAATGAGAAGTACGACACTTTGCATTTTCTAAGTGTCTATACACCTACAAAATATACTATTTTTGACAGTCGAGTTATTATTATATTATCTATATATTAAACACAGGTAATTTTTAGTTTTATTACTTATTTACTCTAGTGACTGAATAAATGCTTTTTTGAACTATATATTTAACATCCGAATAAAGTTTGGTTTAATGTATGGATATCCAAGTTTAATTGTACCAAATATCAACTAAAATTCTGAACGAAAATAGTTAATGAAAAAACTAGAATTCTTCATTTATTCAAAAAGGAGCTAAAAATTTATTAGAAACAAGAAAAATTCAACAAACGTGACAATAATACTCAGATAATGACGAAAACAAATTTCCTATATATAAAAAAGACAAACCTGTCAGCATGAATTTGCAAGCAGACTAATACTTAAAACTTAATTATCTTAAAACTAGTTTTTGCCGCCTGGTTTCCTTTTTTCATACATATCTCAATAAATTATGGTACAATAACTGCTCCAGCTTCTTGTTTTCTCTCTGTAGCCTTTGCTTTGACAGTCTGAACCACTCACTAGCGATGTTCTCAAATTCTTTTTCACAATGTGGGACGTTTCGTTAACAGCAGCTAGAACAATAGTTTATGACAAAATTTTATAATTTTTTCTGTATTATTTACTTAAAAGCAATTTCTAACTTTTTTAGAAATTCTTTGTCTTTACCTTTACGAGATATTATTTTTAATTAGCAATTACACAAAATTAGACACAGACATATATGATGACATAAATAGGTTAAATCCCTATAGCAGCAACAGGTTATAGCAAGAGTGATAAAATATGACCAGTTTTTCAATATTTATATTAAGTTTAATGCTGGTTATAAAAGACTTAAGCTACAATAAAGCACTTATAATTTTTCTGTGGCTTGAGCTTAGTTAAATTTCATTAAATTTCAATCTCAAGATTGGGCAACATGTCAATAAAACTCCAACAAATAAGTAGGTACCTAATAAGCGACTTAACACTGCACCGAAGTGCAGAATGATTTACACTTCTACGTACTTACCTACAATAGTTTTGATCTCTGAACTTGAGTCCCCACAAAAACAAAGACGATATTTAACATGTTAAAACGCACGCTAGAAGTCACATTGCACCTCCTTCGGGGTCACTTGTGTTAGGTTAGAATATTAGGATTAGGTTATTTTGTTAGGTATAGTTAGGGATATTTGAGTTAATTTGGTATCATTTTCTAGCACGAACTATGTAATACAGAGTGCGAAAGAGATGTCCTATAATAATTTTATAACCAGATTTACCGGGAAATTTAAAACATCACAATATTAAAACGTTATCCAACTGTATGAAGATACGGGATTATCAAACTAGTTTTTGATCGGCGAGTTTTATTTTTTGTTATTAGATACATAAATAAAAATAAAACGGCCGGTAACACTAATCACTATTTTAATAAATTTATAGAGTATTTAAACGAATAAGTCATCAAGTATTATATAGGCACAATTACATTTTCATTACCACTTAATGACAATTGAAGACACTTTTGTTAAATATCACAAGCGTTAATTGGTAAAAGAGCTTCTTATTTTCATTGGGCATGCTATTATTATGTTGATTAAACTACACTGGTCACTGATGTTACAACCTACTATAGCAGCACACTCACTACTACACCAAAACAATATACATAATAGATATACCTAACCAAACTTTTTTGACATTCCATATGTAAGCTAGCTTGTTTCACGTTTGTAGTTTACCAAATTACATGATTAAATATATATGTGTAATGTAATTGTAGAAAAACTTAAAATGTCCATGATGATCACAAAATATATAAATGTTATATCTGGTGTAAACATATAAGATGGGTTGATGTGTAATATGTAGCAATTATCTAAATATCACATATTTTAATGTTATTATTTAACACACAAGCAATATAACTTTAAACGTACATACTGATTACAGAAATACATAAATGTTATATAGCTGATAAATACACATAATACTTGTTATTGTAATGTAGCAGTTACGTAAAAATCACATATTTTAATGTTATTATTTAACAAACAGGCAATATAACTTAAAATCTACATGGTGATAACAGACATACATAAATATTATATGGCATGTAAATATACAAAATACTTGTTATTGTAATGCAGCAGTTATGTAAAAATCACATATTATAATGTTTGTATTTAACAAACAGGCATGTTTGTTAATAACTTAAATGTATATAGCATTTGAAGATGGTTTATATAATGGAGATATATTTGGTAATATGGTGTGTGTTACCTTGACAATCTCTCTTTGGTACGTAACAGCCATATGTGTGTTCACTGGGCTGTAAATAAATGTCCTGCTGTGTTGGAACACTTTGGTACACAGCAATGTTTTCATTTTAAACGTTTTTCTAATTAATTTTGTTCGTACTGATATTGGATATAACATAACCTCAGCAGCGCGAACAACCCACATACCTAGAAAGGCATGTGAAAGAACCGAGTACGGCTGCTCCACTCTGGCGGAAATAATGAAACTATCTGTTCCCCATTAGGCAATCCAAACCACGTGACTTCCAATATGGCGCGGAGGGCAAAAATTCGTTTTCATTCGTTAAACGTCTGTGTTTTTCTGTTGACTTGGCTACGTTTCCGGAATTTAATAAAAATAAACCCGTGTTTGCCCTCCACGCCATATTGAAAAAAAACTTTGACAGGTCGTTGGATCGCTTAATTGCATTTCGGAACCGAAAATAGCGCAAAAACATGCAATCTTAAAACGTTCATATTTTTCGAAAAACACCTGCGGGAGGGCCGAACGATGTCGCGACGCAAAGAGGAAGAGTTCTAGTTGATCCACATCGTAAATTACACAAGGCAAATCGAAAATCCGGCTCGGCATGAACGAATCAAAATTGGTATTTTTTGACATTTAGCGAAAACGGCAAAACAAAATGTCAGTCACACATCAATATAGGTAATGGTAAAGTTTGCATTTCATGGCTGCCATAGAAATTTACTGCTTGAACTATACTGCGCATGCGTAAACATTGACGTCACGGTTTTTGGCGGGAACTACCATTTTCAAATTATAAATTGAATTTAAAATTATTTAACGTCCATAAAAAAATGCCATTACACATACTTAGTTATTACTAGTCCTAGAATCCAAATTTAATGTAAATAAAAATTATGAAATAACCGCATTACTCGGCTAAAATTCAATTCAAAATGAACCAAGAAAAAACTTTCTATTCATCTACAATAATTATCATTAATATGGCGCGATCATGTCAGTTGCGTTCATAAAAAAAATGTTGAAAAAAAAATGAATTGCCTTCAAAAAAGGTCGCTAAAAATTATGAAATAAAATTTCACCATCGAGTCACCCAGTTAATTGACCTTTATTACCTCATATCAATATCGGAGTCGGTTAAAAATACGTTTCAATCCATTATTTGTTTAATTTTACAATTTTTAGCAACCTGCTTTGCACACGAATCATTTTTTTTCAAAATTTTTTTTTCACTCTTTAGTACTCTCTTTATTTAGCTTCTACACAGTAAAGAAAATATGCGTTGTTCTGAATTTTTAAGTTTTAACGTCAGGATTGTTATCAGAGAATCCTGAAAATATCATGTACAGTTCATCTCAAACTTATAGCAACATGAGGCCCAGTATTTCAATGCAAAGTTAAGCACTTTATCCTACAAATAAATTAGCTAGAAGTTTAGAATATGCTTTTATTAAACACTTTAATATTGCAACTTCATATTCTAAACTTCTAGCTAATTTATTTGTAGGATAAAGTGCTTAACTTTGCATTGAAACACTGGGCCTCATGTTGCTATAAGTTTGAGATGAACTGTAACACATTTCAAGTAAATCTGCAGAAATATTTTAATTATCCCAGCCATATTCGTCATTTTGAAGTCATAACTTTTGACATCAAATTCCGTATCAGCACTCCTAAATTATCCAACTACTGATTTGAACGTAATTCCGACGAGATTTGATTTTTTATCAAAAAATAAAAATTTTGTCACTAGCGCATTCGCCAAATTCTTGTCTCCAATTTTTGCTCACCTTATACTAAACGTAGCTTAATAAAATTATTAGGGGACCACGGCCGAGCTATACCTTGCAGTTTAAGAAATATTTGATACATATCGCTTAAGCCAATCCAAAGTAATGATTGACCAAATATAAACAAAACATGATTTTAATACATAGCGGCCTAGATAGTATTTTTAACTAGTGTGTTTTATTTTTCGACTAGATAAGTGGGATAAGATTACGCTCAAATGGATTTTCAGACCAAGACATTAAAAAATAAAAATTTAATTTTTTGACATGCCCACCACAAAAAGTGAAAACCGAAAAGAAGATTAACGCAAAAAATTTCTAAAATTTTGTAAATAAGTTAATTTCAGTTCCTTCAATTCTTACCGTAGTCTATTTGGATTATCAGAAAAATGCCAAAGATTAGTGATTGATATTTCCATAAATAAATTACCAAGCTTTGATTTGACACATCAAAAATTGTTTTCAGTTGTTTCTAAATAATTATGGGCTTTTCTGTCATTGTCTCTTTAGTGTACGATAATATAAACAATAAGTAAAATGATAAACTGAGATGCTAAGTTATTAAAAATATGATAGCGTTTAAAGGGGCTACACAAGATAGAATTTGCTGGAGCCAACCTAGTCGGTATCCTTTGTAGATTGCAGGGACAACTCGTGAAAGTTGAGTTGCACTGCAATGTTCAAAGCATACCCTCTTTAATGTAGACACCTTAAACCAAGCATTGAGAGGGGAAAATCTGGTGCAAATAACCGTGGCCCGAGTAGAAGTAATAATAACCTGGAGAACCACACATTGTAAATGAAATTTTTGAAATAAGTAAATATATGTAATTTCAGTATATTTATAAAAGTAATATATACTATTGCACCATGCACTATTATGTTTTACCCCCGAATATTTCTATTTCATATTTTACAAAATACTGTTTCATTTATTTCACTTAAAGAATTAATAAATGTCTTTTCAGTTATATTCAATGTACCACTAATTTCATGGGTATATGAATCTGAGACACTTGTTTGTGAACATAGAGGCATACACATTTATTAAGTTTTGTGTTGAATATGAGTTGTACCACACAAAATAATATGTCCTGCATTTAAAACATATTCCCCTTCATACACACACTTAGAATTATTACATTTTTAGTGCTTCCCAAATGTTCCATACATTGCAATATGCTTAACCTAAATGTCACTTATGTTTCCTGAAAGAAATCTGATTTAAACTACAACTGTAAATAAATTTAAAGAAATATTTTAGTTTATTAATATTTAACTAGCCAGACACCGTTTATGTCGAAGAAACTGTACTTTTCAATGGAAAAACTAGATAACCTAAAAAAATATGAATTTTGCCGAATAATCCCATTAACATATTGCAAATCACTTACAACAAAATCTTGCAAACCTTTAGGTCATATATTATTAATGTTATTATTTTTAACGCTACAAATAACAATAAACAGAAAAAAATCAATATGAGTATTCGCAATATAAACAAACAAAAAGCCTATAATTAGTTTACGAGTTCTCCACTTTGGCACTGGCATCTTAAATTCAGACGCCTATAGAAAATATTTTCTATTTTGACAATCAGTAAACAAAAAAGATAAATATTTCATTTAAAGAACATTTTAACTTTGTGTTTTTAATTTTTAATCTACATAAAGCTAATATAATATATAAATTATATATGCATTTTTCAGGTAACTTTAGAAAAACTAATAATAGACTAATTCTAATTGGACTGCGAGATGAACTGGCATTCAGGAAACGAAAAATCTTCCCCCATTAATTAAAAGAACAACCCAATGTTACCTTAGACTTGCATTTATGACCAAAATTTAAAAGTAGTGGCCTGTACTATTTTCCATATTACATCCTGCCCAGAGGAATTTATACATATCATTGTCACTAGTTTCATACACCACATAAGACATCATTTTGAGCTGACATTACAATAATTGGCACTGTAAATGCTTTTCAGTAATATATTCCAATAACCAGTTCCATCGATCTGGATTGGTTGGAATTAACTAACATTTTGCTTGTTGTTGATATATAGGTTTCTACGCTGCAATAGGATTATATTGCGTGATATCCAATCTGCATGAAATTGGAGTAAGTAGATTAGAATCTGAATTAAACAAACTTGCTTAAGTTGCAGACTTGCGTCTAAATGAACCAATTAAGGAGTTGGGATATAAAATTGAAATCATATTTTTGCGGCACTCAGCTATTTATGCTCTGTTTATTGTGAGGATTGTTTGTTATACTAGTCGGAAATAGGAAACCGAAGAGTGTATTGCATTTGATTAGCATATTTCTAAAACGATACATACCTATCACTCACAGAGAAAAAAAATCGTATTATTGTTAGTCATTGAACTCTGAACAACTTTCAAAATGCTCGTCTGTCTGTCCGTCCGTCACGTTTCTTGTAAGTCCGATAATTTAAGACAAAAAAATCCGATTGTATATCAATTTGAACGATAAGTTAGTGTTAGCTTGAGTTAAAGAAAAAGTAAAACACTTCTGCAGCAATACTTTCATTTCTGGACTCATGAAATCGAGATTTGTATTAAAATGGCCCATTCCATTAATATGCGTATTTCCGGCAAATTAGAAGAATCTGCTTTTTTTATAAACCCAAGTAGCAAACAAGCAATATAGACCAACAACTAAGAAAATAATAATTTCATTAAGTTGAGAATTACTTAATTTCGTCTTATAATTGACTATGAAGTCATAACAGCTTGAAATTACATGTTTAAGATATAAAACAATTATTTTTTACCTAGATTTCTTCAGAGCACAATGACCTTGTACGTTATTGTGATGTGTAGAATTACCTAAAACGTCCCTTAAGAATGGCTTAACATGTCATAAACAAATGAAGTTATTTTAAAAGTCCAAATTAACGCAAGTTTTACTTAGAAGATTGTCTTAGTGTCCACGAGCTTTTTGGGCTCTGAGTCGTGAACTAAATGAGTAATTTGGCAGGTTGTAAATTACTTAATTCTACCCTATTAACACTCAAATGAGACCGCAGGCACATGATAAACAATATTAGACACCATGATCTCTTTAACTAACTCTAGAATCTAAATTACCGTTACAATTGACCTATTGGAAATGCTGACAACGTACAAATCCAAATTACCATTCAAAATTTACCAAGAAGGACATTGGTGTTCGTTATTCTTCAAAGGCAAATGCTATGCTTTGATTCCTACATCTACTGCTCTAGAATTGTTCTCTTCGTGCGCAAATTGATTCCTGTCATACGAAAATTAGTAAATCGGTTTAATTACTAATATTATGCAAACCTTTATAGCCTCAACTCAAGAGTGCAATTCTCCTGAAGAAAATAACAACCCGGAAGGATGTGGTGATTTGTCATAATTATAATATTTTTGAGTAAATTCTTAAATATCTAGGGCACGGATGTCATGAAAATGACAAAACTGGGACATTTGTCTTCCGCCTAAGGAAATTTAATTTATATGTTCATGATTGAAGACTATCAGATTTTCAAGTCTTAATTGAAACAGAATCCATGTTTAATATTACAATTTATACCTCCATGATAAGAAATATATTATTTTACGATTAAAGTTTAAATCAATTATTTTCCAAAAAGTACTTTAAAAAACTTAATATAAATTACTTTTACAAACCCACTGGGCATGTTAGGCTGTTATATTATGATTACACTTGAAAAAATAATGATCATTTTTAAATGTTTTTGTTTATTTGTATTATTTTACAAGGGCACGAATTTTTTAGAAGTGCAATAAGGTATATTTACAGGAAATGTTTGTTTGCAACTAAATTTCTTCATTGCATGATGAGAGAATTTAAGTATCCTTATTACTAACTATAATAATAGTAATTATGGTTGGAGAGATCATGTGCTGAAAGTTGTCATCTAATATATATGTTTCATCCCAATAATGATTCAGCCATTCACCAACATACAATTCTATCGTGTGATATAAATAAGTTTTTATTTAGTTCACTAATAGGACTAATAGGAAACAGTTGTCTTAAAATTACCACAAATTAACACATTTCACTACCTTAACCTCTCCAACAAAATGCCTTTGCTTGCCTATTCTCGATTGGTAACCTAATAGTGGATTGTGTGAGTCGGAAAAAGACCCAAAAAACCCGACTATTGTCTGATTTAACCAAAGTAGTTTTCTCCCCCGTTTCCGAGGATGCTGAACACCATGGTGGGGCAGAATTTCTCGTTGGGTGAACCACCCCCGCAAACGTGCTCTTATCATACCACTGCACTGGACCAAAATGTTTCCCTCCCATTTTCGAACATGTCGAACACAGAGAGGATCACAAATCGAGTGCTGGACACCCGTTCACCCCCTCAATGACAAAAAAATACCCTTTCAATAAAATATTTTATATATTATAGGTAATTAAATAAATCAAATATTTCAATCATTATATAAACCTATTTTTCCCAAAAAATATGTACAAAAATATACAATCTTTTTTCAGCTCTACAGTAAATGAAGATGACTACTTTGTTGACGAGATCGAAGTGACGTATTAATGATTTTTTTCTATGTAGCATCCTCAAAAACGGAAGGAGGGGAGCTTTGCCCTGGGGTATGCTGAGAACGCACTCTCACAGCAGGTGTTCAGCATCCTCAAAAACAGGGAATCACCAAGTAAGAGTCCCTCAAACAGTTATAATACGCGTTAACCCCCATTTGTGGGTGGTTTTTGGCCGTTTGCGGGGGTGAGTCGCCCCAACGAGAAATTCTGCCACCACCACGATCTTCAGCATCCACGAAAATGGGGGATCACCAAGTAAGAGTCCCTCAAACAATTATAATACGCGTTAACGTTTGTAGGTGGTTTTGGCCAACAGGAAATTCTGCCACCACCACGGTGTTCAGCATCCTCGAAAACGGGGGAGAGAACTAATCTGGCTGAATCAAACAATACTCGGGTTTTCGTCCGACTCACACAATCCACTATAAATATACTGACCTAATAGTAAGTCGAATTGAAATAATTCTTTATATAAATATTTATTGGGTAATTAATATCGCACATTGTTAATGATATAAAATACCGTATACCGTTTCTCCCACTTGACACTGCCAGTGTACAAATAGAAATTCAGTTAGGACAGGCCAGGTATTTCAACAGGGTCATATAATTTTGTTTTTTATTTCTAAATAAATTGTTCTTTAATCTTTTCTCAATAAAATATTTATATATTTGGTTCCATTTTAATAATTAGGTACTATGAGTAACAGTTATTATAGATTATGTCATGAGCAATAGCAGAGACACCAAGTTATTAATTAAAACGTAAGTCCTAGACTCTAGGACATACGTATCAATATACATCGCCTACTCCAACTAAATTTCTATTTCTGCATACATTATAATAGATAATGTTAATGTCTTGCCAGTTTTTAGTTATTAACTAAAAATATAAGAGTTTAACTAACATATACTATCCTGTAGTATAAATAAAGGGCTTCTTATTATATTTTATGCGATATTCATAGTCGTACGCAGATAATTTATTATATGGTCAAAACTACATCAGGTAAATTTTCTCTGTAGAAAGGAGCATACATGCTGTCTGTTCTTAATTTTGCCTATGGTATTTGTATGTGTTTATTAGAGATTATCGCTATTACTTTTAGGTTAGAAGTGCATTTTCGTAAGTTTACAACTTAATCTTAGAATAGTTAAGTAGTATAGTAGTAGTAGTAGTGTATAAATATTATGTACATAACTGTGATATACATTTATTATATTTGATTTATACATTTTATTAATGAACTAATTATTATTATTGAGAAAATAATATGTGTTAAAAGTGAGTGTTTATCATTTAAATGTTTAAATTATAAATGTTTATAAGACTTTTTTCTACAAATATTAACTGTACAAACTTTAAGGGCTTGTAATATATGGGACCAATTTTATTTTAACTATGTAATAAGCTTCTTTTAAATAAAATATGTTTGTTAATGTGTTTTTATTACTAAAATCAAGCCCATATTGCCTACTTATGGAAAATCGTTGGAGGTACTTTCTCTAACAATTATATATTGATATAATTGATTGGTTTTTGTTTCTTTGGCCATCCTCAGAAGCACCGGATTCTCTATAGTATTGAACGGTAGACAAAATAATCGTTTATACATTCTTTTGCAAAATCAGTGGCTAAAATCAAATTTAAATGTATGTAAATAATTACTCTTAAGTGTAGCACCATAATTTTAAAACATTTGGTTTCAGATAAGAGAGATATAAGGGATAACGAACTGGAACATATCATTCGTAGTTTTATATTATGAAGGTTAAACATTTTCACATTTCCTGACTTTTTATAAAAAATTACTAAAATTCTCTGATTTTTCAATAAATTTCTCTGACATTTTTAATGGTCGCTAGAAGCCCTTAAAGCGTTTGGTGTTGAAATTGACAACTCTTTTAGACGCAAAATCAGGTGAGTTTTTCTATCTAATCCGGAAAATTGTTGGAAACTCGAAAGTCCTGTTGAGGCTCGTCAGATACACTTTGATGACTAGTGATTTTTTCGTAACGGTAACCTACTTTAATTATCTGTTTTTCTTCTTGAAGAAAAAGTTCTATCAAGAAACTCCTATGACACCACACCTGCGGGATTTTGTCCACTATCGGTTAATAACGATAGGATTTTTCTGCGTCGCTTCATTCTAGATTATCACATTCGAAATGAGTACCTCCATTGCTGTTAAACCATTGTAGAATATGATTTTCTAACTATAATACGAAAAAAAAATTTGTTTTTTTACGTCCCACGAAACACAAACACTGATTTCCTCATTTAGTTTAGATGCCAACAGAATATACAATTTTCTAGTAGTGAATTCTTTTTGACAGCCGATGAAAAGTTTCTGTGTCTCTTCTGAAGACGTAATGTTTCCACCTGAGTGATATTTCTTCGTGTAATAAGTTATTTCTCAATTTTTGTGTGGCTGTTGGATTTTCAGTTAGGTACTTGCAATAGACTGTTTTCCATTTATCAGATTCGTGTACAGTAAGACAGTCGTCAGTTACTGTTGCATAATTTAGCGAGACAAGAGTCCATCACTGTCAAAAACTTTATGGTAATGTAAGGCAATAGTCAATTATATTAAACAAATTTGGTTTGCGGCTAAAAGAAAACAGTAAGACAATTGTCAAATTACTGCTGCATATTTCAGTGAGAGAATTATCAATCACTTATTAAATTAGAAGGAAAGTTGCCGTTTTTCGATGATATATCCAAAGTTCTATGTTAGGCCAGTGGAATTAGCAAATATGCATATTGTAATTCGTTTCAGGATGCCACGTGGATTAAACAATAGTTTTATTGATTACGAACATGACCCTGAATTCGGTCCACTTTTTGACCACCGGAACATTGTTTATTTAACGATTTATTGTTGAAAAATTCCAAAAAATCGACTTTTTAAAAGATAACTCAAAGACCTTTAACGATAGGTTTTTCAATTTGTAGATACTGTCAGAACTTTGAAAAACGGTTAATTTGAGAGGTGTTTCGTTTAAAACGCTTGAAAATTTGTTTAAATATTTGCAAAAAACCGCGAAAATTTTCGCAATTTGCAAATATCTTTCATTCTTTAACAAAAGCACTTTAGTGCTTGAAACTTTGACAAAATATGTCTTTTATCACCCCAAAGTTACCTCTAAAATTTCATCAAAAAATTTTAATTAGTTTAAGAGATATTGAGTTTGTTTATTAAAAACATGAATAATGTAAAATTCAAATTCACCCAGTTCCCGTTGTCGTAGAGGATTGATCTGGACATCATTTTTTTTTTGTTGAGACTTAAACTTTATGTTTTCATTAATGGTAAATCAAATTTGCATTATTTTCAACTTCAAAATGGCGTTTGAAAAAGTGTCACATTTTGAGGTTAGGTTTTTTGCTAATAACTTTTAAACAAATGAAGATTTTGCAATATCGTTCTGATATCTTTATTGCTGGGGTTTTTTCACACATTTTCAAAAAAGAAATGACTGTAGCCTTATAACTAGAAGCCGAGATGATTTTTTTAAAAATAAATTCGTAATTTGTTTATTAATAAACATTAACAGCTGAAACTTGGCGAACAACTAGTTTAATAGTCTATCTTTGTAATAGAGCTGAGTTTGGGGGAAAAAATAATTAATTTTAAATCAGCGTCAGAACAGGAATGAGAAGCATAAGTCATATCTGTAACACGTTCATAAAATGATCGAGACGAGTTCACATCCGTGAATAAAAAATTTACCGTTTATCCGATTTTGACTTTTTTTTTAATTTGGGGTAGCGTGATGAAATAATAATATCTGTCATGTCGATTTTTTCCTAATTAAACAATAATTTGTTATAAACAATTATTTTTTGTTAAAAATTTTTTTACGAATTTATTAAAAAAAAATCATCTCGGCTTCTAATAAGGCTGCAGAGTCATTTTTTTTTGAAAATGTGTAAAAAGACCCCAGCAACAAAGATATGAGAACGATATTGCAAAATCTTTATTTGTTTAAAAGTTATTAGCAAAAAACCTAACCTCAAAATGTGACACTTTTTCAAACGCCATTTTGAAGTTGAAAATAATGCAAATTTGATTTGCCATTAATGAAAACATAAAGTTTAAGTCTCAGCAAAAAAAGGATATCCAGATCAACCCTCTATGACAACGGGAACTGGGTGAATTTGCATTTTACATTATTTATGTTTTTAATAAACAAATTGAATATCTCTTAAACTAATTAAAATTTTTTTATGAAATTTTAGGGATAACTTTGGGGTAATAAAAGACATATTTCTTCAAAGTTTAAAGCACTAAAGTGCTTTTGTTAAAGAATGAAAAATATTTGCAAATTGCTAAAATTTTCGCGGTTTTTTGCAATTATTTAAACAAATTTTCAAGCGTTTCAAACGAAACATGTCTCAAATTAACCGTTTTTCAAAGTTCTGACAGTATCTACAAATTGAAAGACCAATCGTCAAAGGTCTTTGAGTTATCTTTAAAAAAGTCGATTTTTTTGAATTTTTCAACAATAAATCGTTAAATAAACAATATTCCGGCGGTCAAAAAGTGGACCAAATCCAGGGTCATGTTCGTAATCAATAAAACTATCGTTTAATCCACGTGGCATCCTGAAACGAATTGCAATAAATTTCAGTCTTTTTTTTACTAATTCTACTGGACTATATCGATTTTCAGTTTGTTAATTACTGCTGCATTTAGTGAGACAATAGTCGATCACTGTCCAAAAAAGCTTTGAGGTAATGTAAGACAATTGTCAATTACATTGATCAAAATTCGGTATACGACAAAAATTAAACAGTAAGACATTCGTCAATTACTGCTGTATAGTGGAGTTGCTTATATAATTCGAATTTTCGTAAGAATCGTTCAGATTGTGATACTAACCTGATTTTGGGTGAGCATAGACAGTTTTTTGAGACGAACAAAATGGGACAGTTTTTTGAGACGAACAAAATGGGATATAGTGCCACTCAGAAAAAAAATTGGTTCGGCCGTTATAACCTCAAAATCGTCAGAAAAATCAATACTTCGACATTATCTCGAAAACGGCGAATTGTATCAATATTTTTGTGATTACGCAAATTAAACTAAATTTTCTGCTGTAATATAATTCTATTTTTAATAAAAAGTACCTAAATAAATTTTTTTGTAAGTTTTATTTTAACTAAATATTTCTACTCTAGTGATTTTTTATAAAATCGCAAAGAAACGAATGCCTAAAATTTTCAGTCACTGTCGTCTTCACAGCAGTCTCCATCACATAAACACATTACCGAACATTTTAACTCTGCACGAGAGCATAAACATTTTTTAATACATATTTCTCGACATTTACAAGAAACCAGCTCCTGACAAGCTGAAGTAGCTTCTGGAGAGCTGGTCTAAAGAGGGTGGTAAACTCCACCCCCAAGAATCAGGATCTGGATGATGATTATTATTATTATTATTAATACTATTTTTATTGTTACTAATGTATTATTCTGACATATGATATTACTCATAACAGTAATGCTTGACAATCCGTTTGGTCTATGACAAAAAAGTATAAATGTTATTTTGTGTGTGTATAATGTTATTTTGCAGTTAATTTTGTGTTCTTCAATTTTACTTGGGAGTTTTTTTTTGTCATAAGTACACGGTTTTCTAGATAATCCCAAAAAACTGTCCGCAAACTTATTTTTTTCAAGGTGGCCGCCGAAAAAAATTTTTATCCGCTTGGCACTATATCACATTTTGTTCGCGAAGAAAAACTTTATCTCTGTGCCAAATTTCATGTTAGTATCACAAAGAGAACGATTGTTATGCTTAACAACTTCACTAGTATACAGAATCGGAAAGTCCTGCGTTTGACATTGTACTATTAACCGACCGCCCACAATAAAGACGTCTACCAGTACTCTAGCAGAGGTAAACAGTGACACGCCCCTATTGCTTGCTTCGCTTTCGCTTGCTCTTATTGCCGTACCAAATCAAACACTTTGCGATACTGTATGTTAGTGAGACAGTAGTAAATAATTGTCCGTTTTTCGACTTTCATGTATCTTCATTTTTCCATCTTGTAACTAATTTCACCGAAC
Organism: Rutpela maculata; assembly: GCA_936432065.2. Lineage (NCBI taxonomy): Eukaryota > Metazoa > Arthropoda > Insecta > Coleoptera > Cerambycidae > Rutpela > Rutpela maculata. The sequence continues at coordinate 30,642,289 of OW386289.2, forward strand.
ACGTAACTTTTAATTCACTTCCGTTTAATTCCTTTTGCAAAGAGAAATACGATCTTAACTGGCCTGCACAAATGAATACAATGACCAAGTTGGGCACATCTCTGGACATAAATATTGATGTAGTTTTTATTGCTTAGTTTTCATTTTGGTATAGATAGGTAGATAGATAGATGTGTTTATTTGTTCTTGTAATAAAAAAATTACAAAACCCAGAGGGTGTCAAAAAAAAGAAACATGCTACAGTTGAAATATAGTATACATGTATATAGTAAAATAGTAAAAAAACTAATGTAATACAGTAAAAGACTAATGTAATAATATATAATGTATAACACGAGACAGAACAATAGTTATAAAAACAATACAATTTAAAATATATTACAAGTAAAAACAGAATAGAAACTATTTTATAGTGTATCATCGAGGTACTCATCTAGCGTACTTTTTCCACAAGTGTGGCTCGCAACTTTGCTTTTAAATGTTTTAGCGATAAGTTTGTATACGTGTCTGGAAGTTTATTATAGACTTTGATTATTGTGAAAGGTACGTTTTTCTGTACATATGTATAGTTTGCTTTAATATTAAGTAAGTCATTTGTATGTCTTATATTGTAAAAATGAACTCTATCATGGTCTGCAAACAGAGACATATTCTTTGTTACAAATATCACAGCTTCATATATATATATAGACTTATTAAGGTAAGTATCTGTAGTTCTTTAAATATCGATTTGCAGCTAACTGTTTGTTTGATATTTAGTATATTCCTGATACATCTTTTCTGCAATAAAAATATTTTGTAAATGTGATTTGTGCCTCCCCAAAAGACTAGGCCATATCTGAATCTAAATTCAACATAGGCATAGTATGCTATATATGCTACTTCAGCATTTATATTTAGCGATATTACTTTTAAAGCATAACAGGACTTGGCTATATATTAGTTGCAAGCTCGTCAGTGTGGGACATCCAATCGAACCGAGAATCTATAGTAATACCCAGAAACCATATTTGGGACACAGTATTCAATGTAATGTCACCATTTGTAAAAGTTTTCTCCACACTAGACTTACTATTTGAAAATGATATGGCTTCTGTTTTATCTTTGTTTAATTTCAGATTGAGAAGATTATAATATTTTTCAAGTATGTCTAGTGCCGAGAAAACTTTTTGCTCCAAGACTATTGGATCTGCCTAGTTAATAATTAAAGAACAATCATCTGCATATCGAACAGTAAATTCATCAAGAACCATGGGTAGGTCGTTGGTATATAATATATACAATAACGGTTCCAATATAGATTCCTGTGGAACACCTCTCTTTAATATCAGACTTTACGATTTTAGTTGCTCACCATTACTATCTGTCTCTACGACTCACTGAATTCTATTATTATGTTAGTAGTTGTAATGTGTTACCTCTTATTCCATACTTTTCGATCTTCTCTATTAAAACGTCATGGTCCACACTATCGAAAGCTTTTGATAGGTCAAAGCTTATCGCAGCTGTGTGTTCTTTATTATTTAGCGAATGTATTATTTCACAGAGTGTCTGGTAACCGGCTCTAATTGTACATTTGTTTTTCCTAAAACCATTTCGTGTGTTATTTAATATCTCATGATTTTCTAAATAATTTATTATTCTGGTGTAGATTATTTTTTCAAAGATTTTGCTGATGTTGAGAGCAACGCTATGGGCCTATAGTTGTTTATCATATTTTTGTCACCTTTTTTATACACTGCTTTTACATAAGCAATTTTAAGGTTATCAGGATATACGCCAGTAGTAAATGATAAATTTATTATATGACTAAGTGGAGCTGCTATTTCAGTTGCAACATATTTTAATAATTTTACAGGTATCTCATCTGCACCTACCTATAGATGCTAGTCTCCTCAAATATATGCAAACTACAAACTACATAGTGCAATAATAATGTAGGACAACAACGCAGAATAATTTAAAAATTAATTAATTACCTATAAGCAGATTAATTTAAATTATATGAACAATCTCCTCCGAAATGATATACATTGTGTCCCCGGATGGAGTTGACAAGAGGAAAACATCTCTATTATTGATTTTACGACGAAAAGTCATTCTTTATAAAAAATTCACTTGTCGAAAAAATGAATTTACCATATAAAAATCTTAGATCAGATGTACCGGGTGTTAATAAATTAAGAAAACATCAAAATGCCTCAAGAGAGAAGTACCTTTATTTATTATTTTGGATAAAATGTTTATAATCCAAAATAAAGCCTAAATACAAATTATGAAGTCTAAATTTTGACTTTTATATTTATGTCAACTTACATTTTTTTTTCAAACATTAACATAACATAATAACATTAACTTCAACGATTGTGGAAAAACAATTTATTCTACATAGCCTTCTCCAGCCTCAACACATTTCTCCATCCTTTTAAAAAATTCACCATATACCTTACGAATGGTTGTGGGTACATTCACTTCATTCACCGCGTTTTGTATTCGTGCTTTTAGTGTTTCTCGATCATGCAGCAGGTCATCTGAATAAACTTTCTGTTTTAAAACACCACAGAAAAAATCCATTGGTGTAAGGTCTGGTGATCTTACAGAAAAATTAATTGGAGCATATCTTCCCATCCATCTGGCTCTGAAGTGATCTGTCAACAACTGCCGTACCAAGACTGAGGAATGAGCTGGGCAACCGTCTTGCTGCCAAAAAATGTTACGCCTTACTTCCGGTTGCAGAGTGTTTATAAATGGCAATACAAAGTTTTCCAAAAGGTCCAAATAAACATTCTGATTTAAATTTTCTTCTAAGAAATATAGACCAACGATTCGATAAAAAAAAATCCCACGCCATACATTCACTTTTTTATAACGTTGACTTCGTTTGTGAATGACATTGTTTGGATTTTTAAAAACCCAATAACGACTGTTTTGTGATGAAACGTAGCCATGGGTACAAAATGTTGCTTCGTCAGCAAAAAAAAAAAATCTGTGAAAACTTCTATCTACGAGGTACTTAATTCTTACCGACCCATAAACAAAAATCCAATCGTTTCTCTTCATCTCCATTTTCTGAACCTTGGCTTAAACGGTCGAGCTTTGTTTTCCATATAAATTCTCTGTAAATGACTTTTACTTACTTCCAGTCTTTGTGAGCGGTTCCGTAAAGATAATTTCGTATTTTCTATTATTGAATTTATTGCCAAAAGTGTTGCCGCATCGTCTTCATTGTACTTTTTCTTGGGTTTTTTGACATCCAATACAGATCCAGTTTCATTGAATTTTTTTACAGGTTTGCGCAATGATTGGCTCGATACCGCTGTGTTAGGGAACTTTTGGAAAAGGTTAATTGCATATCGATAAGAGACGTCTCCAATACCATAACATTTGATCAAATAAATTCTTTCTTGTTTGGTAAACATTTTTTAAATAATCAACAGAACACTAATAAATGCAGATGTAAGATAGTAATATTCTACACAATGTCACAATGACGTTTGTCAGTTCAATATTGTCGACAGCACACTCTGTTTCTTAATTTGAATTCTTATTCATATTAATATATTCAACGTAAAAAAATAAACACAATAAAAACATAAAAGTCAAAATTTAGACTTCATAATTTGTTTTAGGTTTATTTTGGATTATAAACAAATTTGTCCAAAATAATAAATAAAGGTACTTCTCTCTTGAGGCATTTTGATGTCTTCTCAATTTATTAACACCCGGTACATCTGATGTAAGATTTTTATATGTTAAATTCATTTTTTCGACATGCAGAATTTTTTATAAAGAATGACTTTTCGTCGTGAAATCAATAATAGATATTTTTCCTCTTGTCAACTCCATCCGGGAACACACTGTATAAACACATGTAGTTTCCATCTCTTGAGCGATTGAGCAACAATGTTTAATAGTACAGCATCTAGAGGTAAAAAATATGTAACATTTCGGAACAATCTCATATATAATGATAATTTTTCTTTATGGGTTATTTCTTCAGTTTCTATAGGTCCGGACACTTGATCTTATCCTCAAAGGGTGAAAACTACTTCTATTTAGATATTCAATATTTAAAAAAATGTTACTGATTTATTTTTGAAACGTAGGACATTTATGTTCTTGAGATCACTGAGTACGAATCTGAAGTTAGTATGTCGGATGGAATTTTTTTCTAAAGCAAGTGTCTTAAAGGGATAAAAAAAATGATAGATGATGCTATATATTAACGAAAAAAAAAAAATACTCGACGAATTGACAACCACGTTTTTATTACAAGAATGTAAAGAAGTACATTGCTTCTGTCATAACTTTCTTACTTTTGATCTATAGAAATAGTCTAAGCCTAATTAATCTAATCTAATAAATCTTTTATTTTGGTTCTTAGCATTTTTAACCTAGGTGTCATAGTTTCTAAGATGTGTAACATTTAAAATAAATACTAATCATTTAAAATAAATACTACGTCTTATAAACGTTCGGACGTCACCTTTATACTTCCCGATCTCCTTAACCATTAATTCTATAAAAATAGACAAAAAGCGAAATTCATCCTTAATTTAGTAGTTTTCTTATTTGTCTCTGGCATATTTTCGCTCAATGTAATACCTTTCGAGTTATTTGACGAAAATCGTTTTAAAATACCTCTTTTTCAAGCTGAAAATCCCAATTTTCAAGTCGCTATAACTTGAAGACTATCAATTTATATGAAAAATTGCATAGATCCTTTTCTTCTCAAAATCTGATTCTCTTTCAGCTCCATTTTTTTGTGTTTTTTTTTAGGTGCCATCTCCTGACAAGGGGTGGCATCCACGCCCTATAAATTATATATAGAAACCTTTCTTTGTTGCATTTACTATTAATTTGTCAAAAATGAACGAAATCCAATCCATATAACATGATTCCGAAGTTAAAACCTCTTGTTATTGTAATATAAAGTGAGTTTTGACAGTTGATTCTCGCCCTCACACCTTACTGATGCAGCCCAACAATATCATCTGTATTGTTTTGGGCTAAAATAGATATCTGGAATGGGGTTTGTAAATGAGGAAGGGATGTAATCATTTCGGAGGAGATTGATCATATAAATTAAATGAATCTTCAGGTAAGTCGATTTATTTTTCAATCATATCTTACAATCTTCTTCTCAAGATTACATAAACACATGTAGATGTTAAAAGGAATATGATTTACTTTAATAGCAAATGTATTAATAATGTGAAAAATTTAAAGATGCTTGAGTTTTTAGTTTAATTCAATTTCCATTGAGCTAGACGTTATTTTAGTATTATTGATGTTGAATTTTAATGTGTGTGTGTGTGTGTGTGTGTGTGTGTGTGTGTGTATATGTTTCAATGGCACTGGATATATCCAACTAGCCAGTCAGTTTTAGATTGTAATTTAAATAAATGTTGAATTTTAATAAAGTGTGCATTCTGTGTACAAAGGTAACAAGGGTAACAACTTTAAGTGAAAATTAGTGATTCTGGGAATACAATTTTCTTAGGTACAAAAGGTACTGTGTTTGGTTCTCAGGTATTTTCATATTTTGCGGCACTTGGCCTTTATCATAGATTTATTTAGATTTGTAACTAAAGTTGACGCAAGACTTTATTTCATTTTTTATTTTTTTTAAATTTTAATTGCCTTATTGTTATAGCCGATTGCATCGCTTGTAACTTGAGCTTATCAGATCGTATTCTATCACTCATATTGTACCTCGAAGTTAAGCACCCGCTTATACTGCCAGCTTCTACCGACCGATAGGAAATTGAGGTTGAGTATGTGGGGTTGCCTAACAGTGCCGGTGTATTGTTTTCCTCTCCTTCTTCGCTGGGTAGGTGTATCCAGTGAGACTTCTATTATGTACTATAAGTTCAATGGATACAACATAATGACTGATGAACTGCGATCAGCACTGAACTTGAGTTCAGTTAAACTGATCACTGTATGAATGTAATTATTGCATCAAATAATTAAAAAAATTATAGTTCAAGTTCAAATATCTCGAAAACCAGTGATTCTTTGGAAATTGTTCATATCATAAAAGTTGTGTAGAATATGCACTGAGATATGCACCTTATATCAAGGTTCCTGATATCGAACAATTTCTTTGCATCGCAACTTCATCTATGACTCAATTTGTAAAATGTACTCAAATCTGAAGTAAGTTATATATTCTAGTCAATATCTTTTACGGAATTCAAATATCTATTTTAGTAATCGAAGATGGTTCCGAGAGTTTTAAATGGGACACCCTGCATATGAAAATAAAAATAGTTTCAAATATAAATTGTCGCATTAAGCCGCATAGCTACTAAGAAAGTGGTCTGTCGGCTGTCATACCCCTTAAAGTATTAAATAAGACTAAGATCGCTAGACTCACCGAATCCGGATAATCTTGTTGGTGTAAAGCCGTTGTGCTCCCAGATCTAGATTCCCCAGGACTGGAATGTCTCCTGTTTCTTGTCTCCGCAGGATTCTCTTCATCTCCGCTCACGTATTCCTGGAATCGAAATGGATATTGTAAGCGTACCGATAACGTTCTGTACGAAGCCACGATAATTTACTATTGTTACTGATTCTGATATATTATTATGTACGCGCCAACTAATGAATCGGATATTAACTACAATATAAAGTTATTCAGTGTGGTGTCTAGTGATAGAGGATATATATGGAATAAGTTCAATAGCTTTGAAAGTATAATAACAGATATATTACTCGGATACCAAAAATCGTTTAAACACTGTCCGCATATTTTCATGCATCATATTGTATCTACAGTTCGAGCGAGTTATATAATTTAAGGTGGAGTTAAAAAAAATGGAAATTAAAAAAAATCTTTACATACTTATATTATAGGAATATTTTGCACAACGATCTTGAGGTCAGAAAAAAGGTAGAATTTTCGGCTTCTATTGATGTAAAATGTGTGTACAAAAGTTTTCCAAATAAAACATTTTTTAGTTACAACGAAATTTTAAATTTGTACCTATAAACCTTACTTTCATCCAATTCTAACCTTTTACGGGCAAAATTAAAAGGACCCTGCATAAAAGTATAGGAAAAGGTCGCTGGCTCAAAATTTTTGAAATTTTGGCAAAAAGTTCTCCTAGTTATACTGAACAATAGTTCTCATGGGTACAATGCTCAAAACTCAATAGTTCGGCCAACTAGTGGCCTCTGAAATCTAAAAAGTTCTTATAGACCAGTTAAATTCTTTGATTTTTAATTTTTTTGAAATATTAGGTTTCTACGGATTAGAAAGTAAAAAAGAGTAAACAAATCAATATTTTATTTCCTCGCTTCATATATTATATACACACTGGGCAATATATTACTTCTATACGGAAAAATATAACTAGAGAATTATTAAAAATATTAATAAACTAAAATATTAATAATATTAATAAACAAAAAAATACAGAATAAAAGAATCTAACTGGTCTATAAGAGCTCTATATTTTTAGACTCCAAAGGCCACTGGTGGCCGAACTATTGAATTTTGAGCATTGTGCCCATGAGAACTTTTGTTCAGTATAACCAGAAGAATTTTTTCCCAAATTTTCAAAAATTTTTCGGAACGGCCTTTTCCTATACTTTTGTGCTGGGTTCTTTCCGTTTAACTAAGATATTTTATATGGAAAACTTTTGTATACACTTTTTTATATCTGTCTCTTCTTATTACTCATAATAGACGTTCTGTGATCCATTCATTATTCTAGTTGCCCTCTAGTTGCCCTCCGTTTGCTGTTTATAGCACGTTTGTAGTACGTCTGGCGGCATCACGCTACCTGTTGCAGTTGCCTGTTAGGCGCACAGCCTCACCAAAGCTGTTTCCTATCAGCTCCTTGGTGTCTGATCTTTTCGTGATATTTCTGTTACATCAAGTTTTGCTTGAATCGTAAAGTGCCGATCTTGCCAACTATAGTCTATGCTGAATCTTATATTCCAGGTGATTATTATTTGCTCGGTCTAAAATCATGATTTTCGTTTTGCTGTAAATTACTCTTAAACCATAATTATAGTGTATTTCTTGAAGCCTGTCTAGCAGATGTATGAGCCTCGTTTGCTGAAATTAAGTTGGCATCATCTGCAAATCTGAAGTTAGAAATTTTGGTACCGCCTATGCTTACTCCGCCCTTTGAGTCTCAAGCACATGTCGCATAACTGTAGATGTAAAAGGGATGACCGAACGCAACCTTGTCTAATGCCTTCACCAACTTTACATTTGTCGGAGTTAGTGTTGCCTACTTTCACCAAAGCACACTTTTCTTTATACAGTCGGCGAATAACAAAGTTCAGATGTTTAGTTGTGTTCATCTACATTAATACAACCGCCCAGAGTTTATGCCATTCCACATTATCAAAAGCTTTACGGTAGTCTACGAAACAAAGATACATAATACGTAATATTGCTTTACTTGCTCAATATAAGTTGTCGCAAATTCAGTATTTGCCCTCTAGTACCGCTTTCTTTAACAAAGCCTTCTTGCTCAGGAAGTATTTACCACGACATATAGTGAATTGAAGAATATACATTATTTTACTGGCGTGTGATATTAATGCCAGCAATCTGTAGTTATTACAGACATCTGTCGTTCTCTTCTTATGTAGTGGTACGAAGTTGAGGTTCTGCAATAATTGGACCAGATTAATGTCTTCCATATTTTTTTCATATATTCTGTGAAGAACTACCTTCACCAACTATCTTTCACGCCTCGATCGAAATATTGTTGACCAGCTGCTTTGCCAATTTTTAATTTTTGTGTGATTGTCTCCATTTCTGATTTCAATATTGAAAATTCGTGTTCGTAGTCCTGCTGCCAGTTATCTTATACTTCGGAATGGTCTTCTGCGAAAGGATTTTCGCAGTATTGGCGCCAAACATCAATAGTCTGATCCCTGTCAGTGCTTAGAATGCCGGTGGATCCTTAATTTACCACAAATGTTAGGTTCAAATTGACATGTAATAACTTTAACTGTTCGTAACAGATCCTTGGTACTATTGTGGTCAGCATGTGACTATAGGTTTTTACAGGCGTCTTATAGATAGGAGTTCTTATCTCTTCAACAGAGTCTAAATTATCAGCGTCAGTTTGTTTATACTCTTCTGATTCCAAGGCAGTGTCGGCACCTTTAGTTTTTTCCTGACTTGTACTTCAGTTAGAGTTTCGGAAGTTATCCTGCAGTTAGTTCGCAGTCCCTGATTGAAGTTCATGTTATCCTTTACCTCATTTTAAAAACTCTCAGTGATGGTAGGTTAGCCGTAGGTCAAAGCATTTCAAATGAATGAAAACTACCCCCTTGGCATCTCCAAAAAGCCGCAGCTCTTCCTGGAAGCATTTCTGAATGCAGGTTCATAAGAATTATTCTCCATACTTTTCTGCATTCGGAATCACTACCTGAAATATGTACATGGAATATTCGAACATCCTATAGCACACCATACAATATTTTAACAACACATAACCTATAAGTATAGGTACTAGCTAAAGAGAATTAAGAACAGCTAATACTAAAACTATGCTAAACAACAAGCATAAACGATTTAGTAAAAATAATGTATAAATAGGTAAAGACAGGTAATATAGAAGTGCAAGGGGAGTATGATAGAGATATGTCGGTGCCAGTGCTATAAAACAAAATATGTCTCAAGCTCGGCTAATGACAGAAACTAGTAATAACTGAGACTTATTTTGTATTTCTACAAGCCTACCAAGATAGAGAAAGAAGAGAACAGGATGAAAAACACAGTTACTAGTCACCTGATTTTGGTGATCTTCATCATTAAAATCTGATACTGTTTTTCCAGTGGCACTTGGTGGACGTATTCTAAAAACGCGAAAAAATGTTAATAACATTTCAACCAAGTTCGAAAATTTCAAGGTTTTATGTTCTCAAGAAAATTGCTTCATATCATTAAGTAAAGATTATGCTAACTACACTAAAATCTTGAAGTGTAAAAAATATCTTGCTATTAACCAGATATGGTATCGTACATGTTTGCAGATAGTCAAAAATGAATTCATTGTTTAATTTATCAAATATTGCATACACTTCCAGTTTGAGTATAACCATTTCTTGAAATATTTAACTAATGGATCGCTTTTTGTAAAATAAATATTATGTTTTATATGAAATAATTCCTTCTATTGAAGTTACGATTTTTTTGACAAATACAAAAAAATTTCCCTATAGGCTATAGATATATGTCAACTACTCAAAATTTAAGTGGTTCGTCTTTAAAAGGACAATTCCTACAAAACTGGAGCGATATTAGTGCACTTTCTTTCTGTGGATAAGATAATATTAAATAACCTCAAAAATGGTAAAGCCATTTTCTCTGGAAATATTGCAATTTCCATTAAAATGTTAGCGTTAATTTATATGCATTTATTGAGACAGTAGATTGATGTAGGTTTAATAAAATTGGTGTTCCGAAACATTTCTTGACGTCTCTAGTTTTTCCTGACATAACCACATTCAGTTTTAAATACAACTGTAGTTTTAAATCGTATTTTTCTGTATACAGGGTGATTCACGCGGAAAGGGATATACTGTTATGGTAAATAGAGTTCATGTTGGTGAATTAAAAAAAACGTCCATAAAGGCGATAAAGACGATTTATAAAATAATTGCCTTTATAGAAAATTTTTCTTTCACTTAAATATTTTCCTCTTCTTGACTATCTTAAATTGTTTCTGTAAATTGTCTTTTTTTTTTATATTTCAATATTGTAAATTTTACAAGTCACTGTGCGATCAGAGGATGAGATACTACATAAATTTCAAACAAAATAGTGTGCTTTGATATTTTGACACCGCACACTTTAATACTTAATAGCAATCTGTTGTTTATTACATTTATAACAGTTATTGTTACTGCTATCTACTTATTACAGTTACTAATAGTTGTTACTGTTGTCTACTACTAGTTCTGAAAAAATACCTTATCATTATACTAATGTAATCCAGGCGTTTTAGTTTTAGTAGTAAAATTGACCTCTGTGCTAAATTCGTGCCCTACAATTTTTTTTTTTATTGTATTTAGTTGGACGTGTTGAATAATACTTGGTAGTTACGCCATGATATACAATTACCTCTACCTTAAAGATCCTATACATTTTTTTTATACTTTTAACCGTTTTGGAGATACGACGTGGACTAAATGAATAATGCATTCAGTTCAGCCAAACCTCTTTCGCACCACATATCGACACCCCAACGAACAAGGCAGTAACTGTAGATACTTCCTTTTTGTGATATTCACATACGCGCACTCAGCAAAGAAAGATGATTTTTTCTGTATTATTGACGTAACTCTGAGACCAATGAATCCAGAAATATCCGAGAGGAACAAAGACGTATCTAAGGCAACTTTCGTCAATTTTACCTTAAAAAAGTGGTTATCTCAGTTTACGTTTATCTTAGTTATTAGTAATTCTCAAAACAAGGAGAAGAAACCGCTGCCCAAGGAATCACTACTTCCACATCCAAGTCTCTTACAACAAAAATACTATATTTGCATTCCACTATATGAAAATAATTGTTTATGGAACTTTAATATTATAATATTTGAAATCATGTACCCAAAAAACCCATAAAATTATATGCCACATCGGTGGTGGGGATGAATGAAGTGAAAAATATTCTTAATGACTTTGGCTCTTGTACACATACTAAATCACACTATTTTTTCACTACCTTTAATAATGGGGTGGGGGTGGTAATAGCTGTGGCTAATGCCAAATTTTTTTTCAGACCTTAGCTCCTCTTATATTTAGTAAATACCAATTTCATGGACTATTACTTGCTTGATTTACCTATTTACCCCCATTTGCCTCAATTTACCGTTTAACTCTGCAACAGAATAAGATCAAAATACAATTTAGTTCCAAATCTCGTTAAAATACTTATATGCCATATTTTAAGTCAATATATTAAACAGTTCCAGAGTAATCGTGAGCACCAAAAAGATACAAGACTAACAGACAGACCGACGCGACAGACAAATTTATTTTGTTCAAACTTAAAATACTGACGTTTCATGACATTCTGAGCCTATTTAAACAATGAAAATTTCCTTTTTTTGCGTTAATATACTTCAGCTGGATGTGGAAGTAATACTCAGAAAATGGCATGACAAAGATATAAAAAAATCGTTGTGTGCCGTAAACTACACGATAGGAGTAAAGCCTCTACTGTAAGTATTTTCGTCGAGGAAACCTACTACGCGTCCATACTACCCAAGGTAACCCACTGTGCATCCAATTTACTCGAAGAAAGCCACTGCGTATTCATACTTCTTAAAGTAACCCACTGCGCATCCATTTCACTCGAGGAAACACACTGCGCATCCATACCACTTGAGGTAACCCACTGCGCATCTATGGTACTGGACAAAAGCCACTGTGCATCCGTACTACTCGTGGTAACCTACTGCGTATCCATTGTACTCGAGGAAAGCCATTGCGCATCCATATTACTTAAAGTAACCCACTGCGCATCCATACTACTTGAGATAACCTACTGCGATCTGTAATACTCGAGAAAAGTCACTGCGCATCCAAAATACTCAAGGAAAGCCACTGCGCATCCGTAATACTCGGGGAAACCTACTGCGCATCTATAGTAGTCGAGCAAAGCCATTGCGCATCCATACTATTCGAAGTAACTTTAACAACATAATATTTGAAATCGTCTACCCCAAAAACCTATAAAACGATATGCCACATCGGTAGTGGGGGTGGGGGTGGTAGAGGGTTAGTAGTGGAGGTGAATGAAGTAAAAAAAATTTGAGGCCTTAGTTTCTTGTAGACACTAATATTGCTAAATTACAATTTTATTTTTTTCACCCCCTTTAATAATGGGGTGGGGGTAGTAATGGGGGTGGCTAATGCCAAAAAAATTTTGAGACCTTAACTTTTTTTATATATACTAAATATCAATTTTACGGACTCTTACCTACTTGATTTACCTATTTACCCCCATTTACCCCAATTTACCTCCCAACCCTTCAACGGAATAAGATGAAAATATAATCTAGTTCCAGATCTCATTAAAATACATACGTGTACCAAATTTCAAGTCAATATCTTAAACGGTTCCAGAGTAATCGTGCGCACAAAAAAGTTACAGACAGACCGACAGACAGAAATTTTTTTTTCTCTCAAACTTAAAATCTCGACGTTTCATGACATTCTAAGCCCATCTGAGCAATAAAAATTTTTTAAAATTTTTTTGTCGTTACTATACTTCCACTGGATGTGGAAGTAAAAAAGGCAGTTACTCAACATGTGACCATGTTCCCCGGAAAAATCCTTGATAATTTCTAATGTGTTCAAATGTAACACAAGGGTAATTCAAGTTACTTCTTTGTTACGCAAACGAAAACTGCATATTTTCTGGAACATATCAAGTTATTTCCTTGTTCCCCATAAAAAAAAAATCAATTTCATTTTAGTCGAAGGTAATATAGTTCCTGCATTATTGTTTTCTCTACCGCCAAGATCTTAGTTTTTAACATTTTTTAAGTCCATAATTGGCTACAGCGCATCAAAATACTTTAATAAAGTTAGATGAGAATCTTAGGACAAGACCTACTTTTTTTACTGTTATTAAATAATTATTACCGTAGTTTCCATTTAGCATAACCATTTAATTTTAACAAGCAAAACTTACTTTTACTACTAATACAGTCGAACTGATTTAATTTAATTTTTTTGGCGACAACATTCCACCTGAAATTTAATTATTGAGTCTTCTTTATTATGGCCTCCTGATTACGAAAAAAATATTTGCGCCCAAAAATTCCTTGTGCGTCAAAAGTTATAATATACACTTTTTGACGGCCTTTAACGGATTTCAACTTATCTGCTTAATATATGGTGTACCAGTAATCGGATGGGAATTTTAAAAATACTTGCTTATTTGAAATAATTCGATATGTATTGGTCAATCCGTCATCTTGGAAAAAAATATAAAACACAAAAAATAGCAGCAGAAAAAAATCGAAATCGAAATCTTTGAAAATTGTAAAAATGCACTTTTTTGAAAATTAAAAAAAGTGAACTCTATCCCCTAAAAGACAAAAAAACGTACAATCGAAAAAAAACGACGTACAATGGCTTGATAATTGACGAAGAATTAAAAATTTTATTTCGTCCGCCATCTTTGACCGTTCTATTTGACATACGGTGCGGTGTCCGGAATTGGTGCATTATGTTTGACCATAAATGAGTTTTATTTTTGTCAACTTTGGTGAAATTACTCCTTATAAAAAAGATATTGAATTTTGATTGTTTCGGCCATTTTTGTTTTCTAGTTTTTCCAAGATGGCGGATTGACCAATACATATCGTCTATATTCTTTAAGAATTTTGTTTCAAATTAGCCAGTATTTTTAAAATTCCCATCCGATTACTAGTACAAGATATATTAAGCAGATAAGTTGAAAATCCGTGAAAGCACGTCAAGAAGTGCATATAACTCTTGACGCACAGGGAATTCTCGGGGGCTAATATTTTTTTCGTAATCCGGAGGTCATAATACATAAGAATCAACAATAAAATTTCAGGTGGAATGTTGTCGCCGAAAAAAATCAATTCAACTGCACTATACATTTATTATAATTATTGTAGTTCCAATTTACCTTAACCGTTTAATTTTTATAAACAAAATATACTTTTGCTACATTTACTGTATTATTTAACCATACCACTATAAGATTTTCTTTGACTTTTCATTTAAGAATCGACGCTTTACATTTTAAAGTACTCATGTTACGTCACTATTATGGGTTAATAACGGCGGTAAGTATAATTGTGTGAGCTGTAAAAATGTATATATATAATTACCACCTTGTTCTTTGGAAAACTGTTTATTTTCCTACGGTCGTAAGTATGCCTAAAAGCGGTTTGAGCCATTATGATTATAATAAACAAAAGAAAACATATTTGAAATTTAAAATTTGGCTTAATTGGATCTCCTGTAAAATTGCTTAAAATGAGATACTGCCTTGTTCGTTGGGGGTGTCGATATAGGATCTTTAAGGTAGATACCTAATTTGCAGATGTACAACTTTTATAATAGGTGTTGTTTCCGTTTGGGCCATAAAAACTGAGTTAATCGTGAATCCGCGGTTTCCTCGACTTTCCGATGCGATTTTCACGAACTCCTCCAGGTGTATCGTGGCGTAACTACCAAGTGTTATTCAATACGTCCAAATAAACACAAAGGGCACTAATTTGGCAGCAAAAGTCTAAAACGCCTGGAGTAATGAGGAAGATGCCGATATCATTTATATTTATGATTTTTGTGATGGAAATGGCAAGGTAGCTGAAAGAGAATACCTATTGAAATTTCCTAGGCGTCGGTGTCGCTTCATAAACCTGTCCACAAATCGTTTGCTTCAATTTTCCGTTTCGCAAGACAACATGAAAAATTCTCAACATCAATTAGAAATGAGCGAAATTATGCACAAAACATTCAGGAAGGGGAAAACATTGTAAATCTTGTAAATGAAAACCCTTCTGGTACCACCCTTTAATGGGGTGGGGGGGTGAGCACCTGCCATCTCTAGGTGGCGGATGAGAGAACGGCCAGACTCCGTGAGGAGTAGGGTTAACGAGGTCATACTGCTGGAATTGGGGCTAATAACCCAGTCCAGCCCGGCTAAAGCCATGTCGCGAACAAACTCATACCCGTAAACCGCTTGGGGACCCAGGTCAGGGGCACGTCTCTGCAGGGGGCACGGGGCCTTGGCTTTACCGCCCGGACCACATAGATGAAGTACCACCATAAGAACTCCCCAATCCCAAGGAATGGTGCGCGCCGAAGAGACGCATGGTTGGGGGGAGCCCGACCATTAGCGACCAACCTCGGGGCACATGGCGCACCTCGTTGTATAAATTCCTTCCACGTACGTAGGGGGCTTCGTGCCTTTCCCACAGACTCATTTCATATGATAAAATTGGTGCAGATAAACTTGCATCATAGCAAGGCGGCCACAACGGACCATGCTAAACTTATGCAGGGGTGTGATGAGGCATTGATCCTGGAATCTTGGGTTCATAAGGGACAGGTATGTGGCCTCAAGGGGTTTGGTGTAGAACTGATCTACAAGTAGAACCAACGAAACTTCTAAAGCGTGATTAATTGTTAATAGCAACTATAAAAGAGTATCATTAACAAGGGATTTAGTGGCAGTCAAAATCAGGGCTTCGTGTGAGGGTGTGTGACAGAGTTAATACTGGCCTCTGCGTACCTTCAATATGATGACCCTGGACCACTACCAATCAAGGCGATGGAGGAAATTGTGATGAGCTGCAGAGGACAAGGATCTCAGGTCATCTAGGGTGCGATGCAAACGCGCATCATACAGTTTGACATGATCTAGGGGAGTACAAATACCAAGGTGAGAGGTGAGTCACTTTTGCATTTATTATGGAACACAATTTAGGAATAGTAAATGTAGGAGATACTCCTGCATATGTGGATAACTGCCCTCTGGTGGTAAGAAAATCCACCAGGAACGTGCCCTAGTGGAACAAGAACCTTAACACAATGAGAAGGCAAGTGAGAAAGAAATTTAACATTGCAAAAATATCAGAACCTCCTTGACTGAATATAGCCGGGCACTGAGAAAGCTCAAGAGAGATGCCTGGAGGAAGCAATGCGAGAGTATAGAAAGTATCTCAGAATGCTCCAGACTCCAGAAAATGATCTCGAAGGACAATCGGACAAACTCTCTCTTAACTGAGACAGGTCAATATACTAAAACAGGCAAGGAAACAATAGACGAATTACTCCTCGTGCACTTTCCTGGATCAACAAAAATTGATCAATCACCTGAGGAATGGCTAAGAACAGAACTGGAAGCTACTGGAAACAGAGCAAACAGGGTAGACTAGACAGTGACAGAAAATGTGATCAGTCCAAAATCAGATGGGCAATGAACTCATTTGAATCAAACAAATCTCCGGAATATGACGGAATTTGCCTAATAGTGCTACAGCAAGGCATAGACTTGCTACCGTCAAAACTCTGTACACTTTACAAGCCAGCCTAGCGCTGGGTTACATACCACAAATTTGAAATCCAGTTAGGATGGCAGTTATACCAATGGCCGGGAGAAACTCCCATAATCAAGCCAAGTCCCTAAGACCCATCAGTCTTATGTCATTCCAACTTAAGACAATGGAAAAAATGCTTGACAGACATATCAGGGATGATGTATTGGTCAGAAGTCCACTGCATCAAAGCCAATATACATATAGAAACGGCAATTATAGGTGCATTTAATTCAGAAGGTGAAAAAGACGCTGGAACACAAGAAGGTGGCACCGGGTGCCTTCCTCGATATAGAGGGAGCATTCGACAACACCTCCTTTAACTTAATTTTAACTTAATCATTAAAACTGCAAGAGCGTGGCGTCGAGGACACCTGTTAGATGTGGGTAGGCGCTATGCTCAAAGGCAGGGTGGTATTCACCACAATGATTAATGAAACCTTAGGCGTGTCAATTGCTGGTGGATGTCCGCAGGGGGTATATTGACCTCCTCTGCTATGGAACCTTGTAGTTGAAGGCCTACTGAAGAAGGATATGCTGACGACATCATAGTTAGGGGGAAGTTTAACAACATAGTCAGGGACCGTCTACAAAAGGTCCTGAATATGGTAAAAAAATGGACCGATGAAGAGGGGGTTAAAATCAGTCCTCGAAAGGCCAGCATCGTCCCATTCACCAGAAGGAGAGATCTGAAAGGATTGGGTCCTCTAGTTCTCTAAGACACACAATTACAGATGTCGGGGAGGTAAAGTCTCTTGGAGTCATTATAGACTACAAACTTACCTGTAACCAACACTAGTAAAACATAAGTCTGCTGCCAAACCGGCAACATGCAGACGATTGTATGGCAAGACATAAGGGCTTAAGCCTGATATGGTGCACTGGCTCTATACCAGTGTAATAAGACCCACCGTCACATCCGCTGCCTTCGTTTGGAGGCCCAAGATTACTCAAACAACAGCAGCTAACAGGCTGAGCCGGGTGCAGAGACTGGCCTGCCCGGAAATTTTAGGTGCAATGAAAAGCATCCCTACAGCAGCCATGGAGACCCTATTATACCTACCTACACTTAGTTTTGTGATTCAAGGGGAGGCCAGAATGGGCGCTTACAGGCTACAAAACTTTCCCGTTAAGAAGTACCTGCATTTAATCGGAAAGTTTGCTGGCGACCTTAATTGCAGACTGTGCGGTAAGGTACCAGAAACTGTGGAACATATTATACACGATTGCGAGTTGTTGGACCGCAGAAGATATAATATCTACGGGCAAACACAAACATACCCGGAAACCATCAAGCCCGTTCATTTTCAGATCTGTATCACCTTGCCAGTGTTACAGGAATAATAAAATAAACAGTGTAAACTAAGATAGGGAGAGCACAATAAGCCTAGGAGGCTGCAGTAAGCTCGGAGTATTAATTTTTACAGACGATACCCGGGAGGAGGGGTTTTAGTCAGAGTCTGACACTCAGACCCATTCCAGCGATGGGCAGACCTTTCTGGAAAAAAAATGAAAACCTTAGAGCGACTAGCCGTAGAATTAGTGCCTAGACGAGTGTGGTTAACTTTGAGAAAAGAACAACTACACGATTAGAGAATATTATTTAGGTATTATGCAAATCACAACTTACACACTTTTTATTTATTATAAAAATACCTACTTTCTGTATATTGTTGCCCTAATCTGGGCACGCTAATATACTAGTCAGGTAAATACTTTAAAACACTCATTATTAGAGAATCAATCAAAACAACTACTCTTCTAGCTAATACTGACGAAGTATTGAATTACATGATAGGATTCTTAGCATTTTAAAGAACAAAAATATATTGAAAATATATATATATTAGCGTGCCCAGATTAGGGCAACAATATACAGAAAGTAGGTATTTTTATAATAAATAAAAAGTGTGTAAGTTGTGATTTGCATAATACCTAAATAATATTCTCTAATCATGATAAAAGCAAATAAATAAAAAATAATTAATTGTAAAAACAACTACACCCCATTCACATGCAACAAGTCCAGTGCGTGGAACCAGGAGATAATATAAACCGTCTAGCATTTTGTTAGTGGATTGTCAATCATAGACGAGCCATTTACAGA
Organism: Rutpela maculata; assembly: GCA_936432065.2. Lineage (NCBI taxonomy): Eukaryota > Metazoa > Arthropoda > Insecta > Coleoptera > Cerambycidae > Rutpela > Rutpela maculata. Next base: position 30,661,466 of record OW386289.2, read on the forward strand.
ACATGTTTACTGACGAGGAACAATTTACCAGATATGGGATAAATAATTTACCAAATTACTACGTGTAGACTGAGAAAAGCCAACGATCTCAACATAAATTTTCAATAAATGCCTGGTGGGGAATTGTCAATAAAGGTTTAATAGGGCCACATTATTTTGCAAAACGTTTAACGGGAGAGGTTTATTTGAATTTTCTACAAAATATTTTACCCTATCTATTAGAAGACACGGGTATTAGGTATGGGATTTTTTAACAGGCACTTTCTTAGTTTTCTATAGCTGTTTGGAATCACCCAGAATATGTCTAGCAAAACAGGTGGATAGGCCGAGGTGGCTCATATCCATAGCCAGTCAGATTTCGAGATCATAAATAATCCTGCGGAAGAATGAACAACTATTTTGATGACATTAGGAATAATTCTTTAGTTATTAGGAAAGCCGTAAATAATGTAATTTTACGCCAAAGAAAATGCAGAAACAAAAGGGTTTTATTATGAAAATTTAATTAAACATTTTTTCTCTTTTGTGAATTTATTGTGGTTTGTTACAGTATAATGTTCTATTTATTGATGTATTGCATTGTGACTGTTTTTTTTTACAGAAATCCTAGAAATAGAAATGACGTATCTGGTCTCGAAATTTTTATTTTTTAATATAATTTTGTATTAATCATGCATGAAATCACAAATTATTTCAGTAACGTGATATGTTTTAATTTGAATAAGAGAACAATACGTAATCTTATAAATTTGTTTGAAATTCGCCAAGAGTGTGGCAAAAAAATAAAATACACATTTTCAATCGTTACTGTATGTAATTTCATAATTTAATGTCAGAATTAAAAAAAAAACGCATACCTAGATGGTGAATGTTTTCAAAGGAACTCTATAAAAATTACTTAATCCGACGCTGGAATTTTCTATCTTTGATTATGAGTGTAAATTGACAATTAATATTGCACTGTACACATAAAATACGAGCCGATTCTAGCCAGTAGTTTATGAGATATGACCTTAACAAGTATTGAGCAAAACTCATAAATCATCCTGTAGATGTAATGAAAAAAGGTTGAGATATTTTGTAATAGGTATTTGTAATTCACCATAACAGTATGTCTCTTTCCTCGTGAATCACCCTGTAGTCCCTGTATAAGCATAATCAATACGTTTAAAAAGTGCAAAATCAATAGATATCATTCTATCGACGTTATCAAGTTTTGTTTGCAAAATGTTCATGTTTCTCTAGGAGTTTATTGATCTCGGAAGTTTATTTACAGTTCTTGACATATCAAATTAGCCAGATAATCAACCAATAACATGATGAGTTATTTTATGAGGATTCCAGCCGTGAACTTTTTAATTCTGCTTTCTGGTAACATCACATTCTCTGTGAAAATTTTCGAGAAATATGACCTAATTCTTAAAAAATGAAGAAGTGGCTATGCAAATTATTTTACGAAATTTTTATTAATTGAAGATGTTTTATAGTCCAATCAATTAATGCCCAAAAAGGGATTGTAGAAAACATTTAGGAGGGGAGAATTTTCCTCTTTGGGATGTGTTGGAGGTAGTTAGGAGGTAAAAATAATAAAAGTCCCCGCCCCTAGCCCCGCCGCTTCAGGGAGGAGGGGGGTGGAAAGGTTCCTTTTTTCGATTCTTTGCTTATAACTCGGAAACGATGCGTCGTATGGAAAAAGGTAATCTATGCAAAATTAAACGTAATGCAATTTTCCACGAGTATGTTTATATTCATTTTCTTCCTATTAGCCCACAGAAATTAGTCAAAAAAACGAGGAAATCTAGACTAAATTAGTAAAAATCTGAATTTTTGCACAGACGTTCTTTGAGGTGTCCCAAACTCAAATCCACAAAAATCACAACATGGCTACCCAAGATATTGAAGGTCAAAGTCTTTTGCAAACATCTCGCATCCTATGCATCGAATGCCCATGAGGTCAATGTGAAAGTTGTAGAGAATTAAATTATCTACATCTATTTCCTTAAATATACAGTGTGACTCACTTAAAATGAAGATACCCTTATAACTTTTTTATTTTGTTTCCGATTTGAATCAAATTTTACTCAAGTATAGAACAAATTAGAATCTACTTATGACCAAAAAAACATTCGGCTGCTACAAAGGCGAAGCCACCTGCGGTACCAAAATATACTGAAAAAAATAAAACATTTTGAATGTTAGAAATCCTAAAAAATGCATCCGATCGGCGCCACGAACTTACATACACCAAAATTTGATTATTGATGGGGGATTGCTCATACATCAGCTTATCTGGCAAAGGAGATCCTCAGTTTCCGCAATTTGTGGTGACTACGTGAAATTCGTCAAGACCCATCAATATGATTTTCAATCTTTTTCCTCATATTTTGGTACCGCAGGTGGTTTTACCTTTACAGAGCAAGTGACTGATTTTGTGGTCATAAGTAGATTCTATTTGTTCTATACTTGAGTAAAATTTGGTTCAAATCGGAAACAAAATGAAAAAGTTATAAGGGTACCTCCATTTTAAGTGAGTCACACTGTATATTTAAGGAAATGTATAGATTTCGACAAAATATTATGTTAGTAAATACGTCCAGTGTTGTAAAATAAAGATTGTTTTGTGACTGTGATTTATTAGCAGATCACGGTAAACCACTTTGATAAATATTTAATATTTAAATATTCAAGGTACATAATTGATTTTTTTTTTATTAATTATCGATTTTCGCTGGCGAATATCTCGTAACACATAGGAAGAAGAAAATGGATATAAACATTCTTGTGGGAAATTTAATTACATTTAATTTTGCATAGATTACCTTTTTTCCGTACAACGCATTGTTTCCGAATTATAAGCGAAGAATCGAAAAAAGGAACCTTTCCACCCCCCTCTCCCCCTGAAGCGGCGGGGCTAGGGGCGGGGACTTTTAGTATTTTTACCTCGTAACTACCCCCCTGAAGAGGAAAATTCTCCCCTCCTAAATGTTCTCTACAACTCTTTCATTGACTGGACTATTAGGGTGTATGTAAATATTATATTCAAATTGCCTGTCATTTTTGACAGCGTCAGTTGGCAAGTTCACACTTTTTGGCAATTTTTTAAGATCAGCAAAGTTACAAAAATCCCATGAAAATGTCAAATTCTGTATAACTTCAAAATATCCGTCAATTTTTTTCTAAGCACGATAATTTAAGAGCGAAAAGTCTCGTATTGAAATTTGTAAAATAAACTAGTGTTAACTAGAGCAAGAACCCCATAGTGTTTGAAAAATATTGATCTGTAAATATAAAAGTAATTAAACATCTTAATTAAAGAAATGCACCCGGAGAAGGATTAAATCTTGGATAAGATTCTAAAAAAAGTACTGATATTATATTGACGAGCGTTTCGTCAATCAAGTTGTCATCATCATGACATGATTAAAATTAAAGTATAGCAACTGGATCTAAGGAATTAACTTATTTTCAAGAAACTACGCTTGCTATGCTGTCGTCTAAGCCTAAAAGGCAGTATCTCCAATTTGTCCAGTTTTGAGTGACTGCACTCATCGAATTATATATTACACTTCCTGTTATTTTACTATACTATAAAGCAGTATTGGCATGCATTATCTATGATTTAATATACACCACCAAGACTTAAAAGCAGTATCTTATCATATAGGCGCGTCTCCATTATCGTCGGCTTTGCCAATCGGCATAAGCCGCTTGGCTTTGATGCTAGGCTTTGCCGAATTCAGCAACACGTCCACATATAAATCGAAGCCAAAGGCATCATCTATTAATATTGTTCAGTTAGTCGCGAGCATAATGTTTGTCCATTCCATTTCAATGCAAGAAATCAACTAAATTATATTTTATAAAATTAAAGACAACTGAACTATTTGCAAAGCCGGCAAGCTTACGTCCCCACTAGTATATTCGGCTTGGATTCTTTTGAAGTTTCCGACAACAGGCGGTAAATGTTTCGGCATGCCGACCGGCATAAGCCGAATTGTACGTTCCCACTTGCCAACAAATGCCGGGCGGCCATGCCGATCGGCAAAGCCGACGATAATGGAGACGCGCCTTATCATTTGTTGCATTTTTTATTTTATGTTTCATTGCTTATTAGATAAAAGTAAGTGCCAATGGACGGTGCACGGTGCTTTCGTAAAGTAGTTAAAAAATTCGATAAAAAAAGTATTTTTTTTTTTTTTGGAAAATGTTAAAAGGTTCATAATGAATGTTATTTTTAATACATTTTCTAAATTTTCTTGACAAGTTTTCACAAAGCTATGACGTCACCAATATATTTTTTTAATGGCAACCCCCATTTTTTTTTTTCGGAATTTGAAAGAGCGCATGTTTTTGCAGACAATATAACTAAATTAAATATTCAAATTGTGCTCCATTCCTAGCCTGACAATAGCCAAGATGGTAAATAAACTTCTTTTTGATCGTTATCCATAATTTCCGGTGATACGCGCCGTATTTTCTGACAAATCATTCCCTTTAAATCTGGCTGGCCATTCAATTCTCCTCTTGTTACTGTCCAACGATTTGGAAATACCTCATTTAATTAGACTCAGACAGATTCTGCGTAATGGGGAGGTGCTATATCTTACTGAAAGAAGACGTTGTTTCTCGGATGATCGGATTCTTCTTGATCCACCCAGAATTCTTCCATCAATTATCCCACACCACACATTCATTTTTTTCAGAGTGTGACACCCCATCTCCAGCCCTATAACGATAATTTTGCCTACCGACATGGCAATTTAATACAAAGGTCATCTGAATAAATTATTCTTTTTATAAAGTTATTATCATTATTGCATAGTTCTTGCGATTGCTCGCAGAATTGATTTCGCCTATCAAAATCGTCTTCAGGCAGTTCATAAACGAGGCTTACTTTATAAAGATGATACTTTGCTTTCTTAAGTATTTTGTGGACAGTGGACACTGCCCTATTAGAATTAGACGCAATGTCTGGAATGGTGATTTTCTTGCACTGTCAACAAAACATTAAGCTATCTTCTCTTTTGGTGATGGCCGACCAGATTTAGGAAGACCGCGAACATGCCCAAATTTCCTGAATTTTAACGCTACTCTGCTTACCATGCTTTGGCTAATAGATTGCCAATCAAGATGAGTTGCATTGAACAACTCAACTACTTCTGTTTGAGTGCGCATCCTATCACCAAAACCAATCATGGAAATAATTTCAATTCTTTTGTGTTCGGTTAATTTTATGATTTTTAGATAAATAATCAATACCTACACATTTTGCCCGCGCAAATTCTATGTGAAAGTAAGCCAAACAAACACAGGAATTTGTACATTAAAAAAATAAAAATAAAGATATAAAAATATTCTAACCGTTTTTATCACCGAAAGCATAAAAAAACATGTAGCTACTAGCAGGCTGTGAATGGAGCGCATTTCGAACATTTAATGATATTTCTGCATTTCTAGTAAAATTAGTATTTTCGAATTTCAAGATTTCTTTAAAATTTTCTGGTATTTCGATATTTCGATTTTACCGTATTGTATGTAAAAAAATGCGCTCTTTCAATTTCCATAACAAAAATTTAAAAAACATAAAATATGACATTCATTAAAAATTTTCGCAAACTGCTTTTTCAAAATTTTTTAGGGGTCGTTAGAGAAGTGCTTCTCGAGATGTTATTTCCCATATTTCGTATGGGTCCCATGCGTAACAGACGAGAAAAAAATTACTGAAATTTCTAGATCCGCGCTTGGTCGTAACTGACATTTTGTTGCTTTTGAGATAATCGCATTTTTCGATTATTTACAATGCCATCCACATTTTCAATGGGAAATTCTTAATTTTTTGAATGAGAGCTTTTTTTATTTTAAGTTTCTATATGAAATATTAAACGTTTTTCAAGAAAACGCAGATACGACATTTTTTAAGAAAAAAATTGAGAAAATACAATAAATAAAAGCCGTAAGTGAATAAAAAAAGTATATTTCTGAAAAATATTACAACAAAAATTGCTCTGATTAAGTTAAAAGAATGTTATTTATTAAAGAGTCAATCGTTAATGAGTTCATTAATTAAGATAAAATATACTTTTTTCAGGACCACACTGAATCGTCAATCCCACATAACTTCAAAATGGTAGCCGTAACTACACATTTTTATTTTGTATTGTCAGGCTAATTTGTCATATCTACCGTATAGATACGACATTTTTGCTTGGTAATATCAGATAGGACAATTTCGCTTAGTAAAATCAGTATACTTTGCAGATATGACAAATTTTAAATTGAGTTTGTATCGTTTATTATGAAGATACGATCTTGAAAATATACCAGAAGTTGCTTGGGTGGCTGTAGATGCGACAAATGTCAATAGCTCAATTTTCATGAAAATTTCAAATACGACCTTCTTGCTTAGCACGGCAGAATAGCTATTTATAAAATTTTATGGCTTAACTCAAATTTTTATTGGTAGCCCTGTCATACAAACTAAAAACCGAGGGGAAAACCGCTGGGGTATTTCGGTGTACAGTACTTGGTATTATTGGGTATTTCAGATGCACTACTAGTAGTACATCGGATGGCTGGCTCTATCGTTCACTAACCCAATACCGAGGTATAACCAAATAAAACCTATTTCATTTTATTCAGCAGGTTTTTTTACATAGGAAATCACTTTTGACGATACTCTCCATTGGTCGAGACTGAAGTTACAAGAAAAAAACAAAAAAAAATGAAAATAACAAAATTCAAATTCAACCACGAATAACTTTCAAACGAAAAAAGATAAAATTATACATTTTTTTTTTGTTTTATAGTACAAACGATTCTCTTTAATTTGATGTATAATTTATTACAAAAATAATAACTTTGACATTAAAAAATTGACATTGATTTAGATGGTACACAAATTGTCAATTTTTTTGAAAGGTCTAACTCATTGTAACTCGCTTATGTATTGAGCTATTCGAATGTTTTATTCACCAAAAACTGCCAAATTTCATAGACTTCATTTTGTCTCAATTAATGCTGGGTCTAGCTCTGTAAATAAAAGCGGTATAGCCTTTTAAACACAACGAAGCGCGCTACGGCGACGGAGTCGCGAGGCTTCCCCACTTGTTCCCGGTACATCCCGCGTTCACCATAAATCGCGCAAGGCTACAATCAGCGGCCGTAACAAAAGCTTTAGAATTATCTTCCTTTATTGTAAGATGATAAAATTAACAAATCAAATGGAATAATATGATATTAGTTGTAATAATCTGCTATATATGGTGTCGTACTACGCGGGTAGTGCATTAATAAAGTGAAAATAATAGGTAGGTATCAGACAGATATAACTGATTTTCAGATATATCATTGTAAAAACCGCTACCCAAGGAATCACTACTTCCATATCCGGATTTTCTATCCAAGTCACACAACGAAAAAAATTTTTATCTGGAAATAATTGTTTATGGAACTTTAATAATATAATATTTGAAATCCTCTATCCCAAAAACCCATAAAACGATACCCCACATCGGTAGTGGGGTGGGGGTGGTGACAGGGGTGGGAGTGGGGGGTGGATAAAGTAAAAAAATATTTTGAGGTTTCTGGTTCTTGTACACCCACTAAATCACATTTTTTTTCATTCCCTTTAATAATGGGGTGGGGGTGGTAATGGGGGTGGCTAATGCCAAAATTTTTTTTGAGACCTTAGCTTCTCTTGTCTATACTAAATATCAATTTTATGAACTCTTATCTGCTTGATTTACCTATTTACTCCAAATTTACCGCAATTTACCCCCCAACCCTTCGACGGAACAAGATGAAAATATAATCTAGTTCTAGATCTTGTTAAAGTACATATGTGTACCAAATTTCAAGTCAATATCTCAAACGGTTCCAGAGTAAACGTGCGCACAAAAAAAGTTACAGACCGACAGAGACAGAAATTTTTTTTTCGCTCAAACTTGAAATCTCGACGTTTCATGACATTCTAAGCCTATTTGAACAATAAAAATTTTAAAAAAATTTTTTGTCGTTACTATACTTCCACTGGATGTGGAAGTAAAATCATGCCAGCTGGTAAAGTTTTTACTTTGCTTCGTATATTTTAATATTTTTCATAAAACGTCAGAGGTAACCACATAATCAAAACAATTATTTGCCATGCTTTCACTAACTCGTAGAGGTTCTGAACGATTAGTTGGATTTTTGTACATAACTATATTTTTGTTTTCATGTGAACTGGAAGGGTTAAAATCGGTTAAAATTGGATAGACGATCTAAATATGCTTGTGTAAATAGGCTGTTCTTTTTTTTAAATAATACTATTCCTAGTGGGATTTTTACCATCTAGCCTGTCTTCGTTTTGATCAAAATTATCGCTGCAATAAATGTAATTGTTTTCTTCCGAACTTACTGGAGGAACTCCAGGTGGTATAGAAATGTCGTCACCAGTTTTTACTAATACGTGACTAGCTAAAGACCTTAAAAATGTACGTATTTCATCGTAGGAATAGCCATATCCAAAAGAATAAAGCATATCATTAAGTTCTTTTTCTTCTGACGGCACGAAACACATGTAGTGATATGTAAAGGATTAAAAAATGGCCTAAGCTGATTTTTATTTATTTCTTTTTTTTTTTTCATAAGTATTAATATAAATTCCATTACTATAGAAACAACGTTTAAATCAAATTTGTCTGTCCTGACATATTTAGTATCCACGACAAAAATGTTTATAACAAATCTGAAACGTCTTGTTTACATTTATGTGCATTCAGATTAGTAGTCGTGTTTTTATTTATAGTTTTAAAACATCCAGCTATAGCTTCTCTTAAGATACCGGCAGCTTTATCAGGAATTGTCAATTCATTCTCATGAACCAAGTTTTCTTCGCCTGATTCACTTGTGACTGACAACAAAAATCCTTTTAGCTTTATTATCACTTGAATGAACTGTTGTATTTTCTTTGTGTTCACAAAACACTTTGTTTGCTTACATGCTTTTCTAATCTCTTTCTTATATTTCCACTGCTATAATAATCTAATTTTTCTTCCGTCATTTCTTCAAATATATCATTAAGGCGTGTTTTTAGAAATAGTAGAGTTAAGAATTCTTTTTTGCAAAACAGCAAGATAAACCTCCTTAAATAAAATATTTAACGCTACTTTAAATTCATTTTTTTCTTTCAGTTGTTTAGTTTGTACACATTTAATTTTTTTTTGCTAATATATTTTGCATAATAAATTTTATGATAATTTCCATTAGCCCAAATAAATCTGAATAAATGTGTAACCTGCCTTGTATTTCTGTATCACAATGCGACACTGCAGCTTTAATATATATTTTTTTCTAGTTTCCGCACCCGTTCCAGTACAAACTGGTATGCCATTTTATTTTAAACTGATTTTTTTTCTTTATTATAACTACATGAAGGCTTACTTGCATTTTTTTATCGCGTTACTAATATCAGAGACAATACGTATTATCTTTGCTAATGTTATTTATTACAAAAAGATGTCAGACAAGAATAATGAAATCGGTATCGAAGGCAAATAAGTGCAAATAAGTGCCACCACTTTGTTTTATAAAAATTTTAATGAAATTGCATATTTTCTTTCATTTGCACAATTAATAATAGACCTGATGCCAGTAACAGTTGGTTTTTTACCATTAGATTTTCACTGCTTTCAGCAGTTTCGTAAAACAAACATGTAGTTTTTCTCCTTGATAAAAATGAATCTACAATATACATAAACTGTAATAGCCTACATGTAAGTAAAATAGTATATACTTATTAATATTTATCCAGACAATAATGAGGCCAGCAGCCGATACGTTTACCGTTTACCGTGCTTCGTTGTGTTTCAAGGGCTGTAGCGTTTTTAGTTAAAAAATTAGATCCAGCATTAATTGAGACAAAATGAAGCCTATTAAATTTGTCAGTTTTTGGTGAAAGAAAAAATTGAATACCTCGTTATATAAGCGAGTTATAGCGAGTTAAGAATTAGAAAAATGTTGCTGATTTGTGTACCTTTTTGAATTTTGCTAGTTTTTTTATGTTAATTTTTTAATTAGTGCAATAAATTATACTTCAAATTAAAAAGCAATATTTATTTGCCAAAACCAAAAAAAAATTGTATTTTTATCTGTTTTAATTCTAAAGTTATATTTGATTAAATCTTAAATTTCTAAATTTCTTTTTTTTTTTTTAGTTTTTTTCTTATATCTTCGGTCTCGACCAATGGAGAGTGTCGTCAATTTTGATTTCCTATGTAAAATAACATGCTTTAATAAGTAGTGAAGGTCCCATCTGGTTATACTTCAGTATTGGGTAGGTCAAGAAAGAGAAGGCTTTTCGCGCTCTGCCCGACGGGCTATAGGTATCATGAGGGATTATTAAGAGATTTATGGGTATTACTAGATATTGTTCAGATATGTTTCATTACTATGCAGATATTATTAGGTATTATTGTGGGCATTAATTGGTATTACTGCATACTATTAAAAAATACCCAGGTATTACTATAAAATTTAATCCGTTGCATTATTAGGTATTATTGGGTATTACTATGGCAAAGGGGTATTAGTGTACAAATATTTTTTCTGCGGTTTACTGAAAGAAAGATACTACCTTTTAATTCAGGACGGCGGTATAGTATGTCAAACAACTATATATGCAATAAACAGGCAAAGAGTATTCAGTTTACAGCTAGCTATTTTCTTGCATTGTAATAAAAATTAGGAATGTTTAATTGGTTTCAAACAATGTAAAGAGGAGTCAAATTAAGCATCAAAATAGGTGAATAAGAAATTCTCTGGCTGCAGCAATTTTAATTTGTTCTAGGTATAATAACAAGTACTGTGAGAAGTTTTGGATTAAATCGGTCCATTGCTTCTTGTAAAATTTAAACAATTTCTGTTTCAACATTGAAATTTTCTATTTTCCTTGTTACCTCCGGCCCTAATAATCGCATCGCAAAAATAAAAATACAAAAATGTTCGCAATAATATTTTGTATAAAACTATAAAACCTATAATATTATTTTTGATAATTTGTTTATTTGTAAAAAAATAAAAACCACTAAAAAATTGCCTTTTTTTGGTTAATTTAGAAAATATAATATAATAATGCATCAATACTATCGAAAGTTGGTGAAACAATGCCCTTTATTGAACTAAACCTTCTCGCCAAATTTTAGCGCAAAATGGTTACTTAAACGGCTAAAAATAAAAATAAAAATTGGAAATTCCAATCGCTTACTGTTTAAGTGGATATTGTTTTTTCAAAATGTAAGTTTTTACATATATTCTACAATGGTATTGAAAAAAACTTTATCTTTATTTAAACCGGTTTTTTTCATAGGTCTAATTTTTGTTCGAAATATTATTGCGAACAATTTGGTATTTTTATTTTTCCAATACGATTACTAGGACCGGATATATTAAGAAAAACAGCTGAAAATTTCAACTTTGAAACATACATTGTTTAAATTTTATATGAAGCAATGGATGGATTCAAGGCCGTACCCAGGATTTTGTTTCAATGTTTGTAAATGTAAATATACACTTTTATTTTAACAATTTCCACCAAAGGTTAACTTTTGGATCTGAAAAGAATATATTTTCGGGGGGCACGAACCCCCCCTGGGTACGGCCTTGGACGGATTTAATCGAAAACTTCTTATTAGGCTTGTTGTCACACCAAAAACAAATTAGAACCATAAAATTGCTACAGCAAAACAATTCCACTCGAAATTTATTTTGACTCCACTATAATGAACGTTGAGATAGCAAGAAAAGAAATAAATGAATTTTGTGACAATAATAACTGTTAGAAGTTTTTATGGTTTTACATAGTGTTAGTTAAAATAGAAGACGAATGTTCATAGAGAACCACATTATCATGGTTATCCCAGAAGCTATTTTTTAAAAGTAACACGATCCCTAGATGAACATGGAGATTTCTATCAGCAAGCAGTTCTTTCTATATCCAGTTTCCTGAGGAATCAAAAGATGGAGATGCTCCGTTTAAAAACCAAAGGTCATATATCTGTGAAAAATCAAAAGGATAAGAAAAAGTTCAGAATAACCGAGCAACGTCAAATATACCTACAACAAATTTTGGTTTTCTGTCTCAATAAATATAAAGCAATAATGTTAATTAATACCAGGTTATATCCTAGTCAAATTCACATTTCAAGATGTTTATGTGACAGTTTTTCTCTAGTTACCTTGAATTTCTATCCGAAATACCCATTCCCAAACCGGAATCCTCACTTGGTGAACGGTAATCATCCTCGTTATAAACGCTTAGGCCTGGCGGTGGTACTTCACCTGGACCGTAGTCCTAAAAGACCCATTTAAAATTATGTGGATTTTATTTAGTGTTTAATCGTTGGAACATTGTTAAAATAAGATAAAATCGCATTTTGATAAAACCAGACGCTTGTCATCTAAGAGCTTTTTGTTGGAAGGTTTAACATAATACACACATATTGAGGATTATTCTAAGAGCTGGCATTAATTTGGTAAGGTAGTGAGCTACCATCTTCCGCTCGGTAGCCTGAAAGTATAGGCAAAATAAACACTTTTTTTTATTAGACCTTTAGGTCATGGGGTAGGGTAGAAGACACCGCATACTTGTGGCGTACGCGCACGCTAAGTCAAAAAAATGCCAAAAAAAAATAGAGTGCTCCTTGGCCAAATTAGGCGAAAATTGTCCATTTGGATGATCTTTTTTTAAAAAGCAACATGGCAGACAATTCTACGTAGCCATTCAAAATTAAAAGTGGTCAAAATAGGTCTAAATCCATAATTTCTGTTTTCCAACCTATTGGATTGGTTCATTAATATGTCGAAAAACAATACATATTGATGGAAGACAATTTTCCATTGATTTTGATTTTTTGAAGGGGGCAAAATCCTTTCTTGAAAAAATATGTTCAGAAAAAAGTTCCAATCCAACAATTTTTATTTAATTTTGTTACTTTTACAATAATTATCTTCCATCAATATATATTGTTATTAGACATATTAATGAACCCATTAAATAGATTACAAGACAGAAATTATGGATTTAGACCTATTTTTGGCCATTTTGAATTTGAGCACTCAATTTGTAAATTTTGGCGAACATTAAATGGCTGCATAGAATTGTCTATCATGTTATTTTTGAAAAAAGGACATTCTAATGAACAATTTCCGCCAAGTTTAGTAAAGGAGCTCGCTAATTTTATTTTAACTAGCGCGTGCGCGCCAGTGACTTCCATTTATTTTTTCGCTATGCCAAATACGTATAAGTGCTATCGAGCATTTCAGGGAGTTCGTTAAAAATTTTGCCCTCTGCCCTACCTCATGACAGTCTGCCCGTAGGGCTAGACGCCTTATAAAAAAAGTGATTATTTTGCTTATATTTTCAGACTACCGAGCGGAAGACGGTAGCTCACTACCTTACCAAATTAATGCCAGCTCTTAGAATAAATGCAGATAAGAACTGTTAAAAGAGCGCCTAATATGTTACCAAATTACTTTCTTACTCATCTGTAATTTTCATTATTGAATGAATGGGGTTAAATGAAAATATAGTTTTAAGTTTTCATTTTTTTGTTAATTTCACCTCAGTGGAAGCAAATAGGCGAGAACGTTCGTGAAAAATGAATCAGATGGGAAAACCGATATTTTTTTAAACTGTATTCTGGATGTCATAGAAGGTCTTTAGTCAAACTCTTTATTTCATTCGAGAAATGGAAGCCATTTTGAGTTTTTAGACAAAATGGTTTTATTTCTTGTTTTTTGTTTTAAAAATTTTTGAATATCTCAAGTTTTATTGGCCAGATCGGATTGGGTCAAAAATCAAATTGTTCGGGATAAATTTTGCCTCAAACCTGTGTAGATTTTAACTCTATAACTGGATTACAACCTCAAAAAATGAAAGCCACAACGCTCAGTAATTCTTAGTTTTTTTTTATTACTTAGCCTACAGTGCGTATATTTGGCAGATATATATCTTATGGTTGCCAGTAAATGAGCCAAGTTTTATTTTATTTTTTTAAACGGCTAGTAATGCTCTTGAATCGAAAATTTTATGAGTAGATTATTTTTGGACAAGGCGCTACGCATTATAGAGCAACGTACCTTATAGTACGGGAGACAGCGCTGCATTTTTTAGAGGAATTTTATACCGAATAAATTTCATTTTTATCAGTTGATTAATATTCAATAATCAGCAAAATGAGCGTCAGTCGCCGCACCCGCGGTGAAGCTAGAGGTGACAGCATGTTAAAGTTGAAACAAAAAAAATTATGCTACGAGTACTTTCATACTTGAAAAACCAACCTAACTTGAACAACTCGTTTTAATAGTATGTTCATATATACAGCTTTGTAAAACTTTTAATATCACTGACACAATAAAAGAAATATATTTCGCGTGCAGGATTTGAACCTGAGACGTCCGTATCCTGAAAAAATAGTGTCAGTCGCAAGCAAGCAAGCAAGAACAAATTTATTTTAAATTAAGAATACATATTGTCCTCCCCGCGCACTCATGAGCCAGCCAGACATTCATGGTGCGAATCGCCATGGTAATTGATTGACTGGAATTATTGTAGTCGGTTGGTTATATTGTTTCATAATACTGCAATAGTGCATACATCGTATATAGTTATAGCATCTGCCTTGAAGATAGTGCAATTAGGAAGTTTCCTATTTTATAAATATCATGTATGTACATTATTCAACTTCATTTAGTAGTCTTTCAGATAACTAGTCAAACAAACAAAAATTATCTCGATATCTGAAAAACTCACGAACTTATTCAATTTTTTATTTAAATACTTCGCCTCGGCTGAAGTCCACCCGTGAGTGACGTCACAGTACACAACTCGCTAACTTGCCATGCCGGCCTATATTCCCTTTATTTAGTGTATGTGCTCGCTCATGTTCATTTATTAGTGGGGTTAAAATTTCTCGATAACACTGAGAATGAACTAAATAGCCAGGGAGATAGCGACAGTTTTTTCGCGTTAATATACATAAAGCTAGATTTTTTCCCATGATAGCTTAGACAGTATCAATGATAAAGGTGCAATTCTACCAATCTATAAGTACCGCAAAAATGAGTAAAAAATTAAATAACATGTTGCAGAAAGAGATATCGATTTTCTGAAATGTCAGAAAATGTCACTTTTGATTCGTTCGTGCCGTGCCGAATTTTCGAATTTCGCCGTGCAATTTATGATCAGGTTTATCTGGAAGACTTCCTCTTTACGTAGCAACATCATACGGCCATCCTAATGGTATTTTGCGAAAAATATGAACGTGCCAAGATTGCATGTTTTAGCAACTTTTTCGGCTCCAAAATGCAAGCTGTTTTTTGCTATTTTTCTCCGAAACGGTGGGAGCTCGAAATAAAAATAAGGTCAAAGGAGTATTTTCCACTACGAATCTTTTACTTCTATCAGAATTTTGCTATTTTTGTTTCGTTTCGGAGATAACTACTGAAATGTCGGCCGTGTACGGCAAAAAATCGCAAATTTTGGCAACTTTTTATTTTGGGCTCCTACGCCAAAAGACTACTCTAGATAATTTAAACAAAATTAAATTTGCTAAAACCGTTTTTTCTATTTTTTGAATTCCTAGAAAAATGAAGGAATTAAAGGAGGGGGGATTTGGGTTTTTTTTTTCGGTAAAATTTCTCCATTTTGTCACCGTAATTAATCGGTAATAAACTGAAATTGATCTCATATACGATGTTCACTTAATATCATGTACTACTTTGACGCTCCGTTAATCCCGGCCCTTCGAAACAAAGGTTTCTGAGAAAAAATATTTTTTTAAGATTTACATACACTATAGGAAAACGTGTAATTTCCTACATTTCCTGGAATATCTCGATAATTATCGCTTTTTTCGAAAAATTTGTGGAGAGCTTATGTAAAGAGAATTGATTGACCTGCCCGACACTATTTTTTCTCTAACATAAAAAACAAAAGACTTATGACCGAATATACATTTTGATGTCAACCTCTCGTACAATTTACTAACGTTTATATACCTTAATGAAGTGCCAACGCCAACTTCCGTCCACACCTTCACTTCAGGATACACAAATTTCATATTGTTTAACATTATTATCAATATATCGTGTCTAGCATCGCACGAGAACGTTAAATGGTGGCTGAAGCTCTTCGAAATTGCAGACATGAAGTCGGGAGGGTGTGTCGATGGATCTCTAATTTCAATTTTTCGACCTCGACGTGTCCCTCTCAAATCGTGCTCGTGATCTTTGATCGAAGGAGAGGAATAAGTATCAAAAACGATTATCACAAACTGTGCATCATTTCTCAAAAACATATGCAACCATTTTTTTGATATGTCTGCATTAGTCATTGGTGCTACTACAAAATCGTCTGCAGCTTGACCACTAGCAATATTAAAAAGTAAATAAAAGGGATTATTAACACATCTATAAGAAAACTGTTTGTTCCTTAATATTAATGAAGAATATAATTGTCATGATTTGACTATGTATTGCCATTTTGGCAACGTCTACCAAAGATTTAGCCACTTTTCACCGAAGGTAGAATGTGATTTTTAATCGAAATAGTGCATAAAATGCTTGTAGAGAGAAAATAGCTTTGTAGATTAATATTCAGCGGCGGAAAATGCAAAACTTCTCCGCGAACTGCAAAAGCCCGGAGCTCAACGGCCGCAGTCACGCGCTTGCATTCCATTACGTCTACTGAGTCTTTAGCAACATGAGACAATAGGTAGACTATATTTTTTGGATGTCTTATTAAATAAACTATTCCACAAAAAAATTTCAGCTTTGTAGATATAAGTAAAAAATATTTGTTTTCTACACACTTTGCGTGGGTGGTAGACCTGACATGACAACGCTTCCGACGCGGTAGAATATTATTTTCCGGTATGTTTTTATGTCATCTGTGAGTATGTAAAATTTCAATCTTGTAGATATATATTTATATATATATTTATGCAACTTTTTATAATATGTTTAATTTTTTTCTCATTTTTTCAGCACTAAAAGTTTCCTTCGACTTGCATTTTCATCATTAATACTTTTTATATTAGAGAAAAAATTTAAAAAAAGTGTCGGAAAGTCAATCAATTCTCTTTACATAAGCTGTCTACAAATTTTTCGAAAAAAACGATAATTATCGAGATATTCGAGGAAATGTAAGAAATTACACGTTTTTCTATAGAGTGTATGTAAATCTTAAAAAAACAAATTTTCTCAGAAACCTTTGTTTCGAAGGGCCGAGATTAACGGAGCATCAAAGTAGTACATGACTTTAAGTGAACATGGTATATGAGATCGATTTCAGTTTATTACCGATTAATTACGGTGACAAAATGGAGAAATTTTACCGAAAAAAAAAAACCAAATCCCGCCCCCTCTAATTCCTTCATTTTTGTCGGAATTCAAAAAATAGAAAAAAAGGTTTTAGCAAATTTAATTCTATTTAAATTAGCTAGAGTAGTCTTTTGGCGTAGGAGCCCAGATTAAAAAGTTGCCAACTGTAGAAGCTCAAAATTTCCGATTTTTTGCCGTACATGGCCGACATTTCAGTAATCTCCGAAACGAAAAAAAAATATATATATCAAAATTCTGATGGAAGCAAAAGATCCGTGGTGGAAAATACTCGTTTGACCTTATTTTTTATTTCGAGCTAACTCCCACCGTTTCGGAGAAAAATAGCAAAAACAGCTTGCATTTGAGAGCCGAAAAAATTGCTAAAACATGCAATTTTGGCACGTTCACATTTTTCGAAAAACCCCATTGGGACGGCCGTATGATGTCGTGGCGTAAAGAGGAAGTCTTCCAGATAAACTTGATCGGCACGAACGAATCAAAAGTGACATTTTGTGACATTTCAGAAAATCGATATCTCTTTTTGCAACATGTTATTTAATTTTTTTACTCATTTTTGCGGTACTTATAGATTGGTAGAATTGCACCTTCTTCATTGATAAGCTAAGCTTAGCTATCATGGGAAAAAGATCTAGCTTTATGCAAATGATTTCACGAAAATTGTCGCTACCTCCTTGGGTATAAACTGCCGGAGCCTGCCGGAGCGCGCCCGCTCGCTGTTGACGGAATCATGTACTATTAGTACAGTAACTAGAGGTTTTAACTTCGGAATAAATGTCATATTGAACGGATATCGTTCATTTTTGGCAGCATAATAGTAAATGCTTCACAGAAAAGTTTCTATATTGTGCGGGGGCTTGCTAATTTATAGGGGGTGGATGCCACCCCCTCTCAGGGGTGGTATAAATAATTATCTTATGAACACTTGGATGCCAAATGTAAACTTAAATATCTCCGAAATTATTAATCCTACATCAATAAACAAAAAATATAATTAATTCCCTGTTTGTACTTTCTGTAATTGGTCTGTAACATTTTTTCGATAAAATAATACTTTTCGAGATACTTGACGAAAGCCGTTTGGAAATACCTTTTTTTAAGCTAAAATCGCAATGTTGAAGTCGTTATAACTTAAAAACTATCAATTTATGTGAAAAATTGCATAGAACCTTTTCTTCTTAAAATTTGATTCTACTTCAGTTCCAATAAATATATATATATTTTTTAAGTGCCTGAGAGGGGGTGGCATCCACCCCCTATAAATTTGCAAGCCCCCGCACAATATAGAAACTTTTCTGTGAAGCATTTACTATTATACTGCCAAAAATGAACGAAATCCGTTCAATATTACATTATTCCGAAGTTTTGCATATTTTTTACCTCTAGGTACTGTACTATATGACGTAATCGAGCCTCAGCCCAGATGATCGCGGCATTTTAAACTTGGAAGGACCATAACTTTTTTATTTATAGAGAAATTTAAAAAAAAAATACAGATATTTTTTAGATTTCTACGACTATTTATTACGAGAAAATGAGAAAAATGGAAACTTCCTCATTATGTTTAGATTAAAAAGTTCTCAAGGTTCCATGACGGGATAAAATAAGCGCCACCAAAATATGAATTCATTTTAGATGAGTCTGTGTACCTAAATAAGCACTGTCAGATGATGCAATGAGTGGGTATCGGTGAATAAATCAACGAAATTAAAATTAATGGAAAATTTCTCAAAGTCAGGGAGATCACAACAGTATCAAGAAGCTGTACAGGTGAATGTTTCTTAGTCCAAAACTTGTTACACAACACAAGTAGGTGTTTAAGCTTGAAACTTTGTTTAGTGGTGGTGTATTGAAATAAACATGTTTTAGCACAAATTTGTTGCTAAGAAACTCCCTCCTTAACAAAGTTTAGATTAATTTTTCAGGTTAAAGGAGTTTAACATTTAAAACGCGGATATCTGACATTTAAGCTAAAGGACTATTTAACGGCTATCTGGTATTTAAATTTTGTTGATAATAACACTGTTTTGACGCTAAAGCTCCTTTTAGATTAAATCTCTGTAAAAGTGATAATACCGGCTGTTAAAATAATTTTTTGGAAGAAATCTATTATAGATTGACTTTAAATGTAATAACACTATAAGATCATCGAATACTGAGTACATTATTGGACGTTTCTAACAAAAAAAAAATGTGTCCATTACACCTCTTGTTACATTTATCCTGGGACACTCTGTATATGCCTAATTAAAAAAAAACTAATTAAATAATATGTCAAAAGAGGTTTTACTACAAATTAAAAAAAATCTCGATAAATTTTTATCCTAGAAAAAGTAAATTAAAAATAATGTCATTAGCCACAAAAAGCATTCTTTACATTTTTTTCAAAAATTACTAAAGAGCGCGCAAAAAGCCATGCATTCATGTAATTATACCAAATTATTTACTTAATTCATTACTTTACTATGATAAATATTTAATTAATTATTAGCGTTTGTCCATATTCACTATTCTATGTGTGTCACTGCATCCATTGCAACTAGATCGAGTGTGGATGCCAGATTCTATCCATCGGTGGTATTCGCATTTGGTAAGTAAACGAAATGTATAATCAATTACTGAATATTTACTAATACCGGAAATCTGGAAAAGTCTTAACTCGTAACTAACCGTTTCTCTATTATGTTTTGTAAAATTGTATTTGTCTTCAGAGTAGCGTCAGTAAATTGCCGAGTGGTTGTTGCGATTAAACCAAACGGCAAGCGGAATATAATCATTGGATCATATCCTGAATTCATCACTCGCTACAGTGGATCAGTTAAGACCCTACTGAAGACAACCATGAAACTGTTGACTGTTTACTTGGTACCCTTAAATAGGTAAGTCTAAGTGTGCTGTAACTGTTGCCCTCTATCAATCAGAAGTTAAGTTAGAATTGGCTTCTCCCTCAAATTAGATGTGCCGCGCTACTAAAAAGTAGCGATCAATAATTCAACTAGTATGAATTTAAAACAAATTATTCTGGTTTTTAAAAGGCTATCGTTTGCTAATTTTTAAATATTGATACTGACCGTTCTTCTTATATAATCTTTATTTGTGATAAATGTACTGACCTTTATCTTAAAATAACCATAAAGGTGATATTTTCGATAATATAATATTAAAACCTATTTAGTAATAGCAATATATACTTTATATTTACAATTTAATAAGATACGACGTACAGTTTGTCAATGTATTTAAATAGACTATGACAAATATAAAATTCGCAGCTGTGACTGTATGTTTCGATAGCTCTGGACGTATTAAACTAACCAGTCAATTTTAGAATGTAATATATACGTATTTTTGTGATATTCTTATATAAATGGTAAAATCTGCGAGCATTTGTAAACTTAAAAACATTAGTTAAATATAACTAACATTAACGATAATTTAAAATAATTATTCTTAGTAATATTAGTATATATCTTTTTTTTTAAGTAATATAATTTATATTTTCCAGTTTTTATTTTTTTTTTAATTATATGGGTTTGTTATTTGTTATTTTTAATTATTTTAATATTTAATTCTAACTATTATTTTATATCTATTTATTATTTAGCTGACAGCCATAATAACTATTATTAATTTCTTTATTATTTATTTTAATGAAGGTGCGTAAAATGAAATACTTCAGCTTTTCTATCTTTCATTGAAAGTGATGTGGACACTTATATTCATTGGCAGGTGACTAAATTTTTTTCTCAACTGACATTTTATATCAATATTCTCTTCTTCCAGAATAATTTCCAATATAATGTGCTACAGACCGCATACATAATAATATGCACTGTTAGCTGCCCACATGAGGTTCATTTTATGTCTATAGGCAGAGGTAAAGCATGTAAGTCAGATGATGAATTTTCGGAAAATCTCGGTCAGTCTTCAAATAGTTTTGCAGCCAATACTATTTCAGGTAAGTTTCTTCTGAATATAAATTCTAATGGACACTATCAATATAAAATCAAATTTTGGATAGTCAATTCAGCTGGTGTCGTCGCATCAGTATACATCATATATCTATACAATAAGTCACCAAAACAAATAAATTCTTGCGGATCAACCTGGGGTCGGGGTCACCAATATATGGGTTCTATGGACTCTTATTCACCCATATAAATTAAAATAAATATTAGTTTCAATTGGTATTTTAATTAAAATCTCGAGAAAGGTATATACATAATCTTTTGTGTATCAAGTATTATTATATTATTATATGTGAGGCGGAAAGCAAAAAGGGACCTCTTGTCGGCGATGTCAATTTTTCAGTACAGTTGAAATTAGTGGTTTGGGTCAAAATTATCGATTTTCGGATTTTGTCCTTTACAGGTTGTAATCGATTACAAAATCGATATAATTGGATGAAACACTTAAAATAATCGATAAAGTAGTCAATGTTCAGCCCTGGAAAGGTATCTATTGTCGCTTATGGAGAAATATGGAGAAATAACATGGGACCGACAAGAGGTCCCTTTTCATAAACGCACTAGTAACTTAAACAAAAAAAATCATAGACACATGATTTTTGCACCAAATTGTTCAGAATTAGAGCATAATTCATTTAATATCAATAACTAAAAACCGGAAATTGCCGACAAGAGGTCCCTTTTTGCTTTCCGCCTCACATATTATGTTTTTGTTTTTATTCTTTCTTCTTGGTTACCATTTGGGTCTCTAGTAGATAGTAAGTTGGATCTTCTTTATGTACTGGAGTGAGTGAATCGCTACACTATGGTTGCTTCTTATCCAGCCCATTGTATGATTTGTATGAAGTGCCTGTGTCTGTAGTGCTTTTAAACTATCAACTGGAGGAATTTTGTTATGTTTTTTTAGACCAATTATCAAAATTTTATTGAAACAGGAGGTTTACTTTTATAAAATATGACAAAATTTTGCAAGAGGTTTTGAAAATACCCACCACTTTGCTCCAAATAGTGAATTCTCTTCTTGAGGCAATCGATTTTGCAGAATAATAGGATATTAATGTTGATTGTTATGATTTTTTCTGCAATTATGGATTGAAGAACGCCAGTGTCAGGAATAAAATCTTTAGAGATTGAATGTTTTAAAATATAGGCCACAAAAAGATATCACATGGAGTAATGTGCAATATGATCTTGGAGAAAATCCATGTACAGCAATAAGACTATAAACTATATGATTGTGAAAAATCGCTTGCAACATGTTGATTATTGGAATGTTCTTAGGAGTAACAATCAACCTAAAATCTAAGTCTAACGTTTTCATTTGCAATGTCTACTTAACGTCGTATTTTTTAGAGCGCTCGTTATATTAACGTTAGTTTTCCATCTGCTGCAGATTTTTTAAAAAAACTTAAAAACATTCCGCATTTAACTCAACCTACAGCTCTTATAACAACAAAAATACCAATAGCGAGTCTCGGGTTTGTGAGAAATTGCATATTTATGCAGTTTAAGAATATTCTAATTTGTATATAAATATATAAACACTGATGATACAGATATTATTTGCAACATAATTATTTCGCAAATATTTATAAGCAGAGCATTATCTATATTAAACTTCAATTCAAAATGTTTATCTAAAGGTATATTTAATATATGGGTAATGTATACCACAGCGCTTCATAACGAGCAGGTATGACTTAAGTCATACTATAGTAGTGTTCTGTAATTCTGACTTCATATTTTTTGAGATGCAATGATAGATGGCGCGTAACGACAGAATTGGTTCTATAAGGTATAAGAAGTCTTAAAATATATTTTTGTAATATTATATTCAGGAGCTTGTGATTACACAATTTTTAATGTACATGTTGGGAGTTCAATACCGTAATTAAATACCTTTCTTTCAGTGTTCGATAGATGAAGAAAAAAATAAGTCAAGTTTTCCATGAAGCTTTTTTTTAAAAATGGATAAAATCCTTTTATGGGTAAAAACAATTTTAAAAACGACAATTTTATGAATATTTTCAGTTAACTACAGTTTTCTCGAAATATATTGGAGCTTTCGAAATAAGTATAAGAATAAAAGTTGTTTATAATTAAAATATGAACAAATTTTATTTGAAAACAATCTTTGATGAAACCAATCTTTTTCTAGTGACAATAATTTGTTTATAGACATTTTTTACAACAAAAAATTTTTAGATTCCAAATCGAAGGTAATTTTCATTCGTATTGAAATATATAAAACATATATAAAAAAAATCAAACTGTGGTAATTTTAATCAACATTTTAACTTTAGGGGAAGTATTTTTAATTTAAAAGTTTTCAATTTTCATTTTCATTCCTACTGAAATAAAAAAGTAATTTTCAATTCTATGAGAAGCATTTTTAATTTAGAAGTAGCTCTTTTCAAGATATTCGCGAAAATGAATTACAAAAGTGGGCGAAATTGCGTTACCTACTTCTTTGAAAGGGCATCTCTCCGTCAGTTTTTATCGTACAAAAATTACAAAGCAAAAGCATTTGTAGATTATTTTTTAGTCAATTCTGGTATCTCGTCTTTTTTATATTTTTCATATTCTTCAGATATTTAAGACAAAATTTATATTTGCTACAATTTTTCAAAATGGAGCGCGAGCCAGCGAGCTACCGCTGTAGTAAATGAACTCTGTTGGGGATAAATTGCACATGAAAAAAGTTTTGGTTTATTTATTAAAAAGTGCTTTCACTGAGCTGTTAATTACGGCGAGTTCACCTGCAGTTTGAAAAAACACAAAAGGCTCTGAAGAATTAATAAAAAAAATTAATATTTTCATCAATTATTTAAACAAAATATATTAAATTTTATTTTGTTGTTTTTATTTTACAGGCTGTTCGGCAGAAGGTCTGTCAAACGGGAATGGTGGATAGGTGGGGCCACATAGAAGTTAGTTAGCCCTAATGACCTCTATCCAAAGTATCACCGTTTTTGAGATATTATTATTATTTTTTTAAATTTCTCTCAAATCAGCCTTTTGGCATGTATAATATTTTTTTATGGTTGTAACAGTTCAAAATAATTTTTATTATTTTCTGCAATGTATCTGTGTTCTAACAAAATCATATGGGACCCTGATAATTAAAGAAAAAAAATATTATGAGCTAAAAGAGTCCCCAAAATTGGTAGAAAGGATCGTAAAGGTCAACTTTCCCTTGTATTTACAAAAAACGAAAAGCTATCAAGATGTCCAAATGCTTTCAAAAACTTCTCCCTTTGTCATTTTTAACCGTATGCCACATGCAATAAAAACTTTTTAAATAACATGAGAAAATTGGTGGTAATTTATTTACAAGGATACGGGGCACGCTAACAATAACAAATAACGATGGAAGTTAACTCGGTAGAAATCCGAAGATGTCGCGCATATTTGAGGAAAATTAATGAATAAAAAATTTACAAAAAATTTTTTGTTTGTTTTTACTTTATTTCCCCTAATGTAACTCAGGCAAATATCCTTTTAAAAAAATTACCACCAATTTTCTCATGTTATTTAAAAAGTTTTTATTGCATGTGGCATACGGTTAAAAATGACATTAAAGGGAGAAGTTTTTGAAAGCATTTAAACATCTTGACAGCTTTTCGTTTTTTTGCAAATGCAAGGGAAAGTTAAACTTTATGACCCTTTCTATCAATTCTGGGGACTCTGTTAGCTCATAATAATTTTTTTCTTTAATTATCAGCGTCCGATATGATTTTGTTAGAACACAGATACATTACAGAAAATAATAAAAATTATTTTGAACTGTTACAACCATTAAAAAAATTGTTATACATACTAAAAGGCTGATTTGAGGGAAATCTTAAAAAAAAAATAAAATAATATCTCAAAAATGGTGATACTTTGGATAGAGGTCATTAGGGCTAACTGACTTCTAAATGGCCCCACCTATCCACCATTCCCGTTTGACACACCCTCTGCCGAACACCCTGTATATTATTGTTTACTTACGAATTCTTTAAAATGTTTTTGTATGGGAACATTAGACAAAGATAATATGTAAAAATACATGATCATTTTTAACTCCAAAAATGTCTACAAAAACATTTTAATTCATATATGGTTTAAAGAAAATTTATTTATTGAGGTTAATTAATTTTATTTTTATTATTTTTTTTTTATCTACCACATAATAATGCAGCATCAAGCACCACATATATCTATCAAATCACAAATTCCATATTAAATTAGAGATCCAAATCAATGTACACGTATGAGCTAAACATTTAACACACAAAGCATAGGTACATTACCTCATGATATCCAGAAAAAATTGAATGATTGGCATCCGGGATTGGTATTCCTTTTCTCTGCAAAATTTGTTAAAATTGTTAATCAATATTTATATTAGTTTAGTTTTTACTAAAATTTTTGAGTTTGGTTTTAAAAATGTTGTTTACAAAAGGAAAACAGTGCTTTACTATTTAGTATTAGAATAAAAATAATTCTTAGAACTAGAACGTCTTTTAAAAAATAGTCCGTCCTTTTATCAATAAAACATCTGGTAATCACCTTATATTTTTTATTGGTCTTAGTCTCACTCATGCTATATACAGACTGAATTATTGTATTTTACAAGCCTTAATGTTTGTCCTTTTGATATTTACATAATAATGCTGATATCCCTTTATTTCTATGAAAATTTAAAAAATCACTATATTTGATATAGTTTACATCTGATACATGTTTCTCCCATCCGTTTAAATGATTTTTTTTAAACTTAACTTTTGACTGAGTGTGTAGATGCTAAATACTTTGTATTTTTAGTGTAAATACGATACCTAGATGATCACTGAAGTTGAATGGTTCAATTTTCTCAGTAAAAAGTTCTTGTGAGATGTTAGTAGCGAAGTAATCAATTTTTGAAGTTGAAATAGTATTATTATACTCTTCGCAAAAACGAAGAGTATATTGTATTTGATCGGCACATTTCGAAAATCGTAAATATTGCTCGTAGAGAAAAAAATTTCATGTCATTGTGTTAGTGAACGAATTCTGAACAATTTTCAAAATGTCCGTCCGTCCGTCCGTCACGTTTCTTGTAAGCACGATAACTTAAGAAAGAAAAGTTCGATTGTATTGAAATTTGGAAAGTAAGTTAGTGTTAGCTAGAGAAGAACCCTATTGTTTTTGAGGAAAATCGATCAGTAAATAAAAAAGTTATTAATTATTTAATTTAAAAAAAAAATATTCTTTTAATTTTTGTCGCTTGTACTTAAATAGAAATCTTGCGAAATGTTATCTCCATAATACATTTTTTTTGTTTATGCATTTTAGTAACATATATTTCATAAAAATATATGAGTTGAAATATGTATGATTGTCGAAAGATTATCACAGACAATCAATTTTCTTGGTTATCTGTGGTGGTGCAGTGGCTAAGCTTTTGGCATTCCGGACTTCGGAATGACGCATTATTGTATGTGAATATTAATAAGTGGTTGTTGTTGTTGTTGTCGTTATCGTTGTCGTTGTCGTTGTCGTCGTTGTCGTTGTCGTTGTTTTGGCTTGCAATCCAAAGATCGTGTGTTCGAATCCCACACAGGTTGGATATTTTTTTCATTTTCATATAATTTTTTTTTCACAACAAAAATGGTATCACAAAAGTAAGGATGTCCGAAAACCAACATTATTTACAAGA
Source organism: Rutpela maculata (assembly GCA_936432065.2). Lineage (NCBI taxonomy): Eukaryota > Metazoa > Arthropoda > Insecta > Coleoptera > Cerambycidae > Rutpela > Rutpela maculata. The sequence goes on from OW386289.2 coordinate 30,688,493, forward strand.
AAACTGCGAAGAGTATCTTATAGAATGTGTAATAATTATATAAAAGCTCAGTAAATTGGCGAAGAGTACGTTTTTAGCTTGTTTATATCTCGTGGGCTCATTGTTTTTAAATGATATAACATGACTCAGAAGAAGATCTATAAAAAGATTTATTTCTCTTTCTCTTTGAGGAATTTTTTTTCGTGACAAAATTATCAATATTTATGTAATCACATATCATTACATTTTTAAAGCGGTTAAAGCAGTGATTAAGAAAAAGTCTGAACCTGTATATGAATGTCTTAATGGGGGTCTGTAAATATTTGTCATTAACATCAAAAGTTTTGGCGCAACAGTCATTATGTATTTCTTCAGAGAACTCTATCATATTATGAAGTTGTTTGCACTCAAAATCATTTTTTACATATAATATATGAACACACCGCCATGTATATGGTTTTGTCTATCAAATAACTGATTATGTCATAATTGTCAAAAGGAGGAGGGTAGCTTTATTTTTGGATTTAAATTTTAAAAAATAACTTTTTTATCATCTGTCATCAATATTTAATTGATTTCACCCCAAACGGAACCTCCCCCACTCGCATATATCTCTTCCACCCATTTTAAGTATTAGATAACCAGAATCCAGGAACGGTATCGCTCATTTTTTTTTGCATTTAAAAAGTGTTTCGAATCCTTCAAAAGTCTTTTTTTCCAGAAAGTTCATCTGGACTACCTTCCCCACTAATCCCTTTCCCCCCACTACGCCTACTTACCCACCCACACTCTTATCTTATAACCCAACTTTGTAAACATATAGTTATATAATGGAACTACAAGGACTCTTTATTTTTATCACAAAGAAGATGATTTTTTACACCCGCTCCTATCTTCTCTTTCCCCCTGCCACCTATGTAAGTAGGCGTGATGGGGGAAAGGGATTAGTGGGGAAGGTGATCCGGATAAACTTTTTTGAAAAAAAAAACTTTTGGAAAGTTCTAAACACTTTTTAAATGCAAACAGAATTTAGCGATACCATTTCTGGATTCTGGTTATCTAATACTTAAGGGTTAGAAGAGACATGTGCGAGTGGGAGGAAGGTTCCGTCTGGGGTGAAATCAATTAAATATTGATGACAGATGTTAAAAAAATGATTTTTTTTTAAATTTAAATCCAAAAATAAAATAGGTCTAAAACCGGCCTTAGCTATTTTCCTCCTTTACAGTGTGAATATTTTCAATATTGCACCAAGATTCGGATATACACTATACGTCAACATTTTCAGTTTGCGCTGGGATTTCAATATGATTAATTTTATTAAAGATTGATTGTACATTTATATGAATAATTTAAAAAATTACATTTCAGATAAGTAGAAACAATTCCCAAAATGTGCAAAAGATATTCTAAGGTTTGTGTCAGCTTCGCCTACTGAGACCTCAGTCAGGGAATACCGTGTATATGTATTATTGATTTGATTGATTGATTTACCAGCGTTCGGTAGGCATTGCTGCTACTCCCAGATATACAGCTGGGCCTGCTACGTCCACGCTGGGTTGGACTAAGGTCATGCTTGTGGCCAGCAGCGGGTTCCACATGGCGCATGGTAAAGGAATACGGGATGGGAGGTGTAGGTATTTGTGAGATGCGTTACCGCATTGTGTCGTGAGGGAGCGTTGAAGCTCCCTTTTTTGTATTTTTGGTTCTGAACTTCTGCCTCTTCTGAATCTTCTTGTGAAATATGTTGCCGCGTTGTGTCCTAATATGGAGTATTTATGCTCCTCTCTTTGTGTTTTTGCTTCTTCGAATCTTTTTTATTCTACGCTGTAGCATGTTCTTCCTATCTTTAGTTTGTTGATGTTCGATGCTAGCGCTTTCTTCAATAGATGTGTTGGGTCCTTTCCTTGAGTATGTCCCCAGTACTTCATTGCGTGCATTTCTATTCTTTTTTTTATTATTATTGTCTTTCCTCCTAATAATGTAGATGTTTTCGTTTTATTGTTTTCGAGAGGAGTTGGGTGATGTCCCTTTCTGCTCTTCCCAAAAAACTTCTTCTGTTGGCTTTTATTGTTGCCGCGTCTTTTGACTCCATATGTCATCGTTTTGACGGCTATGTATACATATTTGGTAAGGTCCCATGATAGTTTATTTTTCTCAGTGAAAGGTATAATTGCTTTTCTGACTCTGTATGCCGTTTTTATTCTCTCCTTTATCGTTTCTCTCCGTTCCACTTGATTCGCCAGGTCTGTTCCTAGGTATTTCACTTTGTTCGTTGTTCTTCTATTTTGTGTTCCTCTCCGCTGGTCCAACTCTTTTTTGTTGACGGGTCTCGCTCCATTATTAGGCTTTTCTTGACGTTTGTTTTCAATCAATTCTTGCTCATAGGTGATCTGTCCCATTTTGACATTTTCTTGTCGCAATTTTTTCTATTGATTACCTATTGATATCCAGACCAATTCTTCTCCTGTCAGTTGTTTTTCGATTTCTTCGTGGTATTTTTTCTGGGAGTCTTCGTGCTGTAATAGAGGGCTATTTCAGGTACTCTGTGGTGGCCCAAGATATACAGCTTTGTGGGTTTACATAGGAATATCACGGCCACACTCTAACAATCTACTGTCCACCACAAGTTCATAGTGACAGCGGTCGACACTTTCAACTGCTTGACTCTATAAACTCTTCTCAGACTTCCTCTAAGAAAGCTGCTTGAGTCAGATTTTCAACAACATATTATAACACCCACAACGCAAGAAACATGCAACACCGCAAAACACACGCCAGCAAAGCCAAAGATCAACACTTATATGTGATACTTCTCTTCTCTTCCACCCCCTTCCCTTCTTGACTTGTTCCATTGCACTACATCACAACCACTGTACCTAGTTCCGGATTATGTACGAAACCAATCACTACTCACAAATCGTCAATAGCACACTCATCACTCACCTGATAACATTACATATTTTACATCCCACATCCAGTCCAAGCGAAGGCACACAAAAAGATCTGGTAAAAACGGGTCTCCTTCTAACTGATGAATTTTTTGTACCAGTAGGTGATGTGTCTTCGTTCCTACGTTCTGTAGTGGATACATTATTTTTGTGTTTTCTGGCGACTTATTTTTTGATTACTTCTTGCTTGTTACGATCTAAAACTTTTAATAAGCCAAACTTTTTAATAAGCTTCCTTAGCCTTATCAGACCCGTACCAGAAGTATAAACAGTCAGTATATATTTTTTAGCATCGATGAGGTTTTCTTTAATTTTTAATGGCACTGAAACCAAGCTACTGGGCACCAATTTTATCCAACTTTTTATTATATTTTTAAATTGATTTAATTTCACAAGGTGTATTGTTACCCTGATGGTACGCCCCTGGCTAGGTTCATATGTAAAATTGCTAGAGAGAATTGTTTATTGACTTATTTTTAAGTTATTACACGAGCTGGGTTTGTTTATAAATATTCTTTTTTTTTTCCTTCAATTTGAAAATTTAAAATGTAAATTAAAATTTAGTATACTACACTTGAAAAAAGCATGTTATTTGGAATAATCATTAAAAACTAAACTTTAAAAGGTTTTTCGTCTATAGGGCTATTTTTCGTTTACTATTTCGAATACAAAAACGGGGTTTCATGTCATTAAAAAAAACTGGTGGTGGGGAACGACTAAACGAACAAAAAAACCTTGTATAACATGGGGTCAAAAACCCATAGTTTTAGAAAAAAAAATAAACAAAAATTTCGAAAATTTTCAGTAAAATTGTTTGAGAACTGCTGGAATGTTGGGATAGGCTATTATATTCATGTATGTCGGTGCCTCTAACCATCAAATACGCTCCTTCAAAGTGCCGCGTTCCTTTGTTAGAGGCCGCGCGTCGACAAGGACACGAGTTGATAGTCACACTTTTTTATGGCTTTTTAAAATTAGGTAAGGTAAGGTCTTTAGTGGCGCGGTATTTTAGTTTCTGCGAACATTTCGTTAAGTACACACGTGGAAGACGTTCCTTGTTTTGTACGTTACTTTGTTCTTTTGAATTTTGGACCACGTATTTACAGTTAAGATTTATTTTATTGACTCACCATTCAAGTCGTTAAGTTCTTGATTACATACAGACTCTACTTGTTCGTTCTTTTTGTGTTTGTTGTGGATTTTGGACCAAGTTTTTATTTTAATTTTCTTTATTGACAACATTAGTTAATAGTTTAGTGTGGTATTTTAATGTGCATAGAAACCATAAAAAATGATCCTGATTTACCAAATGTGTTGAACGGAGTGCATGTGCCGAAAAGTGTATTGATGCAGACGGAAGCTATTTCGAACAATTTATGTAAATCAGCAAATTTATTGGTAAGTTCTAAATTTACCGAATATTTTAGTTTTCGATACCTGATCGGCAATTCGTTAAATAAATCATATTTTTTCCTAACTTAAAATACACATAATTGTTTTCTGTTATCGTGTATCTCATACGTCTAACTCTTTATTTCCCAATGTCATGCAATAATTATTCATTTTTTAAGCTTTTAACCCAGAACACTCATTTAGGTTACAAATGTTAATAAACCACATTTAAATCTGATGAATTATAAACAACAATAAAAGCTCCAGTATTTTGTTCTAAATTAAAAAAACACACATGTTAAGAAATGCTGTATTTAACTTCTACGCCCACCATTTGCTTTTGCAGTTCTGCAAAAAGAGATAACGAATTATTTACATTTTTATTTGAGGCACTCATCAAAGGTGCCCCCCTCCTTTGTTTTGAACCGCCGCGAGGCGCCGGCCGGCGGAACGAGTCGGTCGGTAATCTTTGCACTTTTTTATGACAATTTAAAAGTTGTATAATTGGGAACTACTACACCTCCATTGACCCAGAAAGGCAGTGGTTCTCAAATGTCTCCTACCCTAATATTCAAATTGTTGACCTAGGTCACTTTTTTCAAAGTACCCCTAGGGGGAAAAGTCATAAAGGTTTTTTGTTTGTCTAGTCGGTCCCCATTACTAGTTTTTTTTAATGACATGAAACTGATTACACCCGTATTTACATCATTTTGTATCTCGAATGAATATGACACTTTATATTTTATTTTATGTTTCAAATAATGCCATTAGTTATTTCACTCAAGTGTTAAGAGAAGCCTTACATAATTTATTAGTCTGGCCGTAACTGATGCAACGCCAGCCCCTTGAAAGCTTTCTGAGAAATTTGACATTTCTTGCCTTTTAACATTACCATGCAAACAATTTTACATGCTACACTACGTACACTTGTTAATTACAAATCGGTAGTTTGTTCATTTAAATAAGATAGTAAGACTTATCCTCTCTTCGGTTAGTACTGATTTCTTCTCCTCTTTGCCGTAGGTACACGATTTCACCGCACTGTATGTACTACGATTTACTACGTTTTACTACGTTAGAAGGGAGGCACTGTGAAACACTAACTATTATTTCTTATCAATTACTGAAAATGTTCCGAGGTGTATATTATTTTACAAACACATCCATTTATACACATTTAAATATATCTTCTACACATTGTTACTTTATATTTAACTTTTATGGGTATCCATTTGTGACAGAACACTAGGCACTTCTGGTCGCCTCGACAGCAAGATGACGAATCCAGTACCGTGTATATGTATTATTATATAAAAAAACTATTTTTTTTCTGCTAAAAATAATTTTACAAGCATCATAAATTATATGATATCATTGAATCTTTCATTCATTTCCAGTGTGAATTGCATTGATTACACGGATTTTTCCAGAAAATAAAAATTTTGTCACATTCTAAGCTCATTTGTGGGAAAACTGTAAGTTCTACAAAAAAAAATTGTATAAGATTTATTGGACGAAATTTTCCGAGTACATTTTTCATAATAACATCAATTTTGATATATCTAAGCGTTCTCGAGTTACAGTGAAGAAACCGTATTGGAGTAATTTTCCCAGTTTCCCCCCATTATGATCTGGAAAATCTAAAGTTTTATTCGGAACGCCAAAATGAAAATCTCCCTAAATTTTCAAAACTTTCCCAGTTATTTCCGTTAACTCGTCATATAGTGGAGTTCCTGGAGCGTTAAAAACATGAAAACCTCGGAATTCAGTTACAGTGAATGAAATTTAAAAATTCAAAATGGAATGTTTAGCTAATAATATATATAAAAAAGTTTACCTATTAAAAAATTGTGATCTTGATTTGAATAAAAAAAAAAATGATAATTGCAACAATAGTACAGTACCTAGAGGTAAAAAATATGCAAAACTTCGAAATAATGTCATATTGAACGGATTTCGTTCATTTTTGGCAGTATAATAGTAAATGCTTCACAGAAAAGTTTCTATATTGTGCGGGGGCTTGTTAATTTATAGGGGGTGGATGCCACCCCCCCTCAGGGGGTGGATGCCACCCCTTTAAAAATATATATATATTTATTGGAGCTGAAGTAGAATCAAATTTTAAGAAGAAAAGGTTCTATGCAATTTTTCACATAAATTGGTAGTTTTTAAGTTATAACGACTTCAAAATTGCGATTTTAGCTTAAAAGAAAAGGTATTTCCAAACGGCTTTCGTCAAGTATCTCGAAAAGTATTACTTTATCGAAAAAATGTTACATACCAATTATAGAAAGTACAAACTGGGAAGTAATTATATGTTTTGTTTATTGATGTAGGATTAATAATTTCGGAGATATTTAAGTTTACATTTGGCATTCAAGTGTTCACAAGATAATTATTTATAGTGAGAGTTAAATATCTCAGAAACTGTCATAAAAGTATATGCCAAAATATTAACTTTTTATAGTTTTTTGTTCAAATAATGATAAAATCAAAAGCACAAAAAAATTTTTGGTAAACTTTGAAATTTATAGTATAAAAAACAAAATCCCACCTCGATCATATAAATTCATTCACTGTAACAGAAGTCCGAGGTCAAAACCCCCAGGCGCTCCACTAATATAACGTCTAATGTTAGTGAAGAGCATTTGCAAGTATAACTACAATACATTTTCTATGGTGTACAATAAAAACGGCCTAATTTGACTTAATTATAGTGTAAAAAGTAGGAAAATGGTTTTTAATTTCCCTGTCGTAAATTTCTAGCTCTACATCAATTTAACCACGTCTCATATCACTCGTTGCTACATTTTTTTAATTACCTTTGCCATTCTTAACACCAACATATCCTTTTGATTTAATTTTTTTTTTATTCGCAGAGCATTAACGATGCATGGTTGCCACAAACAATGAACACTACATTCAAGTATACCCGACGCGTGTTTCAACAACCTGGGATAATAGAATTCATCATCTCCAAATGATGCCGACATTGTGGACGAGACGCACGTTGAGTATAAGTTGTTGTGAATTAAGAAAAAATCATAACCACAAAATTTAATTTAAAAAATTCAAAAATTACTTTTGACTAAAAAATTGTACCTATAGCAAATAGCCATAATCCAGAAAGCAAAATCGAATAGTACTCCAGGCATTAGAGAATTTTACTTAGAAAAATTCATGGTAGTTCTGGAAATAGGCTTACTTTATGTTTTTTGGCTCACTGAATCCAAATTTTCAACTTCCCACCAAAAATTTCCTCTGGAATCCTCAAATTTAGAAAAAAAAATGTTTTTTTATTTTTATCTTTTTTTTCTTCGTTTTCGGAAAGTAGACAAAATTTGCAACAAAAAAGGTCCTTTGACATTTTAACGTACGACGAACGGGAGGGGAGCTAAAGGGTACCGAAACATGCACCTCGGCGCCTCACATGTATTTAAGTATCATACGGCAACTCCACAGTTGCTCTCTCGTCTTTTGATCTTCTTGGGGTACCCCGCTTCCCTGCCACGCTTCTCGAGTTAGCATGCTGTTGTCAGCCCCATTCGTCGTACGTTAAAATGTACAACGACATTTTTTGTTGCAAATTTTGTCTACTTTCCGAATTTCTAGGTATTTTTTACCTAAAATGAAGAAAAAAAGATAAAAATAAAAAAAAAATTTGAGGGTGTTCCGAAGGGAATTTTTGGTGAGAAGTTAAAAATTCGGATTCAGCGCTCCAAAAAAACGTAAAGCAAGCCTATCTCCAGGACTACCATGAATTTTTACAGATAAGGACCCTATATATGGTCTCTAAAGCCTGGAGTATAGTGAATTCTCGAATTATAAGGGTGGATATTAAATTGAATGATAAGAAACTGAAAATGCCAAACTAAAATATAATTAGTAGGCACAGCTAAAAGGTTTAACAATAGAATGGGGAACCGGTACGTGATTCAACAGTTATTTCGGCTGAAACTGCTGAATTTTAATGAATCCCTGAAAAACAGGACCGTTTATCTATGAAGAGCATCTCGATTCTATTTCGCGTATACGTTCCCACGCTCTAATCAAGTTTTACCAAAAATTTTCGACTACCTATTGTAAATAAATAGTCTCAGTTCAGAAACATGAGAAGCAAATATAAATATATTGATTTGAATAAGAATGGGGACTCCGGTATGCTTTCAATCGGAAGTCTGACGCATAGTATATTATCATCAAATTTATTTTAGTAGCGACTAGTAACAAATATCCAATGCGGGTTTAAAACCACAAGCAAATCGATCTACGGAAACAATTTTTGTATTGTCCAGTTAATTAGTTCGAAGTTCCAGTTGATTAGTTGGAGTGAAATAAACTATAACATCGAATGTACAGTGGTTCGAGAATAAATCTTGAAAAGTAAAATTGTTTATTAAAAGTTTTGGGAACTCATTTAGTGGAGTAATACCCGTAAATTTTTCGTAACTTGAAAATGAAATTATTTAAACAAGTTTCCTAACCTCAAGAAAAAAAATTAAAAACCGCTGCCAGAGTGATGTTTCGCTGTTTCTAAAATACTTTGGTTTGAATCCGTTATATTTAAGGATATATATATATATATATATATATATATATATATATATATATATATATATATATATATATATATATATATATATATATATATATATATATATATATATATATATATATATATATATATATATATATATATATATAAGGGTAAGGGATGGTTCGAGTCCGGGGCCTCAATCTGCTTACTCCCCAGGTCGAACCTTGGTTCGTCTCTAAGATCTCAATCTCAGTTCTTAGAGAGAACTGTTCTCTGTGTTTATTTTCCAATTTTATTTATTTTTGGGGCTGCCTGTATTTCTATCTCTCTGATTATAAAAGATAGAAAGTCAGATAAATAGAAAAGGTTTTAGAGAAGTTTATGGGCATTTCAAAAGCACTTTTGGGTTTTTGTAACTTTTTATTTTTTAAATAACTGGTAAATACTACATTCGTGGATTTTAGAAAGCATCGCATATTTCCTAAGTTAAATTGGTACGTTAATTTATCTTAAACGTTGTATAAGCACTTTTTTAAGATAGTTATAGTAAGGGTAAAAAAAAAATGTCGTTTGTTCTTAAGATATTGTTTGCAACTTTTGGTTTTTTATATGGGGCAAAATTGGATTTCCTGTGTATTCGATAGCAATTTCAATTCTATATTTAATGTTGCACTAACGTATAACAGTGTAAACTATGAAAATACGAAATTTGCACGATTGTGGTTTTTCTCAATTATTTTAAAAACAAAGAGCTAGATCAAATCTAAAAGCGCCATTGATATGCCCAAAAAAACTCTCCACAACGGTGCCCACTTCTATCTTTTATAATAACGGAGAGAGCAATACATGCAGCCTCAATTACGGACACACTGTTTCTAATAGTAATTTCAAAAATCAGTTGAAATAGCATTAAACTAACAGAGAGCAGAGGAATTCATTCATATCCATGGGCTTCGATGATTAAATTTAAAATATTATTTTAATTTTTGAAATAAATACTTTATATTAGTTTATAGATCCACTGTAAACTAGACTAATTAAATATTTTCATCGTTAAAGCAAATATTACTAGAACCAACTTACGAAAGATAATGTAAATATGTCACTACCACCCGTAAATTGAGATACCTGCAAGCCTGGTTCTAATAGTAAGTCAACGAAACCATCAGTTAATATCATTTCGAGCCGAAGACTTTACGTATTTGGTCATCTCTAGGAGACCCGTGTACGTCATACGGGTCTCCTTTGTAATATGCAAGCAGGATATCCGTGTTCCATCGTAAACAGGCTTTGTAATGAGGTACTTTGATAGCAATGCTTCCAACTGACTTTAGAAATACTATATTCAACAGATGTTTGAAATGTTAGGAAAATTATGATCTTCAACTTGGCATTTTGTAGAGACAATAGCATTCTAATAATAAAACAAATAGCAAAAGAATGTTTGTTTTTGATGCATTATGAAATTCGTCGTCATATGACTGTGAAGAAAATAGATAATATGAAAATGTATGTGCGTGTGACTGTTTGTGTGTGTCTGTCTGTGTATGATACGAATTTGTCGTACACTGCTCAACATGAAAACCTGACACTTTAAGCGTAAAATTTCAGAGTTCCAAGAAGGAATGCTGTTGAATATTAGCGACGGCTCTCCAGAGGCGTCTCCAAGACCGGTACGAAAAAAATGTATAATCGAATTTAAAAATGTTTGAAATAAAAATTGTTTGCGATAGGAAATTGCAACAACATTTGCAAATTTCTCGTCGGACTGAACGTTGCTGAGAAAATTTTCTATCAGGTTGATTTAATATTTTACCAAAACAGTTTGAGAGAATTTAAAATATATGCAAGATATGCAATGATGAAAAATGGCGGGTGAGTAGACCAATTATACGATAATAATGAATTCCATAATAACTGATGTTTTCTTGTGGAAAAAAATTAAATCGGTAAACCAACAATTTCGTTCGTAGAGGAGGTACATCAATTATCATTTGATCATTTTGTCTTAATGAATTTTCTAAATTCCTATTTCATTCAGAAGTAGGTTTATGCGGGTGGAAATTCCAATTGAGCATGGCCGTTTGCAAATACCTATTTGGCTAATACTTTGTACAAATATGATACCATTTCTAGTTACGTGGTGTCCTTGTGATTAAGTATACTTCCTATTTATTTTAAGTAGCATGTACAGTAAGCAACACGCTTTATTCGTTTTATACTAAACTTATACTAAAAATACCTTAATTACATTGTAAAGTAAAATTAATATACATATCACTTAATCTACTCGAACTGAGGGACACACTGTATAATATATAATTTACAGTATGTACATGTTTGTGTCTATGCATTTAATCAAGAACTTATTTGCTCTAGAATGATCAAAACCAAAGTTTATGTAAAACATTATAGTTTGCATATCTCTGGTGATCACTCCGTATGTCGTACATGACTCAATTTCAATACAACGTATTCTAGCATCAAATTCAAAAAATGTCAAGTTATCGTGTTTACAAGAAATGGCTTTACATGCATACACCTGCAAGAACACAGCCGTTTTCTATTGGATATTTAGGCTCAGCGTCCTTTGAAATGAATATCTGTGCAAAATGTTCACCTATACTGATTAGCAAATTTATTATTTTGATTAAATCAAATTGGTTTATAAATTGGAGCAAATTTATATATAAGTATAAAAAAGTTACATTGACGCATTTTTTTAACAAATATATAGTCATACTACGGTAAGAATAAGATTCAATTTCACTAGTTGTACCGCTACTATTAAAATTTGGGAGTCCCAGGCAACAAATAACTATTGGGTAATTCACAAAAGATCTTTTAGATCGACGTGAATAAGGACTGAAAAGCCGAGCAGATTCCTTAGACAATCTATCATTACTATTCTTTACCGTCGTATGGAGTAGATGTATCGTTTGACCCATAATCAACAAATTGTGTATCGTAACTACTCTCAAAGGAATAATTAGACTATTTTAAAAAAATGTTGGATTTGACTTTTGGACTGTCTCTCAGATTTGAACTAAGTTTAGATAGGTTAGGTGACATATCGATTTTTCTTCAGAATGTTATGATATTCATATTAACTATTTGAAAAAGTATACCATATGTATTCTATTCCTGTGGCACTACCAAGTCAATAGTGCAAAATTTTAATCAAGTCGGTATTCGCAGTTAGCCACGGATAACTGCAACTTCTACTTCGTTAAGAAAGTTACTGTAGTAACTGTTATTAAACGATACCCAAAGAATACAGATCTGTCTAAATTACATCAAATGAAAGCTAAATAACATCTAGAATCGTCTAAAGCTTAAAAAAATTATAAAATAAATTTAATATAAAAAATAGTCTTTAGGTTGATCTAATATACAGGCATTTTATAATTTACTTTAGACAAATTAATATTTGTAGTCATTTCAGTTAATCTAATATACATAGATACAGAAATTATTTTATATCGGGATGCGTTAGTATCGGAAGTATCTGAACATAGGAAATACAGATTTCTAGATTAATTCTAGATTATCAAAATCTATGTAACTTTTGCATGTCTACAAGATGTTGGTTATGTGCGATTTTTTAGATAAATAATTCTGAATCTAAAAATATTAATCTAAAATTTGACGAATGTAAGAATGCAATAAAATATATATACAGCGTGTTCACGGATTGGGTTCGGAAGAGGGAAATTTTTTTATTTTTAAGTTTACAAGAAAAAGTCATTCTTTACAAAAACGCCTGATTTTTATTGATAGTCCGAAAATGATACTGTTTTCCAGAATTTATAACAGAGTAAGTGAACATTTGACAAAATGTGAAAAATTAAAAAGAATGAAGTACCTTTATTTGTAAAAATATTGAGAAATGGAATTTAAAAAAAATGTTAAGGATTAAAAGTTATTGAAAATCTTAATCTCCCACTGCGAATTTATTTTTATGTTCAGGAAGATTTCATGGTTCAATTCCATGGCTACTTGGGAGCCCTGAACTTATTGTAGATTTTTAACGTTGGGATATCAAAAGGTCTTCGCAACAGTGTTTAATAACAATTTAAACAGTTTAAAAGAAAAGGTTAAGGAAAAACTATTTACAGAAAAGCGAATCTTTGAAAAATTAGTGAGAAATAGTTTTCCAGCAGGTCAAATTTCAATATTGACTATAACTTTTAATACATAATGTTTGTTTTAATATCATCTTTTAAAACATCCACAAATAAGGCTCTTCACCCTTTGTAGTTTTTCATATTTTTGCAAATATTTTCAGACTTTCCATAAAAAATAGGCGTTTTTATAAAGAGTAACTTTTCCTCGTAAGCTTACAAATAAAAAGTTTTTCACCTTCGTAACTAAATCCATGAACACATAGTATATTTCAGATTTAATTTTGGACCATAAAGTTACGGAATCTGCAAAAGCTTAAAGCAATATATAAAATTTAAATGTTTTCATGTGAACGTAATACATGAATCTTCCATCACTGTAAGTCAAAACATACGTTGACGCTAACTAGCTATCGCTAAAATAACAGGACTTATGAATATTAGCGACGTTGCCAAAATAAGGGACGCGGAAAAGGCCTTATTGATAAAACAAGAATATACAAAACGTATATTTACATGACAAACGGTGGCGTCTCGGTAGTAAATATGCTGAACTAAAAATATACAAAATATTTCATTTCTCTATCAATTCTGCGACCGACGAACTCTTAAACTTTTGCCTGTAGAGTTTACATTTCTTTAAGAAATAATATAAAAATGAAATCCGTGAGTCACGGTTAAATTTGCTAACTTGTGTTAAATAAATAATCTATGTATCTTGGCGGGAAATGGAAATAACATGACTTGTAATTCTGCGTCCGGTATACGGTCGCAGAATTACACCTGTTATTTTAGCGATAGCTAGTTAGCGTCAACGTATGTTTTGACTTACAGTGATGGAAGATTCATGTATTACGTTCACATGAAAATAGTTAAATTTTATATATTAGTTTAAGCTTTGGCAGATTCCGTAACTTTATGGTCCAAAATTAAATCTGAAATATACTATGTGTTCATGGATTTAGTTACGAAGGTGAAAAATTTTTATTTGTAAGCTTACGAGGAAAACTTACTCTTTATAAAAACGCCTATTTTTTATGGAAAGTCTGAAAATATTTGCAAAAATATGAAAAACTACAAAGGGTGAAGAGCATTATTTGTGGATGTTTTAAAAGATGATATTAAAACAAATATTATGTATTCAAAGTTATAGTCAATATTGAAATCTGACCTGCTGGAAAACTATTTCTCACTACTTTTTCAAAGATTCGTTTTCTGTAAATAGTTTTTCCTTAAGCTTTTCTGTTAAACTGTTTAAATTGTTATTAAACACTGTTGCGAAGACCTTTTGATATCCCAACGTTAAAAATCTACAATAAGTTCAGGGCTCCCAAGTAGTCATGGAATTGAACCATGAAATCTTCCTGAACAGAAAAATAAATTCGCAGTGGGAGATTAAGATTTTCAATAACTTTTAATCCTTAACATTTTTTTTAAATTCTATTTCTCAATATTTTTACAAATAAAGGTACTTCATTCTTTGTAATTTTTCACATTTTGTCAAATGTTCACGTACTCTGTTATAAATTCTGGAAAACAGTATTATTTTCGGACTATCAATAAAAATCAGGCGTTTTTGTAAAGAATGACTTTTTCTTGTAAACTTAAAAATAAAAAAAATTCCCTCTTCCGAACCCAATCCGTGAACACGCTGTATATATTTTATTGCATTCTTACATTCGTAAAATTTTAGATTAATATTTTTAGATTCAGAATTATTTATCTAAAAAATCGCACATAACCAACATCTTGTAGACATGCAAAAGTTACATAGATTTTGATAATCTAGAATTAATCTAGAAATCTGTATTTCCTATGTTCAGATACTTCCGATACTAACGTATCCCGATATAAAATAATTTTTGTATCTATGTATATTAGATTAACTGAAATGACTACAAATATTAACTTGTCTAAAGTAAATTATAAAATGCCTGTATATTAGATCAACCTAAAGACTATTTTTTATATTAAATTTATATTATAATTTTTTTAAGCTTTAGACGATTTTAGATGTTATTTAGCTTTCATTTGATGTAATTTAGACAGACCTGTATTCTTTGGGTATCGTTTAATAACAGTTACTGTAGTAACTTTCTTAACGAAGTAGAAGTTGCAGTTATCCGTGGCTAACTGCAAATACCGACTTGATTACAATTTTGCACTATTGACTTGGTAGTGCCACAGGAATAGAATACATATGGTATACTTTTTCAAATAGTTAATATGAATATCATAACATTCTGAAGAAAAATCGATATGTCACCTAACCTATCTAAACTTAGTTCAAATCTGAGAGACAGTCCAAAAGTCAAATCCAACATTTTTTTTAAATAGTCTAATTATTCCTTTGAGAGTAGTTACGATACACAATTTGTTGGTTATGGGTCAAACGATACATCTACTCCATACGACGGTAAAGAATAGTAATGATAGATTGTCTAAGGAATCTGCTCGGCTTTTCAGTCCTTATTCACGTCGATCTAAAAGATCTTTTGTGAATTACCCAATAGTTATTTGTTGCCCGGGACTCCCAAATTTTAATAGTAGCGGTACAACTAGTGAAATTGAATCTTATTCTTACCGTAGTATGACTATATATTTGTTAAAAAAATGCGTCAATGTAACTTTTTTATACTTATATATAAATTTGCTCCAACTTATAAACCAATTTGATTTAACCAAAATAAAAAAATTGCTAATCAGTATAGGTGAACATTTTGCACAGATATTCATTTCAAAGGACGCTGAGCCCAAATATCCAACAGAAAACGGCTGTGTTCTTGCAGGTGTATGTATGTAAAGCCATTTCTTGTAAACACGATAACTTGACATTTTTTGTATTTCATGCTAGAATACGTTGTATTGAAATTGAGGCATGTACGACATACGGAGTGATCACCAGAGATATGTAAACTATAATGTTTTACATAAACTTTGGTTTCGATCATTCTAGAGCAAATAAGTTCTTGATCAAATGCATAGACACAAACATGTACATACTGTAAATTATATATTATACAGTGTGTCCCTCAGTTCGAGTAGATTAAGTGATATGTATATTAATTTTACTTTACAATGTAATTAAGGTATTTTTAGTATAAGTTTAGTATAAAACGAATAAAGCGTGTTGCTTACTGTACATGCTACTTAAAATAAATAGGAAGTATACTTAATCACAAGGACACCACGTAACTAGAAATTGTATCATATTTGTACAAAGTATTAGCCAAATAGGTATTTGCAAACGGCCATGCTCAATTGGAATTTCCACCCGCATAAACCTACTTCTGAATGAAATAGGAATTTAGAAAATTCATTAAGACAAAATGATCAAATGATAATTGATGTACCTCCTCTACGAACGAAATTGTTGGTTTATCGATTTAATTTTTTTCCACAAGAAAACATCAGTTATTATGGAATTCATTATTATCGTATAATTGGTCTACTCAACTACTATTTATCTGACTTTCTATCTTTTATAATCAGAGAGATAGAAATACAGGCAGCCCCAAAAATAAATAAAATTGGAAAATATGAATTATTGTTTTATTAATTTGCTACACCTTAACACAAAAAACCCGATCCAAATTCGTAATCAGCAACCTCAAAATCATAATTAATATTAGTTTTATTAATATATTCCCAGTACTTCCTTTATACTCATTTTTTTACGTTGGGGGTAGTTTTTACCCTCCTAGGGGTAAGAGCAATTAGTTTTTCTCTTGGGGGATCAAAATGTAACAATCTGGTAAGAAAGTCCTAATTTCTCAAAATAAACAAAGAATAATTATTTCATCCATTTTACCCCTTTTATATCGGCCATGTTGAGGGTGTAATATACAATTTTTTATTTCTGACTTCACATTCGTTCAGCGACCTCAAAAACATAAATAATATAAGTTTCATTAATTTATTCTCAGTACTATGTTAATTATTGATTTCTTGAATTTAACGGTGGTTTTCACCTGGTAAAAGCACATCTATTCCTTTTTAATATTTGAAGTTGATGCCCCAAAATTTAAGAATCCGCAAAGAAAAAAATTCCAAGCCGTTATAGCCCAAGAGCGGTTTCGTTACTACATTTTTAATCAGGCTAGAACTTTCATAATCTGTCCCTTGTAGCGATAAGATAATCGGAAGTCTGGCAACCGCCCGGAGGTGGCTTTTGTGCCCCTAGATTTTTAAAGGGTGAATCAAAATTAATAAAATTACATTATTATAATCAGTCTGGCACTTTGGGATATCAAAGTTGAAAATATTTCAAGTGAATAAAAAAATCGCCAGATCGGTGGGTGGGTGGAAAGTGGGTGTAAGAGGGGGTTGAAGTGGCGCACAAAACTGAACTATTTACAGTAAAATAATCAGGTTGATTGATTATTCTAAAATACATCCCCACAAATGAAGGTTCAATGGCTAAAGCTATGTCTGGCAATCCAAAGGTCTTGTGTTCGAATCCCTGACATGGTGTTTTTGTCTCATTTTTTTTATATATATTTTTTCACAACAAAGTTGGTATCACAAAATTTAGAATGTCCAGAAACTAACATTATTTACAAGAACTGTGAAGACTATCCTATAGAATGTGTAACAATTATATAAAAAGCTCAGTAAATCGGTGAAGGGTATAATGCTTCCACTAAATTTATGGTTGACTACTACATAAGATATTTCCTTGAGGGGACAACTATATTTTATAGCTAACATGACAATAAATATAGTATGACTAAATAAATAATAGTACGAGCAGCTATTTATTAGTACAACTAACTATATTTTTAATTTGTCACCTTTGAATTTATTTTGTCAGCGTATCAATAGTTTTCATTTCTTTAAAATATTGTAATGTTCATGCCTTGCTACACTAGCCTGTCTTCACACTTCTCCATGTGATTTATCGTTGGCATTTCTCACAATCAATAAATGAAAATCTTATCATGAACAGTTAAATGCCTGCATAAGATTGTCTCACTCGTACTCACGCGCGCGCATAAGACGGTCTCACTCGCGCTCACGGGGGAGATTTTGTGGGTTTGGCGTAGTGTGTCCACCGGAATTTCAGTCTGGCATCGGGATGATTACTTTGTTGGGATGTATTTTAGAATAATCAATCAAACCCAACCTGATTATTTTACTGTAAATAGTGCAGCTTTGTGCGACACTTCAGTCCCCTCTTGCACCCACTTTCCACCCACCCGCCGCACAGAGGGGCCGATAGCATCAAAAGTTGGCAAAAATTATTTTCTGTTGTTTTTGTGTTTTAAATTGCAAATGGAACTCAAAAGAATGTGAAGGTATTATAAAATGAGAGATTCGACCAAGTAACATATACAGTGTGTCCACGGATGGACTTGACTATACTTGTAACCTTTTATTTTTGGTTTTTCGACAAAAATTCATTCTTCATAAAAAATGTTGGTTGTTCTGAAAAGTTCTTAGTCATTTCCCGGATTACGATTTACTATACGGGGTGATCGAAAATGAAGAAAATTACCCTTAAAATATTTTTTATCCCGATAGCTTTAAAAGTAAGTTCATTAGCGAAACAAGGACTGTTTATTAAATAAAAAATAAAGTTTAGGGATTTCTTGCTGCAATTGACCGTAAAATTAAAATAAAAGTTTAAAAAACTTATTGTTTTCTGTTAATAAGAAGTATTACTAACATGCTCAAATTTTTTGGAATTTTTAAAACACTTATTTTAGAAAATACTATACTAAAAATTTATTTTTTTTGCAAATAACTCAAAAACTATCCATTAATTCGACAGAAATAAAAATAAAAATAAATTGGATATTTATCGCTTCATAAGCTTTATTTTTGTTTCTCTCATTTTTTCTGTTTTAGTTATTTAGAAGAAAAAAAATCCACTAGAATCGCGAACATCCTCAATTGAAAGTATAATGTTTTCAAAATCTCATAAAATTTGGACATGACAGTAAATATGTATACTAACAAAAACCTATAAAGATTTTATTTTCCAAAACACTCATTGTATCGCTCACAATTTCGGGATAATCAAAAAATATATTAAAGATAATTACAAGTACTCTAATTTCAATCATATTCATCTTTAATGTCAGACTTGTTTTTTTTCTAGTCGCCTTATTTAGATTAATATCCTCAACCAGGACGGACCGACGCACATAGACAACATCACAACACCCATTCCCTGAGACATTACCATCTGCCGCAGCTGAGACTCGAATTCAGAAGAGGAGAGCGACTAGACCGTGTTGTCTCTCACACAACCGCAGTCTAGCCCACTGCTTTTGTACTGTGCCACTCTTTCGTTAAATGTATTACTTTTCGCGTTATTTACGAAAAACCGTCTCGAAATACTAATTTTTAATTTTCAATAACTTGGAAAATATCAATTTTCATGAAAAATTGCACACCACATTTTCTTCTTAGAATTGGATTCTTTATCAGATTCCGTGATTAGTTTTTTATTATTTTGTTCATCCCTCCAGAAAGGGTAAAAATCACCCTCAAACAAACAACAGCAATTTTTAATAAATAAACATTGCTTTAATTAGTGTTCAAAACATATACTCAAAGTTTCGTTAAAATTCGTTCAGTACAACTGGGTTCCGAAGTTCTCCGTTTTTTGAGTCTAACGATACTCCACTCTGGATAACTCTTAATTACTCAAAAAAGTGCAAATATGGGCTACATTTTTTTTACTAAAATGAAAGAGTACTGTATTAACGATAACACTAAATTTGCAGCGAAGCTCGATCGCACACCTAGATGAACTAAAACTCCACACTTATTATGAACGAAATAAGAAACAGGTAGTTGGTGGAACATGTTTTTCAAAAATTGATTTCAAACTCAATATATATTAAAAGCTAAGTTTTATTTGAAGAAAATGAGCTTATCTGTAGCCAATGATGCCATATTAATTCAAAATTGATATTCGTTGCTTTATCACAAAATTATAAGTGCACAATTTCATCGGTGCGAGCTTTATTAAATAGTAAATAGAAAATGATCTCTACGAAGCACAAGTTCTAACTGTCATAACTCGTTGCCCTTACGGTTTACCACAGCCCTGAAACCGGTTCCAGGTAGCCAGTTTATACCCCTACCGATTTTAGATAATAATATATCATTAGGGTGTAATTTGAAATTTGCCGGTCTGGCGATTTTTTCATTCATTTGAAATATTTTAAACTTTGATATCCCAAAGTGCTAGAGTGATTATAATAATGTAATTTTATTAATTCTGATTCACCCTTTAAAAATGTAGGGGCGCAAAAGCCACCCCTGGACGGTTGCCAGACTTCCGATTATCTTATTGTTACGCTACAAGAGACATATTATGGTGTAACGAAATCCGCTGCTAGCTCTTGGACTATTATAGAATTAGTCCGAAGGTTGGGTGGTATTTTTTTACACAAAGTGTCTGTACTATACTGGCACGTAGAAAATTGTTAATTACATGTTTTTAGTGTTTTATTTGATTAAGTACTCTTATACAGTTATTGTAAAATATGTAGTCTTCATCTAAATGTTACAAAGTTTAATATCAAATTTTATAATTATTTGTCACTAAACTGGTAAATTATGTGAAAGTACTGGCTGAAAGTGTTTAAAAATAACAATTTTAGTAAACAATGTGGACAGTGCAAAATATTTGCCATCGATAACTTAAAGGTAATAAAACTCATCTTTCACAAGCAAACAAAATATTTCTCTTTGAAATAATGGGAAGGTCGCCTTCCTATTATTATATTAGATTAGAGTCATTTCAGGATGTGCAACAGGGCGCAGACAGTTCAAATTTGTAGTGAAAAGAAAGCAAATTTGAGCAAAATCGGCTGAACACGTGCCTTCGAGACCATCAGTTTTATTTCCATAAGATCCTTGTACTGGATTCTAGAAGTGACAGGCAAAAATAGAGTATCACGTATTTTTGATTTTTATTTTTGTTTATTTGTGATTTTTTGTACAACTTGTTATTAATTAGTGAAATTTAGGTTTTTCTTAACATTTTTAAAGAATTTTAAATTGTTTAAATAAATATATTTTGCTATACATTATAAGAAATATACATAAAAAAATTTCAGAGGCACGTGTTTGTATTAACCGATTGTGCTCAAATCAGGAGATCCATTTTTTGAGATTTCGAATAAGTCTGGCGGTAAGACAGAAAAAATCTAATCTATTTTTTCTCTGGTATAAATTTGAACTGCCCTATTGCGATATTGATGATATTTATTTAAACAAAAATTTAGCTGAATCGATGCAGTAAGCATTTTTATCTACTTTACAACAATTCCTTAATTTTTTTCCACTGGTTCCGATTGCTAGAACGTCGATTTACAGAGCACCTTCCCCTTACTTAAATGCGTCTTAGGGTGAGTTGTACCAACTAAGTTAAAAAAGAAATTAAAAAAAAAATCTGGTTTGAACCTAGTCATTACAACTCGTCCTTAGAGTGCAACGGGAAAGTAGAAGTTGAAACAAATGCAACTGAGGTTGAGGCATAATTTTGTCTAACTATTTAATTCATAGCTCGCTTATTTATGATCGAAATTTAAAACTGAAAAAAAGTAATCGGGTCTTGATAGTAAACGCCACAACTTTTATTCTTATCAAATTTTTAAAATTTTCGTTGGTCTGTCTAAAATCTACGAGTGGAACGAATTTGCCAAATTAACAAAATAAATATTCGCATAATAATAGGTCTACGCAAGGTTTTAGGAGATATTTTAAGCCTTAAACAATACATTTCTTCTGCATATACATAGCCATAACTTTGATGAGACAAATATCTAATTTTCCGTTATTTCCAGGCTTTCACTCCTGGGGGTTGTTTGGACACCGATATCGCCAGAAAAATTTAGGGGTTGTATAAACACGTCAAGTATTACGTAATGGCGTAATCGGCACATTTTTACCTTTCAATGTTCCACGGAAGTCAACAAAGATCTTGTTTTCAACTCTACTATTCAGGAACTTAACAAGAAGATATGTGTTGTAGATTTAAGGGATTATTTTTGTTTTAATAAAATTTTGAAAAGATTGTTTTTCTATCCAAATAGTTTCGGTTTCAATAAAAAAAAATTTCATTATGATAGGCCCACAATTGGACTAGGTTCATAATAAAACTCAAGATGCTAGTATGTGTATGTATTTTCTTTAATACTAAGTGAATTCAATTATCTGTTTTTTTATAATATTTATGTTGTTTTCATTGTTATTTGTATTGTTGTATATTATTCAATTTAATTCATTTTCATACTAGGTACGTATATTTTGTTCTCATTTTATAAATGATTTTGTACTGTTTTTCATTATTCATCATGATGAATATATCAATAAGTAAATATTTATGATAATTTTCTAAAAATATCCATTTTGTTAAAATATGACGTAGAATATTACAGAAAGAGAATGAAAACTGATATTTAGAAATTGCATTGATCAGATCATCGTACGATTATGTTCATACTAACTAGTAAGGCTTTCTTGTTTAGTATTAAATTACAAGTCTACAACAAAAAGATAAATAACTATACTCACCCTAGAATGTCTATAGTCGTGTTCCCTAGGATCCCTAATTCTTGTAGAGTCGGTGTCTCTTCTATAAACTAATTCATCGAATTTAACGCGATCTTCGACAGCTACTATTTCTCTTAATTCGGTCATAAGAGTATACTAGAACAGAAGACAATAATTATTTAACATCGGTTGTACCATTCAACTTAATGAAATTATAAATCATTTGCTTTCTTTACGCAACCGAGTAATCCTATTATACCTTTTCGAGTCATCGAACTTGGTGATTTAGATCTTATTATCAAATTAAGTAAATACAGTGCGGCGATGTGGATTCAAAACAGAGTTCACATACAACGCTACGTGTTTGAAAATGGGGAATCTTAGAATATTTACTTTTCAGACTTCTAAGCAACATAAAAACTCAAAGGATACCGCCAATTAGTAAAGGGTGATACTGAGGGATTCATTTAAAAAATCGTTATGCTTCTATAAGCTATTCTCAAGAAAGGTTATTTTAACACAAAACCAAACAAAATAGAACCGCGTTATCGAAAACTTGCATATTTTCTGATTTGCTCAATTTTGTTTTTCCAAATCATTCCTAACAATTTAGTTTTTCTTCGCCACACAAGTTTTCATTGATGGTAGTACATACAAAAAATACGCCTAGTATCGGGTTAGGCGATTTTATGGATTTTTTATACAGGATAATTCAGATCTCATTCCAGAAAATTTAAAGACAGATGCGCCCTTAAAATTTGAGTTGATACCATCAAAGAAATTACAATAAAAGTCTATTGGAACATGCGTTTGAAATTATGAATATGGCATTATTGAACGCTACTTTTCCTCTTCAAGTAACGGCTACTACGTCTAAGAATATCCAACCTTTTGAACACTTTGAAAGGCAGAACTATTCATTACCCATCAAGGGACACATAACAACAAAGTATAGCGCCCAATTTCATGCACTGAGGTTTTTATGGGGATGTGAAGATGAAGCAAAACGGTTTTTCGTGAATAACTAACAATATTTAACAGTTATGAAAAAATGTTTCGAATAAAAGTTGTAGATATGGAATTAGACGCATTTTGGCTTTATCCGTCTCTCTATGAGAAATCTCTCTGAGATATGAATTTTATGAGTTGTAATTTACCGTTTTACAAGTTTGTTACTTAAAATCGCATGTCCATTGCTTCTTGGTTAAATTGTAGGATCTTTATTTATATTTGTTAAAATAATAATTTTATTACTTACTGTAATGATCACAAGTTTTTAATGTTCTAATATCTGGTCTGGGTTCATCTAACTGTAACAAAAGTTCCTCCGATGAATGTCCTTTTAAACGCTCATTTTGTTTAAAATTTCTAAATAAATCACTATGACAATTAAAATGATATCTTATGGAATGGAATTTGTATTATTAATTGCTGATAAACGGAGACAAACTTCACGAAGAAACTTATCTCTTGTCTCTTTTGCTCAGGTTTTAATAGAATTATCAGTTTCCATTGAATTGAACAACATATCGTCCTACTTCTTATATGCAAAGGCAAGTCTTCGTTGTATATAAAGCAGCATTTTTCCAAATTAATTAATCTTTTCTTAGCTTTTTTGGAGAATAATTTGATGCTGAAACTGTCAATTTTTCTTCAGCTTTTCTACATCGACCACTTGTAACATATTTGATATTTGTTTACGTAATCAGCTGTGCATTTTTTGTGAGCTACAATATCTTTTTTTTTTTAAATTCATGTTTGCCATTATGCCTTTCTTTACTACCTTTCTTAATAGTTTCAGTTGCTGCAACTCCAAGGGTAACTTTTTCATCGAATGAAACAGAGTTTTCACAAGAGAAGCACATGTAATTTTCCTCATTCGTTCCCTTCATTTTAGAGAATTTTATTTTTTGATATTATTAATTATATTTTGCAATTTAGATATACACTAACACACCGAAATACAATAAACCGATTATTTTTGTGCGACAATTTGTTTGTTAGAAAAAACATACAAAATTCTGTAAAATATTAAAAATCGGAAAATTTTAAAACGCCACGTGATAACAAGTCAAAATAGCTCAAATATGCGTCTGTACTATAGTATACGTGAGTGGTGCATTCACCGTTTTGCAAGTATACTGATATCTGTAAAACGGTTAATGTAGGTACAACTCAGCTTCGAAATCACTCGAACTTCAAAAACTTATATTTCGGAGAGATTTTATCGTAGAGAGATAAGTAAAAATCCAAAATTTCCCAGCTACAACTTTCATGCGGATGATTGCGGATTTTGTAACTTATATTTACAAAAAAACCGTTTTGTCCCACATTCTCACCCCCACAAAAACCCTCGTGCATGGGGGTTGCATGGTAAACATGATTAATTTTACCGATAATATTTCATCACTGTTTTCACACATTGGTGTAGGTTCTCTTAGAAGAAGATGCGAATAGGAAAGACTGGCATGGACAATTCGTAAGCGGATTAGAACAACTTGCCCTCTTCTGTTTAGCTTCACAGAGTTTGTCCAGGGTTTTATAGTTAGCTTAATGTTCTTTAATTGACCATCATAGCGGTTCCATTCACATTGCCACTGGTTGTTTATTTTGGTTTTTCTATTTGCTGTTACATCACCTAATCTTATATACAATCAATTATAATCAGTTCCATAGAAATCTGACTGCTAGTTACTAATATCCATATCAGTAGTTGATTTACTAGATTTTCTAACATCTTACTCAGATAGCATATCAGTGATATAGGGCGATAACTACTTGGATTTCTTTATCGGGTTTAATAGTGGTTTTAACTTGTAGTTTTAATAGTGGGATAGGCCACTCTCCATTGATATGGATATATATATATATATATATATATGTGTGTCTGTTTACCAAATTAAATTGTAGATTTCAAGCACTGCATTTTTTTCTGTAGAGATGAATCATTTCATCAGGCTCTGGAGAAGAATTATTGGTGTATGCTAGGGCAGCTTCGAGTTCCTTCATGGAGAAGGGGTAGTTAGTTACACGGAAAATTTTGATCAGTAATAAAGTTAGAGGGTATATTAAAATTACTCTTGATGTGTAAGAATTCTATGGAGTAGTTGTTTGAGTTGTTTACGGTAGGAAATTGTAAAGCCAGTGCCCGTGCCTTATGCAGGTTCATTAATTATGTGAGTATTAATCTCAAAAACGGATGTATAGCAGGAAACTGCTTTCCTGCTATGGCTTTAATCTTTTTCTAGACATGTGTTACAGATATGTCACTTGAGAATGTAGATACATAATTTTCACAGGACTTTCTCTTACTTTTACGTATGATTATTTTAAAAATAGCTGTTAGTCTTTTAAAAGTTATTTAATTATCTGCTGAAGGATTTCTCTAGAAAATTATCAGAACTAAAAGTACAAATATGCAAAGGTGAATATTTATTAAATAGTAATTTCAGTTCTGCAAGGTGATTTAGAAGTAGAATGTCTTTCGCTCCAAATGCATGACTGGAAATTTACAGCAAAAAAAAAACCTTAATTACACTCCAAATGTAAAAGTTAAGAAAAACAATTATTGTCAAACGCCCGATTAATTATCTATAAATAACTAGCTGTAATTCGTTTCGAAATAACATTCATTCTACAAGTGTATTTTAAAATGTTTCATTATTTAAGCGTGCTTTTAAAAACCAAAACCAATAGTTGTTTGATGTTCTGTTCTTATTTTTGTAATAAGGATACTTACCAAAGGATATAGGTAACAATGTTCTTGTGTATTTAACAAAATATAAAAAATGAGAAAAAACTAAACCAAAAAGTAGAAAGGAAAAGTAGGGGATTGATTGACTTCGACTTGTGATTGCGGAAACCAACAAAAAAGATTTAATGAAAAATTTAAATAATTAATTTTTTTGGTACCATTCTATCGTGGAAATTTCACCTTTTAGCCCCCTCAAATCTTGCTTCTTGGAGACTATCGCCCCTAAATCTTCTGGCATGAAAAATGTATATTTGTGGATATCCAAATAATCTATCTATGTGTTGAAACTTTCATACTGATAAGAAATTACCTAGTTTATTTAATTTATATTGACGTTCAACTTTTAGACATGCATATTATAATTAATAATATTAGGTAAAATATGTCTTACTAATAAACATTTTGAAATACAAATTATTGTAGAATCAATAACATGCAACAAAACTAAATAAAAACTGCACTCAATAATGAGCAGACTTATACAAATACGTGTAAGTGCTAAATAACAGTAAAATGAATGTGAATATAACTAGCAGGCAGCGGCACTACACCATCTAGCGGCGGCGTTCCGAGTTTCCGCTGCTAGGTAATAAGAACATTGCCGAGTTACGCATAACGCGCGTCAACTAAGAAACTCGAAATATTTTTAATGTAACACCTCAAATTATTGACAGTATTGAAGACTGACGTATTAGTCCGGTCGAATTATCACGAATAGTATTAAAATGTGGCGAAAATACACAACCACGATTTTATTGTTTTAAGTTGATCATCCAAAACAAGCCCTTATAGTTTGCCAACTGATGTCATACCGGATAAATCGGGTGGGAGGTCGTAAAGTTGAAAAGTCGGTTTCTCGCGTTTAAATTGAAGGCTAATAAGCTGAAAATTTTTGAAATTTTACTGAAGTATGTGCTATATAGGAGGGAACATCTGGTAAAAAATTCAGATCGATATCTGCATTCTTTTTTGATATATTCAATTTTTTTGAAAAAAAAAAGGGTCTTCGAAAAATGGCTATAAGTACTTCATTTTCTGTCAAATTTTGCGATGAGAAGAAAAATTCTATTTTTCGAGAGTTGTCCAATATTTACAATTTTTTTCTATATGGTCATTATTCAGAAAAAAGTGGTGAAAATTTAATTTGAAAAAATAGAATTTTTTTTTTGCATAAAAAAATCCAATTAAAGTTTGTAACGTGTCATATGCTAAAAAAAAGCATACTGCGTTACCTTTCTAATATTATCTATTGGAAAACTAACAAATTATTAAAAATTTTGTTGTACGTAAGCCCCCATACTAACGGTTGTCTGTGAAAGAATAGCTAAGATGAACAAAGCAGCTGGGTTATCGCGATACTAGATGGCGCAAGCTGTACTGAAAATATTATTAAATAAATAAATTTGTTGTATATGGCCACTTGTAACTAATATAATCTATTTGTCACATGAAAATCAGGATAATCTGAATAATGCTTAGATTCTTCCCTTTATTTAAAATTACTTTCATCACCAAGGAGGAACTAGTTTTCGCGCGAAGGAATATGAGGTGGGTCGTGAACGAATTCCAAAAAAAAAAGGGAAACCCGATAAGCCGCGCCGGGTTAAGTTAAATCCTTCTTTTTCGTTTGAGTCACCGAGCCATTTAGACGTACTGAATTTTGTGTTAACCTCTGAGGGGGATATTAAAGTAGAGAAAAACTTATGAAAATTAATTCATTATTTTATCAATACCAGCTAACGTTAAAATATTGTTCTAGGTTTTCTCCCTAATTTTATGTTTCTTTCCTAAATTCATTTTTAAAAATTGAAACTTGCAATTTCATGACGTACAAATTGGTTTTATGCAACGTTAGGGTGATTTATTTAAATTACTAACGAAAGTTTGGTACGAGGTTTACATTGAATTATTTACCACACAGTAAAGCTTTGCAATACATGGTCTGAGAGAATTATACCGACGACATCCAGAATAGGGCATGTAGAGGTTCCACGTGAAGTACAAAATGGAGTCGCCCACCAGCTAGTATCACATAAAATTAATCTGTAGTCATCGCCGAAAGGGAGCAAGTAAAACGAATAATCTCATCCAACACGGGTACCTTAATACATTTTCCAGAGGGCCGAACTGGTATTCCAGATTTTCTTCACCTGGATAAAGCCAAAGTTAAGTACAATTTCCTCAAATATTGCCAAGAGATAATAGTTCACAATTATCAAGTTTTCTAATGTTTAATGTATTAATTTCCACCAAAAAAATCATTTCATTCGCGTTTATAAATCGGTTAAAATATCTTTACCAAATCTAACCAAAGCAAATTTCCAAGTAATTGGAAAGGATATATTGTAATATTAATTATTTCTAAATTTTAAGGTAAAATTATTTAGAGTATCCCTGTAATTTTACTTTGGTAGAACCTTAACTAGATGTAATTGCAATTAGTATAAATTTTATCTAAACCGAAGCCACAATACGGGGAAAGTATGTTGTTTTAGCTTCACTATGTTACCAAACCTTTTTTTTGTAAATGTCTCGCGCCACTGTCGATTGATTACGACTATTTGGTTGTGCATGTTGATATCACCTAATACCCTAAACGTGCAGAGAATCTAAAGTTCCTAGATTAGATTTGATCTGTCAAATCATATCATTTATTTGGATTGTTGTTTAAAATTAGGGAACGTAGATGCTCGGTATATAAGGTACTATATACCAAAGTGAAGTAGTTATCTATTAGAGATAATGTTTTAGTGTTGTCGTGCAAATTTTGAGGTGTCTCATTTAGGGGGAGACATTACACTAAGGTAAAGTTAGGTGATAGGCTGAAACATATTACTTGACTCAAACGAGAAAAATCTGTTGTAAGATAAGTTTTCTGTCCCCTGTGTATATAACGTCTTTTATCTTGTTGATCATATCTTGTAATTTTTACCGTTTATGCAATGTTTTATGGTAGGTTGTATAGTGTCCTTTTATTATAGTTGTTTTAATTAATTCGTGTATTTTCAATTTCGGAATATTGTATAAGTATTTTAAGTAGTTATTGCGTTATAAACTTTTGATATATCGTATTGATTATTAAGTATATTACATTGTGATTATTAAGTATATTACATTTGTAGTTTTTCTATAACGTTTATTGTATGAATTTGGCGGATACTATTTTATAGATATCCTTATATATATATATATATATATATATATATATATATATATATATATATATATATATATATATATATATATATATATATATATATATATATATATATATATATATATATTTTGGTTCCTTGCCATATAGTAAAATTTAAGCTCAGGCAAATAGTTGTGAGTTGCCATATGATAGTATCGCTATCGTGATACTATTTAAATTTTTACTGTTAACTTCTTGTAATATATTTATACTGTTATTTAATATCTCTTTTTGATTAACCTCTAGCTTTTCCTTTTTCTTGCTTCACTAGTAAGCATGGCGCCCAAGATTTGAACCCACTGCCCTTTTGGCTCTCCGTATCTTACTGTGCTAGTCAGGTTAAACCAGTGACGTTAACCACGTCGCTCGTAGGTGGCATACAGCAGGTTATTTGGGCATTATATATATTCCTTTTGAGTGCACAAGAACAAGTGCAAAATATCTTTTGAATGGAATGCAGTGTCGAAAAATCATGTCTACCATTTTGAAGAACTGTTTTTGATTCACCTCAAAAAAAAACACTGCATTCCATTCAAAAGATATTTAACTTTAACTGGATTTTTTTATGCAAAAATTTTTTTTATTTTTTCAAATTAAATTTTCACCACTTTTTTCTGAATAATGACCATATAGAAAAAAATTGTAAATATTGAGCAACTCTCGAAGAATATAATTTTTCTTCTCATAGCAAAATCTGACAGAAAGTGAAGTACTTATAGCCATTTTTCGAAGACCCTTTTTTTTTTTAAATTGAATATATCAAAAAATAATGCAGATATCGATCTGAAATTTGTATCAGATGTTTCCTCCTATATAGCACATACTTTAGTAAAATTTCATTTTTTTTTTAAATATTGCTGAAATTAATTTTTTTCAAAATTTTGGTTTTTTTGAATTTACTCCTGACTTAATAAAGCTATATTAATGTTCGAGGGCTCATTTTATAGGTTTTTTTAATACCTATAACTTTCCAACTTGAACTTTCCTCTCACATTATTAGCCTTCTATTTAAACGCGAAAAACCGACTTTTCAACTTTACGAGCCCCCACCCTTATCCGGTATGACATCAGTTGGCAAACTATAAGGGCTTGTTCTGGATGTCCAACCCATTAACTTAAAACAATAAAATCGTGGTTATGTATTTTCGCCGTGTCAAATTACAATTCGACTGAATTATATTCCAAGGTAAATTAGGCCATTTTATAAAAGATTATAACGTTTATAGAAAATAGAGCCGATATAAAATCGAAGGCGAACGTCTTCAGTAGCGACCTGCTGGTCGCCTTGGTATACGATCATTCTCTATAACCTGGATTATCGTTGTTGATTCACCGAAAAGAGCATTCAGAACTATTTCGACTACTTGTAATTATTAGTTACCACGGTCTAGTCCCGATAACTGCAGTATATCTCGTAATATTAAACCTCCAGTTGGGTCTATTAAATATTCGGCTTCAGCGAAATCAGCTTTCACGAGAATATAAGCTTGCATCAGACCGCTATTTCCATGTACAACGTAATATCAAATAAACCACTTAATTAACCCCATGCAGTACTAACAATGCACTAATGTAAAATACATGAGGCTTACGTGAATTTAACAACAATGGTGAAACATTATCCTTCCCTGGAAGGATAAGTTTTTTTGTACAATTATTTATATAAGTGCATCTCCTTAAAGAAAATCCGCACCCGATAAAATGATTAACTATAGCCATTAACATTAAGTATAAAATGATTACACAGTCACACAAAAAAAAAGTATATCACCGGAAACCAGACCGTCATACCCCCTACGAATTCGATGCACCCAATCCGAATCTGAGGTCCAAATTAACTTTTGTCTCGTAATTTTTTTGTAAATCGCAAAAAATGTGTTTTTTTACAATTTATCTGAAGTTTACTGCAATATCAAAATATTAAAGCTTTTTCAATCTCTAAGAATAGCCTTTTAAGCCAACTTAAAGGTTCCTAGGCCAGGTATAGGTATAATTAATGGAATTAAAAAAATGTATACAGAGTGTCTCAGCCCGCGCCGTGCAAATATACTGAATTTATAACAGATATCCTGACTGTCTAATAAAAGATAACGAAAATTTTCAAAAGCAGGCTGGTAGTTGAGGGGACAATATTGTACTGTTTTAACATATTTTGAAATATACAGGTAGATTCATTTAAGCGTGATGTAGCAAAGATTATGTTTATGTTATGTTATGTTGTTTATAAGGACCATTCGGTATATTATACATATTTGAATTCTTCTTTTAAAAAATATTCAAACGATACGCCATTTGAAGGGGTGGGTGCCATAACGGGAGTGAATTTGTACCAAAAACACACCAGCCTTATGAGCTCACTGTGACGTAATGGAACAATATTTTGCAATCTAGTTTATACCAAAAGATGTCAAAAAGCCTCAAGTTTACAACGTCGGCCATTTTATCCCGAGTTAGGATAGGTTAGGCTATATCTACTTTTGCTAATTTTTTTTTTCAAATAGAAACCTCTGTATGTGATGGTACCAACGGTAATTTTTTAATAAATCTTTGTCTTCAAATATTTTTCACCCATGACAGATGGATCACATCGTCTGATATCAATAGAAAGCTCTTTCTTATAGAATGTTTCATTTGAGAAGAATGAGAAGAAGTAGATTTGGCGATTTGGCTATCTCACTCGATATGAAATGGCCGATGTTATTAGATATGATAGCAGAACGGCAAACTTGTTTTCTTTTTTACCATTTTTGGCATAAACTAGATTGCAAAGTGTTGTTCCGTTATGTCACGGTGAGCTCTCAAAGCTGACATGTTTTAGTACAAATTCACCCATATCATGGTGCCTACCCATTCAAATGGCTTATCGTTTAGTCATCTTTAACAAGGAGAATTCATATATGTAAAAATATACCGCGTATTCCATTAAAAAAAAAAGTTTATAACGTCACACTTAAAAGAATCACCCTGTATATTTCAAGATATTTTAAAACTACACACTATTGTGATCTCTACAATCGTGTTTTTGAAAATATTCTTTACACAAACAAAAAATAATTTACTTTAAAATATTCATAGAGTATATAGGCTCCATTTAGACATACATTTAGTCAATAATTATAAAAATTTCCATCACAAAAAATTATATTTGAGATTTTTCTTTAGTAATTGTTAGTGGATGGGTTATACATCACGAAACCACAAAAATCAGTTCTGGTTAACCGTTGAAGATATAAAAAAAATTCTCATCATAAAGAAGAAAGCTTGACTAACTTTCAAAAAAAAAGTTTTAATTTTCTTGTATATGCCATGGTTTTCGAGAAAATCGATATTGAAAAAAATTGCAAAATTTATATTTTTACAATTAATTATTTTTAATGCGCGCAAATTTCCGTAGCAAAAACGACACATGCACAAATACACCTCCCGTTGAACCAGAAGAAGTTGATTACGACGAAGAAATAATATCCAATGAAGCTGAAGATGTAATATAAAAAAAACGTTAATATTGTAAAATATATATTTTTTTAAATTTTTAAATATACTCAGATCAGAACTCATTACTAAAGTGTTTCATTTTGTTACTTTTGGCATAATCTTAAAATTAGTAAAAATATAGTGACTTTTGTAATTGTTTATGATATAAAGTTATTAAATCTTTCATTTGCTTCTTTTCCCATAACATGTCAACAATTGGCAAAGATCTACTTAAAAAAATTTGAAAAAAAACAATTTTTACTTACACAATCTCCAAATTACAAAACATATAGGGACTTTTATTATTTTTTATGGTTACAAGATAAAGTTATTAAATGCATGTATTTCATATCTGATTCTATTTTTTATATGTTAACAATTGGCAAATACATATTCAAAAAAATCGAGAAAAAATCCATTTTTACTAATACGACCTTAAAAACCCTAGAGATCTAGTTACTTTTATAATTTTCTATGAGGAAAAATTGAAGGTTATAAAAATATCTTTCATTTGCTTCCTGATTTTCTTAGATATGTCGACAATTGGCGAAGATATTAACGATTATATAACGCATTTTCTAAAAATTCAATTTTTCTTATATTTATATCTTCAACGGTTAACGAGTTATCAGTAAAATAAAGCTTTTTTCACCGAAGGGGTGGTTTTTTAGGGACGCCCCGCTGCACCTCCAGAACTGATTTTTGTGATGTATAACCTCTCTACTAACAGTTACTGAAGGAAAATCTCAGATAAAATTATTTGCGAGCTTCTGGTGTATTTTTTACTTTACGACTGGACTAATTTGACAAATTTACATTGCAAAACTTCAAGTTTTATGAAAAATTATTTAAAATTTTTTATATTATTATTGAAATGTTTTGAGAGTGGCGATATTTCTGAAGAGCTAAGGACAAAAAAATGTTTTAAAGATTAAGCTTATTGAAGAAGAAGAATAGAAGAAGAAGAAGAAGTTATTCGAGGTGAGTTCTGTTAAATTTAATATAGGTTTTGTAAAAAAATTAATTTTAGAGCTCTTTGTCTTTAGCACAATGTGAATTGTCAGAAAATTATTCTTTCTGCTGTTTACGAAATCCTATAAAAATATCCCTTCATTTAAATAAATATCTTGACTTTACATTTTGTATAGATGTTAACATTTATAAATAGTATGTTTTTTCAAAATATTATCTAAATGGATACATTACTGTTGAAGCTATATTAAATTGTTTTAAAAAAGCTATATGTTGGCTTCTTTATTTTTTTGGGGTAAGTATATATTTAATAGAGGAGTTCTATATCTAGAACTACTCGAAATTTTATTGTGAATAATCTCCATTTTTTTTTTATTTTTCAATATCGCCAATACGACCGGACATATTTGCAGAAAACCGAGAAAAAAACGATGTTTTTCGATTTCAATTGTTTAGACGAATATGTTCCTGACCTTGTCCTAAGTCCAAAACTTGCAGTCATAATTCTTTATGTATACTTCAGATTCCAGGAAGAAAAATCATCTCCCCAGACACAAATATTAAACAAACGTCGAGATATACACGGTTACAATATAAGATCAAAAGATAATTATGATATTGGATTAGTTAAAAAATCATTCTTGCAGGGTTCTATCTATCAGGAAGGACTTCGTTTTTTCAATGCTCTGCCCAATGGTATAAAAGAGGCGCCCAATGTAAAATATATGTAAATATTTGAAATGTAATTATTCAACTACTTAATGTTTTAACTATGTTCTTACTTTAATCTGTGTACTTTTATCTTTATATTCACATTTTTATATTTATTTTTTTTTGTTTGTTTACATTTCGTGTACTAAAGTAGCAAAATTGCTAAATAAATAAATACTACTACTACTAGTACTACTACTACTACTGCTACTGCTACTACTTCGATTTCGATTTTTAGCTTTATTTTTATTCCACTAGTTGTGTTTCATAAATAAGTGTTAAAGTTAAATCACAAAGAAAATTACCTTATCTGGAGTGTTAAGAAGTTCAGTCATGACTTGTACGAAGGCATCTATGGTCATATGTCTGGCCGCGTACTCATCCGTGTAATAGCAGAGGGTGGTGAATTCTGGACGAGCTAAAAGACATCTCGCTTTTTCCTCCACCATCTGCAAGGCAGCGGCCCATTTTCTAGTAGTTTGCGCCGCCCGGCTTCTGCAAAATAAACAAATTCCTAAATAAAGATGGATAGATGGTTATACTCTATTTGGTAAAGACAGAGAATAATAAGAGCTCTGTACATTAAAAAAACAAAATTCTTGAAATACCCGTACTATGACAGTTTTTAGGTAAATTACCACATGCTTGCGTTTTAAAGACTCAGTGCGAGGTGAGCTGTCCTTGTCTCTGACGCTCTGAACTGTACCTGCCTGAAAAGTATTAACAAACATCATAACTGCCGTGTAGTGGAGGCGAGTCTAAGAACTGGAAAACATTGATAAATTCAAAACAGTCGTTTATATCATATGAAATGAATTTATTTAGATTTTTTGGTACAATTTCTATTAATGTTCAGAGAAAATATAGTACACCTATGGACGGTCTTTGCCTGAGTGAGTCTTTATCAAACAGAGTACAATTAATTAATATGTATAGAATGTTGGTGTATAGTCTTGCACATTTAAAATAGAACTTATTTAAACGAGTTATCATAATATATGTAGCCGCATAGTAATTGAAATGAAATGTACAGAACTAAGGGTGATACACTGTAATCTAAAAATTACCCTTGGCTTCTACGGTCAGCCAGATATCGTCCTTCGTATAGACTTACCTATTACTTACCGAAACAGACCCAGAAATTACGTATGTAAAATTCTAGGTAGTTACTAAAGTATAGCACAATTTTCAATTATATAAAAGACATGCCTGATGGATGTAAGCGATGGAAAAAATGAATGTGGAAATTTATTTTTCGCGCGCTTTTTAGTAAATATCTCTTTAAATATTATTAATTGCGAAAAATGTAAAGAATACTTCTTTGCAGCTAACAAAATTATAGTACAGTAACTAGAGGTTTCATCTCTGGAATAATGTCATATTGAACGGATTTCGTTCATTTTTGGCAGTATTATAGAAAATGCTTCACAGAAAAGTTTCTATATTGTGCGGGGGCTTGCTAATTTATAGGAGGAGGATGCCACCCCTTTTCAGGGGGTGGCAATTAAAAAAAATATTTATTTTTTGAAGATGAAAAAGAATCAAATTTTAAGAAGAAAAGGTTCTTTCTATGCAATTTTTCACATAAATTTATAGTTTTTAAGTTATAACGACTTCAAAATTGCGATTTTAGCTTAAAAAAGGTATTTCCAAATGGCTTTCGTCAAGTAACTCGAAAAGTATTACTTTATCGAAAAAATGTTACAGACCAATTACAGAAAGTACAAACTGGGAATTAATTATATTTTCTGTTTATTGATGTAAGATTAATAATTTCGGAGATATTTAAGTTTATATTGGGATCCAAGTGTTCATAACATAATTATTCAGAGTGAGAGTTAAATATCTCAGAAATTGTGACACCTACGTCAAAAATGCTAATAGGTAGAATAATAGGTTATTAATTAAGCTTTCAATTGCTTTTTTAATTGTTTCTCTAGCATAGAAAATAAAGAAGTTATGACCGAAGCAATGCGCGTTTTCACATTTTTTGAATAACAACGTCGTCATTTTGTTACTGTAATTATCCAGTAATTAAAAAAAGGAATTTAAAACACTATTTTTCAATAATATATAGCATGACGTAGATGCTCAAATTTTTTCGTTTGTAGAGAGCCCTTGTTTTAGAAAAAATTAAAGTTTAAACTATAAAGGTATTTTCGATAAAACCTAAATCTTTTTTATTTTCCAAATATCTCAATAAATATTAGTTTTAGTGAAAAATATGTAGAGACCAAAAATAAAGCTGATAAATTGATAATGAATTTCACTTTTTTAATTATTTACATAGATTTAATAATTTAGGAGATATGAAAGTTTAAAAATGGCGTCCGAACGTTTATAAGATGAAAAATTTAGTTTAAATGTTAAATATCTCAGAAATTATGACACCTACGTCAAGCATGCTAAGAAATGAAATTAAAGGCAATTAATTGCTCTTTCAAATTATTATTTACTCGTTTGTGTAACATAAGAAATAAAGAAATTATGACGGAAAAATATGCGTATTTATATATATTTTTTATATATATTGAGGTCGCCATTTTGTTACTCTAATTAACCAGTAATTTAAAAAACTTGCATATTACGCTGATTTGAACAATTAAATAAATTAGTAATTTTACTCTCAATAGCTCTATCATCTATTGTATTTTTTACATTTCCGGGAGTAAAAGTACCAATTTAATTATTTTTTCCAAGAACTAAATTGTTAGTTTTATTGCCGGAGGGATTAAATGTTTACTAAAGCCCCATGGGATCAAACGAAAAACAATCAATTTAATAAAAAAAAAAGAAATGCTATCGATTAAAAACTGTTTTGGTCCGTTTTTAAATTTGTTAAAATTACTCATATTTCTAATGTCATTTTATAAAGCATTAAATAATATTATATAGTTATAGAGATAGACAATAAATTCGTATTGTAGTTGTGATGATCAGAACATATTTTAAAAAATAAATAACAAAATGTTATAGTGAATTATCTATTTTGTTCCTTTTTACTTACCAGAATTAAAACGAGAATTTATTATTAACACCTTACTACATTTACATCCTATAATTTAAATTTTTAAAATGTGACTTCAGATTCGTAATCAACGAGACCAGAAACCTATATGCATACATTAAGACGCAAAATCAATCAATTGTTACATTTGCCCTATTTCCCTCCGCCATATCGGATCCGCTATTTTCAATTTTCTAATTTTTACTTCATATTCATAATTAGTAACTCCCAAAACCTATATACATAAATTAAATGCGAAATGAACCAATTTGTTATATTTGCCCCGTTTCCCCCCGCTATATCGGAGCCACCATTTTCAATTTTTTAATTTTGACTTCATATACTGGCCCACCGAACTTTCATATATATATATATATATATATATATATATACATATATATATATATATATATATATATATATATATATATATATATATATATATATATATATATATATATATATATATGTTATATAAAATTATATGCTTATTACCAAGACTTAGTCGTAACAAACCTTCACAGGCATATCAAGTTACATGATAACGACTTCTCTTATTAATTGCTTATCTTCAAGATATCATATTACACCTTTGTTTCTCATAACTTGTGCAGACTGCAGAACTGCAATTCCTTTGTTCTATATTTTGCTTACTCAGGTTCTGTATGTTATAAATATGACTAAACACGCTTTGTACAATCAGTTATTAAACTCACTTAGAATGAAACACTTCTAATTATTGTATTATTTCTTCTTCAAGAGCCAACGTTGGCTCCATTAAATAAATAAATCCTTTTTTAAAAGTCACTCATGTAAATCGTGATCTAACATTGGCGCAGTCAGTAGGATCCGTAAACATCATCAGAACAAGAAGCCTAACTGGTAGTGAAGCGTAAGAGAACAAGGAGAACATCTGCAGAAGGTGCCTAACCAGAATAATAGTTCTTAGGAGGAGAAACTACTTTTTAAAAAAGTAAAATTAACTTTTTGAACAGGATTTATTAATTCACTACACATAAAATGGCTTCATACATGTGTAATGTACAACAGTTATGATACAACTGAATAGAAAATGAATATTATAATAAACGATAAACGTGGTTATCAAGTCAGCCGGGAAGTGCTGACTTAGTAACTTTATAATTGTGTGCCACTAAGTCACGTACATAATGCCTCCCTCCTAAGACGAAAAAACAGGGGATGAAGTTTTTTCGGCGTCATCAGATAGGTCACTTAGGTGCACATCCGTTTTTGCTTTTACATGTTTACTGTTTTTATTTCTAAAAGCAAGGGAAGAGTATATTTTTTGCTTATTGACATACAAACTTTTGCAAAGAAATATCAATACAAATATAACTACTATACC
The DNA here is from genome assembly GCA_936432065.2 of Rutpela maculata. Lineage (NCBI taxonomy): Eukaryota > Metazoa > Arthropoda > Insecta > Coleoptera > Cerambycidae > Rutpela > Rutpela maculata. Next base: position 30,727,472 of record OW386289.2, read on the forward strand.
TAAGCAAATATAAAGAATTAAATTGTCATTGTCACTTTTCGTGTTAAATGTTTTTAATTGATGTAGGTGTGTCCGTTCAGCTACTTGTTGTAGGCTCGAAAGCTTGTCAATGTTGATATGTTGTAAAGGGGTTGCTTCGACGCTGTCCAAGTCGGGGTTGATCATATGGATAGGTAGTATCTCGAGAGGTGTCTCCGGTGTAAAGCCGATAGAGTTCCTATACGTGTACCCGTGGATTGTTACGCTGCATTTCTTGGGTATGTAGACGAGATGGGGTTCTTGTATGGTAATGAATCCATGTTCGTTACATTTTTTTTTCTATGGTAATATTTCTCACCGGTATCGCTACTAGATAGCCGTTGTTAATTTGTTCCACTATATCTTTTTCTAGGTTGACGGTTAACGTGCTGCATGACATTGGGGTTGATCCCAAGAGTGCGTCTGGTATGCAGTCTTGTTTAGATATTTGCTGTTCTATGTGGTAGATACAGAGTCCCTCCACTCTTAGGCATGCTGCTTCCTCGTAGTGATGATATGTCGAGTTCGTTATTATGTAGGGTTTCAGGGGGATGATAGTTTGGTTATGGATTGGTATAGGGTAAAGGTGATAATAGTTGTAAATACTTTCTCTGAGTACCGGAAAGTGAAAGACAAAACAGATCAATTGATTGCTGTAGTAAATCTCAGCTTTAATAAGTGCGTAAAAACTTTGTATGTTTGTGAAGTTATATAGACCACTGGGGTATAGTTCCTTCATACGGTTTATTAGATCTTTTAATTCATTGATTGGTAATGAACTTGTATGAACGGATTCTAATTGTGCAAACAAAATGCTATTTTGAATATTATCTAGTATATTTATCAGCGACATGCAATCTATAATCATTATGTCTAAAATGTTCTGAATTTTGATAAACAGTGTAAATTTGTTTAGATTCTGCTCAATAGCTTTTACCCTATGATATAGCTCATTTTGATTATTTATTATTTTTTTCAAAGTATCTACCGTTTCATTCATAAATTGTTTGGTAATAGTTAGGTAATTTTCGAGATCGTGGTAAATGTCTTGTTGGTTCGATTCAAGAGTTGATATGGCGTCATCGTAGCGTTCGGCGTCTTCGGAGTCTAGTGTACCGAATGCCCATTTAGATGCTTTCCCTACGATATTTGCGAGTCCGCGTTTTTGACGTGAATTACTCAGGGGTCTAATATTCTCGAATTTTGTTTTGGTTTGCTTTAATAAGTATTTTAGGTGGGAATGGACGTTATGCAACTGAGGGTATAATTCGTCTTTTTTATTTATCAATGGAATGATTAGTTCTGAATTGATTTCTAAATTTTTTATGGGGTTAATGAAATGGTCTAAGTTTAAGTATTTGATAAAGGAATGTTTTTGCATTGTTACCCGGGCGTTGCCCAAGGAGAATGGAAGTATGGGGTTACTTAGTTTTTCCAGTTTTATCTGAGCTGTCCCCAGGTTCATCAGGATAATTATCCAGATTAATGATGTCAGCGTCATCTGAAACAGATGGATTTGTTTGAGTTATTTTTCGTTGTGGTTTTAACCCATGTTTGTGGTATGTCCCTTTATTTGTTTCTATTTTTTCTTTGGCGTCCAGTTCTACTGTTAATTCTCTATATCGAGGTGCAAGTTTACTACGAGGGGCGAGTTTAAAGTATACTTTTTCACCGGGTTGTTTAGTGGCTGGTTCAGAACGAGTTTGATTTATATTCGTCAAGTCTTTTGCTCGTTCGTTTTGTATTTTAACTAGTTCGTTAATAACATGGGCGTTTTCTTTATGTTTGTATAAATATTGATTAATGATTAGTCTGTCTGTAAGTTCGAGTGGCGTTCTAATGTCTGGGTTGGATTTTATTATTTGGAAGGGCGTAAAGCCGGTGGTACTATGTATAGTATTGTTGTAACCGAGAATAGCATAGCTCATTAATTTGTCGAGGGGTTCGTCCTTTTTAAATTTGTCTTTTAATATTCTCATTTCTTCCAGGAGAGTGGAATGAAATCGTTCGGTGGGAGAGTTGCTATTGGGGTTTTTTACTGTTATATAGTGTAAGGCAATGTTGTGAACTTTACAAAATTCCTCGAATAGGCTATTTTTAAATTCGGATCCTTGGTCACTTGTTATTTTATTGGGGATTCCGAAATGCGTCATATATTTCAATAGATTGTCACAAATATGATTAGCTGCTAGGGTGATTTCATAAGCTTGTCCATAACGGCTAAAACTATCGATTATAGTGAGAAATTTGATATTATTTATTTGAAATGTGTCTATATAGAGATGTTCAAAGGGCTTATGGCCGATGGGTGTAGGTTGAAATTTTAAGTGATCAGGCCTGCGCTCATATTTGGATTTTTGGCATATTACGCAGACGTTTATGTAATCCCTAACGTCTTCGTTTAAGCGCGGCCAAAAATAGTTTTGTCGTAAGGCTTTTATTGTTTCTGAAATTCCTCGGTGAACTGTTTTATTTTCATGATGGTATTTTATGTACGAAATTTGTTTCTCTTTATTTTTTTCGTCTAGTACGTAATTATTAGTTTGTACGAGTAGATAGCTAGCATGTTGGAAGTGTTTTTGCAAAATGCTAATAATCTTTTGAATATATTGAGGTTCTATTATTATCCCATGTGTAGTTCGGGGTTTGATATAATTTTTAAAGAATTCTACTACTTCCTTTTCAAATTGTTCTGGGTCTCGGTAGGGTAAAGTTACCTCGTATCGATTTTTTTTATTGAATGGTTTTGAGTTTCTTACATGTGTGCGTGTGGTATTGGTGCTTACCGCCATTATTATTTGATTTTGGAATTTATTTATAGGGTCTTCTGAGATGGGAATCTCAAATATCGGGTTTTCGCGGGCTGAATGAACGGTTTCGTTGCTGCTAGGGATATTCGGTGCACGTATTTGGGTATTCGTACGTATAATGATTTTGGGTTCCAGGGGTGTAACTTTTGGAATTGGTGGTTGGATTAGGTCATTAGGTGACACTTCTGTGTCGGATGTAGCGTCTAATGTAATAAGGTCGTCAAGGGTTAATTCAGGAAAATCGGTTTGAATCTTGTCACCATCGGTTTTATCTATGTTGCCTATAACCGATTGATTCTCATTATCGATAGGGTGAATTTCGACGCGGGAAAGGGCGTCAGCCACTTTATTTTCTTTGCCTTTACGGTAAACGATATTATAGTCATACTCCATTAATTTGAGTCTCCAGCGCATAAGGCGACTATTAGGTTCCTTTAAATTTTGTAACCACTCCAGCGGTTTGTGATCGGTAATTATGGTGAACTTACGGCCGAAAAGGTATGGTCTGAAATACTTTGTGACTCGTATTGTTTAACATAAATTTTCTTTTGTTCTTCCGTGATTTCTGTAATTGGTATTGAATTTAGTTTAAAACATAATTTACTGCGAGCAGTTTGTATTCGTCTAGAAAATTCTAACGGATTTTCATTTTTCATTAGAGCCATAGTAAAAAGTTGTTGTTCAAGAACGTCTATTGACCTATTATCTCCAAAGCTTTGTCTCAAAAATGGTTTAATTAACGGCCATGTATTTAGCTCTACTCTGGAACCTAGCATCATACGAGCGCGGTCCTTAAGTTTTCCGAAAATAACTCGTTCGACAACTTTATTTAGGGCGACATCATTGGTATGGTAAAGTTCGTAGAACTCGTCTACAGCATTAATAAAAGGCTCTAGTTCGATTTCGGATCCATCATATGTTTGAATGGAATCGGCATATAATTTGAAAATGCTAGGATTTATTTCTGGCATTGTTGTTGTTTGAGCAGTATTTAAATTATTTACACTTAATGAGTTAAATGAATTATTTAGTTCGTCGATGTCGCTCATAAAATTAGATAATTATAATAATTTTTGAAGTTTTTTAATTATAAGTATTTTGCAACCTACTAGTTAAATACGACAAAATATTATAGGCAATATAGCACTTTATATTCTAACGTGGTGCGGTTGGAATCTGATTTTCTCTATTAGCAAAGCGCAAATATAAATCAAAATGTTATTACGAAATTATTAAAAATATACGTATTCTGTATGGTAGTGCAATAGGCAATTTAAAATTATTAAAACAAAATTAACTTTCTTACAACTAGTTTCGACTCAGATCTGTATAATACAAATTTGAGGAGTAGGAAACAAAGGAATAAACTCGACTTACTTTGATAGTGGGTTTCGTCTTATCCTTTGGAGTTGATCGCTGCTGTGGGGTTCGCTAATAATCCTTTCGCACTTTCACTCCTTGCAAATCTACTCAATTCAACTTGCAATAGGTCTTTATGTCGTTTTTCCTTGATGGAAAATTTGCACAATGCACTGTCCGACACGTAAAGTTCTTTTAAGTCTAAAGAAATCGAAATTTCACGTCGATTTCTGCACGATGCACGAACCGACGGACTTAATCTGTACGACTGCGCCAATAATAGTTCTTAGGAGGAGAAACTACTTTTTAAAAAAGTAAAATTAACTTTTTGAACAGGATTTATTAATTCACTACACATAAAATGGCTTCATACATGTGTAATGTACAACAGTTATGATACAACTGAATAGAAAATGAATATTATAATAAACGATAAACGTGGTTATCAGGTCAGCCGGGAAGTGCTGACTTAGTAACTTTATAATTGTGTGCCACTAAGTCACGTACATAATGCCAGTGCGTGTACATCTACGAGAACAAGAAGACCTTCCTCACTGGTGGTGGCGGATCCCAATCCCTTGACGGACGAAGAACCTACCCATGGAGATGAAATTAATGTAAGTCATTTTAAGAATCATCTCGTTATTTTATTTCATTTTACAATTATTATTTCTCACAATTATTTACGTGTATTATACCGCTAATACACTCGGCAAACAAGCCAGTTCTATTATCAAAGAAATCCTGTACAAGCTACAACGCAACAATTTTTATTAATCTTAAGTTATTTATTTTCGTATTATACTGCTAATACGGTACCATTGTGTATTATACAGTTAATACACAATTTATTAACGTACGCAACATAACAAACAATTTTAATTTAATTCTCGTATCATACTGCTGATACGCAGACAATTCTTTTAGTTCAAATAATCTCTAAATAAAAAGCAAAATGCCAGACAGAGCTCAACCAGAGACAGCTCAACCAATAGTACCGGCATCAGCCGAACAACAACAACAACAACAACAACAACAACAACAACAACAACAACAACAACAACAACAACAACAACAACAACAACAACAACAACAACAACAACAACAACAACAACAACAACAACAACAACAACAACAACAACAACTACAACAACAACTACAACAACAACAACAACCAGAGCAAATTGAGCCTTACAAGCTCTCTGAAATATTTTCTTTAATACCTGAATTTGATGGTAACGCCATCAACCTCCAAACTTTCTTAAACTCATGTCAGTGTGCCCAACGCATGGCGATTCATGACCAGAAAATCTTGTTAACAGTGCATATCAAAAATAAACTAAAAGGTAAAGCTGCCGAACTTATAAATTCGCGCAACCCTGCCACATGGCCAGAAATTAAAGCACTTCTAGAAACCCACTTCGGTGACTCTAGAGATTTAACAGCTCTTATTCAAGACCTACAACGAATTCACCAATTGCCTGGTGAATCTGCATTAACATTTGTTTCGCGTCTACAAACGCACAATGCGAAAATGCACGCTGCAGTGCAAAAACAAAATTTAACCTCAGAGCAAAGAACCGCGCAAACAAACTTGATCGAAACTATGACATTAAATAATTTGTTAACGGGTCTAGAACCAAATCTAGGCAGAATAATACGTGCCAGTAACCCTCCGCCTATAATGAACGCAATTATTAGAATTCGTAGAGAGCTACAACTCTCTTATTTTGAACAGCAAAAATTCCCAAAAAATAGTCCAGTCAAAAATCCAGTAATTCAACAAAAGCGACCACAAGGTCCCAATTTGCAACAAAAGTTTTGTTCCTTCTGTAAACGGAATGGACATGTAATAAGCGAATGCCGCACAAGGTAACAGTCTCAAAACTTCCAGAGACCAAGTTTCCAAGGAAACAAAAATTTTTCTCATCAAAACTTCGCACAACCTAGTAATAATCAATTTAGTCAGAGGACATTCCCTCAAAATAATCAGCCAAATCAATCACAGCAAAACAGGCCCTCAGCCATAAGGCCGAACCCTAATTTTATGCAACAGCGACCATCAGCTATCCAACCTAACCCAAATTTTAATCGCTTTAACCAGCAAAAAGCTCATCATTTGAATTACGAACCTTATGACAATTATGACAATCAATGTAACTATAATCAATATAATGACTACTCACCCGATTATCAAAATGATAGTTGTGAAAATTACGATTCAGGCAACGCTCAAAACTTTTCAGACAATTATACGGCTAATTCTCAATATGAGCAGTACGAGAATTATACTGCTAATTCTCAAACACTACAGGAGGATTATACTGTTAATCCTCAGGATTTTCGCTTAGATCCGGAGTACCCCACGGATACTCCAACACAACAAATAGACCAGTTCGACCAAATACCAAACCAAATACAAACAATGAATCTCAACGACAGTTTCGATCCAATGCTGAACTTCCCAGAACAGACGTGCTTTCTCACACCCTATTAACCGTAAATTCAAAAAATCTTTAATACATCAAAGATGCAACCGGCAAATTTAAAATTTTGATTGACACAGGTGCAGGAATTTCAATTTTTAAACCTAAAGCAGCTGAAAATTATAGACGTAGATCCCCTGAAAATGTAATTATACAGGGTATCACTGATCAAAAAATTTATATCAACGAATCTGTTCTCATCCCCTTTTCAGATGAGTCACACAGGGTTTATATCTATAATTTAGATATAGATTTTGATGGACTACTAGGCGCAGACTTTTTAGAACATTACGAATGCCGAGTAGATTTTAAAAATAAGCAACTAGTCACAAATTTTAAAACCGTACCATTATTCAAAGTTACAGAAGAAACTACGGTAAATTTACCTTCACAACGAACTATTAATTCTGATACAAAAAATTCAAATTTAAGCAACATCAAAAATTTAATTTCTATTGAACCTCGCATGGAAAAAAATCTTTAAACTAAAATGTAACCTGCGAAATACCGAGGCTATACTGTTAGCCCAGGAAAACGAGAAAGTACGCTTACCAAATGCTATTGTCAAAATCGATAACAATGGAGAATTTTTAACCTCAATTATAAACGCGAATGCAATACCAAAAACGGTAAATTTTTCTAACATAAAACTAGAGCCAGTACAAAAATTCAAATCAATTTTCAATTTAAACACTCAAAATTCTGACTCACACCTACAGACGGACAGATCCTTCGAAATTAGGAACGAATTGCGCTTGGATCATCTAAACGAAGAAGAGGCCGAAATAGTAACGCAGCTTTGTTTAGACTTTCAAGATATATTCTATTTGGAAGGAGACAATTTAACTTTTACTAACGAGATTAAGCATTCCATCGACACGAACGATTCAAAACCGGTTTTCACAAAGTCATAACGCTACCATTATATCCATAAAGAGGAAGTTAAAACACAAGTCTCTAATATGCTTGATCAAGGCATCATTAGACCTTCGATTTCTCCCTGGTCCTCTCCAGTTTGGGTTGTACCTAAAAAACTCGACGCCTCCGGTAAACAAAAATGGCGAGTTGTAGTGGACTACAGAAAACTCAACGAACTGACTATTGACGATAAATACCCGCTACCCAATATTTCCGACCTCCTCGATCAATTAGGCAAATGTCAATATTTTACAACTTTGGACTTAGCCTCCGGATTTCACCAAATCGAGATTGATGCGAAAGAGATTCAAAAAACTGCTTTCACAGTTGAAAATGGTCATTTTGAATTCGTAAGAATGCCTTTTGGACTTAAGAATGCTCCATCAACATTTCAAAGAGTGATGGATAACATTTTATTAGGTATCCAAAATGAACGATGTCTCGTCTATATGGACGATATTATTGTTTACTCCCCTACTATTCACGAGCATATTTCTCGATTAACGGAAGTTTTCAAACGATTACAGAAAGCCAATCTCAAAATTCAACCCGACAAATGCGAGTTTCTCCGCAAAGAAGTCGCTTATTTAGGACATCTCATTACAAAAGACGGCGTAAAACCGAATCCTTCGAAAGTTGACGCTATTCTAAATTTCTCTCAACCAAAAAATCAAAAAGAAATTAAATCATTTCTAGGCTTAGCCGGATATTATAGGCGCTTTATCCCTAATTTCTCCAAGATTACCAAGCCTTTAACAAAACTCTTACAGAAAGACATACTATTTCTCTTCGACAATGATTGTATAAAATCTTTTCAAGATTTGAAACAAACATTAACGACAACTCCGATATTAATCTACCCTAATTTGAACCTTTCGTTCTAACCACTGATGCAAGCGCATTTGCCGTCGGCTCAGTGCTGAGCCAGGGGCCCATTGGCAAAGATTTACCCATTGCCTATGCTTCTAGAACCTTGTGCAGTGCAGAAACTAAGTATTCCACGATTGAACGCGAGCTATTATCGATAGTATGGAGTGTAAAGCACTTTAGACCCTATCTGTACGGTAGAAAGTTCAAGCTTGTAACCGACCACAGACCACTCACCCGGTTATTCTCTATAAAAGACCCAGGAAGTAGACTAGCCCGTTGGCGACTCAAATTAGAAGAGTACGACTACGAAATAATTTATAAACCTGGTAAAATCAATAAGAACGCGGACGCACTTTCCAGAATCAAAATTAATCATTTTTCCGAATGTTCCAAATTCTATTCAAAGGTTCTAGCCGCGAACGACGAAGAGTCAGACGACGACGAAAACCCAGACGATAATAACGAAATCACTAACGAACAAATTTCCCAAGAATTTGAAACTTTCGCCAACTTATATAAAACAACATCTTTAATTGACTATTCGAAAATCAAAGCCTCGAACAAACAACTTTTGCATCGAGAACATAAAGATATTATAACCTTTTTCCAACAAAACAACCTACATCACAAAATTATCTAGGACATATTCGAAGAAAACCCCGAATTTCATAACGATAAAATCAATATTGTATCAAGCAAAACAGTCAGACATAGGAGATATTTTATCATCCCTCTACCTTTTGATATCGAATCTGTAATTGAACATCTATTTTTGGTACTATTTAAAAATCAAGATGTTCTAGATCTCTCTAAGACATACTTTGTCGAAAATAATTTAGACCTCCCCATACTTGAAATCCTATCATTCATTTTTGCGGAAGAAGACTTAAAAGTAGTAATTTGTCAAGATATCGTCAGAACTGCCGACGAAGATGAAATTCCAATTATATTGGAGCAAAATCATTTTGGTAAAAATAATCTACACCGCGGAATAAATGAAACGATTCGAAGAATTAGAGAAAAATATACTTGGCAAGGTTTAACTAAAGACGTCGAAAACTCTATAAAAAACTGCGAAACGTGCCAAAAGACTAAAGTATGCCGGAAAAATCTAAATAACCCTCTAGTAATCACGGAAACCCCAAGAACACCTTTCGAAAGAATTAATATCGATTTATTTGAATTCCCCACTCGAAATTACGCTTTATCCATTCGCGACGAATTAACTAAATTCACGCAAGCCTATGCAGTTCCAGACAAATCCGCAAAATCTGTCGTAAATACTTTGTTGTTGTACTTTCAACATTATGGTACCCCATTGAGAATCCATTGCGATTACGGTGGCGAATTTGACAACCATTTGCTCAAAGATCTCTGCACCCTCTACGACATAAAATTAACTTATTCAAGCGTAGGACATCCCCAATCGAACGGATCCATAGAAAGATTTCATGCTACTTTAGCTGAAATGATAAGAATTCATAAAACCGAGAATCCGAACGAACATCCTTTCACAATTTTACCACATGCGGTAACATGCTATAACAATTCGGTAAATAAAACACACGGTTTCACCCCATACGAACTTGTATTTGGGCATACGTCCAACAGACCACCCGAAACCTTATATAAACAAAAAGAATTAATAACTAAATACGTTAGAGATGTAAACAATAGAATATCTCACTATTATGAAATCGCCCGCAATCGAACACAAGCACAAAAGGAGAAAGCGAAAGTTCGTTTTGACAGAAATGTTTCCCAGAAACGATCTGAGTACAAAATAGGTGACTTAGTTTATGTAAAAGAATCACAAATTAAGAACAAACTACAAAATAAATTTAACGGTCCCTTTAAAATAAAAGAAATTTTTCAAAATTCTGCCACCCTATTAAATCTCGAAACAAAACAAGAGACTAAAGTAAATTTTGATAGAATGAAACCATATACTGAAAATTAAATTTATTTTCAGGTTTCTCCTGCTGTTCGGATCAGCACTCTGTCAATACAAAATTACCCCGATCAATAACACTGTTGGTGTATACTATCACCAAGACACGGACATCGTGGTGACAAATGACAAATGGACTCTACTAGTGCATAAAAATATTTCATCCCTCAAACTAGCTTTTGACAAGAATCAAAATAATTTAGACAGAATCTTGAACACCCTCGATGGTGCTGATAAAAAATCAATCCTGTTTAGAAGCGAAGTTAAAATAGTAACCTATTAATGCAAATAGCTAGTTCGATAAAAACGAAATTTGACGAAGTCTTTTCAGACACAAAGGGATATAAACGCGGAATACTTAACGGTTTTGGAACAATATTCAAATCAATCACCGGAAACTTAGACGCCGAAGATGGCGAGTACTACACTAACTGTATAAATAAATTAAATAATGACGAACATCAATTAGAAAACTTAATCAAAAATCGAATCTCAGTTACAACTTCTGTTATCAAAAATTTCAACTCAACTATACAAAAATTACAAATTGATGAGGAAACATTTAACAAAGATATCAAAGAAATCGAGCACACAATTCAAACCATGACTCAAACGATCCAAACTGCCGAAATAAAACTAAAATTTCTATACATTTCCGAACAACTAATGGCCAGCTATTTGTATATCGAAGACAATCTAAACGATATTCTAAATTCAATAACATTTGCCAGATTAGGAATTATTCATTCATGGATGATAACACCTGATCACTTAGTAACGGCGTTACAAGAGATTTCACAGAGTTTGCGAAGGAACAATTTACCTCTTCCAATTAAACTATCAGCAGTTGCTCAATATCTGGATATTATTGAACTAAAAGCTTTTCAACTAGATTCTAACCTGATATTTGTTTTAACAATACCTCTTATTGAACCTCAAAATTATAACACCTTTCGCCTATACCCCATACCTATACTTGATAACAGAACTGGTCTACATCACTTTTTATCTATTTCACAAAAGTTTATCGCGAGAGACGATGATTCTTTAATGTACATACCTATACAAAATTTGAAAGAATGCAAACCACTCTATTTTGGAACCAAACTATGTTCGAACCTGTTTGCATATCCTATCGACCAAAATGCCATTTGTGAAGCTAGAATATTAAAACCATTGCCGAAACTCCCAGAAAATTGTCAAACTTCCTTGATTATTAGTCAAGGATACAACGTCCAAGAACTTGAAGACAACACATGGCTGATAATTAATTCCGAACCACTTCACATTACCATCAACTGCCCGAAGAGAGAATCCATAACAGAGCTAATTAACAAAAATTCCATCATAAAGCTACAACCAGGATGTTACGCCTATGCAGGCATTACTCGAATACAAGCCAGTGCTAAAGACTTTTCCGAAATCAAGGACAATTCACATCCAATCCAAATTCCTTTTGAATGCTGCAATCACATGCCCGACAAAATCGAAATTCCAAAATTAAAACCGCTTAAATTAAACAGTCTCGACGTAGAAGATTTAGATATTGCTAAAAACAAACTAGAGCAATATTCCAAAGACCTAGATGACCTCATAAACGAACCTTTTGTGACCAAACATGTATCTTGGTTCACATACTTCATAATCACTCTCATCATCCTATTAGTTCTACTTTACATAACTTGTAAATGCAGAAGAAGATGTGGAGCATTGCGAATCCAACCCTCAACGGATAACCCTCCTTCACCTCCTTCAGAGCGAAGCAGAGTATTTACCAAATTTCCTAGACTGATCCCTCCAAGAAAGCGACCCGGTATTAGACCTCAAGAAGAAGAGGACATCGAGTTAACATAGACTTTCATGTGGAGTTTTACCCTTGTCTATTAATTTAGACTATTGTATTTTATCCTTATTACGTTATGTAATGTTTTATTATCGCTTACCAATTTTAACTTTTACATTATTTTATTATTTTGCTTTGTATTCATTCAACATTGTTTCAATTTATTTTTGCATTATATTCATTTAACGTTTTAACAATTTTCAAAAGTTGCTGCATAACATCAACTTTTTTATTAAGGGGGAAGTTGTTATATAAAATTATATGCTTATTACCAAGAGTTAGTCGTAACAAACCTTCACAGGCATATCATGTTACATGATAACGACTTCTCTTATTAATTGCTTATCTCCAAGATATCATATTACACCTTTGTTTCTCATAACTTGTGCAGACTGCAGAACTGCAATTCCTTTGTTCTATATTTTGCTTACTCAGGTTCTGTATGTTATAAATATGACTAAACACGCTTTGTACAATCAGTTATTAAACTCACTTAGAATGAAACACTTCTAATTATTGTATTATTCCTTCTTCAAGAGCCAACGTTGGCTCCATTAAATAAATAAATCCTTTTTAAAAAGTCACTCATGTAAATCGTGATCTAACATACATACTAGAGAATATCACACTGAACGTCCATCATATGTGCCGCAACGGGCGTCCTCTGGATAACCAATTTATGTACGACAAGTACACACATTTTATGTCCATATAGGGACAGCAGCAAGACATCCATTTGATATTCGCTGATTTAAATATTATATTTATGTTGTAGATGATTATTCCTTTACGGTTTTTTCTCCAACACGTTTCCCAGATTTATATAAGTACCTCAACCATAAAACTTTATTTCTTAAAATAGTTGACTCAGTTCACTTTTGTTTTCGATTGGTTTTGGAATTTACTGCAGCTTTCTAACGACCGAGCTGAGCCGAAATATCAAGTCAAAAGACTACACAGCTTTAACAAAGTCGATGTTCTAAATTCTCGCCATTTTGATATTAATTATACAACTTCGTCTACCGATACTACAAAAAACACCTCTGTCACGATACTTTGAGGAAACGTCCTACCAGAGACTATCGTATAGTCTCTGGTCCTACGTTGCCAAGTAATAATGAAATAAAATTGTGATATTTTATTCCTAACACTCAACAAACAAAAGCTATTATAAGGCTATTACAAAAAACTTATCTACTCACTGTTGTTAATTTCGCAATAAATGTTAAACCTGAAATCATTGTGAATATGTGACGTCACTGAAACTGCTGGAATATACGTGGCTTGGCAACAATGGTTTAGATTGTTGTTGACAGTTGATAATTTGTGTTTGTTTTTTTTTAGTGGTTTCAAATATATTGTGTATTATGTTCGGTGCTTAAAGTTTATATCAATCAATTTTATGTTTCATTCGGTAGTTCGAATTTTTCAGAACTGCCCAGGCGCAGTTCCTAAAATTAAAACGTTTTTCACAACTCCGCATGTTATGATACAGTTCTAAACTACTGAATGGAACAAATATCTATAATTTCTATTGTTAATTTTTTCAGATCTTTGATTATGTTTAAATAATCAATATTTATAATTTATCTGTTACTGTTAATTGCCTTTAGCCTTCAGATGATTCGTAAAACATATTGACAATGTGTATGTGGATGCCACTTCGGTGTTAGTGGTGTAAGCTTTGAACCCACCTCAGGTGTATCACGTGTATCATGTGTATCTGTATCATGTGTAACACTTGTTATGGGTGTAAAAAATATCGGCGTCTTTGGCGGTACGGTAACGATCAAAGACGCCGACATTTTTTGAGTGCTTAGTAGATCTGAAAACAACTTTATAATAGGTAACAAATATTTTATAGGTACTTTTCAATAAACTTTTTTAAATTATTTTCTAGATGTTGATTCAACTTACAGAAGTCATTGTGAACAATTGTGAACTTTTACTCAGAATACCTTTCTGTATTTTAAGGTTTTTCATCGACACACTATTGTCGACAAACTGCTGCCCGCATTCCTCGGTTTCTCTCATCGTAGCGCGCTCCCTCACAGGACAGCCACATTCATAATCATAATCATCATCAAAAATCATATCTACCGTTTCACGCAAGATATCAGTATGAATCAATCACAAAAAATAATCCTGGCTTTTCTTGTAATTCCGTATGATCTAGTTTTAGTCAATTTCCCAAAATAAAAAAGATTCTCGCAGGCTACATTTTTCAATGCGCCGACGGCGTAGAGGTTCACGCGACATTTTTTTCCACAATTTTTAAAATATTAGATGTATTTTGATTACACTGTTGCATTATAGTCCAGTAATTATAAAAATTTCAATCACAAAAAATTATACTTGAGTTTTTCTTCAGTAATTGTTAGTGGAGGGGTTATACATCACAAAATCACAAAAATCAGTTCTGGGGGTGCCGCACAACCCCCCCCCCAAAATCACCCCTTCGGTGAAAAAAGCGTTATTTTACTGACAACTCATTAACCGTTAAAGATATAAAAACATTGTTCATTATAAAAAAGAAATCTTGACTAATTTCCTGAAAAAAAGTCCTCTTGTAATTTTCTTGTATATGCCATGGTTTTCGAGAAAATCGATATTGAAAAATATTGCAAAATTTGCATTTTTAATGCGCGCGAATTTTTGTTTATTTGAATTTTTTGCGCGCGGCCTATAGAAAAAATTGAATTGCACGAAAACCAAACAAGCTAGGAAGAAAAACGAAATGAGCTTTAAAGGGGATATAAAATACTCTCTTATGTTGCCATTTTTTATGGCTATTGATATTTATTAGTAGGTATATAAAAATAACAATATAATATAGTTATCACTTGATTTTTTGAGCTTCTAACTATTCACAGGCCCATAAAAAATAACTGACTTTAATATAAGTTATAATATATCTGTTAGTTCAAGGTAGTACTTCCATGCAGAAAAAGTTAGGAATAAAAATATTCACATTTACAAATTTACTAGCATGTTGAAGTTAGCCAAATTTTGGCCCATTTTTTATTGCTTCCTAAAAAAACTGCTGTCCAAGGAATCTCTACTTCCACATCTAGATTTTCTATCCAAGTCACCCACAACGAAAAAATTTTGTATGTGAAAATAATTGTTGTATGGAACTTTAATAATATAATATTTGAAAACCTCTACCCCAAAAACACATAAAACGATACCCCACATCGGTAGTGGGGTGGGGACAGTGATAGGGGGTGGTAGTGGGGGTGGATGAAGTAAAAAAATATTTTGAGGTTTCTGGTTCTTGTACATACACTAAATCACAATTTTTTTTCATCCTCTTTAATAACGGGGTGGGGGTGGTTAATGCCAAAATTTTTTTTGAGGCCTTAGCTTCTCTTGTATATACTAAATATCAATTTTATGGACTTTTACCTGCTTGATTTACCTCTTTACTCCAAATTTACCCCCATTTACCCCCAACCCTTCGACGGAACAAGATGAAAATATAATCTAGTTCTAGATCTCGTTACAGTACATATGTGTACCAAATTTCAAATCAATATCTCAAACGGTTCCAGAGTGAACGTGCGCACAAAAAGAGTTAGAGACAGACCGACAGACAGAAATTTTTTTTTCGCTCAAACTTAAAGTCTCGACGTTTCATGACATTCTAAGCCTATTTGAACAATAAAAATTTTTTAAATTTTTTTGTCGTTACTCTAGGTACTTCCACTGGACGTGGAAGTGATAAAAAAAACCCAAACATCTTGAAAATTTAGCTCAATATAACTATTGTTTCTAATCATTTAATAGTTAAGAAATTGCAACAAAAAATTGAATATGCAGCTTTTTTGGATTTTTTTTTTAATTAATCTAGCGTCCTTGTATTTTAATATTTTTGAATGTACTCTGTCTAAAAATAAAGGAAAAACTTCATATTATTTGATCATACCATTTAAAATTATACTCTATTTCTCAGGTAGAAAAAAAATGCTATTGAAAGGGAGAGAATTTTAATGCACAGTGACGCTCCGTTTACAATGGATGGAAAGGGCGCGCGCATCCCCTTGCATTGTATAGTATACTACCATGATACAAAGAATACAAGGTATGACATTGCGTATGTGGGCGGAGCCAAATCGACAGTTGCTTCGTCACGCGGTGATAATTTGCTACCCGCTTCCTTCGTAAAAGTGAGTTTGCCGACGTCTGTGGAAGTTGTTTTTTGGATTATTTTACTTATTTTAGTGTTCTCGCAATAACCATCAGTTATAAAAATGCGTTGTGCATTGGCATCATGTAAAAGTGACAATATGTTTAAAACGTATTTATGCGGACATAAAGCTCATTTATAAAGAACGATGTTTACTAAGAACACTAAGAATCCCTATTTATTCAAAATTCCAATGAGTTCGGACAAATCCATGATACAAATTCTTTGTATCATGAGGAAAATCTTATGTAATTTAAAATCCCGCTATCACTGCGTGACGTCTTGCGCCAACCGGACCGAATTTGGCGCACTATCTAGCATACCTTCTATTCTTTGTATCATGGTATACTACAACCTATAACAAACAACTCAAATACGACAGTTGCAAAGAAATATTCTTCTGCTATGTGCATCGTTTTACAGCCACGTGTTTTTAGAATATTATTCTAATAAATTTTATTAAATTAAATTAACAATTAAACAAATAAAATTAGTGTTTCAAGTGGATTTACAATAATTTTGTTTAATCATACTGGATTTACAATAACTCTGTTTAATCATATACATCCCAGATAGCATTTATTATTCCACGAATGTACATTTTGCATTCCCAATGTTCTAATTGCATTCTGTACTTGCCATGTATGTTCCCTCAACATTCCCATATAAATAATATTTTCACATATACAATATGATTACACATACGATATAAATGGAATACACAGAAAAGTTTATGTTCACAGTCGCATATACTGTGTACACGTATCAGGGAACGTTCTTCGTATATGTGTTCATGTACATCGTATGGACATTCGTCAATGATTTTATCTGTATAATACAGGTATATTTTTTGTAGAAATATTTGCATCGCCCGAGCGCCGCGTCGATAGTAATATCATCAAAAGATCAGCACTTTTAACTCGAACGCTGGTTCGATTTTTGAACTAATAAAAATAAACCTGCATCACAACTGATGAGACAGCAATGCTAGTTTTATAGTACCTATCTACCTACCTACAAAAATAATTATGATGTTTCTCTAGCTATATAGATCTGGTTTAAGTACATTTATAATCATCCCCTGTGTGGTGTATGACGTTTTATAAATTTTAAATCTTTCGTCAATATTATATATATGAAATATGTTTTAAATTTTGAATCCAGACTTTAGATTTATGATCGAATATTAAATAATAATGAATATGAAATATTAAATAATAGCGAATGAAATATTAAATAATAATGAATAAAAATCCGTTTTTAATTTATGTACTGTGTTCAATTAATTAGTAACTATCTTGGTAACTATCGGCATTTCTTAAGCAGGTAGTTCAGACTTAGAATGGTTATTTAATTACATTTTATCTTTTTTATCTAGATTTCCGTTTTCCATGTCATTACAATCCCCTTGTAGAATTTTTTAAATGCGCGCCACGGTCCTTAGATTAGTGCGCATGCTGATCGTACTCTAGCAGACACGTCATGCTTTTGCTGTCAAATGTTGATTTCATGTAATCTATGGATTTCATTTTGTGTTTTGTTTTTTGTTTTCCCGTGATTTATTAATTAGTCCAAGTATACATTAATTGCATTGCAGTAAGTATTTTACAATTATTGTATACTACCACATAGTTTTGCTGTCATTTGCAGATAATTTATATTTAGACACTAAAGTTTAATGTTTAATGTGTATCCCTTTGTACATATTATACTAAGCATACCACCTATATTAGTTATAATAATTACGGCGTTTGTAGGTATCGATTTTTTGGAAAAAAAACTGAGGTGGTCTTTGTAATGGTCTCGGTCCACGAAAAGGAAGCTTGGTGGTCACCAATCAAACGGAAACAATTTGACTGATCATTGAAAAACAGGAGAAAACCCCCCCAGAAACGTGGACACTTTACGGGGTGTTTAAATCTTATTTTCAAGAAGGTAGGTTCGATCTATTTCAATATTAAGAAGCTTTTGTTTATTTAAATCACAATCATTGGATTTGATTACAACGTACGAGTTGTGATAGGTATTTATTTGTAGTAATTTGCTTTATACCTATTTCAGAGGATTATAGAAGAGCTGCAATTGATTGAAAAGGGCAGAGATCATATCTGATGTAAGAGTGAACAAAAACAAATCAAAGGACTATGTACAAAAAACACGTTATTCCTCCTGTCAGATGAACATAATGATATCGAAGAACATATTGGAAGCCGTCGACTTCCCAAGAAATTTTGTCCATACTAGAAGTTGAAAGAAGATATGTTCTTTTAATAACTCTGGTAGGCATTTAAAATCAAGTACTTACCTAAAATTTCGAATGTTCACTTGAACGAATTTCATAGGTATGAAAAAGAAAAATTAATAAAAGCCACACTTCGATTTAGGTGTAAAAACTTAAGTATTGTGGATATTTATTGTCAGCAAATGTGGCAATGAAGTGTTTATGCCTAAATCGATGTGTGGTTTTTATTAACTTTTCTTTTTCATCTAAAATTCATTCAAGTGAACGTTCGAAACTTCAGGTACATTTAAAATCACAAGCATTAAATATTTCCGAATTCCAAACAAATATCTATGTTTTGTAGGTAAAGGACACCGCATAAAACAAATGAAAAAAAGGGCACAGTCAAATGGGCTGAAAATGCAGAATGTCTGAAAATGGCCAGTTTGAAAGGTCAAAGATCAGAAAGACCGGTACCCACTAATGTCATAGTTGAGAGTATTATGTGACGAGTTGTTTAACGTTGTTATTCATATTCATAAGACCGGAAATGCTGCAGGTTTCATGAATGAGGTGGTGATTTTTTTTAAGTTCCTATGCTTACTTTAAAGTGAGGGTGTGCATGTGTGTGTATGTGTGTAGTGGGGGGAGGGGGTTGGTTAGCGTGCGTGAGAGAGTGAAAGTGTGTTCCTATCAAAGAGTTGTAATGTATGAGCAGTGGACAGCGCGCAAACGGTGTGAGCATTCTCATCTTTCTCACACAGTTCGTTCTCTCTTTGTCGCACAGTACATGAGGGGCTGTGTTGCTTTGTAAAACAGAGTGGAGAGCAAAGGAGAGGGTACGAGGTGTGCGACAAGGACAAGGATGCTTGCGCCGTCCAGCAAATCAACGGCTTATTTCCTGTAGTCAGAACTCTTTGGTTCATATGTGCAAATACATTAGAATAACAACATTAAACAAATCCTCATCATAATATGATACTCTCAACTATGACAGCGGGTACCGATATTCCTGATCTTTGACCTTTCATATCTCAAAAACTGGCGATTTTCAGATATTGTGCCCATGAAAACTTTTGATCAGGATATTATGAAGTACAACATACTACATTTTCAGCCCATTTGACTTTACCTTCTTTTCCATTTATTTTGTGCCTGTCGTGTCCTTTATGATAATATCAATTTGTTTAATTTATGTTTGATCAGTTTTATTTTTTCTGTAAGATCTTTGTAAGATGTTTTTATATTTTTCAACTTTATCATGGCCAGTTTTTAAAGAGAAGTAAGTACCTATTCAAATATAATACAATGTATTTTCTTTTGTAGTTGGACTAGCACGTGTATCTCCTCCGCTGGACAGGAAGGAAATACCTTCTCCTAAAAATTGGAAAAGCCAAAAGAAAGTATTCAGCCAGTAGGATCAGTCACAGATGATGTGTTGAGAATGAAAAGTGGACTTTCGCAATTACAAGTATTACCATCGGCAACACCTGGACACTGGTTTTGAAAATGTAAGCCCTCCAATTTTTACTATTTTTTATTTATTGACAAAAAAATTCGTTATAGTAAAATATGACAGTTCATAAGTTGCAAAGAAATTTTTTTTGTTAAAAAAAAATCTCAATTGAAATTTTTGTCACAATTGTTTTTTATTATTGCAATTCATTTTTGTAACAAAAAATAAAAATATGTTTAAAGTAACAACTGTTTTATTTATACCTCTTCCTAAATAAAATCATGTTTTGTTCTTGGCAATTTAAAACACGATTTGAAATAGATAGAACTTTAAGGTAATGTAATATGATCATTAGATTTTTTTCATACATAACACGTTAAATATGATTTTTAAGCTGATGTTTTAGAGTGTTAAATGTTTGATTCATTTTAAAATGGTTTTTAACAGATTATATTAACGTAAAACTATTTTTTTTTACATATATTCTTGGACCTTTGTAAAGTATTGTTATAGCAAATACAGTTTTATTTAAGTTTATTTAGCATTTGTATGCTCCATTCAATAAAATTTGATGAATAAAACATTTGACTTTAGTTGAAAACTAATGGTAAAAACAAATTTTCTGTGCATATATTCCACATTTACTTACGTAATATTCTTCATAAGGAATGTGAAATGTGGAAAATTAGAATAAGCACCTAATAATTGACTGTAACAATTAAACTTTAAAATTAGATATTGGATTTATTATATGCAAGTACTTCACTCATATCGTGTTTTCTCTTGAGTTTAATTATTATAATAATTTATTATTTGCTGTAATCATAGATGAGTCGCTGCGTCATACTGAACATATTCAGAATGAAGCAGCGACTCATCAATGATTACAATAAGTAATAAATTATTATAATAATTAAACTCTGAAGAAAATACTTGGCATGAGTGAAGTACTTATAGCTGCCACTGATACATAATGTTCATTCCTACAATATACATGCATCATAGATTTATGATCCATGTGTAACATACCAGGCACCTACGGTTTAATTCCTACGAAGGTAGTACTCATATACCGTGAACATGCAGTGTACATTGTGAATGTAGGATGGACCTTCCTCCTTTATACCTCATGTATCTATCAGTATATCAATATACGTTTCTGGTTCATATCAAGTTCCGTTTTGGTCTATGGGTACGTTGTAGGAATCTTACTCGTATATCGAGAGGCGGTCATCTGTACGTCTCTCTGACATTCAGATTCTCTACATGGAATACAAAATGAATATTCATTCTTAGTTCCATGGGTACATAAAGTCCGAGCACATGCTCTGAATGTAAAAATGCTATCTGGGATTTAAATACATATTTCTGTTTTTTAAGTGATAAAGTGTTTGTTATTTTGTGTTGTTATTGTCGGTCGGTCTGTAACTTTTTTTGTGCGCACGTTTTCTCAGCAACGGTTTAAGATATTCATTTGAAATTTGGTACACATATATACCATGACGAGATTTGGAATTAGATTATATTTTGCACTAATTTCGGTGAAGGGTTGGAGGTTAAATGGGGGTAAATATGGGAAACTAAGTAAAGCAAGCTGGTAAGAGTACAGTAACTTAGGATTTGGTGTATGTACTAGAAGCCAAGTACCTTAATTTTTTTTTATAATATTTTCAACACCCTCTTCATTATTAAAGAATTTAAAAAAATAAAATTGAGATATTTACTTGAAATTTGGTACATGTATGTATTATAACGACATATGGAACTAGATTATATTTTGAGATGATTCCGTTGAAGAGGTGAGGGGTAAGTAGAGGTAAATAGAAGTAAATGAGTAAAGTAAGCTGGTAAGAGTACAGAAACTTAAGATTGATGTATATACTAGAACCCAAGGCCTCCCTTTTTTTATAATATTTTCCAGAGCCCCACCACCCCCACTCTATTATTAAAGGGAGATATTCACTTGAAACTTGGTACAAGTATATATTATAACGACATCTGGAATTAGATCATATTTTGAGATGATTCGGTTGAAGGCTTGGGGGTTAAATAGGGGAAAATAAGTAAAACAAGCTGGTAAGAGTACAAAAACTTGGGATTTGGTGTATATACTAGAAGCCAAGGTCTCAGTTTTTTTATAATATTTTTCAACTCTCCCCACCACCCCCACTTCATTATTAAAACGAAATTGAAATCTAGTTACTTTTATAATTTTCTATGGTGAAAAATTGAAGGTTATAAAAATATCTTTCATTTGCTTCCTGATTTTCTTAGATATGTCGACAATGACGAAGATATTAAGGACTATATAAGGCATTTTCAAAAAATTCAATTTTTCTTATATTTTCTCGAAAACTATGGCATATACAAAAAAATTACAGAAGGAATTTTCTATAGGAAAATAGTCAAGCTTTCTTTTTTATAATGAGCAATTTTTTTATATCTTCAACGATTAAGTTATCAGTAAAATAAGGCTTTTTTCACCGAAGGGGTGGGTTTTTTTTGGGGGGGGGGGGTTGCGCAGCACCTCCAGAATTGATTTTTGTGGTTTTGTGACAGCTACTGAGGTAAAATCTCAGATAAAATTTTTTGCGAGCTTATGGTCTATTTTTTATTTTAACGACTGGCCTATTAAATACACTGTGAACTACAATTTTTAAAAAAGAATGTACTTTTAGCTTATCTTTTGTAGGAGAAAACGCAAGTTGTATTTTAAAAAATCAGTTTTTCACGATTTCCGAAATAAGGGGAAATTCTCGGATTAAGGATTGTAGGCAATCCCCGATTTTATGCGCCCTCCGGATTCGGATTCAGCCGAAAATTTTACATCGAATACGACACTTTTCAGCTGTATGTCTGACAGGTACTTAGGACTGAAACACAAACGTCTTCAGATTCTGCACTAATACAGTTGGTTACGTCCAGATGAATGTTTAACACAGTTAAAAATAAATAATCCAGATTACCTACAACATTACAAATCTCACAGATCTTAGTTGGTAAAATTTCTATTTTATTTAAATATAAAGGTTATACTCTGGCCAAAGGCAATTGGAAAATCATAAAAAATGCGGACAAAACGCCAAGGTTTGATCTGTGCCGCCTGTCAATGTATCATTGTGGTAAAGATCACCTTTGCTTTCTCAATAGATATTAGCCATACTATAGCAACAATGTCCAAATCTCAACCTAATAAGTGTAGTAGTGTACTTTCTTAGGAATATAAAAAAGTGATATCGAGATTCCTTAGAAATTTCTATTTGGATTGGGGTGTATAAAAGTTGATGAGATGTTTCGTAAGGAAGATTTCGTGTTGATATACGTGATCAGACATGGATCAATAGTATATGGAAAGAACGAATGATTTCTTTGAAAGTTATCTGCTGAATACCCTAAATAATGTCTTTCAATATTAATTTCATTCTATATATCCTATTTATATCCAGTACTACTTTCAAGGCGACCTTCAGCTAATTTATGAATTTATTCTATATCCGTAATAGCAGTCAATTGAAATAATTCCTATTTATGAAAAATGTATGAGCTCACAATTTAACTAAATTATACTACCCTGGAGGAGAATCTAAAATATACCAAGACTGAATCAACCATGTATTAGCTTTTTCATATATATGCTAACGTAATTCCGTTATTTCTGAAAGAAGTAGTCATTGACGTATGGCACATTAAAGCCTTTTCATGTACCGTGCCTGGAAACGCGTGATTGTAAATTCAAGTGCTCCTTTAAATTCATTCTGTGCGCTTATACTTGTGGGCTCTCCGCTATGAATGTGTATTCAACAGGGATCACAGATTATGTAATTTCGAGCGAAAATGTTGTATCAACAAATAACTGTCCTCATAAGTTATTAATATGTTTTATCTAAGATTGAAATTTGTCACCCGATTGATATTGATATTTTCTCTTAATATTGTATAATTCGCCGATACTCAATAAAGTTAAAATAAACTGGGTTTAATGGAATTAAATCAAAATCACAAAATAAAGTGAAATACTCTTTTAAAGAATGCGTTCTTAACCGCTTCTTAAGTCATTGAGGTAACTCCACGAAAATTTAGTATTTTGTCAGGTAGAGACGAGGCCCTACAGGTTAATGTAGAATCCAAACCATATCTAGGGCATCAACAGTTATCTCTCCCTTCTTTATTTCCCTTTACCAATAGGGTGTTTTCACTTTTTTTAAGTCGAGAAATATAAAAGACTTATGGTATTGTATATTATAGCTGAAACAATTTTTCGGCAAAAAAATCTTCTTTTATAATTTTAAAAGAAATATAGATTCAAATGAAATATTCCCCGCCAAAAAACACATATCTAGCATTACTGGTTGCTTATATGATATGCGACGTCACTCTCTATAAAAATGTCAAACATTATAGAATCTAACCTTAATGACTTAATGTTATTAGTATAAGTCAGAAACGCGAGTGGTGTACCAAATAAGTGGTGTTTTGTGCCAAGATGCAGAAATACTTCATTAAATGCTCCAAATAAAAAATTTAAATGTTCCTATAACGAATTATTCGCGGAAAGTGAAATGGTTTAAAGCAGAGGCGCAATTTTCCCAAATCGAAATCGACATTTTATTGTTGTGAAAATCATTTTAATGTAAGTATAATTTATCTTTTCTCATCATGGTCAAAACTAATCGATGATAGCTAGATGACTTATTACCTTCAATATTATAAATAGATCATATATATTTTTACAATTAATTATTTCTTATTTATTTGCTTTCATCACGATTAGAGAATATTATTTAGGTAGGTATTAAGCAAATCACAACCTACCTTTTATATTTATTATGAAATTACCTACTTTCTGTATATTGTTGCCCTAATCAGGGCACGCTAATATACTAGTTAGGTAAATATTCATTATTGGAGAATGAATCAAGACAACTACAGTTCTAACTAATACTGGTGAAGTATTGAATTACATAATAGAATTCTTAGCATTTTAAAGCAAAAAAATATATTAAAAATACTTAAGTCATTTATTTAAATTCAGTCATTCACACTTTTTTTATTTAATATGAAATTATCTGTAAATCACCCATCATTGGAAAACCAATCAAAACAACTACTCTTCTAGCTAATACTGACGGAGTATTGAATTACATTATGGGATTCCTAGCATTTGGAGCAAAAAAGAAATATATGGAAAATATTTAAATCGTTTATTGAAATTCAGTCATTCACAACAATTATTGAACCTTACATTCTATTTCATATATAAATGACCAATATATACCGTGTGTGTAGTCGCGGGCTAGGCATGGGGAGAAGAATTACAACATCGCGCGTGCCAACTGGCTGAAATGAAATAACAGAGCTGGAATGCTCCATCGACGGACGAATTTACGGCTGACGGTGTTGTCAAATCTCTCGCGCTACGTGAATGTACATGCCTAATGGGAAATTACACGCACGGTATATTTAAACTGGGTAAATTGTTTGCAGAAGCTTTCACAAAATTCTTCACTTTAAAATTAAAACAATCACTTCAATTTATAGAAACAGGATGAATTGTACTCACAAATATGATAAACAATAGGTGTATTCACTGTTCAAAGACTCTACACTAGCTGCACTAGTGCAGATAATAATAGAAGGAGATAGAGTGAGACTCTACAAGTTGAAGAGGTATACATTTGCACTGGTGTAGAGAGTGGAGGATTTTTGAAAGCTATTCTGTCAGAATCATGTAATATACGAAACGAAGTCACCAGGATCATTACCCAATAAGGTGACGTTTTCGAAATCATTCAAATATTTGAATTTTAAGTCGATTTGTTTATTAAATATTTATTTCAATCTGATGATATAATTAATATGAAGTGATCTGAAATTAGATTATATTTTAATCTTAATCCGTTGAAGGGTTGGTAAATAGGTAAATCAAGCAAATAAAAGTCCATTAAATTAGTATTTAGAATATATATATATATATATATATATATATATATATATATATATATATATATATATATATATATATATATAAGAGAGGCTAAGGTTTCAAAAAATGTTTTGGCATTAGCTATCCCCATTATCACCCCACTTTACTATTAAAGAGGGTGAAGAAAATAAAATTGTGATTTAGTGTGTATACAAGAACCGAAGGCCTTAATTTTTTTACTTCATCCACCCCCACTTCAACTACCGATGTATCATATCGTTTTATGGGTTTTTGGGGTAGGCGATTTCAAATATTATATTATTAAAGTTCCATAAACAATTATTTCCACATACAGTTTTTTTTTCATTGTGGGAGATTTACATAGAAAATCTGGATGTAGAAGTAGCGGTTTTTACATCTATTAAGCAATATACTAACACATGATCACTAATTTCAGGCACAGGTTGCGTTCCCACCCCCTAACCTTCTCCACAGTTGTGGTTAAAATATAATCCATCAATGTGGTTGTAGTGCTGGTGACTCTAGTCGGTTGGTTTAATATTTGTTTAACACCAAAACCTTCCAAAATATTATTAACTAACTTAGCCTCAGTAGTGTTACCGGGCCTTGGCTCACTTATATAAGGGGCTCCAAAAGCTGCTTGGCCTCGAACGCGGGGCACCCCGTGCCCTGAACAAAATTTTAATGTTTTACGTGCAGTACCCCCTCTGCAATACACCGGTGAGGAAGAGGTCTCACACGGCCGACTAGTCAGGTCCTTGGGGATGGTTTCGACAATTTGGGGTTGGGCAGGTGGTCAGATATAAAAGACGTCGTTCTAATTAAACATTTAATCAATAGCAGGGTACGTAGTACAATATATCACTATATTTATCTCACAAAAACGTACTAATAAGTGGGGCCCACACGCTTAACCTAATATAAACAACATATCTTACAAACTAATAAATATGCAAAAGGTCATATATGAGGAGCGTGCCAACAAAATAACTACATGTGACCCAAG
This sequence comes from Rutpela maculata, assembly GCA_936432065.2. NCBI lineage: Eukaryota > Metazoa > Arthropoda > Insecta > Coleoptera > Cerambycidae > Rutpela > Rutpela maculata. The sequence goes on from OW386289.2 coordinate 30,754,543, forward strand.
GCACGATAACATTTAAATGGCTCAAAACTATTGAGATTTACTGGTACAATAAGGCCAAGCTATTTAATTATCAAGTTAACGTCACACAAAATATGTTAAATATTTACTGAAATTTACTAAAATCGTTATAAAGCAACACTTTACCAAAATTACTGAATTATTGAATTAGTTACGTGCAAAATAAGACTAAAATATCACTGAAAATCATATACTAGTTATGACGAACAGTCCTGTCCGCTCTCTTGACTCGGGCAAACAACCCCCAATTATTTTTTACTTTTGGTAGTGTCTAGATACCTTTCCCCGTCCTACCAGGATAGCGTAACTTGATGTGAGGTGGTAGACAATCTACGTGGAGCCTGAGGTATGTGGCGAGATCCCCAGTACCATTCAAACACAAGATGACAAGTAATAATCCATCAGCTGAGCACCATACTCCGGACTAGAAGTCGAATCCAGAGTCAAACTGGAAGTCCCTCGTAAAGTGTATAACGTGTCGTAGAAGTTCCAAGTAAAATCGTAACGTAGCAACTCCAAATAACCATAAACTACCAAACGGATCTCAATGCTTGTAACTTAACAAATAGCTTTAACAACCAGACAACAACCAAGCGAGTAGACAAACCAACAAACAAGTAACCAACAAACAAACAGCTCTGCAATAAAATAAATAACCTAAATTACAAATCTATTTTAACTTTTAAGTGGGTTTTCAGAGACGTACCTGAGATGTAATGTGGGCTGAAAGAGGTCCTTTGCCGTCAAAATGGCACTCCAAAGTCTTGCATTTAGATGACGCCACGTGCTTTAGAAAATAGGCTTAATCCGGACATATCCGTAGCTGTATTTCCCAAAACGATACTTAAAACCAAATGAAAATACGACTAATCTTGTCATGATGAATACTAAATCCCATAAATGGAGCAAAACTTACAATATTGCTATCAATCTTCTAGCACGCCATGACTAAGATAAAAAATGTCCCCCTTCAAAATCAAGTTTTCTCACTTCCGACGGTACGTTCAAAATTTCCACTTTACGGTATATCCCACAACTAGAATAGATTTCCCGAACTCCGTTTATATCTACAAATATTATCATAATATACCCCGAAGGCCGTCCTCTCATAAATCTACCCACCAAAAGGAGGTTTAATCAACAATACTGGCCATTGTAGAAGCTTTAAAAGGGCGTTTTTGCAATGCACTCTCTTAATGAATAACTGAACGCACTCACCCATACTTCCTGTATCAAAGCGCATTTAATGGCCGACGTGAAACATGAGGTAGCGCTATAATGCAACCAGTTATACTCTATTAATACCTATTTGGCGAGAGACGGTACCAATATGCTCAAATGCACAATAAAATGTGTGAAAATAACGAAGGTAGTACCTAAAATTCTAGCAATTACTAAATGGGAAAATAGACTAACAGTAGAAATGAATTTAAATAAATCAATATTAAAATCACCAACACAAAATATGTGTGAAAATAACGAAGGTAGTACCTAAAATTCTAGCAATTACTAAATGGGAAAATAGACTGTAACAGTAGAAATGAATTTAAATAAATCAATATTAAAATCACCAACACAAAATATTACATCAGCTTTAAGGGCAATAGATGAGAGAGTTGTTTCAAAGGCTGTAGCATGCATATTGCTGCTTCATAAATTATAACATAATTTAACTCAAGCGTGAATGACCGCGGTAGTTTCAATTGTTCTTTTTTAAATTTACTTCATAAAATAAACACAACGGTATGCAACCAGAGTTACGTCTAAGCTGTACTCAAGGTAGCTGGGTATTCTAACTTAGCTTTAAGAGTGGATAGGGTAAAGAGACGACACGATTTAAATGCAATGAAAGGGAAGTCAGAACGATTTTTCTCCGTTACATGAAGGTACTTAGTACTTCGAGTTGTTTGCTAAATTTTTGAGTGACGTGTTCTCATTAAGTTCCTTTTTACGACTTCAACATCGAAAGGGTTGATAGTCCCTCTTCTTTAACATGAAGCAGGCCTAATAGTTTGTCACCGGTTTAATCCGTAAGTAATTTATAAAGAAATAATTTTTTTTGTAACTTAGATTTGGCAAGGGCCATTTTGCAGCAAGCCACGCTTACACTTCATTTCTTTCCAGGGTTCGAAAGTTAGATGCAAATTTTCTAAAGTTAGATGCAAATCTTCTAATATTAGATGCAAATCTCTTAAATTTGGATGCACATCGTAGATAAGCATTTATTTTAATTTGGGTTGGAAACTTTAATTTTTTTTAACCATCCAATGGGGTTGTCTTTCTTCTCCTCTACGTAATTAGAAGATGGAATGTACATATTAGTCTAGGACAACTTTTTACGGAGATCGCGACGATAGTATGGTAGAATAGATGTGATTTGTCCTTATGGAATTTCTGGAAGCGTCGAACATGGTACTGGGAACTTCTTGACTTAATCAGCCATTACGTCAATGTGGGTTGGATTTCACCATCATCATCCCTCACTTGGAGTCACTACTTTAATTCACTAAGAATTCCAGATAAGTGTCGCAAATAAAATTTTAGTCTGATTTTTTTATATATATCTCATATTTTTATGCTTTAACATTTTTAGAATTCTTTGAAGTATCAAATTGCAAATGTTTTTTTTTAAACTATTTCCATTTTCAATTTTATTTTTAATATGTTTTCAACAAACAGTTAGTATTTTCAATTATTATTAAGATGTAAATTATCGGCGTAACGTCTAATTAAAAACAAATATATAAAAAGTTCTGTAAAGACTTTGTGATCACAATTTCTACGAAACGCTTATATTTAAATAATAAATTTTGACCTTTAAACACCATATTGTCGGTTCATGTTTAAGACAATATTTTAAATAATATCTACATAACATATTATCGTCCATTTGTTTTCTCCTTTGTACATAAATTTGTTTAATTTTTAAGGCCTCAGTTTAGTCGTTTTCTAACAAAAACACATCCAGTTTGATTGGTTTATAATAAAATCAATTTTATAATCACATTGTCCACTTATTTCAGGTATTTTGAAACAAACTATTTTTGAAACAAACTACTTTGAAACAAACTATTTTTTATTATTTTTGAAACAAACTATTTTGAAACAAACTATTTTTAAACAAACTATTTTTAAACAAACTATTTTGAAACAAACTATTTTGATACAAACCATTTTGATATTATCTTTAGGAATATTACTTTACACTCTTTTTTTTAGTCAACAATTTATACTTTCTTTATAATTTGATTAGTTTATCTTTCTTGTAATCAAACTTCAGCTTTAGTGTAAATTACAAATATAGAAAGATTGGCGCCCCACCTCTCTGGGAAAATTATCTTTATATAAGTCAAATTAACATCTCTTTAAGAAAAATTATAAAAACATCTGTCATATATTAATTACAATCTATCAAACACGTAAAACCATTTGTAAAGTGTTTTCTGACCCATGACTCATCTGCCGAGTCTCTGAGCTACTGGGGTAGTAACATTTTTTTCTCTAAATAAATAAGGTTCAGTCTAAATCTCGAACACGTTACAAAAAAAATCAATTATTTTATTAAACAGCGAGGAAATAATGTTATAAGGCATTAAAATAATTAATATAATTATTTGGAGGTTCATATGCAACTTCAACTGATATTTATACCTTGCATATGAATTTCAACCCCTAGTTGCTTAATATATATACCACATTGTATTAGTATGAATTTAAAAAATGATTTAACTATTTAACTACTCCACCGCCCTTCCATCCCTATCTAAGTGAATGAAATAGTAACCAGGAATTTTTATCAAGTCATCGGAAATCACATTCCACTTATGCCTATCAGTGGTCTAACATTTGAATGTGCACATTTAATTTAATCTATTTTTTAATGTGTACAAAATATCTAACATAACCTACTTAATACAATGAAACAATAAATATTCAAAGTTTAGCACAGCATACTTAATAATAATAACAAATGTTTTTATTATTATTATTATTAATTTGTTAATTAACAGAAAAATCTGTAAGCAAAAATAAGGTGTATTAACACGTCACAAATATTCACACAAAATAAATAAGCAAATAATTGATCAATTTACTTTCCGTCAAGTATGTGGACTTGTGGACTCTTAGGTACTTACTTAATATAAATATTTATAATAATTTATAAATATATTCTTGTTCATGTATTGATTTATTTTATATGACGAATTTTCGAAAATCCAACTGTTTTGAAGATATTTGAGTTCAAATATAGTAATTTTTAAAAAAATATATATAAAATCGCTGAAACTGAAAAGAAATTGCATCTACAGAATTAAAATATCAATATTATTTTCCAAAGTACCTATTTTGCCTGAGAGTTTTTATTGGTAGTAGTAGTATATAAATATCATTTTTTTAAATTTATATTGATTATTTAAAATTTATTCCAAAATACATTATTTTAAAAATTATTTACGAATATTTCCATTTTCAAGTCGAAACCGCTACGGCACCGTGGTAAACTTTTTTTTATTTCATCACATACCCTAAATACTAATTAAAAATGAAAAAATTATTTAGTTACCTACCTAATTAATTCAGGTTCTGATGAATTTTATTCTTTGGAAAATGTACTACTACTCAGAGATTCTTTGAAAATTGTGGAGCATTTGTATAAGCTCATCCTTTCCTAAGCCTTTAATTACACGAGATACTAAAAAAAATATTTTCCTTACACTCTTTATGAATTGATAAGTTTAAGTATACTTTATTACATGAAGTGAACGAGTTCCATTTTATATAGACGCTTAACGCTGTTGAAGAGAATAATAAAAAGAGAGTAATTGTTTTCGAGAGAGTTTTTACTGTAAAAATAAAACCTTTTATGAGGCGATTCAAGTGAACTAATGAAAAAACTACTACCAACTGAAACTGACTTATACCTCTTTAATCGATTATAGAATTTTACCAGTTGAACGTCTCGACTAAACTAGTAAAAGTAATCCTCTGTTAAAAAGTTTAGTTTGGAGTATTTATGTACCATTTAGTCATTCAAAAAAATTAAGACTTTGAGACTTTAACATTAAACTGATGATTCTTATCGATGGTGGCGTAGAAAAAGAAAAAAATATTTAACAATTCTTTTATTAATATCGAGAAAGAAATATCAAGTGAGATAAGAGATAAATGAATATCAAAGTAATTAAGGGTAGAATAATGCAAAATTCTTTATTTCAAACACCTATAACTAAAAATTACACTATTTTAAATCCGGGTCAAGATGAAATATCAGTGACTATTTCATTCCTATAAATTTCGTTCAATCAAAGTCGATCATTTTAATCAAAAAATAGTTTCGCATCGACAAAATTTAACATTTAAAATTTTGCCAGAGTTGCTCAACCAATAAAAAGCCAGAATGAATCAACCAACCTGTTTTTCAGCGGCAAATTTTCCTTTGTGTTTTGAAAACATAGTAACCGATTCAACAAGTCGGCGTCATCACAGAAGACAGGAACTATAGTTCCTGTCTTCTGTGGCGTCATTACAATGATTTTTGCAAACGTCAGTTCACGTCAGTTGTAAAAAATGTACGAGAATAACGACTCCTAATGTTCAAGATTTGGTGATTTATTATTTATTTATTTTTTAAAATTTACTTCCTATATCTAACGTTTTCCTTTGCCTAAATTTTTATTGAAATAGTCATGACGAATACCATTCGTGATATAATTTCGTCTGGCGGCAAAATTTAATGATTATTCTACTCGAGTTTGCTGCTTTGGCAATTTCGCTCTTGACATTGACAAAAATAACTCGTCTGACGGCTCGTTATAGTCCCTTGAGGTGAAGCTTTTACCCCAAAAGTTCTGCGAGACATGTACCCCCCCCCCATTTTCGAGGGCGGGAAACAGGATGGTGACAATATTTTCCAACCTACCCTCCAACCACTACCCCTAAACCGGAAAAATCTTTTTCCGAGTTTCCGGTGCTTGGAATTTTTTTATCGGAAAATTTTATTGATGAAAGTTGTTCAGAATTGCCCAATATTTCATCAAAATAAAAAAATTGAAAAATTGACAAAATGATAAATTAAAAAAATAAAAAAGCTAATAATTGCTTGATAACTACCTGACAGCTTGGTTTAATTTCAAACAAAATTGTCATGATTTTTTTAAACAAAAAAAAACCCATTTAAGTGATATTTTTGGACTTGGACATTATTTTTTAAAAATTTCCATATTTTTAAATTTTGATTAAATTTTGGATTTAGGGTTTTGGGCAATTCTGAACAACTTTCGTTAATAAAATTGTCCGATAAAAAAATGCCTAGCATTGAAAAATCGAAACTTCCCATTTTTTCAATTTAGTATTTTATTTTGAACTATTCAATTAAAACAGCATAGAAATTATTTTTTGCGAATTAATATTTAAAGTTATGTAGAAGCTAAAAGTGGGCTACGAGAAAAGCAGATGATTAACATTTGCTCCTACACAACTTTAAATATGAATTCAACTCTTAATTCGCAAAAAATGGGAACTTTAAAAAAAATAATTTTATATTCCTGTTTGGTACAGAGGTATAAACTTGCATTCTAAATAACTTTTCTTAGTGGAATTTTTTCATATTTTGAAAAATAAAGGTATTTTATTAGTGGTGATTTTTACAACTTTGCTTATAAACACCCTGTAGAACAACAAATCAAGTCATTTTTGGTATACTTTAGTTTTACAACAAGCAGGACTCAATCCCCAAATACCATTCCAAAATTCCAAAATTTTTGGTCCATTACACCTCTTGTTACATCTATCCTGGGACACACTGTAGACAAACTGACCTCGGATCCGGAATCAGCGACCCAAAAAACCTATACATATATTTAATCGAAGTCCCAAAATAAGCCTACTCATTCCGAAAAGGCGAGTTTATTTCACGGCTTTTTCATAATTTGACCTTGAAATGACCCTAAGAGGGGGGTGGGGTTGGTTCCGTTTGTGGTCGAATCGACTCTAAATTGACCCTAGACTGTTAAAAAACATTTTCTTTTTTCTTTTTGCCAAATTTGAGGGGAGCCGAAAACCGGCCTTATTGACCCTCCCCCTTTCATGATGAAATTGTGGGAGTAAGTTTAATACATTCCTTATGCCCTCCGTAATCATACCTTACCAGGTGCTTTGCTTAAATTTGTAGCAGGGAGCCTTTATGGCATCATATATTCAAGATGTCGGCCACCCCAGACATCATTGGAAGTTCTCGATTATAACTGTTGATAGGCCCACTCTATCAATATTTTGTACTAAATCTTTTTTGCTCTAAATAAAATTTTAAACAAAAAAAGTTATAACAGTTTTTGTGGTATAACCTACCGGTTATCAGTTATAGTCAGTTAAAAAGTGTATTAACCAATTTTTAAGTTTTGGTGTTAAAGAATTTTTAGATTTTTAAGTTGAAAAATAACAACTAGTAATATTTATTTCAATATTTTTATTGAATTAATTGTAATGTTGTATTGCATGTAAAATATTTTCAGCTTAATACTCTTCATCTGATATCGATATCAAAATGTTGGCCATGATTCTCGCATGTTTTCATCGCCTCCACACATATAAAGCATAGTGCATAAAATGTTTTGGGATTTACATTTACAGGATACACCACATTTCCCTTTTACATATGAACACCGAATTAATTTTAAAATGGTTTCAGGTGCACAAGGAAGTGTTGGTAGATTCGGGTGCTGCTGGTCAGCAAGATGCCATTCCATAACCTGGTAATGTGCTCTACCAATAAAAGCAGATAGTGACGCTTTTGTAGGAGGTAGATTTTCACTTTGCGTAGCTCCCCAATGTCTGAAATCTTTGTGCCTGGTGTATATACCTTACGAATGAATTGTTCATTGATAGTTTCAGGTTTCAGCTTCATCCCAGAATTCTTCAATGGATCCAAGTTTCACAAAAATGTCGTTATCTGCGGTCTTATACAACTTCCAAAACAATTAATTTCCCTTCCCTGAAAGTGAACCTGTGACATCATATCCTGACAGAGCATGCAGACCTTTTATGTTTTCTTGTCCTAATGCGGATTAAATTCCGCCAACGTCAATCATTCTTCGATTATTTCCTATACCAGTGACAAACATGCTTAGACATGTAAAAGATTTTGACCACCACAATGCTAGCAGAAATACGTCTGTATCAGGCGAATATATATGACTCGCAGATTCCTTTTCGGGAGTCAAAAAGGCAGTGCAGTATTATTTTAACGTCAGCTTCTTCATGACTACTTTGAAGTTCACTTACGTCACTTCCGAAAGACGATTTGGTTTCAGTCCTTCAGCTTACGATCAGGCTTCTCTCAATATTGCGTGCGTACAACAAAGCGTTTTTTGCAAGATACGCTGTTAGCTATCCTTCGTTTTTATATGAGAAATGAGGGATTTCATCTGTATATTTGCAATGTTTGTGGAGTCGGTTATTTTGTACTCAGTGGATGTTACTATAGATGTCCTTTTATGTCACATCGCAGATTTAAGAGAATTTTTAAGATATGTGTCAAACACCAAGTCAATTTTATGATATTTTAAAAGAGTTCCCTTGATTTTATTGTTAAACTCCAAAGCTAGATCATTGCATGTTTTAACCTGCACTGATTTTTTTCAACGATTGCAGCTTTGCCATTCCATCAAGAACAGCGACACAGTAGAATTTTGCATTCAGATGCTTTGTTATATTTGAGTCCACCAAAGGTACAGACAAAGAAGTTTGTACAGTATTATCAATTTTTGCAGGGTGTTGCTCTTCTAAGATCTTCATTGGTTTAGATTTATTTATAGACAACTTCATTGATCCATCCAGATTAAATATGGAGAAGGGAACTGCCGAGAATTCATAATTACTGAATGATGTTTTTAGTTCAATATCAGTGCGGCTTCTTGATATAACTAGCAAGCGTGTGAATAATTATTGGTCGAATTGTACTACAGTGTCAGCTAACTTGTTGTTTTGAGTGTAGCTTTACATAAATTAAATTTTCCTTTCTACATTGGGCCCCAGAAATTCATACTGTCAGTTTCAATTCGTTTTTTTTTTAAAGCAGTGTACATTTCACAACCCTTTTCTAAAATGCTTAATGTATCCGTTTGTATGGTTTCATGAAATATATACTTTGTTGTTGTGTTGATCAGTTCACTGCTTTCATATGTTATAGGGTTGGTCGATTTTCTGATAGTGTTATAGATACAGTGCACATCTTCATGTTGTCGCTTTCCTCTAGATCGTGTCAAATGGTGGTGTTTTATTTTTACTTCTCTTGCAATTCCAATCATTGCTTTAGTTTCTGTAGAAAGTCTTGCTAGCTCAACAGAGGTAAAAACAAATCGTGTTAAAGTATTTTTCTTTTGTGTTATGTTAATTTGTAATCATACGAGTGATAACAAAATTAAAAATGTTTTTACACAAAACACCTAAATGATAAAACATATCGATCAATTCCTAAGGACCTTCTTTATAGAGAATTTCCTTGTAAATAAAAAAGGTTCAGTACAAAATATTGATAGGATGGCTCTATCAAGAGTTTTAATCGATAACTTCCGATGATGTCTGGGGTGGACGCCATCTCAGATATATGACGTCATATAGGCCGTCTGCCACAAAATCAAGCAAAGCACCTGGTAAGGCATGATTATAGAGAGCATAAGGAATGTATTAACATTGGTCTCACAATTTCATCATCAAATTTCCCACGGGATGTGTTACGCCCCCCGACTATTAGCCACAATCAAAAAGTGGCTATATGAAAAATTAAAGCTGACTAAATTTTCTACAATAATGTTTCTAATCATTTTTGTCGTATCTGTTATGGTTCAATAATGGATTGTATAACTTTTAACTGTATTCCAACTATATTATAAATTTATTATAAATTGAAAAAAAATTCAAAATCATCATGGAAAAAAAAATTTTGTACAGATATCCGTTTCATAGCAGATTGAACTCAAATATCGAATAAAAAATATCTTTATGTCTGTAAGTGTATGTGTGCGTGTGTATGTATGTGTGTCTGTATACCGTTTCTTGTAAACACGATAACTTCTGTTAGTCTTAAAATACTTAATTACAATTTGGAACATATGTAAAACAGCATAGTACAATAATCTCTGTTGAAATTGGGCTATATCTGTAATACATGGTGATAACTAGAGGCCTACAGAACAGAAGTTATCGTGTTTACAAGAAACGGTATACACACACACACACATACGTATACACTCACACATACACACACACTTACAGACACAAAGATATTTTTTATTCGATATTTGAGTTCAGTCTGCTATGAAACGGATATCTGTACAAAAAATTTTTCTCCACGATGATTATTAAACATTTTTTTTAATTTGTAATAAATTTATAATAAAGTTGAAATACAATTAAAAGATATACAATCCATTACTGAACCATAATAGATACGACAAAAATTAATAGAAACATTATTGTAGAAAATTTAGTCAGCTTTAATTTTGCATATAGCCACTTTTTGATTATGGCTAACCGTTTTCGAGATATGAGCGAAAAACCAAAAACTGGGACTTCGCGCCCCCCCTTCTATATCTTCCCTCACCACCAATGGTATGTTTTGATATTTTATTATATGTTTACCTCTGTAAACGGAAAAAAAAGTCACTGAAAAAAAATCCGCGGAAATAAAATCCTGGAAAAAAGCCGAAGGCAATAAAAGTCGCGAAAAAAAAAAGCCAAGGAAAATAAAGCCGCGGAAGAAAAGGCTGCTTTACAGAAAACAGGGTTTCCTTCACTTCGACGACTCTAGGAAAGAAAAGCCACGGAAAAAAAGCCGAGGAAAAAAAGCCGAAACTCTGTGACAAAACAGAGTAACATATTTTCTAACTACATCTCGTCTGCAAGTTTGTGATAGGACATTGTTATTGTTGTCACTTTGTTCTGTATGCTGTACAGAATGTGAAAAGTGATGAAATCCACGACTGGTGAGGTGTGGGTTAACATTTCGAATTGTTAATTATTTAAAACAAAATTGTTTTAAAAAGGTTTTTTTGTGCTATCTTCCACCTTTACTATAACAGATAATATTTTATACTTTTCATTCAATAAATCAGGTGAAATAACCGCCATCTTGGGCCCAAAATGCCAAAATCTCTTTTATATATTTAGTCCAGTCAACGAATAGCTCAAAGGGTGGTGTAGAGTGCGTGAACAGGGACCTAAGCGATTCCTTCAAAAATTTGTTCAGGGTACTTAAGGAGTGAACATACTAAAAGTCCTGACTCCTAGGAGGTGAGCCGGAGGGGTGGGGGAGGGGAAATAATGTCCCACTTTTGGTTTTTTCGCTTATATCTCGAAAATGGTGCGTCGTAGGGAAAATTTTTACTTATACTAAATGAAAGCTCATGAAATTCTCTACAACTTTCATTTTATATACTTTTTTCGAATTCGCAACAGTTTTCGAGCTACACGCTCTGGAATAGTAAAAATTTTCGAAAAACAGATTTTTTTCGAAAAACAAATTTACGCCACAGGTAGGGAAAATACACCGGTTGTGGCTACTATCGTAGTTATTTTGCTCATCCTCCCTTCCCACAAACCAGTGACATTATGTCAATTGCGAATGAGGTGGTGGGAGAAGCCACAATAAATTGCTACGATGCTCTTCGAGATGGTAAAGAGGCAATGAATAAGATAGTGGACTTGCCATTCTCAGACATCAAGTGGTCCCGCAAAGATCGTGCATTCACTCTTTCTTCTGTCAGCTCATCGATAAAAATTCACGATGAAAAGGTTGCAGTTGACCCAACATGTGGGGGTGGAAACATGTAGGAGACACCTTGGTGCCAATTACAACAGAAGTTCCAGCAGCACCGGAGATCCTACTGAAAACGATATTTTGCCGCTGCACCAAGGATTGTGGTAGTGGCAAATGTGGATGCCGGAAAGCAATGCTGAACTGTTCTGCGGCGTGCCTCCACTGCCAAGGGAAATGCCTCAACGGCGTGCCTGTTTACGACGAGGGTGACGATGAAGACGACGTACAGCCCCGTCAGCAAGAACCACCCACCACTGAGGATGAGGATGCCATGGACGAGGAACCCTTGTCAGGAGCCTCACGGCCAAAGAGGATGAAAACATGAAGGAAAAGAATATATAACAATAGGAAAAAAACAAAGGAATGGATATCTAGCCTATTCTAAATGTCGATTTTAATGTCTTTGAGCAATTCGAGTATTACGTCATAGATATTTTTTTATTTAGAGCTAATAAATGACAAATATTATTAGGAAGGTAAATATTCAGACTACTTTATTTTTTATGGAATACATCGCTTTCTACTTAAGCAGTCAAAAAATATATGATCTAAATCTGCAGTGACATTGCACAAGTCTGTGTCCACAACTCCAATCTTCTTGATGGGGTAGCGCCGGGTAGCACCCGTGGCCAAATTATAGTCTGTTTATTGTAGTTACTTCTCTTCTTGAGTATTTTAAATCTTTATGCCAATAACAAGTAGGAATATCTGGCTGAATGGTTGTGTAGCGAGTAGGATTTGTTATGCTGTATTCTTTCCATAAGGTTGACCACGCATTTTTTTTTCCAATATACTTATACACTCTTGGACGTGTAGTCCACTGTTCAAAACTTCTCCATCGTTAATACTTTTTTTGTTATGATGTCTACTTCTTCATTATGTTCTAAGCCTGTATGAGCTTTAACCCACACAAATTTGATTTCTTTCTTTTAATTTATTTACTAACATTTTAATTTCAGCAATACGCGTATGAATAGTGTAGTTAATGTTTTGACTGTTAGCAATACTTTGAAGAACAGACAGTGAATCCGATAAAATAGTGCAATGTTCATGTTCATTTCTGACGACGTATTCTAAGGCTTTAAGGATCGCCATAGCCTCGGCACTATAAGTAGAGGTATCTTCGTTAAGTTTATATGATCTGTGTATAAAATTAAATTAATAAAATTACTTATTTTATATGTGACTTTTTTATCATTTTTAAAATACAATTTTCTATTTTTCAGGTAAAAATCTGTTTTTCGAAAATTTTTACTTTTACGGAGCGTGTAGCTCGAAAACGGTTGCGAATTCGAAAAAACCATATAAAATGAAAGTTGTCGAGAATTTCATGAGCTTTCATAAGGTATAAGAAATTTTTTTCCTACGACGCACCATTTTCGAGATATAAGCGAAAAAACCAAAAGTGGGACATTCTTTTCCCCCCCACTCCTCCGGGGTGTTTACTCTCTAAGAACCCTGAACAACTTTCTGAAGGAATCGCTTAGGTCCCTGCTCACGCACTCTATGCCTCCTTTATTGACTGAGCTAATTACAAATTTGACATAGTCATGTTGGGTATCAAATTAAAAGTAATTATACAGTGTGACCCATTTCAAGTGGAAACACCTTCGTAACTCAGTTATTGGTCATCCAATTTCAACCAAATTTGGATCGGTATCAAAGATCTTTAATATTTCTTTTTTGAGTAAAACAAAACTTATTTCAGTAAGTGGCGTGCATTTTTATTAAGAGAAAAAGGGTCGATTTTTCGAGAAATCATATTAGGCATTTTTTTGTTGAAAAACTAATGCAATTTATTGATCAGCATGCTGTAGAACCACTATAGCGGGCATCCCACGCTTTTATACTCAGATATTATACTTAATTAAAAACACGGCTTACACTAAGGCCCTTGAGGGGTAGACAGAGAGAACAGGTTCGATGATTATTTTTTGCTTTTTAGTGCAGTATTGATAAAAGCATGTCTTTTTAGTTTTATTAATTTATTGCATATCTTGCCTCATCGTTCATAAGTTTTTAATGTAGCTTTGCTAGGAGTAGTTTTCTACGTGGCTTTTTTTCCGCGGCTTTTTTTTCCACGGATGTTTTTTCCTTGGATTTTATTTGCGCGGCTGTTTTTTCCGTTCTCAGGGTCGAATCTGTTTACATATTTGATGGTTTCTTGTGATCATATGTTTTGTGGAAAGTGGCTTTTTTATCCGCGGCTTTTTTTCCTTCGGATTTTTTTTCCAGGATTTTTTTTCTGCGGATTTTTTTTCGATAGCTTTTTTTTCCTAGATTTATTTACCTCCTAAATGGACCAAACACAAGTCAAAAATTATGATCTCGGCATTTCCCTCTAGCCCCCCTATTGAACGTTCATTGGCTTATTACATATGAAAATTTTTGCTCAAATAGAAATCCCATTAAACTCACCCATTTCTAATCACGTGTGCGGAAACAACCAATCAGAACAACATTATACTGATAATGTCCCTAGCGCAATTCTCTCTTATGTCATCCAGTTTGACAGTTCAATAATTTATTGTTTGACAATGTCACAATTACGATTTGGCAGTGCAAATAACGATTTGATGAATATAATACTAGAGGAAAATATGCCATATAATACAATTATAAAAGTAAAAAGTACGTCTGGAATACATTTATGGACTTTTGCAGCACCAGAAATTATGAATCAGATAAAAATAAATAAAATATTGTAAAAAAATTTCTGTGCGAGTGCCCCTCGAACGTTGATAAATAGCTTATAATTTTATCACAACTTCCTCAAGCACGTTGGTTTTAGGTAATATCCCTCCGCCTACGCAGAGCTGCCAAACTACTTTTGAAAAAGTAGTTAATTACTAACTACAGAGTACTTATTAAAAATGCATTGTAGTTGAAAAGTACTCGAGTACTTTTATTTTGAAAGAGTAGTTAACTACGCGTCTTCAATTACATTTGCAACTACTTTTGTAGGTACACTTTGGGGCCATCCATAAATGACGCCACGTCAATTTTTGAGATTTTAGACCCCCCCCCAAAAAAAAAAAATTATGTCACACTTATAGAGACTCTCCTTTATGTTTTTTTCGATCTCATGGGCGCAATGCTACTAAAAATCAAAATTACAATATTTTTCTTTCTTGATTCGTTCACCATTTGTTACGTTACACTGAGTCAGACCCCTCCTCCCCCTTATCACACTTAGTCATGTAATTACAAACCCCCTCCCCCCCTGGAGCGTGACGTCATTTATGGATGGCCCCTTTAGACTTACACAGCATGAAATTTTTTTCATGATGAAAGAAATTAGGTCACTAAACTGTGTACTTAAGACACTGAAACCTTTCTTTGTCACATGTCATTACCGGAAAGTCTAATATACTTATATAATTTGCAAAATGATTGTGCCAATATGCGACAAGAAGTCACAAAATGCTTTTCTACGTCTGTGTGCAAGCAAAGTGTACCTACGTAATGCCCCGACAACCTACCCTACAGTTTACTTACATGTTGTTCCATTGTTGCCACTTGCAACCTTTTTAATTTCTTTAATAAATATTTAATATTATTAAAGTTTATTATTGGGGATATATCTGAAACTCGGAAGAACACAGTAACCAACATTTTTTCCAAACTTGAGATTTTCACTCATGTGCTGATACTGTGCTGTTCTGCGTCTTTTTATCCAACAGCATTTTATATCCTTTGCAGATAGAACTACCGCTGTTGGCTCGGCTGTTGGATAAAAATACGCAGCACAGCACAGTATCAGCACATGAGTGAAAATCTCAAGTTTGGAAAAAATGTTGGTTACTGTGTTCTTCCTTGGAGCAGCCGAACTGTTTTTGTCACTTAACAACTGGGCTGGATATTTATTAAGCACATTTATGAGAAAAACATATAAAAACAGATTCTATGAAATCACATGAACAGTAGTTGCAACTACTCTAGTAGTTAAAATTACATTAGCAGTTTTAACTACTTTTAAAAAGTAGTTTGAGTAGTGAATACTCAATACAATACCAATGTATTCACAACTACCTATAAGTACTCGTAGTTAGTAGTTAAAATGTAGTTTAACTACAATTGTAGTTAACTACTAGGCAGCTCTGCGCCTACGGTATTTAGGTATTAAAGCTACTAAAATATGTCACAAATTGAATATTCAGTACTAGTATAATTTCAAACGACTGGAAAATAGCCTTCTTACTCCGATATTTAAACAAAGGATCCACAAGAAGTAAGTATAGAACCTGTAACTCTCATTATAAATTTTGCAAAAATATTTGAAAAATATTTTAAACAAAAATTGATAACGATCTTGGAAAAAGAAGCAATATGACAAGTAGTTTAGCTTTAGATAGCAAATATATACAGAAGACGCAGTATTCCAGTTAATCAATGAAGTAATAATAAAGAATAATAAATAATAATAGATTTTGATAAAGTCGTTTCTCATAAAATATTATTATCTATATTAGAGAACATTGAGGTTAAGAGAGATACGCTGAAATTGTTTTAGAAATTACGTGTCCAATCGAACACAGAAAGTTAAAATAAACCAAATTAATAGTGACTCAAAAGTAATTTCAACTGGTATTCCCCAAGGGATTGTACTGTGACCTGTCCTGTTTCTCATATCCATTAATAAACATGCGTTTAATAATATGTTATCGTGATGTCTTATGCGGATATCACTGTTATAATTTCTCATGGTCAAAACAGGAAAGAAGTACATGAGTGAGCAGAAGCAGGCCTTAAATCAGTTCAAAATTGATTTAACTTAATGATACGTCGTACCAGTGCCCTGCCGGCAATACAGAAATAGCACATATAGAGTACGCTAGAAATTTGTAAATACTAGGACTGTGGAACCTTCCTGCAGGACAAATTTGTATATATTATAGCCAATTAAAAACGCCTATTAGTTCTAATTTTATGCGCGTTTGAACTTGGCACTCAGATACACTTAAATAATAGAGCCAGGCACGTGTATTTCGACGCCGAACACAGTTTTTGATCCAAACATAACCACTTCTGGAGTATGTCACAATTTGGTGGGGAATGGAGTACCAGGAGGTGATGCGGAATAATAAAGAAAAAAATCTAATAAAAAACTCGGCAATTGTACAGCGAAAAATCGATGGAACTACCACCAAGATCAGTTGCAGCACTCTCAAAATTGCACGGAAGTGTAACTGTGTTCTTTATGTACTTGGACCTAAATAGCAGTATCTCTAACAATTTACAAATCATATTTTTAGAGAAAGGAATTTTGTTTGTTATTTTAAAATCTATAAATTCTTGGTACTTTTTAAAATACAGCAAATAACAGAGGTGTGACATAATCGAATATTTCTGGTATTTCAAATAAATTCTTACTTCGCTTACCGAAGGAAAATATTATAATCATGATAAAATCATTATCGGCAATTTCTTACGATGTTCACGTTTCAGATTATATTGGTTGCTAAAATATAAACATGTGGATTGTAAACATGTAAAGGTTTTTCAATTCTGTCAGTCTGTCTGTCGTCTGTGTGTGTTGGCGCGCTACCTAAAAAATTATTTGTCGGCGAAAAGTGATATTTGGCTGGCAGTTGACATAGAAGAAAACGGTTATGCGTTTAGTGAAAAACACACAGGGTGGACGCCCTAAGAAAATACAATAGTAATTAATACAAGAACAAATGACAGTTAAAAATTAGTACTGCCAGCAAGTCCTCGAATTACGAAAATTAGTGACAACAAATACTATAATCACGTTTTGCTTTGGGTTTGCAATTTACCGGAAATTTTAATAACCGGTAAATCGGTGAATAAAAATGGAAATAACCGGTTAACTGGTATTTACCGGTAATTTTTAGAATGAATGATTAGGGTGGCGAAAATGGAATTTTGTTTTTTCATGTACAAAATTAACTAAAGTTAACAAAAAAATTTTTTATATACGTATAATTAATATAATGAACAAACAAAAGGTTTTTTTATCAATAGAAAAAATATAAATGAAATACATTAAATAAATATTCTGTAAATAACAAAAATATCAACTTAAATAACAAAAATTATAAACATAAACTAAAATGGGGCATTTACTGAATACCTGATCTAAGAATACAATGATTTTTAAAATAATAGCCCGTTAAAGGCTTAGTTTTTCAAAGTTGCATCTGTTAGTCGTCTGATATTTGAGCTTAGAATATCACCAGGATGCCCTTCCTCAATCGATACTGGTAGGTCGATAAGTTAATAAGAATTGGTAATAACATACTTCTAAATGTTTTCCACGGATATTTGCGGCAGTAAAATATTCATCGCAAGATATTGTCAATGTCTCTCTTACTTGTATTTCTTATGGTTTGGTGTTTGGGTTTTACTTTTTATAATATTACTAGCTGACCCAGCAAACGTTGATTTTGCCATATAAATTATAAATTTTTGTCCAAAAAATAAAAAGAAAATATCTGCATAGGGCCACCCTTATCACCTATCTTATAACCTAGGGGTATAAAAAATAGCCTACGACCTATTCTCAGACCTACCAAATATACATCAAAAATTTCATAAAAATCGGTCAAGCCGTTTCGGAGGAGTTCGATAACAAACACTGTGACACGAGATTTTTATATATTAGATTTATTCTGAAAAGTGCTCTGTGTTGGGACAGTCACTCTGTATTTAGTAAATACTAGTCACTGACATAAATAGAAACATTGAATAGGTAACATATTGTAAATTCCGAATTTACCGAAATAACCGGTAAAAAATTTAAATAACCGGTAATTACCATCATGTGTTTTTTGTCCGGTTAACCGCTAACCGGTATTGCAAACACTAGTTTGCTGCTTACACTGCTGGTAGCACATTACGTCCTGTATACGGGCTAACTTTATGAGCGGAATATTGTCCTGCTTGCAGGACAGGGATCCCTGTATAAAAGTAATTCCGGAAACGCTTCCAGCAGGACAAATCTCTAGACACTATATCATTAAGCCTTTTAAATTTAAATATTAGTGTAAAACTAAACATATAACATTGTCTATCTCTAGTATATATCAACAGAAATTAAAATATCTACCCATACTAGTCAACCATTAGTACAGTACCTAGAGGTTAAAAATATGCAAAACTTCGGAATAATGTCATATTGAACGGATTTCGTTCATTTTTGGCAGTATAATAGTAAATGAATCACAGAAAAGTTTCTATATTGTGAGGGGGCTTGCTAATTTATAGGGGGTGGATTCCACCCCCTGTCAGGGGGTGGCACTTAAAAAATATATATATTTATTGGAGCTGAAGTATAATCAAATTTTAAGAAGAAATGGTTCTATATGCAATTTTTCACATAAATTGATAGTTTTTAAGTTATAACTTCAAAATTGCGATTTTAGCTTAAAAAAAAGTTATTTCCAAACGGCTTTTGTCAAGTATCACGAAAAGTATTACTTTATCGAAAAAATGTTACAAACCAATTACAGAAAGTACAAACTGGGAATTAATTATATTTTTTGTTTATTGATGTAGGATTAATAATTTCGGAGATATTTAAGTTTACATTTGGCATCCAAGTGTTCATAAGATAATTAGAGTGAGAGTTAAATATCTCAGAAATTGTGACATCTACGTCAAAGACACTAATAGGTAGAATAATAGGTTATTAATTAAGCTTTCAACTGTTTTTTTATTTGTTTCTGTAGCATAAAAAACAAAAAAGTTATGACCGAAGCAATGTGCATCTACACATTTTTTTAATAACAACGTCACCATTTTGTTACTGTAATTAGCCAGTAATTAAAAAAAAAGGAATTTCAAACACTGTTTCTCATTAATATATAGCATGACGTAGATGCTCAAATTTTTTGGTTTGTATACAGCACTTGCTTTAGAAAAAATACAGTTTAAACCATAAAGATATTTGCGATAAAACGTAATTGTTTTTTTCCTTTTCCAAATATCTCAATAAATATTAGTTTTATTAAAAAAATGGGTAAAGACAAAAAATAAAGCTCATACATAAACTGATAATAAATTTCGCTTGTTTATTTATTTACGTAGATTTAATAGTCAACCATCCTAAGTTGGCAAGTAGCCGCGCTGAGAAAGAAGAAATATCGTCACAGTTGGACAGAGACAAACAAGCTTTTTAGGCTTCTTAAGCAAGCTAGCTACCTAGCTAGCTTAAAAAGCTTGTTTGTCTCTGTCCAACAGTGACGATATTTCTTTTTTCTGATAAAATAAAATAACTAGGTGTCCTCATCGATCAACGCCTAAGATGAAATGATCACGTTAACCAATTGTAAATAAAATGTTCTATAAATTTTACCAACTTCGATATATAGGTACTAAATAAAAATATTCTTTTAATTTTGTATAACGTTTTAACAGTCTATCTTTAGGTACTGCATTGATGTCTGGTGTAGGTCATTATATAACGTACTGAGACACCTCTTATGGTATCTGTTTGTAAGAATAAGCTTGTCAAAATTATTTTCAAAAAAGATAGCTAATTTTCCACTGACAGGTTGTATAATGAAGCCTACATACTAGACGTCTGTATATTATACTTGCTTAATTTTACTTCCACGTCCAGTGGAAGTATAGTAACGACAAAAAAATTTTTAAAAATTTTTATTGCCCAAATAGGCTTAAAATGTCATGAAACGTCGAGATTTTAAGTTTGAGCGAAAAAAAAATTTCTGTCTGTCGGTCTGTCTGTCTGTCGGTCTGTCTGCCTGTCTGTAACTTTTTTTTGTGCGCACGTTTACTCTGGAACCGTTTGAGATATTGACTTGAAATTTGGTACACATATGTACTTTAACGAGATCTAGAACTAGATTATATTTTCATCTTGTTCCGTCGAAGGGTTGGGGGGTAAATTGGAGTAAATTTGGGGTAAATGGGTAAATCAAGCAGGTAAGAGTCAATAAAATTGGTATTTAGTATATACAAGAGAAGCTGAGGTCTCAAAAAAATTTTTGGCATTAGCCACCCCCATTACCACCCCCACTTCCTTATTAAAGGGGATGAAAAAAAAATGTGATTTAGTGCATGTACAAGAACCAGAAATCTCAAAATATTTTTTTACTTCATCCACCCCCCACTACCACCCCCCTATCACCACCCCCACCCCACTACCGATGTGGGGTATCGTTTTATGGGTTTTTGGGGTAGAGGATTTCAAATATAATATTATTAAAGTTCCATAAACAATTATTTTCACATACAAAGTTTTTTCGTTGTGAGTGACTTGGATAGAGAATCTGGATGTGGAAGTAGTGATTCCTTGGGCAGCGGTTTTTTATCTTAGTATACGAACTTATGTACTAGAACATTGTATACTTATGAAACTATAATGCTACAGATAATCTATTTCGCCCCTAAATTGTACAATGCTCTTCCTTCTATCAATAGAAAACATCAAGCATTTTAAAATAGAAACAAAATAATTTATAAAAAATATGATATTATATAACTGACATCATTTAAAAATAAACTAAATATTAATAATTGTCAACTTCATTATTTGCTTACTCATTCACCAGATGAAAACGGTCACAAACATAACTTTTTTACGACTATACACCATAAAAATATTAATTTGTGAATAGATAATAGGAAAATTCTCAAATACTTACCCTGGACTACAGAGGTCCCAGTCCCTATCATAGGCAGTGCAAGAGTGGGGTACCTTCCCTACATCCCTCACGAGGAGCGACATTCTCTTATGGTATTTGAGCTGGGCCACGGCTTCGTCGTGCGTTACATCCATAAAGGACTGGCCATTTACCTCCAGGATTTGATCACCCACCTGGAACAATTTCAAATGTCAGACCTCTGAAAATTCATTTCATCCACCGGAACTATCGACTTAGTCTGAGCTTTGTTGATTTTTCAACTGAGCGTTTATTGGATTCTACCGCAATAAAAGTATTTCAAGTTTTTTTTGCTGCACCGGCAGTACCGTTAACAAATATTATGTTTGTGTAAGAGCCAAACTGTCGATAATATTGTGCAAAAACATCTTTTTATTAGGTATTATTTTTAATTCAAATTCGTAAAATAATACACAATAAACTACTTCTACGGTATGTAAACGAATCAACTTAATTATATTTATAAATTCTATTCATCATTTTCAGAGTTGAAGTCATCATTTATAAAGAACATTGTTTATTTTGAAAATTCCTTATACTCCAATCAAATTATATTTTGTTTGAATAAAAATTCCCACCTAGCCGAATTTTTGAATGAAACATATTTTCAATATTCTACATAAAATATCAAAAGTCCTTATCTCTGATTAAAGAACTTATATCTAGATACATAATTGCATTGATTTATTTGTTGCTAAAAGACTCACAATCTAAGGCACTTCTTCCCATAAGTTTCTGATTGGCCCATCAGCCTATTCGCGGCTATTTTCTACACGACCGGTTCAGTTTGATTATCATAATCTCAGTTTGACAGTGTCCGCCATTAATGTCAATAAATGTTTTTCGTATTCTCCGACCAAAAAGTGATGAAAAAGTAATTTTATTTTAAGTTGTGATTTGCTTAATACCTAAGTAATATTCTCTATTCATATTTACACGGTTTAGTGAAAATTTAATGCTACATGTTGAAGTGCTGTGCCGTTTGCAGAAGGCAGTTTAGAAAAGAAGAAAATCGGTCGTTTCATAAGTAAGTAGGTCATAATCGTAACATGATGGCATTCCGTTTACAGTTGTAATAATAATATTATAAATAATATCCTTTCAATACATATTTCCCTTGAATAAAACATCTCTACCTATTATATTTTTTAAATCCGCGGTTATGTTCATAGAGGTTAACCAACAATTATTACATAAAATATGTACAATATTGTACATTTTCCCTTCTACACATACCCGCCACTGTTGCCTATGGGATGTGATGTTCATCTATCAATTAAAAAAATATTTTGAGGTTTCTGGTTCTTGTACACACACTAAATCACAATTTTTTTTTCATCCCCTTTAATAATGGGGTGAGGGTGGTAATGGGGGTGGTTAATGCCAAAATTTTTTTTGGGACTTTAGCTTCTCTTGTCTATATTAAATACCAATTTTATGAACTCTTACCTGCTTGATTTACCTATTTACCCCAAATTTACCCCAATTTACCCCCCAACCCTTTGACGGAACAAGATGAAAATACAATCTGGTTCTAGATCTCGTTAAAGTACATATGTGTACCAAACTTCAAGTCAATATCTCAAACGGTTCCAGAGTAAACGTGCGCACAAAAAAAGTTACAGACCGGCAGACCGACAGACAGACCGACAGACAGAAATTTTTTTCGCTCAAACTTAAAATCTCGACGTTTCATGACATTCTAAGCCTATTTGAACAATAAAAATTTCTAAACATTTTTTTGTCGTTACTATACTTTCACTGGATGTGGAAGTAAATTAACCCATGCGAACCTTCTAGCATTCTAAAAAGCTCTGCTGCATTCTCAAGTCGGCACTTTTCTCCGATAATTTTAATGCTTCAGATTTACATTTATTAAATAAAGATGATGTATCACATTCGGTAATTGTATTCAAAAATAAAATGTGATTTTTCCTTTTACGAGAGTCAAAAATTTTTGAGGAACAAATTCTTGTTTGCATTTTTACTTTTCTAAGTTTCAGATATACTGGAGGGGATCTGGCGAGAAAAAGAGGAGTTTTGAAACCAACTTTTTTTAATTTTTTTTTTTTTTGACAATTCGGTTACACGCGTTATCTTTTATCATGTTATCAACTTAGTTCAGCTTAATCACACGGGGTGGCGGAGGAATTCGCAAAAACACGTTTTTCCACGATAACTTTGTTATTATTGACCTGACGAAAAAAAAGTAAAATTAAAAATTGAAGATCTCGCGGAAGCGCATAAATCTAATAGAAATTAATTGCAGTACCTGGCCAACAATCACTCATTTGCAGTTTTCTCGAAAACTGCTAATTCTAGAAAAAAAAGTTTCAAATAAAAAAGTTACGTCCATTTTTTATCTTCGTTACTTCTCGATACACTTGGTATCTATTTCGAAAGATAAAAAAGTTTCCCGCATGTTACATTTGAGAATGCAAATTTTCAACATAGCCTTAGAAAAAAAAATGCTTTCTACACTTATTAAAATTTGACCTACATATTAACACATTATGTTAAAAAATATATAGTGATAACACGATAAAAATTTGAGAGTAATCCATTGTGCCATTTTTGAGTTAGAGAGGGTTAAGCGGGAAAATTATTGTTATATATATCCAATACACACCTAAAACTAGAGAAATGCGCCGCGAAAACTCGTGACGGTGTTAAATAATTATTTATAAGTTTACTATTTGATGGAGGGTAGACTGATAAAATATTAAGATGGAAAAAAGATTTATATATCCGAATATTAAGCTCAGAAGTCCCTATCCCTTTTCCTTAACCCTTTATTCCCGCAAACGCATTATGCCCCTTACCTCCCTTCCTATTGCTTGAATTGCGATAATTTTTTTTTAAATTAAAGATTAAAAAAAATCTCGCTTACCTGTGAAAAAATTTCCCTTCTGAGCCCTTTCACAAAAACGCATTAAAAAAAAATGCCAAAGGTTTTTTCCCTCCCACAATTTTGTTTATTTGAAAAAAAAAATTAAAAAATTATTCAGTCAAATATTAGACGTAATTACGAACAAATTCCATTTTGGTTTTTGAAAATCGCACGACAGGGAAAAAAGTTCGAGGGGGTTGAATAATTTTCCTTTCCCTACCTCCCTCCCCTCCCCTAATTGGCCCACCACCCCAATCCTCCAGCTCCATCAATTCTTATCTATTTCACCTACCTCAAAAAAATCTCATCCCCCTAACTCCTGTTTTTCGTAAAAAAAATTAAGGAATTACTTTTTTGTGTATTAGTGTTAGGGCAAAAAAAACGGGTATTTTCAAAAAAATTTTTCACGAAAAGTTACCAGTTTATGCGCTTCCGCGAGATCTTCAATTTTTAATTTTACTTTTTTTTCGTCAGGTCAATAATAACAAAGTTATCGTGGAAAAACGTATTTTTGCGAATTTTAAATGCGAATTCCTCCGCCACCCCGTGTGATTAAGCTGAACCAAGTTGATAACATGATAAAAGAGAAGCGTGTAACCGAATTGTCAAAAAAAAAATTGGTTTCATTTCAAATCCAAATCCGCTCCGCTAATAATAAATCTCTCTATCAGGAGTTCGTGCAACCAACAGTACTAATAAATCAACATCCTCTCCTACAGCTATGCTAAAATCTGTGTCGGACTTTTCGAGTACAGTTTAACAATGAGAACGGCAGCAAAGACGAGATTTTAAGTTTGAGCAAAAAATATTTCTGTTAGTCTGCCTGTGTGTAACTTTTTTGTGCGCACTATTACTCTAGGATGGTTTATGACATTGGCTTGAAATTTGGTACACCTATGTATTATATCGGGATCTGGAACTAGATCATATTCTGATCTTATTCCTTTGATGGGTTGAGAGGTAAAATGGTAAATATGGGAGTCCATAAAATTGGAATTTATTGTATGTACGAGAAGCAGAGGCCTATATAAAAATTTAGCATCAGTCACCACCGTTATTGTTGTAGAACTCTCCAAAATCGTCCTAAGTTGAAGACATAATCAAAATTCGACTTAGGCAAAAATTTCATTTAAAGACATTTTTGGGAGTCTGCAGAGGCGCAGATCAGTCCACAAGGACCGTTTTGGGTTCTATAAGGCGTTGGAAATGACCAGGTGAAAATTCGAAGAAACATCGAATTTTCACTTAGGAAAAATGTTTTTGGTTCAGAATATCAGAGTAGAAGTATATAATGACAAAGATTTATGAATAATATACTTTTTCAAAGGTACCATAAATTGGACTTTGAAAAATAATATTTTTGGAAGGGCGTCAAAATTTGGCCTAAGAATCGATTTATCGAAAGTACGCCAAAGTTTCACTTGCAGACTAATTTTTCAAAACTGCGTTGAAATTTGGCTTGAAAATCGATTTTTCAAAAGTACGCCAAAATTCCACCCGCGGATTAACTTTTCAAAAGTACCTTGAAATTTGGCTTGAAAATCGATTTTTCAAAAGTACGCCAAAATTTCACCCGCAGATTAGTTTTTCAAAAGTACCTTGAAATTTGGCTCGAAAATCGATTTTTCAAAAGTACGCTGAAATTGGTCTTAAAATGGATTTTTCAAAAGTACCACGAAGTCAGTTTAAAAAGTACCACGAAAATATACTTTAAATTATTTTTTATTTTTTTTTTTTTTTTTTTTATTCCTCAACCAAAGACATTGACCTTTGAGGTACGATCATTGAAAGCACAATTCTAAAGTATGAGCATAAAATTTTAACGATGCACTGCATCCAAAAGGCAAAATAGAAGATTTTGTCAAAGCCGGCGTAGTGCCGATAAGCAAAAATTGATAAAAATCAATGCACATGTACAAGGCCGGTTTCTCGCATGGAAGGAGTTTGGATTGACCCAGCGGCTCGCAATTTGGTCGAGCGCGTTGAGTAGTCCAGACAAAGCGATGGTAGAAAAGCCACTAACGGGGCTTTTCAAATGACAAAGTTATAGAGGAAAACGCCTTGTGCATAAAAATCCAAAAATTCAATTTTGCCTAATAGTCGCTCGAAGGTGAGACGCTGCCAAATCGATATTATTAATCGACTGTGATAAGGGTTAGTAAGTCGTGGACTGATCGAACGCCACTCAACTTATGCAGTAATAAGTCCTCAGAATGTGTTTGAGTACGTGAATTTCCACGATACAAGAACTTTAAAGCTAGGTAGTCTCTAGCGAAACTAAATTCATTTAGTAAAACTTTTTTAAGTTAATTTCAGTCAGCCTTAATTATTCATTTACCCAGAGTCTGAAATGATTCTAAAAGCTCGCATTTTGATTCTGAGAAGGTACGTATGAATCTTTTCTACCTAATCGATCGTTAGCGCGAGCGCTCTCGCTTGTATGGTCTGAAAGTCACTACCTTGATTGGGGAAGGCACGATTCTTTCTTGAGAATTTTGTATAACCAATTCTGTTAAATAAACGGATTCTTTGAACTAATGTTTCTTAATTGATCTTGAGGCCTGTTGACGGTCTATAATCCCTGGAACTTTCGTATAGAAAACCGGATGTGTCGAGTTAATTCGCATTAACGTTCGACCTTCTGGTTGTTGTACGGAGGTTCGATAGGGATTTTTTTATGCGTTTTTTGAGAAATATATTCCGTTATTAATGGACCAAAACGCGATTTTCGCGTACCAAAACTAATCCCTCCGCAGAGAAATTCTTCGGTTGGGATTTTTTTATGCAAAAATTCAGGAAATTAAGAGGTGCCTAAACCCCTAACGAGGGAATTCGGGTCCAGAGAGAGCGTAGTTTCCGATCTGTGGTAGTGCAGCCTTGGTCCCGCTTTTCGGCTACCGAAGTCATCTTATCTCGAACCCGCCTGGGAGGTAGAAGAACGGGGTAATACGCGACTGGCGCCCCCTGAGAAATAAATTGGTGTCGCGTCATTTTGACGCCCGGTAGTGCGTTCTTCTACATGGCGCCCAACGTGGGGCGTTGTTAGTCAGCAGGGCTTTCTGGAAAGGATATGGATGAATCAACGCCTTTCCAGTTTTACGACGAGCCGACATCTGTGATGGACAACGTCTCTAGAGGGTTAGAGAGGCCGTGCGCGGAGGATGTACTGGGTAGTTCGGGGGTTGGCCCGAGTACCACTGAAGGAGTCATACAGCCCTCCTCAGAACAAGTGTTCGCCCAAATGGCAGCAGGTCTTGCCAAAGCTCTAAGCGAAGCCACGCACGAGCATAAGTATCGGTCGAAGCATCCAAATGCGGAATTTCATGGCTTCGAACACGAAGACCCTGAAACCTTCATTTATCAAATGGAGGAATTTTTCGTCCGAGTACGAATTACGCAGGATAACGACCGACTATATAAAATATCAGAACAGCTCAAAGATGATGCTAAGAAATGGTTCGAACAATATCGAACCCTAATTACCACGTATCCTCTATTCCTCGAGCGGTTCAGAAGCCGTTATGATTCAGGTGAAGTACTCACCGAAGCAGTAGCTAATTTATATGGCAAGAAACAAGATGCCGAGGAAAATACGTCAGTATTTATTTCAAGGAAGGTATGCCTCTTCAAGAGGATCGATCCGTTTAAGCCGGAGGCGATGAAGGCGGCTACCATCTTCAATCAGTTGAGACCTGATATGAAAATGCTCCTAAAGAGTGCCGTCATACTAGATACAAATACACTAGTCACGATGACCGAACAAATGGCCAAAATCATGGATGAGAATAAAGAATTCGAGATTCTGCAAAATGCAAAGAAAAGCAAAGACCGAGAAGCGTCCACCTCTACCGCTTCAGCTCAAGGGAATCAGCAATCGAGCAGTAACTGGAGAACGGAACCCTCCGCATTAGCGAAGCCGTCCTCCAGTTCCTTTGGTGCATCTAGGACACCATTCAATGGATCTCAAAGAAGAGATAATCCGCCAGCACCAAGGGTGCATTTTGCAAATAGTATTTCCTCGCTGCCTAGAGGGGATATACCGAGAAGGGGTACTGGAGACGTAAGGAACTCCCGAGTCCCGTATCGCCCTTGCAGATATTGCCCAACGGAGCAGTGGCATTTTCATGCAGAATGCCCAAACAATCCCTATCGTAATATGAATACGGGAAACCAAGCGGGGGTCAGAGGCGATGGCCCAGGCCGAACTGTACCAGCCCCGCCTACCAGGCCCCAGCAGGCTCGAAGCGACCCTCGGGGAAGCTCCGAAGCAAGAAGTTTAAATTAAAAAACTTCGATGACCTTCCTGACCTTAATTACCTGTTTAAGGATCAAGAAGTCAACCTACCTCCCCACCGATTCACTCCATTAGAATCTATCAATCAAACCAACGACGCTTTCCCTCTGCCTCGCATTAAGATTATAATTAATAATCGAGCGGTTAACGCTTTATTGGATACAGGTTCGACAAGGAATATTATCCAACCGAAATTTTTGAACGACATTGATCAACTTACAGCTCCCCAAACTTTTGTTATGGCTTGTGGCGATGGTTTAGTAGAATCCCTCGGGACTACGACCATAAACGTTAATGTACTAGATGTACCCTTTCAGACCACGTTTCAGGTCATTCAAAATTTAAATGAAGAGCTCATTCTGGGAGCCCCGTTTTTATATGCTCACAATGTCGTATTCGATTATCAACGTAAATGTGTCTACGTCGGCACTGAAGAGCGAATAACCGTCTTCTGGAATCAAGCAGCACATCAAGCAAGGAAGCAATGCCGGCTTCCCGAAGAACTGATCATCGGAAACGATAATTTAAAACCTCTATTCGAGGAATTCGCTGAATTGTTCACCGCGGTGCCTACCCAAGCTACCACGGTGACAACAAAACATAAAATAAAAATTAAAGATGACCGCCCGTTCAATATCAAACCCTACCCCATGTCTCCTTCTAAGAAAAAAGTTATGTACGATCAAATTGAAGAGATGCTGAAAGCCGGGGTCATAGAACCGAGTACCGCTCAGTACAGTTCGCCTCCTATTATAATTGAAAGGCCCGGCAAGAAGCCTCGCTTCTGCATTGATTATCGTCACTTAAATGAAGTAACGGAAGACGAAGCATCCGTCTTACCAAAGATATACGAGAGTATAAAGGATCTAGGAAACGCCAACTTATTTACGGTGTTAGACCTCAAGAGCGGATATTGGCAAATCCCTCTTGAGGAGTCGTCAAAAAACTATTCTACGTTTACAACATTAGATGGAGCATCTTACCGATTTAACGTGATGCCTTTCGGATTGAAGACCGCTCCATGTACATTCCAAAAATTTATGGCAAGAGACGTATTGACCGGCTACTTGCATCATTTCTGCAAAGTATATCTCGATGATATTATCATCTACAGTGAAAATATAGAACAGCATGTAAACCATCTGAGAGCCGTCTTTGAACGCCTGCGTTTGCATAATTTAAAGGTGTCACCGGAAAAATGTGTAGTAGCCACGTCAAGCATAACCTATCTCGGGCATCAAATAAATGCCAACACCACTCAACCATTAGAAAAACACATATTACAGATACAAAATTATCCGGCCCCTACGACGAGGCGCCAGCTTCAGAGTTTCCTTGGTTTATGTAATTGGGTACGTGAATATATCCCTAATGTTGCAATAATTACAAAGCCCTTGACCCGACTACTCTCGAAAGACTGGCGCTTCAAGTGGAATCCGGAAGCCCAAGAAGCTTTTATTTTACTAAAAGAAGTATTGAATAAACCTCTAGGACTGCACCGGCCAGATTTCAATAAAATGTTCATACTGCAGACGGACGCATCCTTAATAGGATTATCTGCAGTATTATATCAATTGGGGGATAATGACCAGAAGCACATCGTCTCTTATGCTAGTAATACGTTATCTCCGACGGAGAGAAAATACCATATCAATGAATTGGAATGTTTGAGCGTCGTTAATTATATAAGGAAATACAAAATATATTTGGCAGACCGTCCATTTATAGTCAAAACCGACAATCGAGCTTTACTATGGTTAAATAAGCATAAGGACGAGAAAACGAAATTTACACGTTGGTCATTATTACTTCAGGAATACAGCTTCACAATAGAACATTGTCCCGGCAAGGAAAATATATTGGCAGACTATTTGAGCAGAAATCCTCAAGGCCCAAACGTCGAAGCAGACGACGAAGAGGAGAGAATGTACCCACCAAAATTCTCGTACAAGGAACGAATATCAGTGATTACCACATTGGAATTAAACGATCAGGTCAGAGAAGCGCAAACGCACTCCAGAGATATCCAAGACCAAATCGAACGATGGAATACTCTAGTGCGACAAGCAGATAAAACCGAGGCAGAGGTGAAATTCGTCAATACAAGACAAGTGATAGGCGGCACACTTTGGACGAGAGGCGAAAATGTTATAGAAAAATTATACGTACCAAAACGTATGGTCATGAGAGTAATATCTCATTTTCACGACCGACCGGAAGTAGGTCACCCCGGCCGCGATGAAACTGTTAGAATCATCTCGGGCCGCTATTATTTTAATAATTTGTCGAGACTAGTTAACAAATATTTAAATGAGTGCATTATTTGTAATTCCGTAAAAAGCAGACAGTCACAACCGAAGGCTCCTCTCAGAAGCCATGCTCCATCGCATCCGTTCGAAGTTCTAAGCGTCGATGTAATCGGACCGCTTCAGCGAACCAAAGATGCAGATAACCGATATATATTAATGGTAGAGGATGTATTTAGTAAGTGGGTCGAAGCCAAGGCGTTCACCCAAGTCAGTGAAAAAACAATAGCACAATTTATCGAAGAGGAACTAGTGGCGAGATATGGCGTTCCGAGGGTCATCATTTCCGACCAGGGAGGCCACTTCAATTCCGGCTTTTACGATACGTTCTGTACACGTAACAATATTGAAAGATTCTTCACAGCAGCTTACCACCAACAGGCTAATCCAATAGAAAGGAGGGTGCAAGAAGCTAAGAAGATCTTAAAAACCTTATTATATGGTTCACCCAACGACGAGTGGGATCGACATGTTAGTCAGATGGCATATATCTTGAGAACAAGAAAAAACGCCGCTACGGGGCATACGCCCAGTTTCGTAGTGCTCGGCTATGAATTACCGCAGATTGGTGATTGGAATATGTTCGCTTATAGACAAGAACGTCGTAATCAAGCGGACGTTCCCCGCCTTGAAAGAGTCAAGGAAATTCGTAAAAATCAAACAAATTACCAATGGCGTTACGCGCCCAAAGTGGCGGTAACGCCGGTCGTATATAAAGTGGGAGATATGGTAATGACTAAAAGGATCAGGAAGGATCATACCTTCACACCGTCGTGGAGTGGGCCACACAAGGTTTTAAAGAGATTGTCTAATGAAGTTTACCTCATTCACAAGGGGGTAACTTCGACGAGGTTACATGTCGATGCCATCAGGCCGGCACCTAAGGGAGACCCCGATGTTGAATTGGAATTGTCTGAAGAATCAGAAGATAGTCCGGATGAAACTCATCTTAGTGACGACGCTTCCTCATCAGACAATGAGATCGCGCCCAGGTCAGAGCGACGTAGCGATACCACACTAGTTCAAATCAATGTTCCCGCAAGTGCTCAAGATGAGCCGGATGTAATAAGTCGAGATCCCGAAGATGCTCGAGATGAGCCAGATATAGAAGAGTCACCTCTAGATATTTCTGAGGTCGACCACGGCTAATAGCCGTTTTCGCTTTTTTTTATATTTTTTATCAAAATTCTAAGTAGCGATTTTGACCTGTATGCGGTCGAATCGAAAATTTAAAGTCTACCCCATGAGCAGACATGGAAAGACGGCGAACCCGACGCAAGAGCGCGATCCGGTAAGCCTAGCTTCTCAAGAGCGAGAGCCGCCAAGTTCGAGTAATGGACGTAGGCATAAGTACGAATCAGTACGAGTTTCGGAAGCTGTTTTTCTTATGCAAGAAGACAACTTCAATTTTAATCATTTTAAGTCAACAAAATTAACGTATACCCCAAATGGAAACTACGAGTTTCAGAAGCCGTTCTTCGCTCAAGAAGACGCTTCAATTTTTTTTTTTTTTATACTTTTTTCACAAGTCGTGATGACCGCACGAGTATCGTAAGCCGATTTAATCTACCTTACGAAATGGAAACTACGAGTTTCAGAAGCCGTTCTTCGCTCAAGAAGACGCTTCGATTTTTTTTTTTTTTATTTTATACTTTTTTCACAAGTCGTGATGACCGCACGAGTATCGTAAGCCGATTTAATCTACCTTACGAAGTAGAAACTACGAGACGAGTTTCAGAAGCCGTTCTTCGCTCAAGAAGACGCTTCGATTTTTTTTTTATACTTTTTTCACAAGTAGTGATGACCGCACGAGTATCGTAAGCCGATTCAATCTACCTTACGAAGAACCAATTTCTAACCATTATAAGTTAACAAAATTCATGTTAGAAAAATATTTCATTAAAAACAACACATTGTGTTTGTTAGTCGACGCGTCCCAGTCGACGACTTGCTAAAAAGTCAATCTAGTTGCAGAACTGCAATTTCCATGTGCAGAAATGGAAAGATGACCCAGCCTGTCGCAAGGGCGCGGCATGGTGAAGTCTGGAACTCAAAGGCGAGGACCGTCCAAGCTGCGGCATGGAGATATAGACAGACTCTTCTAGAAAGGGCCGAAGTTAAGCAAGAGCGAGACCAGGGCGAAAAAGCGAGTGCAACGAACTAGTGAGAGTGGACGCTAATCAAAATTGTGCTACGCTTCGCACCTCGACGCGGGTGTAATTAAGTTGATAAAAATGTTGTATCAACTTGTCGTATTGTTTAAAAAATGTAACTATTTTTAAGTTAGATAGGCGAATCAGCCGTCTGCCCCAATTAAGGCCGTTATTTTTAAAACATCTGTACCATAGGTCAGACCGTCAAATGAAGGCATACAGACATACAAGTGAATATGGAAATTAAAGGCAATCGATGAGTAGAAAAGATTCAACCAAAGGAGGGGAGTGTTGTAGAACTCTCCAAAATCGTCCTAAGTTGAAGACATAATCAAAATTCGACTTAGGCAAAAATTTCATTTAAAGACATTTTTGGGAGTCTGCAGAGGCGCAGATCAGTCCACAAGGACCGTTTTGGGTTCTATAAGGCGTTGGAAATGACCAGGTGAAAATTCGAAGAAACATCGAATTTTCACTTAGGAAAAATGTTTTTGGTTCAGAATATCAGAGTAGAAGTATATAATGACAAAGATTTATGAATAATATACTTTTTCAAAGGTACCATAAATTGGACTTTGAAAAATAATATTTTTGGAAGGGCGTCAAAATTTGGCCTAAGAATCGATTTATCGAAAGTACGCCAAAGTTTCACTTGCAGACTAATTTTTCAAAACTGCGTTGAAATTTGGCTTGAAAATCGATTTTTCAAAAGTACGCCAAAATTCCACCCGCGGATTAACTTTTCAAAAGTACCTTGAAATTTGGCTTGAAAATCGATTTTTCAAAAGTACGCCAAAATTTCACCCGCAGATTAGTTTTTCAAAAGTACCTTGAAATTTGGCTCGAAAATCGATTTTTCAAAAGTACGCTGAAATTGGTCTTAAAATGGATTTTTCAAAAGTACCACGAAGTCAGTTTAAAAAGTACCACGAAAATATACTTTAAATTATTTTTTATTTTTTTTTTTTTTTTTTTTATTCCTCAACCAAAGACATTGACCTTTGAGGTACGATCATTGAAAGCACAATTCTAAAGTATGAGCATAAAATTTTAACGATGCACTGCATCCAAAAGGCAAAATAGAAGATTTTGTCAAAGCCGGCGTAGTGCCGATAAGCAAAAATTGATAAAAATCAATGCACATGTACAAGGCCGGTTTCTCGCATGGAAGGAGTTTGGATTGACCCAGCGGCTCGCAATTTGGTCGAGCGCGTTGAGTAGTCCAGACAAAGCGATGGTAGAAAAGCCACTAACGGGGCTTTTCAAATGACAAAGTTATAGAGGAAAACGCCTTGTGCATAAAAATCCAAAAATTCAATTTTGCCTAATAGTCGCTCGAAGGTGAGACGCTGCCAAATCGATATTATTAATCGACTGTGATAAGGGTTAGTAAGTCGTGGACTGATCGAACGCCACTCAACTTATGCAGTAATAAGTCCTCAGAATGTGTTTGAGTACGTGAATTTCCACGATACAAGAACTTTAAAGCTAGGTAGTCTCTAGCGAAACTAAATTCATTTAGTAAAACTTTTTTAAGTTAATTTCAGTCAGCCTTAATTATTCATTTACCCAGAGTCTGAAATGATTCTAAAAGCTCGCATTTTGATTCTGAGAAGGTACGTATGAATCTTTTCTACCTAATCGATCGTTAGCGCGAGCGCTCTCGCTTGTATGGTCTGAAAGTCACTACCTTGATTGGGGAAGGCACGATTCTTTCTTGAGAATTTTGTATAACCAATTCTGTTAAATAAACGGATTCTTTGAACTAATGTTTCTTAATTGATCTTGAGGCCTGTTGACGGTCTATAATCCCTGGAACTTTCGTATAGAAAACCGGATGTGTCGAGTTAATTCGCATTAACGTTCGACCTTCTGGTTGTTGTACGGAGGTTCGATAGGGATTTTTTTATGCGTTTTTTGAGAAATATATTCCGTTATTAATGGACCAAAACGCGATTTTCGCGTACCAAAACTAATCCCTCCGCAGAGAAATTCTTCGGTTGGGATTTTTTTATGCAAAAATTCAGGAAATTAAGAGGTGCCTAAACCCCTAACGAGGGAATTCGGGTCCAGAGAGAGCGTAGTTTCCGATCTGTGGTAGTGCAGCCTTGGTCCCGCTTTTCGGCTACCGAAGTCATCTTATCTCGAACCCGCCTGGGAGGTAGAAGAACGGGGTAATACGCGACTGGCGCCCCCTGAGAAATAAATTGGTGTCGCGTCATTTTGACGCCCGGTAGTGCGTTCTTCTACACCCTACACCCTATTTAATAATGGAGTGGGGGGTGGTAGTGGGGATTTGGATAGGAAAAGACAAACGTGGATAAGAAATGTGAATGTAGTGATTCTTTGGCAGCAGTTTTTATACTTTATGTAGTTATAGACTTGCTTAATTATAGTTTTTTTTTTTAAATATTCCTCACCTATATATTCTTCCGCGTTCCAAAATATGCTACAGTATATTAAGACATTGAGTTTCTTTCCTTAATATAAGTCGATGAATATATACGTCAACAGCTTTAAATGTTTTCAGTTGTACTTTTCATATAACATGTATAATAGGCACATACATATTATCATTTCAAATTCGCATGGTCATATTTCTGCAATGGTTCCTCCTATGAGAAGAAGTAGTAGAATCTTTTATGTAGCAAATTGTTCAAGCTGTAAATCTGATACTAACTATTTTTTTCGGAAAAATAACAGTTTCATAAATATTTGTAAAAAACAGTTTTTTTTACCTTTGACCTCTTGTAACATTTGAAGCTTTAACGGTGGGTATCTATAAGGACTATTGATATGTTGTTTAAAATGTAAAATGCGTGGTTCATACAAGAATTCAGCTGGATGGAAATTTTTATTCAGATTGAGCACTTTTCAGTCTAATTTGACTGGATTATTAGCCATAGTCTGAAAGTCGATAGTCGATATAATGCACACGTCGAAGCGTGAATATAGTTGTATAAAAATGTTGTAGTTATATAAATGAACCCACGTGCATTAGTAGTGTAAGAGGCACTTACAATTACCCCCACCATTGTAAGTGCTATGGAAGCAGTTCTATATTCTATGGTAGTGTAGGGAGCGGAACAATGTCCAGTATTTTTAATAAGGGTTTACACTCGATCCTGCATCTGATGTTATCGCCTGTTTTTGTAATCTAAATATTTTTAAAGCAAAGGTGGGGTTGTCTGATAAAATTAGACCATAAATGACATGTGACTGAAAAAGTGAGAAATTAAAACTTTTAAAACTTTTCTAGTTATCTTAGTAAAAAGTTTGCGCTAGTTAATTTCTTACATAAGTGGTTTACGTGACTGACCAATTTAAATTGCCATCAAGAACAACCCCCAGCCCCACATTCGTATTCGCGTTATTTTGAGAGGAAATGGAAAAGGTGAGCCGCTGGGCATTGGTAGTATTTAAATTAAAGTAATTTGCAGAGAACTATTTTTCACCTTTAGTTTCGCCGTGTTTAGGTTGTATGAATCTATATTTCTGCAAATTAAAGTTGCGTCATCCACAAATTCTACACAAGGGTCAAGAAAAAGATATGTGAATTGAATATATCGTTGATGTAAATAACAAAGAGTAGAGGCCCCAGAATAGTGCATTGGTCTGACTAGAAGAGTATTTGAAGTTTGGTTGTTTAAAAAGGCACACTGTGTCCTATAATTAACACTATTTAGAAGAATGTGGATCAGACTCCTTATACCATAGCGGCTTAACTTCTTCAATAACAGCTCATGGTTAACACAGACGGTTTTAGTAAGGTCACACAAAGTTATAGACGTATGTAGACCAGTTCAAAGCCCCGGACTGTTCTATCCACAATTTTAGATACTGCTTGAATGATCGATTAATTTTCGCGAAGACCGAATTGGTTTTCATTTAGTAATGGATGATTCTCAAAGAAAGAAGTCAGACGTGTTTTAATAACGATTTGGATTATTTTTTTCAAAATGAGGGTTTATACCACCATTTTTGAAGGGACCACTTTTGGGAAACACCTTCATCAATAAGAGCCTTGAACAGTTCTGTGAGAGACAGGGCCAAAATGTCAATTGTCTCCTTCAAATTTTGCTTCTAATATCATAAATATCAAGCGAGCTAGAATACAAAATTATTTGATGTGGAAGAATAATATTTGGTAGGTAATTGACGTTACTGCCAACGAAGAAATGGGTTATACTTTCAGTGAAATATAATAAAAATCTACAAAAAAAAAATGTGACGCAGGACAATAATATTTGAATGTAGTTAATACACCTGTCATGGAAGAAATATAACATACTTTACTGGAAATATACAGGGTGGACATCCAGAAAAAATAATTGACGAAAAGAATGTGACGGAGGATAATAATATTTCACTTCTTAACATAACTGTCGAAGAAGAAACCTAATGTACTTTAATGAAAAATATACAGGGTGGTCACTCAAGACATAATGAATTAAGAAAATATGGTGGAAACAATTTTGGAAACAATATTACGGAGGAGGAAAAATGACATACTTTTACAAATATACTTAAAATGAATAATTGATACCGAAACGATGAAATAAAATAATATTTAGAATGTAATTGTCACTATGGCCAGGAAAAATCTGACGTATTTTTAGGGAAAAAATATACTGGGTGCTCATCCAATAGAAAAAATAATTAATAAAAAAAGAGTGCCAAACAGCGAGGGAAGTTTGGTGTAAATATCTTTATAGATAAGAGATGATTTGATTACAAACTGGGTAACATGAACTAGAATATCTCCTTTAAGCTACGCATAGCTTAAGGCTTCGGAGCTATCGGATATCAAGCTTATCATAAGATTTATTAAAAAACTTTCAGTAATTCAAAAATATAAAGGCAACATCAAACTGCAGCCATAAGCGGTAAAAATCTTAAAATATAACTTTTATCATCTGCTTATGATACCTAGTTTGAACTGAAGGCACGTAGAAAGAGATCCAATTAAAGTGGCATCGATTTGTTCAACAGTCAACTGTGATACCTACGCCCACTTCTTTCCATGGGCTTTTCTCTCGCTATAAATAACTGGGGCATTAATTGCATTCATCTTAAAAATATATTAAAGTGACATTGTCAAAGTCCACGCTACGGAGCAGAATAATTAAGTGATGTTAATTCAATTTGTGACTAAATAGCTACTTTGATTCATAAATTATAATAAAAGCTTTTAGCTGTGTGTTAAATAAATCATAAGAGTTCGTATATGGAATCAAAATTATATCATAATTTTTAAAGTTTTGTTAATTTATTCTTTTTATATTAGTTATTTAGTCGATATTCTTGTGTCGTGGGTTTTTTTAAATTTATAATTTTATTTTATTCTAAACTAGTTGAATAACCTGACGTTGTACGGGCCCGGAAAAAGATATCGTTCATTGCTGTATCTCACCACCCCCTGGTTAAAATTTTTAGGAATTTGTATCTTTCTCGTTTTTCTGTGGGTTAAATCTGTAAGTGTGCCATCATCTTTCTAGCTCATCTAGTAAGAAATTTTCAGTTCCGGAGAAAGATACATTTAACTTTATATATTAATATTTTTAATTTAGAATGTTTTTTTCTCGAAATCTATACATTTTAGAAGCAAAAGCTATCAAGATATTATTCATCCATTTATCTAGAATTTATTTCTATTTCTTTTACCCAAGTTATTACGTAACCTTGAGAACATTTTTAAAAAAATATCCGCTTCATTCGCTAGACTGACTTTGCTAAAAATCTAATCAGATCTAAGTTAGACGTTCATAAATAAAACCTATGACCGTAAGTTGTTCTGTTTTTACAATATCCAAGGAGAAAATTTGACCATATACGTATACAGTACACACACACACTCACACACACACAGATATCAATTTGAAAATGGGTTCAAACGATATCTACTTCAATCATTTTAGCATAAATGAAATAATAGATCGAGAGACGACCGTATGAAACCTTACGTCATCGAATATCCGATTAACATGAAAATTTCGAAGCAGTATGAATACGCAAACACTAAACCGTTGGTCTGCCTAAGCACATTCTGGTGGGAGGCCCTTAGTAGGCTAATTACGGTGCGCGGCTAAAATTTATATGGATTAAGTGTAGAGAAATATAAATTGTTCAGAATTATCTCGGTCTGCCTTACCTCAACTTGGCGGAAGCAGTATTGCCAGGTCTAATGAAATTTCACTAGATCTGGTGATTTTTTTCCAATCTAGTGCTTTAGTGAAAACTTTTATGAAAATACCTACTTCTAATGATTTTTATTTCGTCAAATTTACCATCTAGCAGTAGATAGACAAACATTAAATTAAAGTTGCGAAAGAGAGCGAAGATGTCATATCGTCGGTTAAGAGTGTTAACCTGCTAACTCCACTTTTTGCTCAAATAAAACTATTGATGGTATTTAAAAATAGCGGTCTGTGCAAAGCCGCTTATTCCGAATTGAATTCAAAATAGCCATATTTATGAGATATGTATACCTGCTATCTCCCGAACTTCGTTTGTATCACCGAAACATTGCTATCTCCATAAAAAATAAACTTATCCATATTGTAGATAATATTTCATTAAAAAATACGTAAAATATATAGATAAAAAAAGTGTAATTTAAATTTTCGTCCAAAATAATTACTTGGTAAAAAACCGCTGCCCAAGGAATCACTACTTCCACATCCAGCTTCTCTATCCAACGAAAAAACTTTGTTTGTGGAAATTATTGTTTATGGAACTTTAATAATATTATATTTGAAATCCTCTACCCCAAAAACCCATAAAACGATACCCCACATCGGAGTGGGGTGGAGGGGTGGTGACAGGGAGGGTGGTAGTGGGGGTGGATGAAGTAAAGAAATATTTTGAGGTTTCTGGTTCTTGTACATACACTAAAACGCATTTTTTTTCGTCCCCTTTGAAATGGGGGTGGCTAATGCCAAAAATTTTTTTTGAGACCTTAGCTTCTCTTGTATATACTAAATACCAATTTTATAGATTCTTACCTGCTTGATTTATTCATTTGCCCCAAATTTACCCCAATTTACCCCCAACCCTTCGACGGAACAAGATGAAAATATAATCTAGTTCCAGATCTAGTTAGAGTACATATGCGTACCAAATTTCAAGTCAATATCTTAAACGGTTCCAGAGTAAACGTGCGCACAAAAAAAGTTACAGACAGACCGACAGACAGACAGAAATATTTTTTCGCTCAAACTTAAAATCTCGACGTTTCACGACATTTTAAGCCTATTTGAACAATAAAAATTTTTTTAAATTTTTTTGTCGTTACTATACTTCCACTGGATGTGGAAGTAATAAAACTATAGTGTTTTTCTAGCCTCCTGTAAAATTTGCTTGTATGGAGCAGATTCTTAACCGACGATATGTGAGTCATTAAATAGAACAGTGAACTCTGTTCTAGAGTAAAGTGGCCATTCGTGTCCCATTAGGGTGGGACAGTCCCCCTTTTGATGGAGCTGTCCCCCAAATGTGAGTGTCCCCCAAAATGTCCCCGATTCGCATGGTTTCACTAAAAGTGTCCCCCATTCCCGTGGTTTCACCTCTTCCCCCGCTCATCAATTATGAGACCTGGACAAAAAATGTTTTCCCAGTCTATCCACCCCGCTCATCAATTATTAAACCTGGATTTTTTTTTCCATATGTCCCCCATTAGCAATTAGCAAGATTCAAAAATGGTCACTTTATTCTAGAGTTCACTGGCATAGAAGAGAAAAGGAAAAAACAATAAGTAAACTCTGCATTTACTTGCAGATGCTATGCTGTTAATTGTTAATATAACGCAGTCTCAAAAAATTACATGTCCTACAGAATACAAGTCTGAGTTTTGTAAAAAAAAAAAAAATTTTTTTTCACACAATAAAAATCTATCTCCAACATTTTAAAACTCCCTCCCCTCTGATTTCAAATCTAGGGACATTTTAGTCAGATCTAGTACATTTTAAAACCTCGTATGACAAATTTTAAAATTTTGACCTGGCAACACTGGGCGGAAGTACTCAGCAACCATCCCATAAGGACGCATTTTCAGTCTGTCACCTATGTCATCGAACATCCGATGAATTATTCATGATACATTCGAAAGAATATAAAAACGAACTTTTTTAATAACAAATGGCCATAACTTGACCAATTTTTATTATAATTGTAGGGAATTAAATTACTTTTCGATGTTGTAAAAAACATATTTTTGTAAATTTTTAGTTTTTGAGTTAATCATGAAAAATGCGCATTGAAATTTGATTTTTAGAAAAACACAAAACTTTATATAAAAATCATATCTCTGTGAACTTTCGGCCACATTGGACAAGAATAGTCTCTAATTCATGGTAATTTCATCATTTTCAAGACGCTTGTTTAAGACTTTTTTGATAAAAAATCGTTTTCAAGATAATTTAAAAAAAACGTTTTTTAACCGACAGGACGCGTCAAAACGAGTCTCTCATCTCAGTAAGCAATGTGCAAGAGAAATAGAAAAACACATACACTCTTTGCTCTGGCAGAGCAACATATTCGTGTAGAAGACAATTTAAGTATTAAAATAAAAAAATATATAACAATGATGTTCGATGACGTAGGCGAAATACTAAAATGGTGTCCTTGAGAGGTGATCTGCCGAGCACTTCTGCCAAGGCGAAGCAAAGCAGACCGAGAAAATTTATTTTGAACAATTTATATTTCTGTATAATCCATATAAATTTTAGCCGGATGTTTTGTGACGTAGGCAACATACCTTCTTAATTACAAGCTTCTCGCCAGGATATGCTTAGACCAACGGTTTAGTGTTTTTTGGTATATATTCATTAGAACTGATCATGAATGAATAAGATATTCCATGTGAAACACCCCCTACCTAGGTACGTTATTTTTAAAAGAATTTCCTAAGTTATTAATCTAAATTTACTTATTTCTATTCTTTAAAATAATTCTATATAAAATTAAATTACAATTAAAAAGTATTCCATACATAATTTTACTTGAAAGTGCTTTTGTTCTAATAAATACGTAAATATTCAGTTCAGTATTTAGGGAAATAGTATTTCATACAGTATATTATAACCACATCGACGTTAAAGTTGAGTCTCAAGCGAGAAAGTATTCCAACAAGAATGTGCCAAATAAATAAACAAATCATAAACGTAAGCAGGCCTGTAGCTAGGGGAGGGGGGGGGCAGGACGGGCTATGTCCGTCCTGGAATAATTTTCGCCCGACCTACGGCGATTGCAAGGGGGGCAATTTTAACTATCTTCGTGAAAATTTTTTAGATAAAAGAAATGTTTTCTTGGATTTCCCCCCCCTCGCTCTTAAAAAAATTTTCGGACAAAAAATTTTTTTTGGATTTCTCCCCCCGCTCTTCAAAAAATTTTCGGACAAAAATGTTTTTTGGATTTCTTCCCACCGCTCATCAAAAAATTTTTGGCTCAGCCCCCCCTGAAAAATTATTTGCCCGACCTGAAAGCACTTTCTAGCTACGGGCCTGAACGTAAGTAATAGAAGACCATATTCATTATATAGTTAGGGTTGAAATTCTTGTAAAGGTGTAATTTAAAGGGAAGATGCCTATGTGACAAACACTGCATCGCACTTGTCCATCGCACTCATACGATCGTTTCACGTATTTTTGTCTCTTAAAGGGCCCGCTATAAAAGGCCCCGCGAACTCATTTTGATCATCAGTTGAGGTGATCATCTAATGGTAACTTGCTGATCTATAATTATTTAGAAAAGAGAAGTGATGCCTGTATAGGCAATTGCTCATTTTTTTATCCAAATTTAATTTTGAGATTTTAATTATTTTAAACTGAAAATAGCAGTTAATTTTTTCTAATTTACAATTATATTATTTGGACGAGAAGCGGTGTCTATACAGGCAACTGCTCGGTTTTTCTATTAAATTTCATTTTAAGATTTGCATTATTTTTAGTCAAGATTTGATGTCTGTCAAAACAACTGTGCATTTTTATCCAAATTTCATTTTGAGATTGCAATTATTTTATCAACACGGAAGGCGAATTCTGTAGAGTCACTTGTCCGCTCTTCCAGTCAAATATTTTAAATTATCATTCCAAGTCAATTTTCTGAGATTTTTATTAAATTAACTTTTGAACAAGACCTTCAGGTTTCTCTTTACACAAACCGTTAAATATGGAGACAAACTACGAGATTATTTTGGATATTGGGGGAGAGGAAATACTGGTAGTATCACAATGTATCAAATAATATTTATTTAAATATCAGTAAAGCTGTATATTTTCGGCGGCGCTATTGCGACAATACTGTGGTTTAGTTAGCTAATTTATTTGGAATTATTATATCGGTTAATTTCACCATTAGAGCTAATTACATTCAGAATTAACTTACTATTTTATCTGATTAATGAATGGGAAGTTTTTTTGGATTTTAAAATATGATTACAACGATTGTTGGTATAGCCCGGGCAATGTTCAGCTTAGCTATACAACCGATATTTCCACACCCGCGATGGTTTTAACTTTAGACTTGGCAATTATTTACTTTTCGCAGGCGTTTCAGAGTTCTTAATTGCCATCTCTTTGGCTACAACTGGAACATATATTTGTTATTTACATATGATAAGATCTGAATACAGCTCATTGTTATCAGTTATATCTTCGAATATTTTCGAAATGCAATCATAATATTTTGTTGTTTGTCACCTCATCTAGAAATACATCAGGTGTTTTGGAGATCCATTGATGTCGGCCAAATACAATTGTAACTAGCCATACTACGAATCTTCGAAACAGCGAAACCAAACCTATGACAATTTTCGTGACAATTATGCAGGATTTTGTTAATTGCCTTTTTATCATAATACCACTACTGGGAGATTTCCCGAGTTTTGTGTCAGGTTTTACGTATGCCGACTTCAACTATAAATATTTCAGAGTAATGACTATTGTCGCTGTAAACAATTTATTTTGTTGTTTGCATAGCTGAACTGATTGTTCTATGGAAGTAATTGTGATGATTTTTTACAAAGAATACTTTCCATTATTTTATGTGACTATTGTCCCAACTTATATTTGTATTATTTTCATGTAAAATGTGGCGGTTGGCCAACAAATGTGTAATCTATACTAATGAATATGACGATTGTCCTAAAATGAATGTATCAAAACATTTTCTGTATTTTCTTTCAATATTATACTTTTTCATGAATAAGAGCTTAAATAAAATTATAATTCTTTAGACAAATAAATCGATTACAAATAAAATTGTAATCGCAGGGAAATCTTTATTAAGTAAAATACAAACAAATAGAAAGGTACCAAAAGTAAAGAGAATTATTAGATTAATGTTTTCAAAATTAAGATAAATAATTTAAATCAGTAAACAGAAACAAGTAATATCAAACTTTACAAAGAATCTGTTTAATAAAATTACACGTAAATTTGGGTCCTACTTTTAAAAATCTAGACGATCACGTAAACTGCCAAATTCGTCTATTTATCTGTCTCTATCGACAGAGATAGATAAATATACGACTAGGATTGGTGCCGTTTCACATGACGTACATATATTTTTTTAAAGTTTAATGTTTTTTAATCTCTTCCTAAAAATTAAATTGGATAGCGTATTTTTCATGATTAACTCAAAAACTAAGGCGTTTCCAAAGTACATTCCTTACGATATCGAAAGGCAATTTAATTTCCTATAATTCTGTTTTTATTATAAAAG
This sequence comes from Rutpela maculata, assembly GCA_936432065.2. NCBI lineage: Eukaryota > Metazoa > Arthropoda > Insecta > Coleoptera > Cerambycidae > Rutpela > Rutpela maculata. Next base: position 30,799,390 of record OW386289.2, read on the forward strand.
TTATAGCCATTTATTATTAAACAATAATGTTTTTATCCAAATTTGTTATAAACAATCAACTTTAAACAAACAACATTTTGTAAATTTCTATCGTAAAATAAAGTTTATTCAATTATCTTCAAATGGTACTGACTGCGTTAATTTATCTTAATTGCAGCGTCTTTTATGGCCATTTGAATCTCCTCCATAGTTAGCTTAATTACAGACTTCTCGCTAGGATACGCTCAGGGGTACAAAACCTTTTAGTGTTTGTTAGTATACCATGTGTCCACGGATAGAGTCCGGAAGAGGAAAAACTTTTTAATTAGCGCCGGATTGGAAATTTTTTCCGCCCGAGTTTGATTTCTTATATCATCCCCTCAAGGCAAATGAGAAAATTTTTGCGGCACCAAAAACAAATTTTCCCTCGAAAATAAAAATTAAATGAGCGAGGCAGAAAGAGATCATCACAAAAAAATTTTTGATGAGCAAGGAGGAGAAAATCACAAAAAATCGTGCGCCGGCCCCAATGTTAACAGGCCCACCGAGATTTACTCGATAACTCGCCGGCCCAATCCGGGGCTGTTTTTAATTCTTCATTTTACGAAAAAAAGTAGTGACGAAAAAGTCTGCTTCGCCATAAACCCTCTTTTCGGTTAACAGATCCTTGCCAGCTCTACAGTGTTAGCCAAAAAACTTGGTTGGATTCTAGATAATTTCCACATATTTTGAAAATGTTTTCGGAAAGATTTTAAAATGACATTTTTAGATGACATTGGGGAAAAACAATATTCTTTCTATTGTAATTCGTTTCATAGCAACAAACTCCATAAAAAACCGCTGCCCAAGGAATCACTACTTCCACAGCCAGATTCTCTATCCAAGTCACTCACAACGAAAAAACTTTGTATGTGAAAATAATTATTTATGGAACTTTAATAATATAATATTTGAAATCCTCTACCCCAAAAACCCATAAAACGATACCCCACATCGGTAGTGGGGTGGGGGGTGGTGATAGGGGGTGATAAGTGAGGGGTGGATGAAGTCAAAAAATATTTTGAGGTATATGATTCCTGTACATACACAAAATCACAATTTTTTTTCATCCCATTTAATAAGGAGGTGGGGGTGGTAATGGGGGTGGCTAATGCCAAAATTTTTTTTGAGACCTTAGTTTCTCTTGTATATACTAAATACCAATTTTATGGACTCTTACCTGCTTGATTGACCTATTTACCCCAAATTTACCCCCCAACCCTTCGACGGAACAAGATGAAGATATAATCTAGTTCTAGATATCGTTAAAGTACATATGTGTACCAAATTTCAAGTCAATATCTTAAACGGTTCCAGAGTAAACGTGCGCACAAAAAAAAGTTACAGACAGACCGATAGACAGACAGACCGACAGAGAGACAGAAATTTTTTTTTCGCTCAAACTTAAAATCTCGACTTTTCATGACATTTTAAGCCTATTTGGACAATAAAAATTTTAAAAAATTTTTTTGTCGTTACTATACTTCCACTGGACGTGGAAGTAATTAGTTCTCATCATTTTCAATCAAGTTAGTAGTCATTGGCAATGAAAAAAAATCTATCATTTTTTAACTTACTGAAATTGGTTACTGAAATTGGCCTAAATCGAAAATTGAGATTACATCAAATCTTTACGTTTTGAGGTCCCAGGAACCCAAAAAAGTGGTTTCTGAAAAATGTCTGTGTGTGTGTGTGTGTGTGTGTATGTGTGTATGTATGTTAGCACGATAGCGGCAAAACTACTGAACGGATTTAGATGAAACTTTGGATGAGGGTTTCTGAAAAGAGAGCCAACAGCTCGAAACTGCTGTCTGCAAGTGGTGTGTAGTGGCTGACACGAGAGTTCCTTTAATTATGAATAAGTCTTTCGGTCGGTGTTTGCTAAAATCGAATTACAGCGTTTCGTAGTAATATGTGATTATTACACTTAACGCGCCAGACTTGCAATTTGTTGTAGTCTGATCAATTTCCTTATTTTTGATATAAGGATGTATAGAGGGTTGCTTCAGAGAGAAATTACGTTTAGTAAATACTCTAGAAGCATACTTTGAACATTTGCTGCCCATCTCAGGCTAACCAATTCGATTGTAGTGGACAGCGACTGCTAGATGGCGCCTTCGATTTATTTTGCATGTTGCCAGTCTTAAGAGTACGAACATGTACCTATACACCGGAAATCTCGTTGGCAGTCACTGCATGCCTACCTTGCACTGAAGAGAGCCAACAGCTCGAAACTGCAGACTGCAAGTGGTGTGTAGTGGCTGACACGAGAGTTTCTTTAATTAGGAATAAGTCTTTCGGTCAGTGTTTCGTAGTAATATGTGATTATTACACTTAACGCGCCAGACTTGCAATTTGTTGTAGTCTGGTCAATTTCCTTATTTTTGAAATAAGGATGTATAGAGCGTTGCTTCAGAGAGAAATTACATTTAGTAAATACTCTGCCCTCTAGAAGCATACTTTGAACATTTGCTGCCAATCTCAGGCTAACCAATTCGATTGTAGTGGACAGCGACCGCTAGATGGCGCCTTCGATTTATTTTGCATGTTGCCAGTCTTAAGAGTACGAACATGTACCTATACACCGGAAATCTTGTTGCCAGTCACTGCGTGCCTACCTTGCACTGAAGAGAGCCAACAGCTCGAAACTGCAGTCTGCAAGTGTGTAGTGGCTGACACGAGAGTTCCTTTAATTAGGAATAAGTCTTTCGGTCGGTGTTTGCTAAAATCGAATTACAGCGTTTCGTAGTATTATGTGATTATTACACTTAACGCGACTAACGATTTCGACACCCAAAAGTCTCTTTTTAAAAATTATTAAATTCAAAAATTTATTTTTATAAAATGTTTAAGTACAATGTATGTGTTTAATTAAAGGAAGCTAGTTACTGACTGAATCTAAAACAATGCAAAATAGGAAAGAAGGCACAGCGCCTTATCTTCTAAGTGTCAGATTACACTGCAACTGCTGATGCTGGGAAACATAGTCGTCTCCTTATAATTCAAATGGGGGGTCGATACATAATTCCTTCCCTCGAAGATTCAACTACGGAGTGCAGCGAGGAAGTTGAACGTTTGGTGGGATGGCTTCTGGTCGATTTCCCTCGATGTCGTCATTATGTTTACTTCGTCTGGCTAATATACATTTTTTATATGAAAAATATGAGATGATTAAAATAACCATAACATAGAGGAGTACTGTCCATGTACTGGGAATATTGGAAATTCCAATTTCGTCATAAGATATTTGGGGTTGATTTTCAATTATTTGTTTTTGAATATCCTGTAGTTCGTCTAGGTTGATATTCTCTAAGTGGATGGTAAAGTTTTGGTTTGGTGTAGGATTTTTCTCTTGGTCTAGTTCTGTGAAAAATATGGGCTCGTTTTGATTTATGGCTTGCTGTTTATTGCTGATCTTCTCTCGGGTGGTAATTATTTCGCACCCTATTGGGATGTTGATTAAATAGGTACCAATTAACTTTTGGACCTCTTCCTGTTGTTTACATTTAATGGTGATTGCCTGCTTGCTGGGAAATATACCAATCCATTGTGTCGATTCTTCTAGTTGCTTGATTACGGCTCTTGTAGTTTTGATCTGGGTGCTTTGACAGCTTGCGGTGTTCTTCATATCCAGGAGTTGTATTTCACAAGGGCTGTCTTCGTCGATTTCTTTTATGTCAAGTTTCTTACAAGCGTAATATTGTGGCGCCATTTTGGTGCATATGTCACTTTCGAATGTAAAGTACAATTTGTCTTTTAGCAAATATCTATTATTTGGAATTATTGCCTTGAATTGACTCTGACTATACACAGGAATTGGGTACAGGTGATAATAATTAAAAGTTTCAGGGTACATGATTGGTAAACGAAGTAAGTAGGTGATTTTATTATTAAGAGTTAATAGTTAATCTAGCGTACCATAGATGGCGACCACTAGACTTGTTCTGACATTTTTCAGTCTGGTATTATACTCTACACTTTTAAGTGCAGCAAACCATAGAACAATAAATGTCAGGAGAACTGGTTGAAGCCCATTGTATAGCCGTTCATTTCTCACCATTGGCAGACGCGTTTCGCCTTCCCAGGCTCCTCAGTGCCACAAGGTAGAGAAAGAACGAAAATACAAACACTTCAACCAGTACTCCATATTTTTCCTGTGGAGTATAGCCACTAGGCACTAACGATGCCATCTATAAGATGGTAAGATTGTTTAGAAGTAAATGTTTTACATGTTAGACTATTAAAAGCCATCAACTATAACTGCGAATGCAGATTACTAACTTCTGAAACAATCCAAGCGCAGTGCCAAGATGTTAATAGTTAATCTAGCGTACCATAGATGGCGACCACTAGACTTGTTCTGACATTTTTCAGTCTGGTATTATACTCTACACTTTTAAGTGCAGCAAACCATAGAACAATAAATGTCAGGAGAGCTGGTTGAAGCCCATTGTATAGCCGTTCATTTCTCAACATTGGCAGACGCGTTTCGCCTTCCCAGGCTCCTCAGTGCCACAAGGTAGAGAAAGAACGAAAATACAAACCCTTCAACCAGTACTCCATATTTTTCCTGTGGAGTATAGCCACTAGGCACTAACGATGCCATCTATAAGATGGTAAGATTGTTTAGAAGTAAATGTTTTACATGTTAGACTATTAAAAGCCATAAACTATAACTGCGAATGCAGATTACTAACTTCTGAAACAATCCAAGCGCAGTGCCAAGATATTAATAGTTAATCTAGCGTACCATAGATGGCGACCACTAGACTTGTTCTGACATTTTTCAGTCTGGTATTATACTCTACACTTTTAAGTGCAGCAAACCATAGAACAATAAATGTCAGGAGAGCTGGTTGAAGCCCATTGTATAGCCGTTCATTTCTCAACATTGGCAGACGCGTTTCGCCTTCCCAGGCTCCCCAGTGCCACAAGGTAGAGAAAGAACGAAAATACAAACACTTCAACCAGTACTCCATATTTTTCCTGTGGAGTATAGCCACTAGGCTATACAATGGGCTTCAACCAGCTCTCCTGAAATTTATTGTTCTATGGTTTGCTGCACTTAAAAGTGTAGAGTATAATACCAGACTGAAAAATGTCACAACAAGTCTAGTGGTCGCCATCTATGGTACGCTAGATTAACTATTAACATCTTGGCACTGCGCTTGGATTGTTTCAGAAGTTAGTAATCTGCATTCGCAGTTATAGTTGATGGCTTTTAATAGTCTAACATGTAAAACATTTACTTCTAAACAATCTTACCATCTTATAGATGGCATCGTTAGTGCCTAGTGGCTATACTCCACAGGAAAAATATGGAGCACTGGTTGAAGTGTTTGTATTTTCGTTCTTTCTCTACCTTGTGGCACTGAGGAGCCTGGGAAGGCGAAACGCGTCTGCCAATGTTGAGAAATGCACGGCTATACAATGGGCTTCAACCAGCTCTCCTGACATTTATTGTTCTATGGTTTGCTGCACTTAAAAGTGTAGAGTATAATACCAGACTGAAAAATGTCAGAACAAGTCTAGTGGTCACCATCTATGGTACGCTAGATTAACTATTAACATCTTGGCACTGCGCTTGGATTGTTTCAGAAGTTAGTAATCTGCATTCGCAGTTATAGTTGATGGCTTTTAATAGTCTAACATGTAAAACATTTACTTCTAAACAATCTTACCATCTTATAGATGGCATCGTTAGTGCCTAGTGGCTATACTTCACAGGAAAAATATGGAATACTGGTTGAAGTGTTTGTATTTTCGTTATTTCTCTACCTTGTGGCACTGAGGAGCCTGGGAAGGCGAAACGCGTCTGCCAATGTTGAGAAATGAACGGCTATACAATACCAGCTCTCCTGACATTTTTTATTATTAAGGATATAACATTCAATTTCTATTAATTTTTCTATTAGTAGGGTATTTTCTAGTGTTATTTCAAAGGGCAATTGTCCCGGTTGTATATTTTTTTCCAATTTTAATAGTTCTTTGAACAGATCGGCAGTTTTTATTATACTTGGGTGCATGATATTTAATCTGGTGAACGTAATTGAATTTTCTATATCTTGGAAAATAGAGTTAATTATTTCATACATATTTATAATTTGATTTAAAATGTCTTTCATGAAGTTAGTAGTTTTGCGTTTTAAGTCTCGTTCAGCAATGGCGGCAATCCGTTCGATTTCTGATTGTAATACTTTTTCATTATGAGATATTTGTTGAATGGTTAAATTAAATTTATTAATTATGTCTATAGAGATTGAGTTTTGTTTTGTAATGCTTGCAGCCAATTTATTTTGATTATTTTGAATTTGTCTAATGAGATTGTCATACCGTTCTCCGTCGGTGGCATCCAAATTACCAGATATTGATTTAAAAGTAGAACCTAGACCGTTTATTAAACCTCTTTTGGTTCTTTGGGGATGCGGAAGAATTTCTTTTAACTTGATTTCGACCTTTTCTTCCGTCAACTTTAATAGTTTAACATAGTTTGATGTATCTTGGGAGTAATTTTTATTCAAATTAATGATGCATAAGATTTTCTGATTGTTCATGTAGCTTATTAATAATAAAATAATTGGGTTTAAATCATAGTAATGGATCAAGGTGTGACTATATTCTTGTACCTTTGCCAGTCCTAGTTTAAGTGGTATTAATCCGGGGTTGTTTTCTAAGCTTTTGATTGTTATTCTCTCTTGTAATCCGAGTACAAGGGGAAATCTGAAATATAACAGTTTAGTTACTTAAAATCGTAAGTTTTCTTTAGTGGTCTTTTTAAGTTATCCATGTGGATTTTGTTTTCGGTCGATACGGTTTTTGAGTTTTTGTCTACCGTTTTTATTACCGTTGGTTTATGAAATTTATTCGCGGTCTTTTGCCTTTTATGTTTTTTAATATAAGTGGTTGATTTAGACTGAAATAATTTTGGATCATCGCGATTTTGATTTAGTTTCTCTATAGTTTTTTCTTTATTTTCTATAAGGTTCTCATTTATTTTTGAGTACATTAATTTGGTCCTTTATTTATGTTCGTTGATATAATCGTTAACGAGTATCTTTTCAATGTCCATATCGAATGGATTTTCATTATTTATGTGTCCTTTAATGATGTCTATTGGTTTTAATTTTGTTGTCGAATGAATCGAATGGTTATACGCTAGTATTGCATAAATCATTTTCATGTGTACTGGGGTTTTTAAAAATCCTCTAGTATTTAGTAACCGTACATGCTCTATTAATGTTGAGTGTAATCTCTCTATGGGACCATTAGATTGAGGGTGATTGGGTGAACAAAAATGCAATTTTATTTTGTGCAAGTTAAGAAGTTCGGTAATAACTGAATTTTTAAATTCTGAACCGTTATCAACGATAATTTGTTTTGGAATGCCATGATGGGAGAAAAATGTTATTAAATTGTTTACGATTTCGGTAGAACATAGTGACATTAATTTGTATGCCTGTGCATATTTCGAAAACGTATCTATGATAGTCAAAAGTTTGGTTTGTTCTAAGGTAAAAGCATCTATATGAATAATTTCAAAAGGTTGAACCGGGGTTGGTGTAATATTCATTTTCATTTGCCTTTCGTATTTTCCTTGTTGACAAATTTCACAGTCATTTATATATGTTTGGATTGAATTTTTCATTTCGGGCCAATAATATCGCTTCCTGATTTGTTGCTCGGTTTCATTTATACCACGATGGTTGCTTTTGCTTTCGTGATAATTTTTTATTATTTCCTGAACATCGTCCTTATTACTGACATCGATTAATTTTAGTTTACAATTTTTTAATTTTAGGTACGGCCATTTAAAATTCTTACGTATAACTTCACAAAATGATTCATGCATATCAGGGTCTTCAAAATATAAATGATAAGGTTTTTTGGCACTACATAGTTTTTGAAAAAGTTGATTATATCTTGCTCAAATTGATTTTGAGATATTTGACAATCTAGGCGTTGCTTTTTATTGAATAATATCGTCAGTTTTGGTCTAGCAGGGAAATGTAGAACTGATTTATTAATTATTTGATTTTGTCCGTAATTAACGGGTGTTTCCACGATGGGAATTTCTGCTATGGGATGGTGCTCGGCATTTGTGTGTACAGTAATATTATCATTATCGTTATCGTCCTCGGGATTATCAGTCTCTAATCTTTGTTCATCTGGTAGTACCCGAGTGGAAATATTGTCGATTTCCGGATCTGGAGGTTCCGCGGGTTCTTTGGGTTCCGAGGGCTGAGCTGAAGTGCTAGCACCGATTTGCTCATTAAACTCGTCAATATATTCAAATATATCACTCGTCTCTTTCGCGTGTAATACTATGCGGGATAACGCGTCTGCGTTCGTATTTAATTTACCCTTTTTATATATGATATTGTAGTCAAATTCTTCCAACTTGAAACGCCATCTTATTAATTTAGAATTTGGCTCTTTTAACGAGAACAGCCACTGTAGGGGTTTATGGTCAGTTATTATGTTAAATTTCCGTCCAAAAAGGTATGGCCGGAAGTATTTAGTAGCCCAAACGATAGCCAAAAGTTCCCTTTCTATCACGCTATAATTTTGTTCGGAATCAATCAAAGTTCGAGACGCGTACGCGACGGGTAAGTCTTTCCCAATCTGGCCCTGGGACAAAATGGCGCCAACGGCCACATTGCTCGCATCAGTGGTTAAATTAAACGGTTTTGTGAAATCAGGGTATTGCAGGATAGGCTCGTTAATCAACAAATTTTTACAAACTTCAAAACAAGACAAGAATTCTTCGTCGTGGGTGATTTTTGCATTTTTCTTTAAGCATTTCGTCATCGGTTTGGTAATTTTGGCGAAATTATTTATAAATCTCCTATAATAACCCAATAGCCTTTAATTTGTTTAGTTGTCTTAGGGACTGGGTAATTTTTTATAGCTTTTATTTTATCCGGGTTTGGCTTAACCCCGTCCGGTGTAACAATGTGGCCTAAGTAGGCCACTTTCTTGCGTAAAAACTCTGACTTGTCCAACTGAATTTTGAAATTTGATTGTCTAAGTCTATCAAAAACTGATCTTAACCTTTCTATATGTTCCTGAAGTGACGTAGAAAAAATTATTATATCGTCTAAGTAAACTAAGCATTTTTCGTTTTGTATACCACGAAGAATATTGTCCATAATTCGCTGAAACGTCGCGGGCGCATTTTTTAGGCCAAAGGGCATTCTTAGATACTCATAATGCCCGTTTTCTGTGTTAAAAACTGTTTTGGCTATGTCGCTTTCGTCCATCTCTATCTGATGAAAACCACTAGCCAAATCCAAGGTGGTAAAGTATTGACATTTACCTAACTTGTCCAATAAATCAGTAATATTGGGAAGTGGGTATCTGTCGTCGACCGTCTTTTCATTTAGTTTGCGGTAGTCCACCACTACACGCCACTTCTGTATTCCCGAAGCATCGGGTTTTTTGGGCACCACCCAAATAGGTGACGACCACGGTGAATTGCTAGGCCTTATTATATTTTGATGTAACATTTTTTTCATTTGGTTTTCTACTTCCTTTTTGTGGATGAACGGGTAACGATATGTTTTCGTATATATCGGTACTTCGTCCGTCGTATTAATTTTATGTTTAATTTGATTAGAAAAAGTTAATTTAGTGTTTTCTTGATAGAAAATGTCTGAATATTCTTTACATAAATTTTGAATTTTACTTTTTTCTTCCGGGTTTAGATGGTTACGAATGTTAGATAGGCTTAAGTATGATTTTGGTGTTTCATCAAAATTGTTTAAGTTTATTTCATGTATTGATTTTTTTTCGAATCTCTCAACTACTATAGGTTCGGAAAAGTCTAGAGTAATGGGATTGACCGTATTATTTAATATTGTAGTAATAGCTTCGCCATTGTTGGCGGTGGCTAAACATTCTGGTATCTCACAATTGTGAATTTTTTGATAAGGGATTATTATTTCTTCATTTTCTAGCGACGTTTTTATTTTTATTACTTGTTCGCTGCGAGGTGCGATTGATATTAAATTTAATTCGTTTTTTGTTTTATGGTAAGATAAGGTAATTGTATACGGCGTTATCAATAATCCTTTGTCGAAGTTTAAGCTAGCCTGAAGTATTTTTAAATTATCCAATCTGATTAATCCGTGAAAACTATTATGAAATCTAAATAAGAAGAATTTTAAACTTGTTGGTTGTGATAAATTAAATAGTTTTGAAGATGGTATTAATGCACTTTCTTTGTGTGCGGATTTTTGAAAAACGGTAGAGACTATAAATGGATCATTTTGAATACAATTAGGGTATAATTTATGAGCAAGATTAGGGTCGATAAATGATTTTGTTAAACCCGAGTCGATTAAAAATTTTAGGTTATGTTCAGGTGGTATAATATAGGGTAATTCATTAGAATTGGTGGCATTGATTGAGATAATTTCAAGGTTTACGTTTGATCGTCGACCGATGGGTCTTGCTGAAAATTTACATTTTCTTGCTGAAAATTTATATTATCTTGCTGAAAATTTATATTATCTTGCTGAAAATTAATATTATCTTGGTGATATGCCTCGTTTACGTCTCCGTAAGTTTTGGGAAGGTTTTGGTTGTCGTACTCGTAAACACCGTTAGAGGTTGGTTCAATTTCGTTTACTTCAGTGTTATGAAGTTCATGGGAAGCGAAATTTCTTTGAGGGGGGCGATATTGATTTGAAGTCGATGGTCCCGGTTGAGGTCGGAAATTATTCGAAGTTTGCCTCGTTGATATACTCATAGGAATGGGGTTAGGCAGATTTTTGTTTGGATTTGACCTGAAAACGTTTTGGTTTTGGTTCCTGAATATTTGCGAAAGTAGTATAGCAGACGGGGATCTGTGACACTCGATGGCATGTCCATCCACATCTTACCACCCTTGTACTTCTTGTACAAGAAAATGAAAGAATAATCTGAAGAAGTAATTAATCATCTGAAGAAGTAATCAATAATGACCAGAGGCCTCAAAGAAGTAATCGACAATAACCAGAAGATGCAAAGAAGTAATCAGCAATGACCAGAAGGTCGAGTAATTAAAAAAAGAATAATATTGGTCATTGCCAGAAGACCGTATGCAAAGTATGGTGATAAAAGATAATTTATGCGCGTTTTGCTTATTTATCATGTAGTTTAACTTAACAAAAATGCGTGGTAATTAATTTAAGCTGATAATTATGCAGAATAATTGATATATTTACTGCTTTATCTATGAAGTTATTTGTTTAATGATGTATATTTATGCGGATTTATTGAGATTGGGGTGATTAACATAATTATTGGCGCGCTTAAATAATATATGCATAGGCTAAAAACAATGTGTCGAAGTACATTTTTTTATAGATCTAGTAATATAATGTTATATAAAAAATTTGCTCGTGCTGCATAGACGAACAGCTACGTGACGTATGGCCTAGATAAAATTAACCGATGGCACGCTTAGTGCAATGTAAAATGGTGTAATCGAAGGAATTGCAAAATATATGAATGCTAATAAGATCACATAGTATATCAATCTGTTAAAGCAAAATATAATTTTAGGTGTCAAATATGAAATATTTAACCCCCTAATCAATTTTGTTAATACAAATTAATGAAAGACAAGTAATGAATTCGAATAATTTTTTTATTATAATATGCATTAAAAAACATATAAAACTGATATTACAGTAATATGAAGAACAATTTATATCTATGGTATTGTTTCAGATATAATAAACATACATGTACTATTAACAACAGTCATATTGCTATAGGTTTAATATTACATTAAATAATTTATTAAATATTTTTATTTTCAATTTAAAAAATTATCATAAGAATGATTTACATATCCACTTTGTGTTTTATGATAACAATCTCTCTAGAAGAAAATCGTTCCCTCTGTATTGAAAGCTTTGGATGTCTATAATATACATGGTACGGCGATATTTTTCTTGCAGGTTTTGTTCCTTTTATCGTATTGGATTGGAATCGATGATAATCCTGAAAAACTGCTTCCCACTTGCACTTGGAGAGATTAGTTTTCTGTTCCTCCATGGTGGACTTTATGTAGAGTTGACTGCGGGCAGTAAAAATAAAGAACATTTGAGAAGAAAATTGTTTTTGATATTTTTTAAAACAAAAGAGGAAATTGATATTTCATTGATAATAACCCCAAGGTAATGTGTCCGTAGTAATATAGTTAAGGATTCTTTTGTCGTTATAGGGACTTAATGCAACTTTCTTTTGTTCGATTGTATACACTTCATGTTTTTCAGATTTAATTACATTTTGGATAGTTTCCATGCAGGAACTATTAAATAAACTTTGATAATAATCGTTAAAACTGATTGATTTTAGTGAAGATCTAGTTATTCCTTTAGCCTTCTTAGTTATACCAACATTTGCAATAAAATGTTGTATTTCCTCCTCAGATACACCTTTTTCTTTTAGTTTTTCTATTTCCAATTCTACGTTTGAATTTGAGAGTACTTTTAATGCATACATTTTTGATCTTAAACCAATGAATTTGGTCATAATGTTACCGTTATTTTCATTTTTCATAATGCCTAAAACCTTCTTATTTTTTAATGGTATACCATAAATATTATCAGGTGCATAATCTGAAGTATCAAATTTATGTATGTCCTCTTTTATATGATTGTAGATATTATCATCATAAATTTGATAAATTAACGAATCTGTATCACAATACAAGAGCTTGGCATTATTTTTGAATTTTTTTAAAACATAATTATAATGAAAATCGTAGAGAATAGTTTTTGAGATATCTAGAATGGAAAAACCAACAAATATTGGTTTATTAAATTTAACATTTAATCTGGTCATTTATATTATAACTATGTCTTTACCAAAAATTGTACAACTGTGAAAATTTGGTTTTGAAATGTAATAATTTGCACCATACCTACCACTCCATTTGGTAACTATTTTTACATCTCTATATTTTCTCACATTCTCCATCGTTTTACCAAATACAGCATTATTCATAAGTTTAAAAAAGTTTTTTTCAAAGTCATTTTTACTTAATTTTCTTAATTCAGTATTTAGATCAATGTATTTTTTCATCCAACAAGATTGTTTAAATTTCAAAATTCGATGTATTTTTAAAATTTTCATACCTAGTTCTATAGCTTGTTTTAAGTTTTTGTAGTGAATGATATATCTCTCTTTATTAAAAAGTGTTGTTAACAATTTTGGGGTTTTTGTTTGAGAATTTGGTGGGATTAAATGTTGTGGGCATAGAGGAAGGTCTTTGTGATAATCAAACAAGTTCTTTGGGTACTCAAGATCAACTTCGAATATATATCCACTATCACCCTCATCAGAAATATTCATAATATTTTCTTTGTAAATATCATCAACCCATTCAAATTGACTAATGGGCAATGGCAGGGTCATTGCTGTTGCATACATGCTATTTAAATCCCAGTACATGAGATAAGATGATGGAAGGTCTGGATTATATTCATTACCCATGTGCTTGTTATTAGCTTTACCATAACGATTGGAACATTGTGAAATGCCTCCTCTTATACCTCGTTCAATAAACATAATCATATCGATATCTGTTAGCAATTCTAATTGAACTCCAGCTATTTTTAGACATGCATCAAATGCCAATCCGGGTGCTGTATAATAATGAAGACTATCCAATTCATATGTTTTTAAACAAGTAGCTCTAAAGTTTTCAAAAATATCTGCAAGTAATAACACATCTGTCTTAAGATAAATCTCTGCATATTCTTGTAATGTTTTTATCTGAAATGTATCCCACACATTACAAGCATGTTTATATTCGCTTTCAGAAATTCTTTGTTTTTGAATATGACTATAAAATAATTCTATTGGAGGTAAACTAGTGTCCTGTAATTTTTTCCAACAATCGAGGTATTCATATGGAAATACACCTTTTCATATAAGCAATTGAAATTCTTTTTCGTTATTGCAATGGCTTCTCGTAATTACTTTTTGATCACCATTCAGATATGAAGATAATTTATCAATACTATGAATCTAAATGAATCTAAAAATCTAAAATTGATATTTGTATTTTCAATATATTTTGAAAATGAAATGTATTTTTCTTTATTAACCGGAAGCAAATTAATTTTTCCTTTTATTTCTGTACTTAATGCCATTATCAAAAAATGGCTATCATATCCTGATAAATTGTGAAAAATTACAGGTACTGAATGACTGTCGGTGAACAAAATATTACATGTATTGTGAGCACTGCCTCTATAGTCCCCAGTAAGATGATTATGTCCTTTCACTTTTATTTCACCAGGTAGGAATGGTTTTGAACAAATGTGGCAATATTGTGATGAATGAAAATTATTATATTGTTCTATCGTTAGAGGTTTCATTGGAATAGGTTGTGAAAGAATTGATTGTAATTTATTAGCAATTTTTTCCAACTCTTTAACAAACCAGATTTGACAATCTTTACCTGTATAAGAATTAAATGATGAAAGTGAATCATTATAGGCACATTTAAGGTAATAAGCAATACTAAAGGCCTCATGTTTTTGATACTTTTTGGTTCGATTAGTTAATTTTGAATCATGATATTTTTCCAAAAAACTCTCGATATCTGCATAAATAACAAATGGTACTTTTTCTTTGTTTTTAAAATTGGAATATTTCATTATTTTTTCATTTTCTGAAGGTGGAGTTATTTTTGATTTATTTAAATTCTTATAATCTAACAAATGTTTATGTAAAGCATTTTCCGTTATAAAGTGATTTAAACACCTTTTACAAAACAATTTTTTGTTTTTAACATTTCCAACCTGTTTATTTATTACGTGATAAATCCTTAATTAAAGCAAAATGATAGAGTCTTTCTTCCAGATGAATATCTTCATCATACATATCCAAATCCATTTCATTATCATCATCATCATCATTATCACAATCGTAATAATTACATGGGAGCATAAGTAGATTTATATGAGGAATAAAATCATTTTGTTAATGGTAACACTTCTTTTTTATCAATCGTAAACACATTGATAGACAATTGATTTAGTTTTTCAAATTTTGGAATATCTTTTAGACTAATAGGGAAATTGATACCATCATATTTTAATACTTCACTAAAATGTGGGTAACTGGAGATACGACGGACATTTTTTTGATTGTTTTTAACTGGATATAAAGCACATACAATCGAATACAAGAAACAGTATTCATCGTTATTTTTTTATATTAATTATACTTTTAGTATTTTTTATAAAAGGTGGTAACTCGATATAAGTTGATATACCACAATTTATAGGTGTATAATTATTAATATTTACTTTTAAATGTAAAATTTCATACAATGCAAAACCGCTGTCTCGTTCTTGGAATTCTCCTAGTTTTGTTAAAATTTTATCTTTTACATGTTCAACATACCAAGCTCTTAAATTAGTATTTCTATCAATTATATAGTTTTTTGTGGAAAAATGTTTTATATCAGTTTCTCCATTCTGGGGTTTTATAAAATTTCCAAAAAATGTTACGTTAACTTTTAGTAACGATTTTTTTAATTCGTTATTAATTTTGATTGAAAAACTTTTAAATGCTTTTTCCAAAAATATTTTAGGATCTTTTATATTAAGATTTGTTATTACACCGGTTCTCAATCTTCCATTGAAACATGAATCAACATCTTGCCAAACTAAGTTTTTTGTAAATTTCCTCTTCGATTTATTAAAATATAATGTTTTTAAATTTTGTAAATTTCCTTTATAATATTTTAAGAGAGACAAACCTGATTCAATTTTAGCAAAGTTTTTAACACAATTTGATTTATTTTTAATACATTTTCTAACTATTAAAATAGTTTTTTTCAAAATATGAATCCACTTAGAATACTCCTCTTTTGTCTTAATTATCATACAGACCTTCTCAAATTTTTTTATCATGCCAGAGAGAATACCATCCATAGATTGTGAACTCATATTACTGTAAAAGATAATACACTAATTATTAATTTTTAGATTTATAAGTTACAATAAACTTACTAATTATTAAAACCGCGCAAACGACTTGCTGAGAGGATAAATAGCGAATGACACACAGTATTTCTGTATATAGATAAATTATTTATATTGAAAAAATTTGCATACGCCTACAATTTTCACATTGTGCAGTTTTTTTATTTACATCATCCTTATCTAAATAAGGTTAAATACCAGTGATAATAGTGATACATGCCCATTTAAAATAATTTGCATAGATGATTGAGTGCATATTTACGCTAATTTTGTTTTATTAGGGTAAAAAATCATAACTGATAAACTAAAACCAAGTTCTTCTGAATTAAAAAAAAAATAAAAAGTGAAATAAAGTTTATTTCATAAAGTTGTTATAAAGATATAATACATTAGATAAAGCACAGACACATACAGATTTTTATGATTTAAACAAAGTGGATTTGATTGTTTAATTGTTGGCTGCTCTTCAAGTTCAATGATGGGTTTTGTTGAATATTTTCTCAAAAAATCAGCCTTTTCTCTTCCTTTAACGTAAACAGTGTCTACTTTTTCCAAAAGTGTTGTGAGAATATTCTCAAACTGATAAAGTGGTACATATCCCTCATTCCAGTCAATACAATGTTGATTTTGCATTAACCAGTGAGCTTGCTTTCGCAAGTGTTCTGGTAATTTAGTCATAGAGAAAGGCGGTTTAAAAATATAATGACATATCCTATATCCGTCATAAGCAGCAAATTTCTTAACTATAAATGTGTTATTTTGAATTTTAAAGTATTGCACATCTATTATTAATTTCATAGCTGTAATCTCTTTGAAAATTCTACTAATACTGCCATGTAAATGCTTTAAACCATTTATTTTAAAGCTGTCTAACTATTTTTGTTAAACGACTATAGCTTATCAATTTATCATGTAAAATTAAACAGTAAGCAGAGGTATTCTTCGGAATATTTTCACTGGACTCAAATTCTACTCTCATGACGATAGGACCGGATTAAATCGATTCTTTTTGATGTGAGCAATCAATGTAAGTTACGGGGGTTATATCCTTAAATTCTGTAGGAGTGAAAATAGGCTCGTTTTGAAGTTCATAATAAGATTCTCTGAACTCTGCAAACATATTATATAAGACAGCAAATTTATTTTCCTTAAAGTCCAGATAGAGATCAATATATGGATATCTTTCAGAATTAAGAAAAGTTTTAATATTTCTTAGATTGCAATGATCAAATTTACTCATATCCTTAGTTACATTATTCCTCCTAGAAGTTTGAAAGGCTACGATAACATGCCTAGGCGTTTCAAGCTTGGTTGTTGTCTTCACAGGCCAGTTATGTCTGTTGGTTTCTGCTAATTCAGGAAATTCAACAAGTTCCCAACTTCTAAATCCCACTAATAAATCAACATTGTCATCAATAAGTTTTGTTAATGCCAACTGTTTATTAACGCGGAAATAAATCGGACGAAGGACCATTCAGCGTAATGCTGACAAACTGAACTAATATTAATAATTGAATTTGAAATACCTTGTGACCTCGTGTACTAGCGGCACTTCCTGGTGTTGTTCTCTTCTAGTTGGGCTCAACAAACTCCAGGTCTCCAGTATGGGAATATGGCAAGGTACACAAGACACTCGCGTGGTGATAAATAGCGGTTTTTATTATTGTTTAAGTTGACCGAAAAATGACTTTTTATATTTTTTTTGTAGCGTTATTATTTTTTTTTGTTGATATGGAAATCAAAAACAAATTGAGTTATAGAAACAAAAAATGCTAGCATTGTTTTCTGAACATACCGCCCATCCAAATGGCGAAGCATTTGTAATAAAGTTTGTAATTTCCGTGGGAAACGTATTTATGAGTACAAGAAATATATCTAAAACTATGAAACTAAAACTAGGTTAAATAATAATACAAAACTAGTGAGGAGTAGGTAAGGGACATAGTTTCACAAGAGGTCTCTTAAGGACACCGTTAGTTGTTCGCACAGTAGCAACAGGGGTCTGTCCATCAGGACTAGAGTGCAATTCGACAATTCGGCCAAGATGCCACGTTAGCGGTGGGACATTGTCCTGTTTGATGACAACAATGGTGCCAATATTGGGAGGTTTTGTAGAATCTGTCCATTTATGTCGTTGCTGGAGAGTGTGAAGATACTCGTTATGCCAGCGCTTCCAAAATCCTTGTTGAATTTGTTGCAACAACTGCCATCTGGACAAACGATTTATGGGTACGGAGATTAACTCCTCGTCGGGAGGAGTTGTTAATGAAGATAATGTTAAAAAATGACCTGGAGTTAAGGCCTGAAGATCATTTGGATCACTACTAAGCTGACATAATGGTCGTGAATTTAAAACTGCTTCGATTTGGTGAAAAACGGTATTAAGCTCCTCGTAGATCAGTACTTGATCACCAATAATTCGAGAAATGTGATGTTTGACTGATTTGACTCCTGCTTCCCATAAACCACCAAAGTGAGCCGCAGACGCGGGATTGAAGTGCCACTTAATTTGCATGACTCCGGCGGCGTTTTGGGTTAATTCATTCAGTTGACGATTAGCGCCAACGAAATTAGTTCCGTTGTCACTGTAAAGATGAGAGCATTGGCCTCGACGTGCAACAAATCGCCGTAATGCTGCTGTAAATGAATCAGATGAAAGATCTGAAACAAGTTCAAGATGGAGAGCTTTAATGGCGAGACATACAAATAAGCATAGATATGCCTTTTGAGTTTTACCACCCCGGCGTCTACCAAAAGTAATATGAAACGGCCCAGCGAAGTCTACTCCGGTGTGCAGGAATGGTTTAACTTCAGAGACTCGAGGAGTGGGTAAATCACTCATCAGAGGTGTATAGGATTTTGGATTATGTCGCGAACAACGATAGCAATGAGAAATGCAATGATTAATTGCTCGTCTAGCGGACAATATCCAGAATTGTTCAGCTAATAAAGCCTGAAGAGCGGTTGCGCCAGGATGCAGATACTTATTATGATACTGATTAATAAGAAGTTTAGTTAATCGGTGTTCCCGTGGTAATAAGATTGGATGTTTTCTCTCAAAGGATTCTTGAGAGTGGCGAAGTCTTCCGCCCACCCTGAGAATACCCTCCTGATCTAGGAAAGGTGCAAGTTTGCGTATAGGTTTAGCACAAGGGCTTTTTGAACAAAGGGCATAGCAGGATAAGCATGTGTTAGGTGCCCCCGCACCAATCGGGTCGAAATTTTTAGCACAAGTTGATAGTAGTGTTAGATGAAATTTCCCAAAATATTATTTTTGGAAAACCATTTTTACGGGAGATATGGGGGTAAAAAGAAAAATGGAAAAAAAAATTTTTCTCGAGAACGGATGAACCGATTTTCATGAAAAAAATATATATTATGGCATTTGATGGTGCAAATGTGGGAAAAAATTATTGAGTCCATTTGTCAAAAAAAGTGGTGAAAAAATTTTTTCAAATTAAAAAAAAAATTTTTTTTAGGGGATGTTCTAGAGGCACACCCACCATTTTCTTCTAAATAAATGCTTCTATGCCCCTTTAAAACATATCCAATTTTCATAGCGATCGGAAAGGTACAACATACTCAAAATTGATAATCATTGGCAGACTGCGGACGGCACGTAGTCTATGTAATGAAGCATTATAAGACGACTTTTTTGTAAATATTTCGTGCAAAGACGAGATTACCTTCTCCCCTTCGTTCTCGAAGGTGCTGAACACGATGCAAGTGGTGGGAGCAGTTTTTGACCGCCGCAACCCCCTGCAACTTTTTTGAACAATTTTTTCAAAATAATTTTTTTTATGGGATGTTCTCGAAGAATGAAGACTAAGAGAAGTCTCATCAATATAGAGTAACCTGATTCGTGACAGGCAAGAGGACTCACGCAAAAAAGTCAGCCCGAATTGTGAGAGGCAAGGGGATTCATAATAACCAAGCACCTCGACTAATGAGAGGAAAGGGAACTTAAAATAAACAAGCGTCCCGACTAGTTAGAGGCAAGGAGACTCACGATAAATAAACACCCCGACTCGTGAGAGGCAAGGGGACTCACAATAAACACCTTCATTAGTGAAAGGCACTGTAACCTCCTCGTAGTGGACTTTGAAAACTTTTCGTACGCTGACTGCAGATGTCATCATTGCAAAATCTTCAGATTTTCAAACTAGATTTTGTTTGACCCCACAGTTGACATCAGAGAATTTTTGCGCCACACTTCTTGATGTTTGATACTGATTTAAATGCTAGGGTTGTAATGGCCGCTAGTGACCGTGGTAGTAAGATGTAGTAATGAACCGCTAGTCTATGTAATAAAGGCAGAAATAGTGTAAATATTTCTTGCAAAGACGAGAATACCTTCCTCCGTCCATTTTCGAGGTTGTTGAACACGATGCAAGTGGAGGGAGAAGTTTTTGACCGCCGCAACCTCCTAAAACGGTCACCTCTCTTATGGATCCCTTTATATTTTCTATACGAGTCTGGGGAGTGATTTATCAACGGGTTATACTTGAAATAACATGGAAGATGGTTATAGAGTCCAGACAGCAGGCCAGGGGGTTAATTAAACCCTTCCGAGGAGTGGAAAATCATTTTTTATCAAATAATTCGGGTTCAAACGCGTTTCCCCCGTTTTTGGGGTCGCTGATCATGGGAAAAATATTCATTTTTAGCTCCAACCCCTCTTCATCTCTCAAACGGTGAGTGAGGGATGATTTCTGCCCGTTTGAGGGGGTTGGAGCTAAAAATGAATATTTTTCCCGTGACCAGCGACCCCGAAAATGGGGTATACGCATTTGAACCGAATCATTTGAAAAAAAAAACTACACCAACTCAACCCCCTAGGCCTGCTGTCTGGACTCCACTTACTCTATAACCCCCTTCCATATTATTTCAAGTATAACCCGTCGATAAATCGCTCCCCAAACCCGTTTATATATGAAAACATAAAGGGATCCATAAGAGAGATGGCCATTTCAGGAGGTTGCGGCGGTCAAAAACTTCTCCCACCACCTGCATCGTGTTCAGCACCCTCGAAAACGAGGGGGGAAGGTAATCTCGTCTTTGCACGAAATATTTACAAAGAAGTCGTCTTATAATGCTTCATTACATAGACTAGGCGCCGCCCGCAGTCTGCCAATGATTATCAATTTTGAGTATGTTGTACCCTTCCGATCGCTTTGAAAATTGGATATGTTTTAAAGGAGCATATAAGCATTTATTTGGAAGAAAATGGTGGGTGTGCCTCTAGAACATCCCCTAAAAAAAATTTTTTTTTTATTTTGAAAAAATTTTTTCACCACTTTTTTTCGACAAATG
The DNA here is from genome assembly GCA_936432065.2 of Rutpela maculata. NCBI lineage: Eukaryota > Metazoa > Arthropoda > Insecta > Coleoptera > Cerambycidae > Rutpela > Rutpela maculata. The sequence goes on from OW386289.2 coordinate 30,820,716, forward strand.
GACTCAATAATTTTTTCCCACATTTGCACCATCAGAAGCCATCACATATATTTTTTTCATGAAAATCGGTTTATCCGTTCTGGAGAAAAAAATGTTTTTCCATTTTTCTTTTTACCCCCATAACTCCCGTAAAAATGGTTTTTCAAAAATAATATTTTGGAAAATTTCATCTAAAACTACTATCAACTTGTGCTAAAAATTTCGACCGGATTGGTGCGGGGGCACCTAACACATGCTTATCCTGCTATGCCCTTTGCTTTATTTCATTAGCAAAGACTAATTGTTGAATATGTTTTATAATGATAAGCAGCGCATTATGTAGTTCCAAATTTACCAAAGGACCTCGAATTAAATTAGTTTTATCCTTTAAATAGCTGGTAAATCGAATTAAATAAGCTATGCTTCCTTGAACCTTTCGCAAAGAGGAAAATCGTGATAATAAAATTATTATGAAATCATGTTGTCCAGTGACAACGAGAGAGATTGTATTGGTTTCTAAGTCTACATCGGAAGGCAAGGTAGAAGATGAACTAATAGGCCAAAGTTCAGGCGGAGAGCTGAGCCACTTGGGACCCGCCCACCATGAAGAACATTTCAAGAGGTCATGGGGAAGAAGACCCCGTGAGGCGCAATCAGCAGGATTATCGATACCATCAATATGATGCCAATTTTCCGGAGATAATTTTTCCTGAATTTGTGTAACACGGTTTGCAATAAACGTTTTCCACTGATGTGGAGAGGATTTAATCCAGGTTAATGCGACTGTGGAATCGGACCAAGCGTAAATATTTTTAAAAGCAATGTTGGCATAGGTGTCACGTACAAAATAAACTAAATCTGAAAGTAACAGTGCTGCACATAATTCAAGGCGTGGAATTGTGATACGCTTAAGCGGAGACACCCTAGATTTAGCACAAACCAAAAAAATGCGTACAGAACCATCATTTTCTGTAACCCTAAAATATACCACACATGCATAACCAGTCTCAGAAGCATCACAGAAACCATGAAGGTCACATGCTTGATAATTGTCCGTTATAACGCGCCGAGGTAACTGAAGTTGAGCGAGACATAATACCTCACGCTTGTATTGTGACCAACGTGAACAAATCTCAGCGGAGGGAACCTCATCCCAAGACAATCCTTGTGTCCAAAGAATCTGGATCAAGTGCTTTGCAAAAAGAGTAAGCGGAGCTAACAATCCAAGTGGGTCAAATATGCGTGCGACTTCAGAAAGTATTGATCTTTTGGTACAACAACGGTCGATAGTGTCTATTTTGTAAGTTAGGGAATCATAAGTTGGATTCCAGTTCAAGCCCAACACCTTTTGAAAGTAGTGTCAAATGATTGACAATTAGTTTGGCGTAATGATGGGGGTATGGAGTCTAATACGATAGGATCGTTGCTAGACCACTTCCTCAAATCAAATCCACCACTTTTAAGAAGATCTCGAAGTTGAGATTGTAAAGTAATAGCTTCTTCAGCAGATGAACAGCCCGTGACTACGTCATCTACATAAATGTCGCTAAGTAACACTTTTGCAGCGTGAGGAAAATTATCTTTTTCATCTGAAGCAATTTGTAAAAGAGTGCGGATAGCTAGATATGGAGCAGATGATACTCCGTATGTAACAGTATTCAATTCAAATTCTTGAACAGGAGTGTTTTGAGAAAAGCGCCATAATATGCGTTGATAGGCTCTGTGATCAGATGTTACTAAAATTTGCCTGTACATTTGTTTTATATCTGCAATAAGTACAGTGGAATGGGTACGAAACCGTAAAAGTAATGATACTATGTCTTGTTGTAATTTAGGACCTGTTAATAAGGTGTCATTCAGAGAAACATTATTAGTAGACTTTGCTGAGGCGTCAAAGACGACACGTAATTTCGTGGTAAAACTTTCGGGCTTCAACACACAATGATGAGGAATATAATAACACGAATCAGAATGATTGGAAGCACTTTGACCACTCACAGGAGACATGTGTCCACAGTCAAGATAATCCTGCATGAAATTTGAATATTCTTGTTTTAATGTAGAATCTTTATTCAAGCGATTTTCCAGAGATAAAAAACGACGCATTGCGGTATTAAAAGAATTACCTAAAATAGGAATATCTTCACGAAAAGGTAATGAAACGATGTATCTGCCTGATTTGTCACGAGTATGAGAATTGATAAAATTTTGCTCGCACTTAGTGTTCTCTGGAGAATTGAATATTTTGTCAGGTATACTTTCAAGTTCCCAAAACTTCTTTAATGTGGAATCAAGTTGTGAATAAACAGACACATGAAATGAGTTAACAACAGCTGGTGTAGAAATATGAATTTTTCCAGATAGTATCCAACCAAAGATGGTTTTCATTGCGATTGGTTCACCAGGACGACCATATTTAATAGCGGGTTGTATTATTTGTGAGTAGACATCAGCACCAAGCAAGATGTCTATTTCACTCGATTTCCTATAATCAGGATCAGCGAGAGGCAGGTTTTTTAAATGTTCATAACCTTGAGTGGTAATGTGACTAGACGGAATATCATTACAGATGACCGGCAAGACCATTGCCTGTATATTAAAACTGGGATGATGTCTAAACATCGGAGTGACCTGACAAAAAGTCATGCCAGTACAAGCGGGTGAAGAAGTTCGACCAATTCCTTGAATAGGAACGGAGCATTGCGTAAGCGGTAAATTAAGTCTGTTTAGACATTTCTCAGTTATTACTGATATTTAACTGCCATTGTCTATAAGAGCACGGCAAGTTTAAAAATTACCACTAGCATCACAGATAGATACTAAGGCGGTGGATAAAAGAACTGTAACTGGAGCAATAGCACTAGCAACAACTTGAGGAATGTCAGCAGCGGCGGCATTATCGAGATCGTAGTTGCTTCACGTGGAAAATGTAGCATCGTATGATGGCGTTTTTGACAAACGCGACAAACAGACAGGGAAGCACAAGTCGAGAAACTATGTGTTCCAAAGCAATTTACACAACGTCTGCATTCTTTGATAAAGTTATATCGATCTTGAGGCGACTTATTTAAAAATAAATCACATTTAAAAATAGAGTGGTTAGCATTGCAAACAAAGCAAGATGCTTGTTGAGGTTTTGCAAGAGGCACTGCTGAACCAATATTGTCTTGAGAAGATGTTTCCACCACGAGAGACTGCTGTTTTGATTTTATGGGAGATTGCGTATGTTGCTTATGAGATAATGAAGGAGAAAATATTCCAGTGTTAGAAGTTGAATACTGAGAGACACCAGAACAAATATTTGACAACATAGTGCTAGACTCCAAAGCATTGCATTGATCGGTCAAGAATTTAATTAACTGTTCATATGTGGGCAACTCCGTAATGCTACGATGCATTTCAAACCGTTTTCTAGTATTGGGATCAATTTTCTGCATTAACCAATTAAATAGAGTAAAATCCCACAAGTCAATTTCATATTTATTGAGAGCAAAAATATTTTCAGAAAATATATTTAAGAGAGTACGAAGAGAACTTGCGGAATCAGGTTTAGCTTTTGGTGAATTAAGAATATTTCCCCAATAGGTCGAAATAAGTATGCGTTTATTGTCATATCTTTTCTCTAGGGTTCCGAATGCAATATGATAATTATCAAAGGTTATTGGTAAATGTTTCACTAATTTTAATGGTTCATCAGATAAGGCACTTATTAAGTATTGGAATTTCTCTATGTTAGACAATTTTGTGTGATTGTGTATCAATGACTTAAACAGTTCATAGAATGAAGTCCATTCAATAGCATTACCTGAAAATTTAGGTATCTGAATTTCCGGTAGATGAACAGTATTTTCATTGCTTTCAACATCAACCTTTTGATTTGTTGTAACAGCAGATGCCATTTTGGTTAATTGTATGTCAACAGCTTGAATGTTATCATGCAAATCATCTATTTCTTCCACCAGTGAATTCAGTTGATCCAAATTTTCAACTGAGAGTTGACTCAATTTGAATGATTTGCGTTGTTCTTGAAAATCCTCGTAAATTTTGCATAAAACATAGAGTGCGTTGAAGTGTCTGCCACAACGGCAGATGAGTATTCTGACACGGCGGTTAATTTTCTAATTACCACATTACATTCCCTTACAAAGTCCTCAAACTTCATTTTGTAAGTATTGATAAGCTTCTTAATAAAGTTATATTAACCAAATGTAAATAAAATTACAAAATAGTTCTATTATCAGTACTCACAAATACGTTAGAATGACAATATAATAACGAAAATATGTTTAGAGGAAACAAGAAAATGAATTAATTATAGCGGCAGGTTCAATAAAAAACACCGTGTGCTAGTGTCAAAATGAATTTAAGCAACAAATGTCAGTTATGAAGTAATTAATTTAAACGATTTTAGATGGATGTAAGGCAAAGCTGGTTTTCTTTTTTTAAGGTACTGGCATCGAAGGATCAAAAATGTTTATTAACGCGGAAATAAATCGGACGAAGGACCATTCAGCGTAATGCTGACAAACTGAACTAATATTAATAATTGAATTTGAAATACCTTGTGACCTCGTGTACTAGCGGCACTTCCTGGTGTTGTTCTCTTCTAGTTGGGCCCAACAAACTCCAGGTCTCCAGTATGGGAATATGGCAAGGTACATAAGACACTCGCGTGGTGATAAATAGCGGTTTTTATTATTTTTTAAGTTGACCGAAAAATGACTTTTTATATTTTTTTTGTAGCGTTATTATTTTTTTTTGTTGATATGGAAATCAAAAACAAATTGAGTTATAGAAACAAAAAATGCTAGCATTGTTTTCTGAACACCAACTCTTGTGGAATACTAACTGAAATGTGGGGTATATTCCAAGATAATTTACTGATTTCTATGTTTGGTACAACAGTATCTTCACTGCTAATCACAGCATTTAAGTCATCACTGCTACGTAGTAAAACTAATTCTTGTTTAACATTAATTAGTATTTTTTTAAAGTCTTCAAAAAATCCCATTAGCATTTTAAGGGGGATGCAAACATTGAAGTTTCCTTTACTATCAACTAAAATATTATCTGTCAGTTTCGCTTTCGGAAACCAACCAGCATTTTGAAGTCTGACGCTATCGTTTGAATTGTATGATAGATATGCCTTTAATGTTGACGTTAAACCTACATCTCGAATTGAGTCAGCTGTAATTCCATTCATCAAATACCGAATTTCCTTAAAGAGAAAGGGTATCCCATTGTTTATGAATTTCAATTTATCACTAACAGCACCATCACTTTTTGTTAATTTTCCCTCTATATACAAGAAACTCTTGCAGGGTAAAGTAAACTTATCAACTTCTGGTATAGGTATTACTATTTCATCATTATAGTTTAATTTTGTGGGTAAGTAAGGTTCATAAGTATGTATTTCACAACTCTGTATTGTATTGTCTATATAAAGTTGATCTGTCACATTTAATATATTATCCATTTTTTTTTTGTTATAAATTCAACTGATATCCAAGAGATTGTAGAAAAAGACGATTTTCTGGTGTTAACTGCTTGACTGTAATTTTCCTACTAACGTTTGCTTTTTCTTTCTTCTTATTATAAAACTTTTTTTTTCTTAACGGTTTGTTCTTATTACATGCAACATATACTTTATTGTATCTTATCACCATGATTAAGAATTAATTTTCTTTATATGCAATCTTATTGTAATAGTTTCACCTCTAAAATTGACGAGATCTCCTTCTTGATCTAATATTTTAATAGTTATATTTGTGATGGTTCGAATACAAACTGGAAAATAAATAATATTTTGTGGAGATTCCACTATTTTATAGCCTGGTGCTACTGTAGGAAAAAACTGATGAATAATATGCACTGGTTTTCCATTGAAATAAGATCCAGCTGCAATGTTACAATCTATACAAAAAGCATTTACTTTGATGATTGCCGCTGGAGAGTCTGAAGATACTGATGTGTGTGCAGATATTTCTTTATTTTTAAATCCTAGTAATTTACCGATAGAATTTTCTCTAAAAATTACTTTTTCCGAACATTTGATTACCGATCTTAGCGTATTGTTATTGGCTTTAATACTTATTGATACACCTTCTGCGCGAAGATGAGATTGTAAATAGTTAGCTATATCTGTAATTTCGTATGAACCCGTAGGAATTTCCACATATCGATTATTACTACCATAATAAAATTTGTTATTTCTTTCATCTATATTAGGTATTACATTAAATGACTCGAAATTTGTAAGACCTATAGCATACTCTACGTTATCTTCTAAATATATAGGTATATTGAAATTTGCACTTAAAATTGATTTATTTTCGGATAGAGCTAAAGTAAAGGACATGATGTCTTCCTCTTCAAACAAACTCGTTTAAAATAAGAAAAGTATTTTATTTACAATTGTTATATAGAAATTTTAAACAGAGATGTCCACAATTTGTGGAATTAAATGATTGTAATTGTTCATAATTATATCTAATATTATTATTGCTACCATCACTGAAAAAGTATGAAATTAATTCTAGAGGTGGTCTTAGGTTTCCATAACTATCAAAATATATTATATCATTTACAGATTTATTATATGCAGTCCAATGAGAACCATCATGATCCTTATCATCGAGATTTACAATACCACATTCATACTTATGAATCTTTTTTGGTAAATTATTTCGCATAAAAACACCTCTAAAGTTTCTTAATTTTAAAACTTTCGCATATTTTATCAAATCTAAATTTGATAATGCCCTGCGAGGTAGCTTTATTGGAAGTTTTTTTATAAGGTGCGAGATATAGACCAAAACCTCGTTTATATGGTTTCAAGTATAATCCATTCCCTATTGCTTTTCCTTCCATAGCTAGATTATGTCTCTTTTGTTCCTCCAATTGCTGTTTTGCCGCCTTAGCATCGTTTACTGCTTTTGCTATTCCAGCAGCCCCTCCACCTATACTACCTAGAGCTCCTAACGCTGCAAAGAGAGGAATTAATGGTAAAAATCCACCACTTTTTGGAACAGGTAATATTCTCTTCTTTGGTTCAACCACCTTTTTCTTAGCTTTTTTAATAGAAGAAAGTGCAATTTTCGATATTTTATGTAAATCTGAAGAATTTGTTCCTATAACACCTTTACGAGCTCTTCTTACAGCTTCATTAAAATCCATTCCTTTACCTTTACGGCAACGAGGACGACGAGGACGACGATGACGTTGACTTAAACCCATACCTAACTTGCTTTTCGTACTCATAACTCCACTAACACCTAATGCTGCTAATTTTTCCCCAATACTTGCATCAGATTATTTAAATCTGTCTGATGCTTTATTTGCCAATATTCGATCTGCTATGTTTCTGCTCTCAGTATCCTTGAACTTTGAATATGCAATATCGTGTTCTTTACAAGCCTCATCTAACGGATTTATACCTGTATCGCCTCTAGCAATACGTTTATTAAGTTTTGTTGTTGGTCCACAAAAATTGTAGCCTGGTATATGTAGCTCTACTGGTAACTTGTCTATAAGCTTGTTTAAAAATCCAGATCCTTTCTTCTTAACAATTTGACATCGATTACGTTTACTACTGTTGTGTCGTAGCATTATATATTCCTTTAAAGTTAACTAGTGACTGAAGAATATGTTTCAAATGGTTATGGTTAAATAGATGTTCATTTGTGATTTGTAAACAGTTACCGAGAAAGAAGTGTTGGGTAGAAATGAAAATAGAAAAACAGAATTCTCTCTACCAATTAAAAATTATGATGAATCAATAGAACCTGTCTTTCAGAAACATGGAAATCTCTTTTGTGGTGGTTCTAAACGAGCTATAGTAGTGGGTCGATCTGGATCAGGAAAAACGAACACCCTGATTAGTTTACTAGAGCATCCTAACGGTTTAAGATTTGAAAACGTATACATATACTCCAAGTCATTATACCAACCAAAATATGAATATTTGACAATTTTGTTTAAACCCTTAAAAGAAATTGGATATTATGAATATGGGGATAATGAAGAAATAATTCCCCCTCAAGAAATAAAGCCCAATTCAGTCGTTATTTTCGATGATATCGTATGCTGTAATCAAAGCATTATACGTGATTATTTTTGTCTTGGACGACATAAAAATACAGATTGTTTTTATCTCTCTCAGACGTATTCGGCAGTGCCTAAACAATTAATTCGCGATAACACCAATCTACTAATTATATTTCAACAGGACAATACAAATCTTCGACATATATATCATGATCATGTTAACACTGATATGACTTTTCAAGAATTTCAAAAAATGTGTGCAATCTGTTGGAAAGATAAATATGGATTTTTAGTTATAGATAAAGATTGTAACAAAATCAGGAAGATACAGAAAAGGATTTGATAGCTTTATAATTCCTAATTAGAGAAAATAAAACAATATATTAGTATACACACCGTTAAAATGAACTAGTTTGTTTCATGAATTTACTATAAAAACATGGATAAAAAATTAGCCGAAGAATTAGTAAAGACTAGGCAGGCTGTAAGAAAGAAGTATCAAGCTTTAAAAAACCGAATTAGTTCAATCTCAGTTACAGTTAGAGAAGGTAACAGAACCTTTACAAAAGTTTCTAGATAAAATAAAAACTGAAGCATCAATAAAGAATGAGGTTGATGCATACATAAAATCTCCCAGTAAATCTATTAAAAGTGCTTCGTCTACTCCTAAAGCCACATCAGGAAATGCTCCACCTCCTGGTGTTCCGTTTTTAGAGGATAAATTTTTAGATTGGAGTATGTCGAATAGTGAACATGAAAATAGCAATGATCTGATTGAAGATGCAGTTGAAAATAGTCGTCAAATTTTATTAAATGAATCAAAATTACCAGGTTATCCGGAATATCTGGAAAGCTTTGATCCACTTCCGAGATATTATGTAGATGGGTCTATTAGAGACATAGAAGATGATTTTGACCATAAACATGGGGTAGTGCACGATCCTTCAACAGATAAATTTACGGTTGGTGATTCTGAATTAAAAATTATTGGTAAGGATGTGCAAGTCCACAATATAACTTACCCAGGAACCGTTGGTCTTTACGATATGCTTTTCAAGAAAAATCCTCAGAGTTACAACATAACTGATTTAGATCATTATATGGATATACTAAAACGAACAAATGCATATCGTATGAATTATAAGTCGGATGAGCAAATTCAAGGAACCACTTCTGTAAAATATTTAACGATAATCAAACCTTATTTAATGGAAAAAAAGCTAATTAAATCCACTACTAAAAGTATTCCAAGAAGCACATCATTTAATAGGCCTGCACCGCCAAATACAAGGCTTACAAGAACTCAGTCGTTTAAACAACCAACTAAAGGTGGGATGTTAAATTTATCAAATAACCCTGTGGACTATGTTTACTATGATGACCCTAATGAACTCGTTGACAGGCTTAAGCTTTTGGTTGCATCTCGATTAGCAGGTCACACTGGACATAACAATGAAATTTTATTTATTGAAGAAGAATTAAGAGAGGCTAAAATAATTAAATAAGTACATGCTACATAAAAAATATACCTTAGTTTATAAGTAGCGTTTCAAACATGCCAGTAGATAAATTCGGTAGACATATTAGTAAATATTATTTTAATCGTCTTCAAGAAACATTAAATTTATCATATGAGATTATTTTAACATTTAGAGGATATGGTGCTACTAGCTCTTTTTCTGCAGATCCCTCAGCAAATGAGTATGCCTATGATTTAGAACATGGGGCGTTAACATATATTTTTCCGTTAAAAACGGCAATCATAGATAGGGTAACTCACTTTTATCCTTATAATATAGTGGTTCATGTGAATGGTGAAGCTATAAGCCTTGAAAATTTAGAAGGTCGACAATTAAAACAAAATGATAATCTAATGTTTGTAACATCGAATAAATCAAAAAGTTTATACAGATGGTTTTAAAGTGCCCAGTTTACAATGAATAAAGTAAGCAGTATTAAAGAAGAAATTGCACATGAACTGCATAAACCTGCTAGAAGGAATTTTAGAAGAAGACGTGTTATAATAAAGGGTTTAAATGATTTATAGCAAGCTGATCTAGTTGAAATGATTCCTTATGCTAAATTCAATAAAGGCTTTAAATATATTTTAGTAGTAATAAATGCTTTCTCAAAGTTTGTTTGGGCTGAGCCGGTTAAAAGTAAAAAAGCAATTGATATTACGAATGCAATGAAGAAAATTCTGCTGACAGTTAAGGAGTCTCCAAAAAACCTTCAAACAGATATGGGAAGAGAATTTTATAACAAAAAAGTTCAAGAACTAACATCTCGATTCAACATTAACCACTACAATTATCTTATTCCATTTTAAAAGCCAGCATAGTGGAAAGAGTAAATAGAACTTTAAAAAGCGTTATGTGGAGACAATTTAGCCTTTAAGGAAATTATAAGTGGTTAACTATTCTACCCACTATTGTTTCGAAATATAATGATACGAAACATCATACAACTGGATTTAAACCTAAAGATGTGACAGAAAAGCAGGAAAAACAGATACTTGCCTCCGCGTATAGTCATCTAAAAACAGTTGATGCATTTCAAAAGTTTAAACTTCATGATTTTGTTCGGGTAAGCAAACATCGTACGGTATTTACAAAAGGATACACGCCCAACTGGTCCAATGAAATTTTTAAAATTAAAAAAATCAAATTAAGTAATCCGACTACATACATATTAGAAGATGCAAAAAAAGAAGAAATTAGCGGCGCCTTCTACGAACATGAGCTTCTAAAAGTAAAATATCCTGATATTTATTTAACCGAGAAAGTGATAAGAAAGAAAGGAGATAAAGTATTAGTTTCTTGGCTTGGTTTGGATAAATCGCATAATTCATGGGTTGATAAGACAGAAATAGTGTGATGTTATGACGTTGACTATTATAAATATTAATACATTAATTTAAAATTAACTCTTTAGTATTTATTTGAGTAGCAGTGAAGACAGTCATAATGTTGGACTCTGGTATAGAAAATGAATAATTTTTCTCTAATTCATCATCATGTTCATCTCCTTATTGGAAATATGTGGATAGTGTTCTTTTAAAGTATGCAGAACAAATTAAACAGGAGAAACAACTGATTAACGAAGTAAAATATCCATTACCAAGTTCTACGTTGCAAATCTCAACAGGAATAAGCGCTGCTAGAGCGTTCGAACCATCAGTAAGATTTATCAGTTCGAGTGATATAATTTCGCTTATGGACTTGGACTGGTATGATTTCACTGCAAATATTGATATTATACCTGATAACGATAAAGAAAAGAAACTTGTTGAAACTATAGTGGAGTTTGAAAATTTCACAATATCTAGTCAACTGTTTATGGATCAACACCTGCTGTTACTGAAAAGTGGTGATAGTGTTATTTACATTGATGATAAGTGTATTCAAGAACTTATTAACATTAAACATTTAATTAATTATAGACTAGAACTTTTACGGCATTTAGATTTTAAGAACTTTTATAATAATACCATAGTTTATATTACTAATTTTGATAAATGTGATAAGGAAACATATATTGATAAATTAAAAAACTTATGTAATTTAAATAAATGTGAACAAACTTTATGTTTACTAGAGTATATGGAGTTTAATAAAAATGCAATTGTTACTGATATTACGAAAATACCTACATGTAAATAATATCAATTAAAATAAAAAACTTTGTTTATGAATTTCTTTATTTTATAGATGTTTTATTATCCATTATCCAGTCAGTTAATATCAATTTAACAGCTAGCGCTGCAAAATATAGAACGATTTGAAAATACCATTAAGACATGGATAGATAAAAATTAAACATGGTCGTTTCTATTATTTAAGAATATATAAATATATCAGCTTAAAATTTCTAAAAATAGTTTTATTATTATTATTATTATTATTATTATTATTTAGAAATACATAATATATTTGTTAAATTATTATATTTATTAAACTTACAAAAGAATGAAATTAAGAACAAAAATGTAAGACAGGCAAAAGTAATTGCAATAAAAATTAAATAGCAGCTATTATCTTGATATGCGTCAAGGTTCCATATCATACAGTACCAATCAAAATCCAATACAGTTCTATTAGTTGTGACTAATCGTAATTTATAATAAAGTACTGCTTTATTAAAATTTTTTAAATACGACCCCGTTTCATCTATAAAAATATTGTTGTCGCTATTGTTTAATAGGTTCATTCTTCTCCAATCTTCAGGCCATTTAGGTGTGTAGTAGAGTAGTACTCAAATCTGTAACTACAAAAGCTTCTATTACGCTTTTCGGTTGAAGAATAACTATTTTTTTGGTTAATGCAATTAGTTGAAATAGAAATACTGTGTTATTAAACATTTTTTTTTTCAATTTTTTTTATCTTCCTCAAAAAACTGCTAATTATTCTTCTTGCAGCTACACCAATACGATCACTATGAAGGTATGATAAACAATGCTGCAATGAACTAAAGTGTTTATATACATAAATTTAATAATCTCAAGTCTTAACACCTCTAGCAGGTCAGGTTGGCCGAGCGGTCTAAGGCGTCTAATTTAAGATTTGATTCTCTTATGAGAGCGTGGGTTCGAATCCTACACCTGACATTAAAAAATATTTTACACTCATTCATATATTTTACAATTCCTTCCAATACACTATTTTACATTACACTAAGCGTGCCATCGGTTAATTTTATCTAGGCCATACGTCACGTAGCTGTCCGTCTATGCAGCACGAGCAAATTTTTTATATAACATTATATTACTAGATCTATAAAAAAATGTACTTCGATACATTGTTTTTAGCCTATGCATATATTATTTAAGCGCGCCAATAATTATGTTAATCACCCTAATCTCAATAAATCCGCATAAATATACATCATTAAACAAATAACTTCATAGATAAAGCAGTAAATATATCAATTATTCTGATTAATTATCAGCTTAAATTAATTACCACGCATTTTTGTTAAGTTAAACTACATGATAAATAAGCAAAACGCGCATAAATTATCTTTTATCACCATACTTTGCATACGGTCTTCTGGCAATGACCAATATTATTCTTTTTTTAATTACTCGACCTTCTGGTCATTGCTGATTACTTCTTTACATCTTCTGGTTATTGTCGATTACTTCTTTGAGGCCTCTGGTCATTGTTGATTACTTCTTCAGATGATTAATTACTTCTTCAGATTATTCTTTCATTTTCTTGTACAAGAAGTACAAGGGTGGTAAGATGTGGATGGACATGCCATCGAGTGTCATACTACTGCTATACTACTTGCGAATTTGTAAAAAATCTTTGCTGTGGATTGTTCACTCTAGGGTGAAATTGAATCGGTTGAGATGGGAAACTATTTTGTTGACGAAATTGATTACTCTGAGTTTGATAATAGAATGAGGGCATTTGGCCATTGAAAGGGTTTCTGGGGAAGTGGTTCATTGGTCTGCTGGAATTATTTACTGGTCTATTAAAGTTATGCATTGAATTTTGTTGATGAATGGTTGGGAATATTGGTCTTGGTTGTACAGGAGCCTGTTGTACGAAATTTTTGTTAGTCATATTTTGATAATAGTGCGTATTATCTTCTTGAGTAATAAATTGCATCGCCTCTTTCATGTCTTTGGGGCGCATGCAACGAATAGTTGTGCCTAGAGGTTCTTTTAGCCCCGACAAGAATGTTTTTAGAGTAAGATTGTTATAGAGATCGCGTTTTAATACTTTGGCTTCTGCTTCTTTTTCATGAATGTCTACATGTGAACATATTAAATTTAATAATTGTAAGCAACGGTCGTAAAATTGTTGCGGTTTTCGCTTGGAAGCTGTTTTAGCAAAACTAAATCTCTATTTAGACAAGCTTCGTCGCGTTGATCTGCAAAGTTTCTATATAAAGTGTCTTTTAGTTATTTCCAAGTAGTAACACTCTTATATTAACAACTAATTTAGCGTTATCTGTTAATTTGCCTATTAGCGAGTTTAATAAAAACACGTTATGAAAAACTATCAGGGTGAGCTGTGTCGTAAAATTCTGTTATAATGCTATCACAAATACTTAAATATCTATTTAATTCTTTCGGATTTCCGTCAAATTGCGGAACGCATTTTAAATACTCTGGTTTGAACTGAGCCATTTTCGTATTATTTAAGGTTAAATTAACTTCTAAATTACTTATTTCACTAGAATATTGAATGTTATTTTCTGGTTTATGTGAGGAACTAGAAGGCAAAAGAGAATTGTTATCTTCTTCGTCTGAGTCAGTTAAAGGTGATAAGCTTTTCAAAAAGTTTTTCGAGTGACATCAAACTGTACTTACATTAATATTATTGTGACTTTGAGCATCGTTTTTCACTAACTATAAGGAGCCCTCAAATGGATGAGCGATTTTGTCTTCTCCAAATTACGAGTTCCTTGCAGAATGGGACGATGTAGTTCCAATTCTCGTGAATTGTTGTTGAAAGAGTCTTGCACAGGTTTGCGATAAACTGGGTTTCCTAATGTTCGAGGAGCCACTCTGCTTTAGGCACTTTCGCGAATTTTTCACTTTTTGTCCGATAATCGATTAATCGTTGAAACGAAAATTATCTGTTCGATACACGATAATTTCGATAATCCTTAGACCGACTGCGCCACTAACGATTTCGACACCCAAAAGTCTCTTTTTAAAAATTATTAAATTCAAAAATTTATTTTTTATAAAATGTTTAAGTACAATGTATGTGTTTAATTAAAGGAAGCTAGTTACTGACTGAATCTAAAACAACGCAAAATAGGAAAGAAGGCACAGCGCCTTATCTTCTAAGTGTCAGGTTACACTGCAACTGCTGATGCTGGGAAACATAGTCGTCTCCTTATAATCCAAATGGGGGGTCGATACATAATTCGCGCCAGACTTGCAATTTGTTGTAGTCTGGTCAATTTCCTTATTTTTGAAATAAGGATGTATAGGATGTATAGAGGGTTGCTTCAGAGAGAAATTACATTTAGTAAATATATATGTATATATTAAATGCAATTAAAAAACAATCGCTTGCATATGTCATGTGATATAACAACGAATATTGTTTTTAAATGGAAAACCCTGTATGTTTTTACAAATTCTTTTAGATCTTTTTTCCCTGATTACAAATATAATTGCATTTAAAAAAATATAATATACCCTACAACTTTTCTACGAAACTTTTTTTTTATTTCCAATAATAACAGAAATAAAGGGAGGGGGGGTCATGTAATCAATAACCTTGTACATATTGGGTGGGTTTAAGGAATGCAACGGTTAGCAACAGTTGCGAGCAGCGGTTCCCTAAACGGCAACGCGGAAAATGTGCTAATTGCCAACTGTTGGATGTTTTAGTCAACGGCAAAATTTACGCTGAGTGTAGTCAACGGTGAAACTTAATCTCACTTTCTTTCATCAAGCAGATCAATTTCGTACTCTAAAAAGTATTTCAAAATAAATGATTAAATCATAATCGTATCCATTTAATTCATTTAACCGTTTTAACATATTCACTAGATAACATAAAGATTTTCTTTGACATAACCTCAACTGCATTTAGCAACATCCTTTACACCGTTTAGCGATTTCACAGCAATTGACTAGAATCAAAAAGGAATCCGGTTGAGTGATATTCTCAGCGGTTGCATTTCCTGTACGTGCCCATTGTTTCAAAATTATTATGAATTAATCGGACGTTCGATGACGTAGGGCTTCATACAGTCGCCTCTCGGCTTATTGATTTTTATGAACTGGTTTATGTAAATATGTCAGCTGGTACGACTTTTAAAATCTATCTCTACTTCACAGCTTTACCGGTATTGTCTCTTAGGAACCCGAAATATTACTCGTTCGTTCTTTATGCTTTCCATTCCACCTGAACGAGAAAATGCTCCAATTAAGAGTTTTAACGATAATTCCTCAAATGCCCTTTAAAACGTTTCCATCGTAGTAAACAGTACAGACACGTAGTAAGGATTAATATTGGATGAAATCTTACCATAAGACCTGCTCTATCCGCCACAGAATCTTTATCAACTCCGGTGACGAAAATTCCCAGGTTATATTCGACTCCACCTCGGATCATTAGTCCTAAGCTCTGACCTGGTTCTATACATAGGTCAACCTAAAACAGAAAAAGGATTAATAGAATTACCATTAAGATTATCAAAATATAAAGCAATAAATAGTACTTAAAGATTATATGTCCATTTATGTATCTATTTGTTTAACGATATTCAATTACATGATACAATTAGAATTATACAGGGTGTTTGGTAACGCGATGTCGATCCTGAGCATTTGGCATCTGTGTGACCAAACATACTTATATGAAAAATGCTACGAAGTCCTAACTACAGTATTAATAACGTGAGCTTGTATAACGTAACCATTATGAATGATTTGGCGTTATATTTGGCTCAAAACTTGCTTTTTCTGAGCATTTCGAACAAATGATCAGAAAGGCAAATAAAATGTTAGAATTTCTTAATAGAATGGCCCAGGATTTTTCAGATGCTCAAGAATTAACTATTTTATATATTTCTCTAGTTAGATCTATTATGGAATATTGCAACATTGTTTGGTCACCGTACTACAACATAATATTAACAGACTTGAATCTGTACAAAACAAATTTGTCCGATTTACGTGCTATAAACTAAGCACTTAACCAGTGAGGAAGCGAAATCATTATTGGGAATTACTTCCTTACACAGCAGTCGCCAATATTATGATGTTTGTTTCATCTTGAAAGTTATCAATAACTACATCAGTTCTCCTGATTGCTTGGACTCTATGCATCTTTTAACACTAGAAATATATCCATTCCGTTTGTACCTTCTTGTCGAACAACTTACGCAATGTTCAGTCCGGTGAATAGATTAAGCTATTTAGTAAATTTCTTGATGGATTTGAAAATCAGACTAAACGTCTATACTGTAGTAATTGTTTATTGTTGTTGTTGTATTTACTTATACGTATACAAATAAATAAATAAGATAATATCAATCGGCAATAATTTTTCATTTAATAGAAAATTAAATATGTGGAGCTCTTCAACAAAAACTTTATTTAAGAGGTTACAAAATTATTATTTTCTATGTTCGAAATGAGATACATTATTTCTAATGCATTTCCGTGCTCAACTTCTTATTTCAACCGTAGTTATGATTGGTCTTATTTCTTTGAATTTCCCTCTCACGAAAGGTCTAGTGGCATTAAATTTGTGGTTCGTGGTGGTTGCTGGCAATAGAATAGGTCCGCTGCGTCCGATTCGCTGATCTGGCTGCGTTCGACCTAAGAATTGGCGGACTATCACACTGTAGTGTGCCAGCTTTAACGCCAATGAACTTTTACATATGCGATAGGATGTTGTTTTAAAAATATATTATTTCGAGAATTCTCATTCCATTCTCTCTTACGGGATTACTGCTTGGGATTTTTCAAATTTTTCAG
Source organism: Rutpela maculata (assembly GCA_936432065.2). Classification (NCBI taxonomy): domain Eukaryota; kingdom Metazoa; phylum Arthropoda; class Insecta; order Coleoptera; family Cerambycidae; genus Rutpela; species Rutpela maculata. Next base: position 30,838,201 of record OW386289.2, read on the forward strand.
TTTTTAAACTACAGAAAAAAGCAATTAGATATACAGGGTCCGCCACTTAAAACTCCCCAGACTCGTAACTTCCTTATTTTTTAAGTTACAACCATGTTCGGCACATCAAATTGTAGATATTTTTAAGGCATTTAAATATGCATACAGAGTGATTTAAAAAAAAAATTCAAAAAATTATTGCGAAAAAAAAATTAATTTCCTGGAATATTTTTTTCCCTCACCTTGTACATGAACTGTGTTAATGTTTTCTTATAAAGGTTTTAATTAGCTTCAATTTACGGATAAAAAAAAAATTAATAAAAATTTTGAAATTTCCGATTACCTATTTAGTACATTTTAATGAAGTTTATTTTTAAAAATATTTATTTCTTTTGTTTCTTATTGCTGTTTTGTTACGTTGAGGATTGTTTGTGATGTGTCTTTTACAAATAAAGCATAAAATTATTATTTACATTTTTTCAGTTATTTTAAAAAAAATCAGTTTGGAATCGGATGGAGTGTTTTTAATTTCTTTCTCTAAAACCAAAAAGAATTTCGAATATGACGTAATAACATAAATTGAAGCTAATTAAAACCTTTATAGGAAAACATTAACACAGTTCATGTACAGGGTGAGAGAAAAAAATATTCAAGGAAATTAATTTTTTTTCGTAATAATTTTTTCAAAAAATTTTTTTTTAAATCACTCTGTATGCATATTTAAAGGCTTTAAAAATATCTACAATTTGATGTGCCGAACATGGTCGTACCTTAAAAAATAAGGAAGTTACGAGTCTGGGGAGTTAAAAGCATTAGAAACAATGGATCTCATTTCGAACATAGAAAATAATCATTTTGTAACCTTATAAATAAAGTTCGTTTTTGTTGAAAAACTTACACATATTTAAAAAAAAAAAGGACAAAACAGATAAGTTTTCAAAATAATTGTTACATCTGGACGACTTTTTTAATATTTTTTATAAGAATTCGAAATTCGACACCTCAAAATCATTACAATTTTTTTCCTATAATATAAATTTTATTTTCTTCTACTCGACAGAAACTTTAAAATTATTTTTAATTTGGAATTTTATTTATTTCGGATCCTAAGTAGTCACAACGACGGATTTTTTACTGTAGAGGATGAAAAAAATTTAAAAAAAGTTTAACCGCCTTTAAAAAAGGTTAGTGAAAATTATGATATAAAATTTCACCGCCATCCAGTTAATTGAACCTTATAATATTAATAATAATAAATTTCCAAGAGACCATTACAATGGCCTAGGACAAGTCAAAGAACAGAAAGGTGCAGTTGCGCAAATTGAACGAGATAAAAATTCTAGCTATAATGTAACATCTTAACAAAAAAAATGTGTATATAACAAACTTTATAATATAAAGTAAAAATACAAAATATAAAATAAAAAAAATACGAACAAAATACAAAAATATAGCAAAAATACATATAAAAAATAAACATTATGAATTTAAATTTTCTGAAACAGTGTAAAAACTATTATTTAACAATAAGTCGAATATTTTTTTCTTAAATATTTTAATATTATTTATAGACTTTACATCATTAGGTAATTTATTATAACATTTTATACCCATGTATTTAGGAGATTATTCATATAGTGCCAAATTATGTGCTGCTATAGTTAAAAGCTCATTACTTATGTCTAGTATTATACTCATGAAAGTCATTATTTGAAATGTTAGGACTCATTGTTTTGGCAAATATTAATATTTCCACATGTATATGCATGCTAATGGTAGAATAGTTAACTCATGAAATAATGATCTACATGACTGTGTACTTTTAATGCCAACTATGTTCGAACTATCCTCTTTTGCATTTTGAATACTCTATTAAAGTGGATTGAATTTCCCCAAAATATAATTCCATAACGTAAACGTGACAGGATGTGAGCGAAATAAAATGTTAGAACTATTGACCTGTTTGTAACTTGTTTCAGTCTGCGTAATGCAAAACAGAGATGATACTTTGTTACATAATGAGTCAGTATGTTTTTCCCAGCTAAGCTGTCAATATAAATTCCCAGAAATTTCATGTTTTCTACTTGCTCAATAGATTTATATTTGATTCTTAATCGATAACTAGTGCTTATAGCGTTTGTTCTTAGAGTAAAATTAATTAAAACCGTTTTTGATGTATTCAAATGTTGTCTATAATTTTCTATCCATTCTACAATCCTATAAATCATATTTTGCAGTGACTTTGTAGTAGCGTCTATTGAAGGACCTGACATTAAGTAAGTGTCATCATTGACACAAACATTGTTAAATTGTTGTGCGTATCAATGCAAGGTAAATCGTTGACAAATATTAAAAATAATAAAGGTCCTAATACAGATCCTTGTGGTACACCTACATTTATATTCTTCACATTTGACCTTACACCAACAATTTCAACTATTTGCTTCCGGTCAGACAGGTAAAATAGTAACCAAGCATGAATTTTACCTCTCATCCATATTTGAAGAGTTTTTCACTAAGTAAATCATGACTGACTAAATCGAAAGATTTGCTGAGGTCCATGAAAAGACCAATGCATTTTTTATTATTATTTAGATTTTCATATAAATTCATAATGAATTGTAGAATTGCAGAATGTGTATCTTTACCCTTCCTAAAACCATACTGACAGTTGCTCAAAATATTATACTTGGTTAACAATAAGACAATTTATCAAAAATAATATTTTCCAATACTTTTGACAATGTACACAGAACTGAAATAGGTCTACAATTTTCCATTGGTAATTTACCGCCTTTTTATGTAGAGGAATAACTTTGGCTGTTTTATGTATTTCGGGGAAAATGCCTTCTTCTATCGAGTAATTTATAATTCCTTTGATTTTTATAATAATATACAAATCAAAGGATATACTAATTAACACTTATTTTTAATAAATTAGAAGATCATCAATTCCACATGAATTTGAATTTTTTAAACCCATTATTGCATTGTACACAATATTTTCGGTGACAGGCTCAATAAACATACTGGGATATTCTTTTACTGGACGAAATATTATATTTTCTTGTGTTTCATACTCAACATTTATTTTTAGTGGCAAATCCACAAAATAGTTATTAAAACTATCAGCAATTAAGTTAGGTTCTTTTATCAGATCATTAGATTTTATTTCATAGATGCCTTTATTTTGATTTTTTCCTACTGAATTGTTAATTACTTTCCAAACTTCTTTATTTTTTTTTATAGCGTTTAAAACAGTTTTTTCATTTTGCAACTTTTTTGCTACCTGAATGACTTTTTTGTAAATTTTTTATATCTCTTATAGTATTCTTTATCTGCATCGTTTCTCCTTTGGATCATTATATTATATAACAATTTTAATTTATGGGACGAAATTATGATCCCACAATTTATTATTTTTATTGGTATGTTTTAACTTCTTCATTGGAAACGCAATATGAAAGTAGTGCTGTTATGTAGAGTATTTGAAAATAATTCAAAGCCTTCATTCACACTCTGACAATTGTAAATGTTGACCCACCATTCCCGACTTAAATAACTTAGAAATGTATTATAAGAATAATCACTAAATACTCTGGTATATAGGTACAAAGATATAAGATTTCTCAAGTTGGCGGAATTCATAATTTAAAATTTGTGCTGCATGATCTAATACAGCATTCTCTATTACAGTATACAATAGGTTATCGTTCTCGTTGTTTAAATTTGTGCGAATAAATATAATCAATTAAAGTAGATGAATTAGCAGTGTGTCTTGTTAGTTCATTTACAATGAAAGTGATGTTGTGTATGCATTTATAATATCTACTAAGCTATTACTGGCGTCCGACGGTGATAAAAAATCTATTGTTAAAGAAATAAATCTTAAATATACTATTCAGTTAAATGATTCATTATATTAACTTTGCGGGTTCTCTGTCGTCAATCTAAGACGATAACTCTCTCACATTAGTAAAACATGTCAGCATTTTAGCGGCAGGGATACCCCAAAGCGAGTTAGTTGAGCATGTACTTTTGAACTAAACAGTGTCTATAATTTTTAATATATTTTATTAAAATTACTGCCGTATTATTATTATTATGGGGAGTTTGTAACAAATCAGAAGTGGGATAGTCTCATGTGCCTACCGATAGTAGTGACAGTTCTCCGAGTAGTGCTTAGCAGTAATAGTGACACTAAATCTAGCCAAAAGAAAAGATTAAAACGCCAAGTAAAAACTTTAAAGTGAAAATTAAGTAATAAGTCCAGTATTTATCGCGGTAAAATTGACAGTGTAAACAGTGTTTAGTGGAAACACTCGATGAATCGATGCACGTTACTCAGTGGTTAAATAGTATTGTCACTACAGGTGATTTATTCGATTGGGACGAAAGAGCACGTGTGCATTGTACGATTAATAAACTAAAAGGTAATAAACTAAAAGGCAACGCGAAAACGTGGTATAATAATCAAGAAAATTTAAATCTTACTTGGAAAAAGTACAGCAGTGCGTTTTCAGCAAATTAAAGAATCTAGTGAATATTTAGAGGAGAGCATCCCAAAGTTTAATCAATTTCTTCTATCAGAAGTTATCCCTTGGTCAGTACTGCAAACTACAGGACAGGGTGATTGTGGACGTAATTGCAAACACCATAAATGATCCGTTTCTAAAGCAAGGTATTCGAGCTGTTAGTTGCGTAAGTACAAAGCAATTACTATAATTTTTAACTGCTAATAGTGAACAAGTTTCCAAAAATAATTATAAAGTAGACTCTACTCGTAGTTTTAAAAATAACCGTCCAGTCGATCAAGATTCTAGACTAAAGAAAAGACTAAAATGTTTTTGTGCGATCTTGAGGGACCCAAAGAAATTAACTGTTTAAAGTATGTTTCGAGTAAAAACTGTTCATTTTGTAAACGGAAAGGTCAACGAAAATGAGTACTGGAAAAGAAAAAAATTCGGTGAAACCTCGAACCGCGAATTAAATCTACTATCCAGTGGAAAACATGAAACGAAAAATAATAAATTTTGCAAAATTGCTAAGATAAACGGGGAAACTCTTTCCGCAGCATACATTGATTTTGGTAGCAGCTGTAACACAATTAAATTAAGTGTTGTTCATAAACTAGGTCTAAAAATAGATCCGGATACCACGAATAGTGTAATCGTAGGTTATGGAGAGGCTACAGTAAAACCTCTAGGTCAAATAAACACAAAAATTTAGATAGATGAAATTACTTGACAACAGAGGTCTTTGCTATGCCTGATACTTTGCAAGCAATAGACTTATTAAGAGGCCAGCTGATTACGGACAGTGAAGGTGTCTATGTTTATAAAACATCGGAATATTTAAAGTTGACAGAACAAAACTTTATTTACCGTGGGACGCAGTAGAAGAAAATAATGCTGTCAAAATAGACAAACAGGAGCCTACTGTTATTGAACCCGGAATAAATGTAATTGCTGTAACATCTGCTGTAGATAATTGCGAGTTAAGCGTTTTCCACTCTCAACAAAACCGAAGCGGCACCACAATAATAATTCCTTCAAATAAAATACAGTTCTGTCACAGCACGGGTACGCTACGCATTTTAAATCTCAGTTTTAAAACATTAGAAGTCGATAAAAATACGTGCTTAGCTCAAGGCTTATGGAATAATAAAAATAATGAAAACGATAAACTAAATAAAAGTATACGTCGACTTATTGAAAAATTTCGAGTGTGTCGGTGAAAACGTTTCTCTTTTAAGTAACACTGACATTGAAATGCATATTATCATTGAGCTTACATCAGCTGTTCCAGTTGTATATACTACTACTTAACGCTTATCTCTATTTGAAAGAGAAAAAGTTGGCGAAATAATAAATGATTTATTAATGAAGGATATAGAACCGACTATTTCTCCATTTAGTAGTTCCAATCTTTTAATAAAAAAGAAAACAGGTGATTTTAGAATGGTAGTTCATTACCGAAAATATATCAAATAACTGTGAAAGATCGGTATCCCCTACCACTACTAGAAGATTTGCTCGACAGGCTTAAGCTTTTATACAACTCAAGAAAAATTTGGCATGTGTCCCAACACTAGCAATATTAAATCCTACGATAGAAACTCAACTGCATATGGATGCTAGCAAATTAGGAATAAGTGGTATTTTAATGCAAAAACAGGAAGATGGCAATATATGGAAGTATGTCGCCTTATGAGCCGCCAAACGTGCGACGCAGAAACCAGATACCATAGTTACAAGTTAGAAATATTAGCCGAATACGAAGCGGCGAAACGTTTCCGAAATTTCCTTTATGGGAGACATTTCACCATCATAACTGATTGCAATGCCATGAGGTTAATATGGACAAAGAAAGACTTGTCACCGAGAATAGGACGGTGGTGGTTGGCAATGCAAGAATTTGATTTCACAGTGAAGCATCTACCGTGTACTCAGATGTGCCACGTAGATAATCTAAGCAGAAATCCCGTTACAGCACTGACGATTAAAGAGGGAGACTGGGTCTGCGGAGTTCAAGCCCAAGATGAAGATATACAGCTTATTAAGCAACACCTTTTGAACAATTTTATTAAAATTACTGCCGTATTATTATTATGGGGAGTTTGTAACACTATATTGAAATCGCCACAAAATATAACTTTATTATTTACATTTTTACAAACATAATTTAAAAGGTGATCTAATTCAGATAAAAACACATTAACATCGCTTCCTGGTGATCTGTATATAGAGAAAATTAGAATTTGCTGATTATTCAATGCTAGTTCTATTTCACAGTATTCAAATATTTTTTCTTTTGATTCTATTTTAATATCAGTAATTTCTTTGATTATATAATTCGTATATATTTTTTTATAAAATATAGCTACACCTCCATTTTTGTTTACCAATACATTTTTTATTATTGTTTAGATTTTCACATAAATTCATAATGAATTGTAGAATTGCAGAATGTGTATCTTTGCCCTTCCTAAAACCATACTGACAGTTGCTCAAAATATTATACTTGGTTAAAAATAAGACAATTTTATCAAAAATTATTTTTTCCAATACTTTTGACAAAGTACACAGAACTGAAATAGGTCTATAATTTTCCATTGGTAATATACCGCCTTTTTTATGTAGAGGAATAACTTTGGCTGTTTTAAATATTTCAGGGAAAATGCTTTCTTCTAACGAATAATTTATAAGTAATTAACACTTATTTTTAATAAATTAGAAGGTAATTCATCAATTGCACATGAATTTGAATTTTTTAACAATTTTTTACAATAAATATAGCTCCTAAATTAAAACCATTGATATTCACGAAATTCTTTTCATATTTTTTTAACCAGTGCCCTTGTATACAAGCAACATCAACCTCATTTAAATATAATATAGCTTCTACTAGTTCTATTTTATTACGGACACACTGCATTTTGATTTAATATAGTTACCTTATTTATTGTTGCAGTTCTTATTGTCTAATTGCTATTCATCAACATCATTAACCATGATTTTTTGTTTTTCGCCATTAATATTTCGTTCCAGGAATGGGCATTTGTGTAATCAAAAACTGAATGCTCTATATTAAAGTCTAAACCTAAATTTTTGTTTGCTGATATACAGTTTGCACAACTAAGATTACTTCCACAATCTTTCTTGATATGATCGCTAGATCCGCAATTTAAACAGGTTACGTCATTCTTGTACTCGTACTCATCTGCTTTATGGTTGAATCCTCCACATTTGAAACGACGAAATACTCGAACATATTCAGATACCCTACAGTTTAAGAAGCCTATACTTAGTCTTTCCTTCTTCATTATATTCTGAAAGATTGTTGGGTCACACTCTATAATAACTTGGTAACGATTTCTCATTTTCTTGAAGACTATCACCTTTAGTTTTATGTTATCATGACGGATACGAGAACTTTGTTTTTTAATAGCGTTGACAAGTTCATCTTCACTATATTCCTCATCAATATCTATTACTTTTATGCTTGGTTTCTTTTGTTCAGGTATTTTGGCTTGGCAATTTTTCCCTAATTTATTTTTGCAGTCTTTTTTATCATCTCAACTTCCTCCTTGGTTTTACATTTTAATAATATACCACCATGTTTGACATTCCTCATTTGAGTAATTCCAACCTCCAAAGCGACAGGTTTTAGATTTTTCTTCACAACTTGTTCTGTTTTGCTACTCTCTTGCTTGTTTGTACCGAATATCGATATTGAACTCGGTTAAAAATTCATTTGAATTAATACAGTAAAATTAATAATTGACCCGGAACAAATTTGTAACAAGCTGATTTCTTATGGACTGAGTTCTATGGGTATTCAGGACTCTCTGACTGAAAATCCCAAAAAATTCGCCGTGCAGAAATGAAGAAAAAATGCGCCGCCATGTTGAAATTAGGCACTTTTTTCCTTTAATCGGTAATAGCCCGCACGGATGACACTTTAAGAAAAAAAGTAAAGAGGCAAAATTGAGAGAAAGAGCTAAGTTTTAATGTTTAATGTGGTTTTTTTCAATCGTTTAAATATTAGCAAAGTTACGGTTGTCCAAATGACAGATTTATATAAAAAAAGATTACTTTTTGTATTCTAATATCTAGTTCTCTGGATTAAGATTGTTGCCTAACCAGATTTGAATTTGTCAATACACTCTAGAAATATGATATTTAGTGGCATCGGATGTTGGCGGAAGAACTGCTAGATCGAAGTGTTGGAAAATATTTTGCCTGGCAGAAATATGATTATACCTAACGAACCTGTAATCATTTAAACTATTAGTTTTTTTACTGCCATACCATCTTAAAATAAATTCTTCCCCAGTTACTGCAAGCTGATTTACTTCAGCAAATTTACTTTTGAAAATTAATAGGCTGTTACTTGGTTCAATATTATTTTCTAAAACTGAAAGTGCTGTTTTCTTGCCCTTTTTATAAAATGCAGAGATGGTATCGCATCCGGAGATGGCATGTGTAAATAGTATAATTTTTACTACATTTTCACTTAGTTCTGAACGTAACTTACAGATATTCGTTATTTTATCAGATTTACCTCCATCATGTACACATTTTTTGTTTTCCAATGAGTAACGTTATTAAGTCTGTATCTTGACCCACAACTATAACAGGGTTACACATATCAGCTGAGCAATCAATAGCAGTTTTTACAATTAAATAATCAGCATCTGAATCCGTACATCTGACTGTGATATTGTTTTGGAAAAAAATCTGACGTTAGAAGTTTAATTAACTGATCTTTATTTGACGCTGATGCTAAAAATTCGTTTTGAGATATCTCTAACCATGTTTAATTAGTATTATTATGTAAAGAATGTAAAGATGGCGGCTTTTAAGGTGGCGCCGGAACTTAACGCTCCGAATATCAATTGTAAAAGATGTTCCAAACCTGCTCAAAGTGGTCTTACGTGTGTTAAATGTGGTGTGGTATCGCATACGAGTTGTGTAAAACTGTTGAAAAACGTTAAAATAATTGATGATAAGATGATAAATTGTTGTGAACTTTTTGACAGCACCAGTGTGAGTGGAGAAAGTGATTCAGAATCGTCCTTTGCTTGTGCCAGCGTGAACAACTCAGACATGGAAATTAATTATCTAAAACAACTACTAAATCACAAGGATCTTATAATTAGTAAGTTAGAAGAAAATATTAAATCATTAAATAATCAGATTTTACTACTCAACAAGCTAGGTACTATAGCTGCCCCATCTACAAGTGGTATGATGAAGCGTGCTTCCGTTGAGGGTTGCCACAGTGACAGAGTTACAGAAAACTTACAGTTGACGTCTGCATCAACGTCATCTCTGGGCAACTTGCCGAGCCAGAGAAATGTCATGAATAAGGGTAATTCTAACCCTACCCATAAAACAAGCAATAAAAGTCAGCTAGGGTCAATAGACACAACTATGAAAACCTTACCAAACGCAACCAACATTACACAGTTAGAAAAAGCTCAAGAAAATGTTATGCGGAATATCATTAATTTAGAAAAGGATATACCCAGCACATCATATGCTGACGTCGTCTCAAAAAATATTGAAAAACCATTGCAGAAATTTCAGAATGATGAAGGCTTTACTGAGGTTGTTTACAAACAAAAAAGACAAATAAAAAGGAATATTCCGAAGACAAAAATTGGTACAGGCAAAATTGAGGGAAAATGTAATAAAATAACGGGTGCAATACGTAGGAAATGGATTTATGTTGGAAGAGTTACCGGAAAAGATGTAACAGAAGATGACATGAAAGAGTATTTAAGTGACCTCAAAAACTTTGAACAATATGATAAAATTATAATAAACAAATTAAACACGCAGGGCAATAACTCGGCATTCTGTATGGGTCTTCCTACAGATGAACTGTACAAAAAGGTTTTTGATGTAGAGTACTGGTCTGAGGGTATCTCACTAAGAGAATACGACCTAAAAAAAACTTTTTTAGCCCAGCGGCTACAGAAGAACAATCCAGCTACTACTTAGATTCAAAAGGAACAGAAGTTTTGAAACTAAATTCTTATAGGGTCAGTGATCAATTTGATCAAAACGCATGGGACCTCAATAATCCCACAGATAAAGACTATAACGTTAAACTAGAAGTGCCCAGCAATCCCAGAGACTTAATATGTTATTATCAGAACGTTCGCGGTCTCAATACGAAGATTTCAGACTTTTTCCCGGCTGTGAGTGAAAGTGAATTTGATATGATAGCACTAAGCGAGACCTGGCTTCATAGTGACGTTATCAGTTGTGAACTATTTCCTGTTGTTTATGAGGTATACAGAAAGGACCGCAAGTTACAAACTATAAAACAACAATGTGGAGGAGGCGTTTTATTAGCGCTTAAAAATCATATTCAGTCGGAAGTTTTGGATGTTTCTTTTTTTGATTTGAATTTTCCTTCAATTGATATGCTGGCTGTTAAATGTTGCCTAAATTATAAGCCATTATATGTAATAGTTTTGTACATACCTCCTTCAATTACGGTAGAGGACTTTGAATTATTCTTTGATTCTCTTGAACATTTTGAGTCTATACAATCAAATAATGTTCTCCTAGTTGGTGATTTCAATGTTCCTAATTTAATTAATTTAGATAGTAATGAAAGAAAAACTAATTGTATCACAAATTTACTAACTTTTTTTGATCTTAAACAATGCAATAATATACAGAACAATATGGGAAGATTACTTGATTTAATTATTACCAATATTAACTGTGAAGTTATACGGGACCATGCACCTCTTGTTAAAGAAGATATATATCATCCATCACTAATAATCAATCTTCATAAAATTGGTACAAATGAGCCAAAGTTTTCACCGAACTTGGAACAGAAAACATACAATTTTAAGAAAGCGGATTTTATATCTTTGTATAATGCCTTATTTGAGTCTGACTGGTCATTCCTAAAAGAAATTAATGACGTTGAATTAGCTGTTCACGAGTTCTATGAAAAATTTTATGCAATCCTTAATGATACTGTCCCATATTACAAGACGCACAAGCGTAAGTATCCATCATGGTATGATTCGGATATTATAAAAAATATAAAAAGAAAAGCCAGACTTTTTAAAAAATATAAGAAAACCGGTAGTGACCATATCTTACAAGAATTTCGAAGGCTTCGAACAGAAATAAAGGAACAAATAACTAATGCGTATAACAATTATATTCAGAATGTTCAATCATCAATCTCTTATGACCCGCAGTTGTTCTGGTCATACTTTCATTCAAAAAAGGAAACCTCTAGAATTCCCGGTAAAATGACATATGTAGATATCATTTATGATCAACCACAAGATATTGTGAATATTTTTGGGAAGTTTTTTGAAAGTGTCTACTCGTTACCTGTGGATGATGATGTAAGTGCTAATGAAATTTGTGATTATTATGACAATATTAACTTTGAAAACATATCTGAAAATGAAGTCATGAATGCGATAAAAAAATTAAAAAATAAAATGACCTCAGGTCCAGATAAGATACCATCATTTATTGTTAAAGATTGTGCTAGTGTTTTAGCTGAACCTCTGTGCATACTATTTAATCTCGCATTGAAAAAAAAAAAATTCCCTAGCTGCTGGAAGAAGGCCAAAGTTTGTCCAGTATTTAAGAGTGGCGATAGAGCAATTGTTGATAATTACAGAGCTATTTCCATTCTTTCGAATTTTTCTAAAGTCTTGGAAATTATCTTATACGATCGCATTTACTTGTCTGTTCGTAATCAGATATCAACCTACCAGCACGGGTTTATGAGTAACAGATCAACCGTTACAAACTTAGCCGTTTTTACACAATATGTGTCAAATATATTGGATGACAAGGGACAAGTAGATGTCATTTATACAGACTTTTCAAAGGCTTTTGATAGGATAGACCACGATGTCTTACTTAAAAAACTAACAAAATTTGGCTTTCATGTCCAAGCTATCGAATTTCTTAAATCCTATCTATCTAAGAGACAGCAATATGTCACGTACAATGGTTACAATTCCCCTCAATATTTTGTTACCTCTGGTGTCCCTCAAGGATCTAATCTTGGACCTCTTCTATTCCTTCTATTTATTAACGATTTAGATGACGTTATCGACTGTCATAAACTCTTCTATGCTGATGATCTAAAAATATTTTCAGTCATAAATGGCATTGATGACTGTAAGAAGTTACAATGCGAACTGGATCATGTCCAATCCTGGTGCATAGATAATAAATTACATCTTAACATATCGAAATGTAAGATCATGAGTTTTACAAGGAAACAGTTAACTTATGAATATGCTTACAATATCGATAATAAAACATTATCACGATGTAATTCTTATAAAGACTTAGGTGTAACGTTCGATTATAAGTTTTCTTTCAATGATCATATAGCGTTAAAAGTATCTGAAGCTATGAAGTTTTATGGATTCATTGTAAGGAATTGTAAAACATTTACTGATATTGAGGCGTTAAAAGTCCTATATTTCACTTATGTCCGATCCAGGCTTGAGTATGGTGCTCTAATCTGGTATCCATATTATGATTGCCAAAAGATGACAATAGAACGGGTCCAAAGAAGATTTTTAAAATACTTGACATTTAAAACGGATGGTGTTTACCCTGAAAGAGGTATAAGTTATAACTTCTTATCTGATAGATTTAATATCATTAGCTTAGATATAAGAAGAACTTGCATATCATTAATATTTTTGTACAAGATGTTACACAATATGATTGACTGTTCTGATTTACTCCGTGATATTAATTTTCATGTACCAAGAATCAACACACGACAGAATCTAACATTTAGATGTAAAATACCCAGAACGAATATTCTCTCCAAATCACCTGTACATGTTATGTGTGAAAATTTTAATAGTCTATGTAATTCATGTGACATTCACCATTGTTCGCTAAGTAGGTTAGTAGAAGTGGCTATTGAGCATCTTGGTGTTAGAAATCTGCATAATACTTTGTAACTTTTAAAAGATAAAATACAAATTAGGTAGCATTTTATAGGTAGTACAAGTTAATGTTTAAATATTTTAGTTCTCTTAAGGTTATTGTGTATTCACTATCTCACATTGTCCTGTAAATGGATTTTCTGTTGGACAATAAAGCTATTATTATTATTATTATTATTATTATTATTATTATTATTAACAAAAGTTTTTGTTGAGTATTCTATGGTGTTAAAATACAAAAAAATGCCATTTTTTTATAAGAATCTGTCATTTTGACAAGCATACCTTTGTTAATATTTAACCGATTTATGCCATACTGAAGCAAAAACTCTTTCTCTCAAAATGTTGCCTCTTTACTTTTTTTCATAAAGTGTCATCCGTGTGAGCTCTTACCGATTAAAGGAAAAAGGTGCCTAATTTCAACATGGAGGCGTATTTTTTCTTCATTTCCGCACGGCGGATTTTTTTGGGATTTTCGTTCAGAGACTCCTGGATAGCCATAGAATACAACCCCGAAGAAATTAGTTTGTTACAAATTTATTCCGGGTTTGGTCCAAATTTAATTCTATTTTTCTGAAGTAAATTCGAATTTGTTTATTTCTATACCGAACCCAATATCGATATTAGGCAATACGGTTCAATTAAGTGGGTGACGGCGAAATTGTATTTCGTAATTTTTAGCGACCTTTTTTGAAGGCGGTTCAATTTTTTGTTCAGTTTTTTATTCTTTTTAGTGGTCTCTTTATTTAGTTTCCGCACAGTAAAATATCCGTAATTCTGACGTTTTAAGTTTTAACATTTGGTTCGTTATCAGAGAAACCTGAAATTACTATGTATTAAATTTTACGTAAATCTAAAAAATATTGCAGTTATTGCAGTCATATTGAATTCGCCATTTTGAATTCTTAACTTTTGACATGAGATTCGTTATCAGCTGCTCCTAAAATACCTAACTAAGAGTTATTCAGTATAGTCGTAGAAAAACAAATATTTCAGAACATCGGAAGTTAAACTTAGTGAGACCATGCGACTTGGTTGGTCATTTAAGGATTTTGGAGCTAATCCAATTTGAATTCATGACCAAACCCACTGACTCAATGCCATGGCTTTGACTGGCCGTTTGATGTGCTGATTGAGAGCCGTCAGGCGAGCAGAGTCGAAATAGTGCGGTTGGAGAAAGAGTCACTCATCTGATACACAGATGGATCTAAGATGGACGAAGGGGTTGGTGTGGGCGTATCGGAGTCTAAATGCAAGCTATCCAAAGCCCTTGGCAACACCCCAATCATCTTCCAGGCAGAAATCTATGCTATAGATCTGTGTGTACAGGAATGCCTTAACAGAGGTTCTCGAAAGGCAAATGCTTTCAAATTTCTTGGCAACAGCCTCCCCCCTCAATCACCGCCACTATCAGGTATATGGTTTTATGTGTTTTTGTGGTAGACGATTTCAAATGTAATGTAATTAAAGTTTTATGAATGACTATTTTAACATAGTGGAGTGCAAATATAGTATCGACATTTTGTTTTGTTGTAAGCTGTAACTGTAATAACTTGAAATAACAATTTTTTATTTATTAGAAGGAACAAGTTAATCAAACGCTATTCTATTTTACACTGATTTATTTTCTATACCGCGTCGATATATCAGCTGTACATAGGCATATAAAAACTCTATAAAAAGGAACTAATAAAAACAATATGTGTGGAAATAATTATTACAATTCTTCCCCACTAAAATTATCCTTAACTTAACAATTTTAATTAACCCAAATAATGCCTAATTTCCTATCCTATAGTACATTGTATTTCCCCCCCCCCCCCAAAAAAAAAAACTAAACCATACAAATTTCGATGAGAATTATATTAATTCTAAAAAAATAATAATAATAAAGAAATCTATTTGGAAGTGGAGGGTTGATAAAAGTCTGGTTTAACAATATTTTTCTGTCGCGTAACCCATATTTTTCACCCTTATGGTGAGCTGTTGTTTTTATTTTATTGGGGCTACTTTCTATTATATCAGATTCCCTCTCACTATCCGAGATTTCTATAATATTTTTGTCCTCAGTTAATGAATCTTTCAATACAGTTGAATCGGCGGTATCATCGGACATATTCCTATCCCCCGTGTCATTAGAAATTTCCCCACCTGATAAAGGAAAACACAATTTTATTATTCCCCATTTTTACTTCGTAAGTGACATTCCCTGTTTTATTTACAACTTTACCCGGCACCCAAGTAGGTTTTGAGCTTTCGGAATTTTTTTTAATAAAAACTGGAGTATTGTCATCTATAACTATTTGTTTACCATTAAAATTATCAATTTGTTTTTGCATTTTATTATTATTTATATTACTTTGAGATGGTCTAATTAAATCCAAACAAGTCTTTAAGGGACGACCAAACATTAACATTGCCGGACTCACCCCCATCGTACAGTGTTGCGAAATTCGGTAATTAAATAGAAATCGCTGTAGAGCCTTATCTAAATCGACTTTTTCAATGTAGGCTTTTTTAAGAGCGTTCTTGATATTTTTAACACAATTCTCCGCCACCCCATTGCTTTGAGCATGGTACGGTGGAGAAAATAAATGTTTAACTCCATTACTTTTCAAATAAGCTGATAACTCACTCGAAGAAAATGGCGGTCCGTTATCCGAAACCAAGGTATCCGGTAATCCAAACCGTGCAAATACTGAACGTAAACAATTAATAACCATTTTTGCACAAGTGTTTTTCATCTTAAAAACTTTTAACCATTTTGTATGGGAATCTGTAATTATTATATATTTTTCATTGAATATAGGACCTAAAAAATCTACGTGCAGTCGAGACCAAGGTTTGTTTGTTGCCACGGTTGTAAAATGGCTTTTTGTGGGTTGTTCTGAATTTTTGTGCAAATATTACAATTTTTGCATAATTGTTCTATATCATTATCTATTTTGGGCCAATAACAGTAGGACCGAGCAATGGACTTGTATTTGTTAATTCCCAAATGACTAGAATGGATTTCCTGTAGTATAACCTGTTGTAATTTCGATGGTATAACCACCCTATAACCCCATAAGATACACCCATGTTCCAAATGTAACTCATTTCTCCTAAAAAAATATGGCTTAATTTCCACCGGCATGTCAACATTTCTGGCCAACCTATAAAACAATACTTATAAACTATATTTAAAATTTTGTCTTTTTGTGTCTCCACAGCAATCTTTTTATAATCAATTGGAATCGCTTCTTGTACATACAATATGTGTCCAAAATCTGGTTCCTTATTACCGTTGTAAGGTAGCGGTAAACGCGATAAAGCATCTGCATGATTTTTCTCCGATTTCACATATTTTATCTCGTACTGATAAGCAGCTAAGATGATTGCCCACCGTTGAAGACGGCTAGCTGCCACCTGCGGAATATTTTTTTTTTTTACCAAAAATTGACAATAGCGGTTTGTGGTCACTGAATAAAATAAATTTTCTGGCAAAAAGAAACTCGTGAAACCTCTTTACCCCGTATATAATACTGAGTGCTTCACGATCTATTGGAGAAAAATTTTTCTCGGCATTATTCAGCGTGCGCGAAGCATGCGCAATAGGTTTTATATCCCCGTTTGGATATATATGTCGAATTATAGCCCCCACTCCTACCGAACTAGCGTCACACCATAACGCCAACGGTGAATTAGGATCAAAGTGATCCAGTACCTTGGGGGAGGCTAGTTCATTTGTTACCTAGTTAAAAGCCTTTTCGCAATCTTTATCCCAACACCATTTTACATTATTCTTCAAAAGATTATAGAGCTTATTTACATGTTTACTTAGATTAGGCAAAAATTTACCATAATAAGTTATCATCCCCAAAATAGATTTTAATTCGGTTTTATTGGTAGGATACTGCATTTTAACTATTGCCTCGACTTTATCTTCAGACGGATGCAGCCCCCTGGCATCAACTGTATAACCTAAATATGTTATTGATTTTTGAAAAAAACTGCATTTTTCCAAATTAATTTTTATCCCGCTCTTCATAACTATATTAAAAACGTGACATAATCTGTCCATGTGTTGTTCGTGATCTCGACCTGTAACGAGAATATCGTCTAAAAATACAATTACGCCGTCTAAACCAGTAAATAATTCATCCATAATTTTCATAAAAATGGCTGGAGAGGAAGGCAGTCAGTTATACCTAAATAACCCTTTGTGTGTGTTAATTGTCACAATATTTTTTGATTCATCATCCAGTTCTATCCGTGCATACGCTTGTGATAAATCTATTTTGCTAAATAAAGTCCCTCCTGAGACAAAGAGCTAAAAATGGTTTCGATTTTAGGAATTGGATATTTATTTACATATAAATTTGGATTAACGGACACCTTGAAGTACCCACAGATCCTTACATCGCCATTTTTTTTCAATACCGGTACGATAGGGCTGGCCCAATGGCTATGATCTACTGGAGTTAACACTCCGTCGTTACATAACTTTTTTTCTACTTTAATTTTCATACTGAACGGCAATGAACGTGCCTTACAAAAAACTGGTATTGCATTCGGCTTTATTCAAAAATTATTTTATATTGATCAATTAGACCGTTCAAAGTCAACGATTTTCTCACCCCCAACTTTGTGTGTTCCTTATCTTCCTTATCTTTCACAACTATATTATGTACGGGAATATTATCAATTATATTAATTTTTAATGCTTTAAGCCAATCACGACCTAATAATGAGGGTCCCCCATTGGGTATAATGTACAACTTTAATAATTCACAATAGTTATTGAATATCACTCTCACTCTTATGTAACCTTCTGTAAGAATTCGGTTTCCGGTATAAGAGGCTAATTTAATTTTAAACTGAAAAATTTCCTTCTCTGAAAAATATTTTTCGTAAATATGTTTCGAAATTAATGATAACGCCGACCCAGTATCAACTTCCATATCTAAATATCTGCTTTCTACTAATACTTTATTACTTATAGGGCTACATTGATTAGAACTAGATAAATTGAACAATTCTAATGCTCCATCTGAATCGGACTCATTCAATGTTTCGCAATTTACATATTTCTCACTTTTATTCGCCATATAAAAATTACCTCTGTTATTTCTCTGTCTCTGTCTATTCGGTTTCCGTGGACATACGTATTTTAGATGCCACAGATGTCGCAACTAGCATTTTTGAAGAAACACTCACTTGTTTGATGATTAATTCTACCATAACACGAACACTCACGTACTGGCTTTCTCCACTCTCTTGGTTTATTCCATTGCGCACCTTGTGTGCGCTGCCTCGAACTACCTGAAGAACTTGAACTTGAAAAGGGGAGCCGCTGCATTTGTCCTTGAATATTATGTACTTGCTGTGTTGACTCCAAAATGCTCACGTCATTTTCTGCTGCTTCCATGTTTCGGGCTATTTCATACGCTTTTGTAAATGTCAATTTCTTGTCCTTATCATCAACCAATAGCCGCTGTTTTATTGATTCACTTATGATACCGGATGACAGCTGTTTTCGTAAATTTTCATCTAGTTTGTCCTCAAAATTGCATGTTCATGCCAAGTTTTTTAACACTGCAACATATTGTGTGATAGTCTCACCTTTTTTCTTGATATCTATGGCGAAATTTACGTCTTTCCATCATTACTGACGGTTCAGGCTGTAGATGATTTGATACTAGTGCAATTAAATCCTCGTAACTTTTCATTGCCGGTTCCACTGGAATACACAAATCTGCTATAAGTTCATAAGTTTCGCCCCCGATAACTGTCAATAATGTAGATGTCTTCAAACCATCTTCTATTTTGTTCGCTTTAATATATTGATTTAGTCGAGCAATATACGTTTTCCAGTTGCCCTTACCCAACTGAAATTCACTTATCTTTCCGACTGACATTGTTTTTATTAGGTAGCCACTGCACTTTACTCCAAATCTGCCCACGTCGTATATCAACAATTTCCTAAACTCTGGTACTTATTATTTTTAAATCCTCGTCGCCATTTGTAATAACTTGAAATAACAATTTGTTATTTATTAGAAGGAACAAGTTAATCAAACGCTATTCTATTTTAAACTGATTTATTTTCTATACCGCGTCGATACATCAGCTGTACATAGGCATATAAAAACTCTATAAAAAGTGTGTCTATAAAAAGGAACTAATAAAAACAATATGTGTGGAAATAATTATTACAGTAAGCAGGGCTCGCGAATTTTACCTTGGCGCCAGAGACAGCTCTCATATAGACATAATATTATATTGCAAACACCTACTGAAACATTCAGAGAAACGATGAAATGGTGAAATATTTATCGTTGCCAGCTACAATATATTTTTGACAATAAATGTAACTTAGAAACGGTAATGGATCTTATAAAACCATGTAATACATATCTAGCAAATAAAAAAATAATTTTGAACTTTCCTGGTCTGGTTAATATGTGTGGCGTGTTTATTTTCATAATAAAAACCCAATAAGCTGCTGGCAACAAAAAACATTTTTTTCCTAATAAAATAAACCATTTTTATATAACATTAAATCATACATAACAAAGTTAAGGATTAATGGCATAAAACTGCCATATACCGTATGCACAACGTGATAAGGTGAGTTTTGTCATTTTAAAATGTTAATACGTAACCTACTCTTATCGAAAATCTACTACATTTGTGAATCGTACTGACAATTATCTAAAGACGTAGTTGATTCCTTTACAATTACAGTGTTGAAGGCATTCGACCCTGACCGAGTGTCGACATTAGATTCCAGTGTACGGCGGTACTTTTATGTTTTTTACTAATGCGGTTTTATTACCCTCTTTAATTAGGCGATGCCGCCGAAATTGTGAAACATTGCTTTGACAAAATCCCATTTACTATACCCACACTCTCAATTCTGCGCATTTGCGTCAACTTTTCATAAAGGGATATGGAAATCCAATATCACAGTTTTGCAATCCGTAATGTAGTTGTCTTCAGATCTACTAAGTACTCAAAAAATGTCGGCGTCTTTAATCTTTATCGCACTGCTCAAGATGCCGACATTTTTTACACGCATAACAAGTGTGTAGTCAACTATCTAATCTACTATCAAACCTAGCCATATGTATGTATCTAAACACCTAGCGTGAAATTATACACAGTCGACGGTTTACAAAAATATCCCGTGCTTCTCAGGCTACAGTATACTTGTGGATTCGCGATTTTTCAGAACTGCAATTTGATGGAACAATGACTGACGGCAGCGAATTTTAACTTCAGAACATTTAGAACAAATATTAATAATATACTTTTATATTAGTTATAGGTCATGCAAAATTACACATGTGTATATTTCTTTAAGGTAGTGAAAAATACATTGTGTGTGTTTGTGTTAGTTCAATGTTACATCCCTCAATATTGGTCATAATACACTGATCAGATTAACTTTGGATATTACGGAATTCCCAAGCTCTGGTTGTAAGAGACTTTGAGAGGAAATCTGGATGCGGAAGTAGTGGTTCCTTAGGCAGAAGTTTTTAAACAGCTGTCCACAAAATCCACAAAATTGTGACACTGTATATTACTACTAATTAGCATTTGTATACCACTGGATGCATATATCGTTAATAATTACACCAGGGCCGTTCCTGGCGGGGGTGCAACAGGTGCAGTCGCACGGGGCGGCACAATTTAGGGGGCGGCATTTGAGCCTACTTCTATATCTGTATCACGCGGTGACGCGCAATATACCGATTGGAATATTTTTCTGACTTTGCCTGTGACAGTGGCATATGGGGAAAGAAGTTTTTCCAAATTAATGATAATTGAAAATTATTCGAGATCCACTGTGTTCCAGGAGAGATCGATGAATTTTGCAATGATTTCAATAGACCATGATATTTGCCAAAAATTAGATACGTCAAAAATAATTGACGATCTTCCTGCTAAAAAAGCTCGAAGATTTACATTTTAATTTAATGTGTTTCATTTTTTGTTGTTGTATTGAGTGTTTTATGATTTTGCGGTATTTTTTTATAGGGGTCGTGTTTCATTTTTTTTTATAGCGTTTTGAGTACTTATTTAGTTTTTTTGTTTTAATATGAAAATATTGTATTCATTTAAGTAGGTACTTATTTTTAATTTCATGTTTGTGATATTGTTTTATAGGTTTCCTTGTTTTTTTTGTAATGTTTCGAAATTTTAGTTTATTTTTGATATTAATGTTAAAATAGGATATTTATTTACTTATTTATTAACAGGTAAACAAACCCGCTTATATTTATATACTATAACAAATACATAATAATACACAATACAAAACTCTGAATGTTTCATTTCTATAAAATTAATTTCAGAAATATAATAGCATGATTTTTTTTTCTATTATCAACCGCATTTGTGAATATTGAGGAAGCAAAATACCAGTGTCAGAATTCTATAAAAATATGTTCACAATTAATATCAAAAAGGCTTGTTCGATAAAATATACAGTAATATTTACAAAAAAGATTATATTTTGAAAAACTATATTCCATAATTTATGGGGCGGCAAAATTTCTTTTTGCACGGGGTGGCAAAAGATCCAGGAACAGCCCTGAATTGCACTATTTTTCAAGAGAAGTGAACAATAAATTAGGTTAGTTAAACATTAAACGATGTATTAAACAGCGGGAATGCCTATATTTATTCCATTAATTTACTCTTAATTGGCAATTAAACACATTTATAGCAAAACATATACGTAAACAATCATAATGTACAATATTTTTATATAGCTACAGTTATTAGTAATAAAAACAGTTTATTACGTGTGTAGTTGCACCTGCATTTTTTTAGAAGTATAAAGTGGGTTACGTTCCGGGTTTTGATCAAATTGGGGGCTTCCTTCAGGTTTGACTATCAGAGGCTTATATGATTATACCGGGTGTCTGATATAACTTTCCGGCCTCCATTTCGGAAATTATTCATGTGTCACAGGTACTGTCGTGCGCAAAAAAATGGGACAAGTCTTATAACGTATTTTTGCTAAAATCTAGTTGTGTACATCTAACTTTAATTTTTGTGACATTGTCAGTTATTTGTCAAAATTCATTGCAAGTGTGCAAATAGACAGATTTACATTAGAAAAAAATAGTGTCCCAATTTTTTTGCTCACGAAAGTACCAAAACGACCTTTTTATCTGTCAAGTTTCTACGACTTTCGGTTTACTGGAAGTGCTACTTTTGATTTTTAAATGGAACGCCCTGTAAATTTTTGAAATCGAGAGATTAGATAATAATATGACTTGCTAATTTAATGACTCTTTCCACCATTTTAAAATTTTTGCAGCCAATTTTAATTTTCAATATAGAATGCAGTGCCACATTAGAAATTGTTCTAATAAATAATTAAATAAAAATAAGTATTAAATTTTTTGTTGCTAATTTATGTCACAGAGGTCGAAAATTTATCACTTTTTCAAAATTACTCAAATTTTCAAATTAAAGTTAATATCACTTTCATACTATAGCTAAATGAAATTTTTCGTTAACAATCTAACAATGTATCATAACACAATATTCACAGCGGGGGAGTGGCTATGTGGACGATGTGGAAGGTTCCACATATAGTGCGGTCGGATACCATTAAAAATCATAAAAATATTTCAGTGCTGGCGGTGAACGTGCTTTTGGATATAGATAATATACCAAGGTATATTATACAGATGAAAAAACGCCCCAGACCCCAAAAATTTCGGATTCCTCACCACTGGTGGTAATTGTGTCTTAAAATGAGAGGTCGAGAAACTGGTTTGAGGCATAGACTAATCCACTTACACGCCATATTTTTTAATAAAACCCACTTTTAAATATGTGTTGTATACTAAAACATGATGTCTGTAATGTTTTTTTATTATTTTTTTTTAATATGGTGGCAAAAATTTGACATTTTATCTGCATATTCGTGTTTGGTATCAATTTTTGTTCTTTTGGTCAATCAATTCAGTGTTTGTAGTCAAATTTTGTTGAGATGGATCTGTAAAGAGATAGTTGCCCCTCCCCCTCAAGTCTTCCATCCTTTGAGTCAAGAAAGAAAACAAAAAAGTTTGTGTAATCATTTTAATAAAAAATTGTTTTACATCTAAAAAAGAAAATATTTACAACTAATAATTTTGAGAACAATGTCCTTCACATGCGCACAATTGCGTACACTGAAGACAGTTTTTGACGCATTTGCACACAGAACACCTTGGTTTGCAGCTACAGGCAATTAGTTCTTCACAACTTTTTGCATCATCGGGAATAGCAGACCACAATGACTGAAACCCGTCATTAGTTTTTTCCCATCCCCAAGTATCTGGCGAAGGAGTTTGATAGTCTTTTTCCAGACAGTGCTTCCATATAAGTGGCTCGCTTGATATGCTGAAGTAAAGCATTTTTGCGTTGGAGGTATATTCTCAAATGGTCTACTTTTTTTAATGAAAAGGAATCGTCTACACTAATTAACTGTGTTTAAGGGAGATGTTACATCATACAAAAGAATTGCAAATCTTTGCACGGAACGCATGATGTCTTCATCTGGATGTCTTCCCATTAGCAGCTGCTCAAAAGCGGAATTAATATCAGGATCTGCCATCCACATCTTCAAAGCTCCTTTCTTGCCTACTCCACAAAATGAAGACACGGTATCGTAACCTGTTGCAGAATGAAATATCGGCAAAAAGCTACAGATACGTCATGGATGCCTATTAACCTACGATTTTTCCCAGTTCCAAAATCAATCCAAAGTTATTGAATATTTTCAGAATTTGAAAAGGGAGATACTGCAATGACCACAACATCCGAATCTATCGTTCGAATGCTAACACAATTGTGGCCATTAATAGCTGCATGGTTAGCATGCAGCTTTTTCATGCCATGATGGTGAAATAGCTGATAAATCTAACTCTGCTGAAGACGATATTGTTCTTTCCTCAAGCCTACGGATTATTGTTTTTCCTTCAAAATGTTCGTTTATTAGCTGTTCTACCAAGAAAGTAAACAACTGTTTTTTGTTTTCATAAAAAAAAAACGATAAAAAACGGTACCACTAGATAACAAATGTTCGTATGAGAACAAGTAAATCATAAACGTAAAAAAATAGGTATAATCCGATCCTGCATTCGATCGCAATACCATAAGTACTTACAGATATGAGTAAGCGTTAAGTTGCTCAATACTTCAACGAAGGCGCCACTTGACAATGATAGAATATCTCATATCTTCTAGCAATAAGGCTATACAATTATATATAGATTTACAAGATATATTTTTTTTTGACAAAATATATATTTTTTTAATTACACAAGGCATCCATTAAGATCCGTCTCGTGGCAGAATTAATTTATTTTGTCATTAAATATATGTTTTGAAGTGTACAGAACAGCCATAATCCCTAACTTTCAGCATATAAAATAACCAACAACTGCAAAGTATTAAAAATGTATCACAACAGATGTGATATGAAAGGATCTTTTCTCTTTCAAATACATTTTGTTTGAAATTTCTATCTTATTTATTTTCATAGAAATTTTCTATGTTCTGATACATGTCCATACATTGTGTGACCAGGGCAAATGTCCTCTTAAGTAAGTTAGTCTATGCCTATGCATAGTTTTTTGACCCTCAGTTTGATGACGTCATTACTGGTGGTGGCGGTCCAAAATTTTTGGGGTCTGGGGCGTTTTTTGATCTTTGATATATGTAAAAACTACATCCAAAAGGGTATGTTCGCCGGCAGCACTGAAATATTTTTATGCTATCCGATTCCACTAATAGGCCGCTAGCAAAAAAGGACCCGTGCCCAGTGCTTTAGAATAAAATATATTTATTGACACTGGCGCAATACCGACTATCCGCCTGATCGGAATAGCCGTCGGCGACTGAAGGTGTCAATTTGAACATTAATCCAGATTAAACTTTAGTATTTTCAATACTATCATCCACGCCCAACACGAAAACGGCAAATATTTTTATATTTACTAATACAGATACAATTATAATCTTCTGTTGTTCAATCTTTTAAAATTACCAATTTTTAAATATGTAAATTAATTTAAAAATATATTCATGTATAATTAGTAAAACGTTGTACTAGATTCTTGTATATCGTGTCATATATTTGCGGGATATGCAGCGAAAGAGCTTTATTTACTATAATTCGACAAATATTACGTGGCAAAGAAATGCGTGAAAGACGAAAAAAATAGGTGATTTAGAATCAATTCTTAAGTATCAGAGTACTACAACCAGAGCAGTAAATTTTGTTTCACACGTGGCTTTCTAGGCCTTTTTAACAGTTTTTTTTAACTAATGACTAATTGCATTAGGCAAACGACTTGATTTTTATGACAAAAGTTTCTAGGATTGTAAGAAGCAAAACATTATTTGTCAGTTATAAATTGTCTCAAAGTCGTAAAAATTTGTTATTCATTTAATATATTTTACTATATTTCGTGGCTTCCCCTCTTTTTAACTATTCTATTAAATATGATATGTCATAAGCGCTTAATACACTGACGCATTCGCTTACAGATACTTTTAGTGCCGTTAAATGCACGAACAATAAAAGTTGCAAAATTTGTCCTATTTGGATATATAATGTTTTAAGTCGACACAATTCAATTGCTCATATACTCTGCTTGGGCAAGCTTGTCAGTATTTATTGACTTTATCCACAAGTCAAGTTTCATGTAAAATATGTTTTTCAGTTCTCAAATTCATTAAGAAGCACTCTTACACTCAAAGAAATAGTATGGGTAAATTCAACAAAAAAAAATGGTTAACTAACAATATCGTTAATTTTGTTAAACCAAACTATATTGATGGTATTTTTAAACAAGAGGTCATTGTTATTTTAATTAATAAAAAGTTGTCGTACAACAAAACAAACATTAACTTAAAAAATAGATGAATAAGACTATTATTTTGTTCGTCTGACTATTATTTTGTTGAATTCTGTCAAATTAAACTAGATAATAGTATATTTAATTTTTAACTATTATCGAATTGTAATTCTAACCCAGTATTAGTTCGCTGTACTAGTGTACTTGGTAGACAAACCAATATTATTGTCGTCTTCTAGAAGTTCTAAAGAATTACCATAAAATTTGCTTGCTTACCACGTAGTCTATTACAGAAATTATTCCCAAATGACGCCACATACAAATCACTGACAATAATCAATCATGCATTATCTTACACTCTTATGAATTTATAGAAAATTAATAACATGATTGCAGTGTTCAAATTCACTCAGGGATCATCGATATATTTGGATGGATCTTATAAACGATCTCTAATCTTTGGTTTGGGTGGTCTGATGTCTCAATACTGAGATTTTGGCTAACCAAAAAAAACTTCATCATACAATAAAGTGTAGATCAACCTAAAAATTAGTTGGTGAACAAAAAACAAAGTCGTTGTACTATTTAATTGTAGACCAAATTGAAAATGGTTAGTGAACATAAAAAAATGTCATTGTACTATTTAATTTGTTACAAGAAGATATGATTATTAAACTACTCTTTGTTTACGAAAACAAATAAAGTTGTATGACTATTCTTTACTGATTGATTTAACTATGAAACTAGATAGGCGCGATTTCATATGCTCTTTTTGGTTGAATTTACCTATCATTTTCTTTGAGTGTAATCAAGACCACTTAGAAGCATTTATACTTAAGGCTTAAATCAGTTAAATGATGACAAGATGACAAGATGATGACAAGATTCTCTTGCACAAAGAAAGAAGTTTTAATATGACAATTTAATGTTTTAATAAATGACTACAAGATAATCTTGCCCTATATTAATGTGTATTTCGTATTTTATGAAAGAGCTGATGAATTTATGTTACATTACAGTTAATTTTGTATTTTGTTTGATTTTTAAGTTAAGTTTGAGTTCATGTTGTCCTTTGTTCAAGTTTTTTGATAATTTAACCTTTTTTCAATTTCATTGAAACTCCTATGAAAACGTGTGTATAGTTTTTATTAAATTTTGAAATAAAGAGGGCGCCGCCAAGAGAAGGGCCGGCGAAAAAATTTTCGCGAAAGTCCGCCCCTGAATATTCATAGTTTTCTTTTGCAATTACTGTTATATTCAAATCTGAAAATTTATCGAGTATGCCTTAGTAGACTAAATTAACAGAAATGAATAATAAGTAGTATGGCTCGTGAGTTTGACAGTAATTATTATTATTAACAAGAGAGATTTGGCGTAAATGTTTGGGCTGGGATACTCGGCACTCGAATTTTTGAGCTAATTTATTTTCAAGGCCATTTAATGGGTAATCGGTGTTTAGAATTTTTAGAGAATTGTGTAGAGGAATTTTTGGAAGGCATGATAACATGTGACACATGCTTAGTTTCACCTCGATACGTTAAGAATAAAGAAATGTCGGTCTGAAAATAATCTCGTTGATACCCGGTATATCTAAAACTGGCATAAGTGCCGGTTGTTCAAAATTATAGCAGAAGAATCGAGCTTTCTTGAAAATAACAAACGTTTTTATGTATAAAAATATTTATTATTCAAAAGGTAACAAAGTAATATAAAGCAGATAATTTTGTAACTTGTTTGGAGTAACTATAACATACTTCCTCATTTTCGTGACTGGCTAGTAAGATAGGTGAATGTATACAACATAACTAAATAAAAAAAACATGCTATATGTAACTTACTTTGGAAGGTGGTTTTACTTCTAGTTGGGTTGTTTTGGTAACACCCTAAAGCACTTAAAACCATCTATTTGGTTGTTGTGTGTCATACATTTGTCATTTATTTAACTTTGTTGAAATTTTTAAAGTTTTTTCTTTTATGCTGAAGATGGATGGTAATTAATAATTTGATACCTTCGTAAAATTCGGGATTCACATTGAAAAATATGTTTTCTCTTATTAACAAATTTTATACCATCGTATTCAGGACAGAATTTTCATATTTTTATGCATTAACCACCGTATCTAAGCGTAAAGTTTTTGCGACTACATCTGCTTTCCAATGTTAATGAGTGGAGGAAATTATTACAATTTATTAGACCATATTTTCGTTAGTTAAAGTTACTCACGAAAACAACAATATAGTCGTGTTGTATCTCGTATCTCAATCTCAGCAGAAAATACATTGAAAACGCAGAGCGAATCAAAAACTCGATTTGGTCCGTTTAATATGTCATTATCATGTCAAGTTGGGCAAGGGGGCCCGGGCCCAGGCCCCGCAGCCCCCGTGGTTTCGACGCCTATGAAACCTGGTTACCTTAAATATTACCTGTACCACAAATGCAATCAAATTTAAATTTTTTACACTTAAACTAACAATCTGATTTTGACAATATTCTGACCGCAATTAAGAAAATCTCGAATCGAAGTGTATTAAATTTAATTGATATTTAATTTGTAAGCAAAATTTAGAATGTATGCACTATAAAGCTTTAAGAGTTTAGTTTATACCACCACGAGTCGTCGGCCTATCGCCAAATACCATTAAAATCCAATCGAGGAGGATCCGTATAGAAATATGAAGCAAAAAATTTTGTGCACGATAAAATACTGGCTTTCTGCCAATTGTTCATGAGTAAATAATTTGAAAATCTTACGATCAATCAATCAATTTAATATCTTTTATTTCTACTTTTACAAATATTGAAAAATACTATTAACTAATGCAGCAAGTTAAGCATTTGTTAATAACAGTTAATCAAAAAAATCAAAATTCTTAGCCAACAATCAAGTTTTTAAAGTATGTGCAGCTCTACACTTTCTTACTAGCAAAACATCATATTCTGCAACTGCAACATTACGTAACACTTCAGGCAAATGCTTTTTGTGGCCGGTATTGCAATATTTCAAGAGTTGCTGGAGGCTTTATGTATACTAGATTTTTACGAGGCCCCACAAAAAATCGAGCGGAGTAAGGTCCGGTGATCGAGGAGGCCATATGCATTATGGTGCGGAGCACCGTCCACATCATCTGCAAATGCCAGTAATTTAATATTAGAATCGCAGGTATATACAGTATGTCCGCGGATGGGGTTTACAATAGGTGAAATGACTAAAATTTTTCACTTTTCGAGAAAATGTTATTCTTCATAAAAGTTTTTGCTTGCCCATTTTAACGAGATCTAGAACTAGATTATATTGTGATCTTATTCCATTGAAGGGTTGGGAGGTATTTTTTTTTTTTTTAGGGTGACCATCGTGTATAAATATATTTTTTCGTAATTTTCTTCCCTGACAGTTGTATTAACTGCATGCGAAATATTATCGTGCTCCGTCACATTTAAAAAAAAATTGGGTGACCACCCTGTATATATTTTTTTCACATATTTCATCCTTGTCAGTTGTGTTACTACGTGAAAAATATTACTGTTTTCGGTCATATTTGTTTTCTTAATTAGATTTTTTATGGGGTCCACCCTGTATATTTTTCAACGGAACTGTAATCCAATTCTTCGTTGGCAGTAGCGTCAACTACCTACCAAACATTATCCTTATCCATCAAGTGGTTTTGTAGATATAGCGCCAACAGATACCAAACCGATAGACAGGCAGACAGACTAACGAAATTAAACGGCTATAATTTTCATGATCTACGTACTCTGAAACGTGAAAATCAGGAAAATCTCGAATGGTGATTTTTTCACGATTACAATACCTACTTCCCTTCGATAAGCGAAGGAAGTAAAAAGAAAAAACATACATACGGGTCAAATTGAGAACCTCCTCCTTTTTTAAATTTTATGAAGTTGGTTAAGAATATAGAAAATATTTGCTTCTTATACTACTGCATAAAGGGTCTACGACACTGCATGCTGTGGCCAGCCTGCTGGTATTTTTTTTGCTACTTCTTTAATCTCCTGTGCTGTGCCTCGCAGCTGGAAGTGTGCACGACGGCTGGGTGAATTAGTGAGTGCGCTTACTGGCCGAAAGGGCGTTTTCACAGCTACCGACACGATCACAAGACGGCACCGGCACGACAATGGGAGGAGCTTTTCACATTTAGCGGGCATACTGGGCGAAATCGGCTGTCACCTTAAACTAGAGTATTTTTTTTAAGTGTGCAAGTGTGAGCAGTAACATGGCAGCAGTTAACAAAATTATATTTAATTTCCTGCCAGCTGCCTATTTTATTTTTATTATTTTCATTTGTCTTGTCCCAAATACAGGGATTTATCTCCACAAGTTCGGTTAATCTAACAATATCATAATGTTTCTAATTTATCTAAAAAGGTACTTTTTACATTTAGTAAAGGGTACTTTTAAAACATTGGTAAATACCTACGTTATTCTATTTAACCTTTACTTCCAGACGTCCCGAGCCGTCGGGAGGTAAACATTAATAAACGTTTAACCTATGCATTTGATTTTAAATTTTGTAATGAAACGTACATATAATTTGTTACTAGGTATACTTCCACTTCACTACGTCGATGTGGAAGTAAAATGAATTCTCAGTTCAGTTATTTATTTCAAACATTAAGATAATAATCGTTTGCCGACGGATACAAAATCAAGTTTTAACCGTCGAATACCTTCTCAATTTTAAATACTAAATAAACTTTTACAATTGAAATAAGTGGTTTAAAATTTACTTGCAATTTGTTTTATACTCTAAGTACTAAGGTTATAACCTTATCTCATTGGTCAAATTATTATTATACGTATTTGGTTTAATAGGCCAGTCAGCAGAGGCGAAAAAAGGCCTTAATTAGAAAAAAAATAGGAAAAAGCTTGAAACTGTTTTAATCGCTTTATTTGAACATAAAATATAATATATCAAGTTTCCTGCAATATAGTGGACTGGAACATTTCGAAATTTTCCAAAAAAAAAGGTACAAAAAAATCTATTTTTGTCAATTTTCTCGTTTTTAGTAATTTTTATGGAAAAAAAGGTTATATACAAAAATGAAGAAGACAAAATTCTCTACAAAAAAGGTTATATGCATTTTTTTCGTTTGTCTTGTTATAGTCTTTGGAAATGCGAAAGCAAATAGTATACCTACAGTAGTGGCATTGTAAAATATTAAGTCGATGCTAATGTAAGGTAGAAGAGAAGAGAAATGGACAAATAAGATGCTGAAAGGAAACAGACTTAACCTACGCTGTTGCCACTTTTCTCTTTAGCTACTTTTAGTCGTCTAAATAATCCTTCTTCTTACAAGTACTGAATTTTCTTAGTGATACATTTACGTCAACTCATTCTCTTTCTGTCATTTCTTCATAATTAGACAAAGAATATGTTTTGACGACATGGATGAACTATGGATAAAAAAAACGGCACGCCCATATTAACCTGCCTGTTCAATCTAGACAACCGAGCGGGAGATGCACACGTGTAGACTATGGGAGGGGCTTCTGACCTGTTGCTTGCCGGCAAAGCATACAGGTCTCGCAACGTAGCTTGATACCCGAAATGCGCAGTAGAGGACATGAGATGTACACTCGGTGCTGCCACTATCTCACTTAAAGTCTACTGCGCATTCATCTCTCAAGTATCAAGCTACGTTGCGAGACCTGTACAAATATTTGACATTGGAGGAGATCGGGGTAACGTAAATTATTTTACGCCATGTTAAAATACGCAGTATAAATCTAAATAAATGTAACAAATCATGATGTTTCTATAAACCACTCTTAATTAAGTTATTTTAGCAAGAAACCAATTACAAATAAAGACGTATTAATCAATTTACGGATTTCATCTGATTTCTCATTTTTTTATTTACCCCACTTTATTCCATCTGTGCAGTGGATTCGCCTAGGCACCCCCACCTAAAGTGACTGTGATCTGGATTTATTTAAAGAATTTTCATATTATTTATTATCAGATTTATGTTATTTATATACGGAATACTAGTTTAATTTTCACGCCACGTACATGGCTAAAAATGTGCAAAAATAAAATAGTATGTTTAGTTACTTGAGCATTTAAAAATGCATCAAATAACTACTCTCCAGCAAATTCCAATACGCGTAACATCATTCTTGACAAGAGTAGTACACCCCACCTTATGTTGAAATGTACTAATCAATTTTTGAATTTTTCGGATTTTCATCCAGTGTTGCCAATACAAATGTTTTAAATTACCCCGACAATTCAAAATGCTCCGTTTCGCTCCCACATACGTTAAAAATCTTCTCAATAATCCTCACACAAGTCAAACACCAGTTTTTACAAAACGCAACTTAATCATGATATTCAAAGCTCTTTTTTATGAAGTAATGGGCGCTTTTCAAAAAGGTATAGCCGTTCCGATCCGCATTTAGTTTAAGGTGGCCGGAATTCTTGTTTAGATTTGCTTAAAAACATGACTTCGCATTGCATATTTTTCTCCTAAATCCTTAAATGAATTCAAATAATTTTTTTACGGGCTTTTAGAAAAAACTCTATAGAATATTATGAGAGCTATTAAAAACTCAACAAACAACATCCCAGTGAACACGGATACATACCTGGTATGTTTCTCTTACATAATCTATTCAACATGTTATATCCAAGGATATTGGATGTATGGTAAATGTAAGGTACATGGACCTTACAATTTCAGCCACAAAAAAAGTTATAGCCATGTAATGGCAACATAACTTGTAACATACTCATATGTGGCAAATATATAACATACATGTAAAAGACATATATTGTATTTCAAAATATTTACCTTAAAATATGTTCTGATGTTACATGTGTGCTGTATAACATGCAATTTCCGTGGTATATGCACAAGGGGGTAGCAAATAATATACAGGGTGTCCCCAAATGGGGTTACCTATACCACAAGTGGACCTAAATTTTAGTTTTTCGACAGTCACTATAAAAAAATTTTGTTTCTTAAAGAAATACGATGTGTTAAGAAAATGTACTTTTTTATGCAGGGCGCTCAAAAATTTCAAAATGAATTTGACCCAAGAGCAAACTACCTTTAGTTTTCTCATTTTTAAGGAAAATGCAATTTGAAAAAATTGTTTACTAAATCTTGTTTAATACGTCTTTTTCCCCAATGCCTCACCTCAGTTTTCGTATTTTTCCGTAACGGATACTAAAAAATTTAGGTTTATGAAAGAAAAGTAATGGCGAAGAAATGGCTTTTTTATTAAAAATGAAAAATAAAGGTAGTTTACTTTTAGGCAAAATTCATATTTTTGGAATTTTTAAGCACCCTGCTCCTTCATAAAAAAAATAATTTTTTTTAAAATAAATCGTATTTTTTTAAAAATGCGGAAATTTTTATAGTGACTTTTTGTCCAAAAAATTTTGGTCATTTGTTGTATAGCTAATCCCATCCGGGGTTACCTTGTACTACTGTTACAATATGGCTTAAGTAAGGAAAAACTAGATGTAAAAAAAGGCCAATCTAAAATAAATAATTTTTATATTCATAAGATATATATATCATAATAATATATTAATCAAAGTCATACAAGAAGGATACGTTCATTTATATAATGAGTTAATCAAAAATAAACCAACTGCCAAATTAATAAAGGAACTAAATGCCAAATTGCACATTCTCTAAACTATATAATTTGTTTATTACAAGCAAACTTTTGGTTAACAGAAAACATAGCAGATAAAATAGCTGAAGAATAATAACATAAATAGAAAAAGTTAGCTGATTGCAAGCTATGTAATAAGGTAAAAAAAATAAAGAAAAGCCTGACAGTATACATATGAATCATTTTCATTCCGCTATAAATTACGAAGAAATAAACATTAGCACGATTACTATAGAGACAAGAAAAGTGTATAAGTTTTTGGTAAAACAGTACAGCTTTATCTTACATTAAAAGAAGTTTCAGGGAAAAAGGTAGACATTAAAAGCTTAATGAAGTTTGTTCCAAATGATGCTCGGACTTTTACAACATTTAAAAACTGTGGATTTTGAGGGTGACGTTGAAGGCTACAGTAACACTGATTATGATATAGATGTAAACGAACAGTAGAAACGAAAATCGCAGGCATATTAATGAGAAATACGGCACTTTGCATTTTCTAAGTGTCTATACACCTACATACACAAAATATACTATTTTTGACAGTCGAGTTATTATTATATATTATATATATTATATATTAAACACAGGTAATTTTTAGTGTTATTACTTATTTACTCTAGTGACTGAATAAATGCTTTTTTGAACTATATATTTAACATCCGAATAAAGTTTGGTTTAATGTATGGTTATCCAAATTTAATTGTACCAAATATCAACTAAAATTCTGAACGAAAATAGTTAATGAAAAAACAAGAATTCTTCAATTATCCAAAAAGGAGCTAAACATTTATTAGAAACAAGAAAAATTCAACAAACGTGACAATAATACTCAGATGACGAAAACAAATTTCCTGTATAAAAAAAAATTTTACTTACAGACAAACCTGTCAGCATGAATTTGCAAGCAGACTAATACTTAAAACTTAATTATCTTAAAACTAGTTTTTGGCGCCTGGTTTCCTTTTTTCATACATATCTCAATAAATTATGGTACAATAACTGCTCCAGCTTCTTGTTTTCTCTCTGTAGCCTTTGCTTTGACAGTCTGAACCATTTACTAGCGATGTTCTCAAATTCTTTTTCACAATGTGGGAACGTTTCGTTAACAGCAGCTAGAACAATAGTTTATGACAACATTTTATAATTTTTTGTGTATTATTTACTTAAAAGCAATTTCTAACTTTTTTAGAAATTCTTTGTCTTTACCTATAGGTACCAACAATATGTTACATCGTTGCTCAAGGACTTTGTTTCCATTTATTATATAAATGTGTAGTTTTAATGATTGTGATTATACAATTTAAGCTACAATAAAGCACCTATAATTTTTCTGTGGCTTGAGCTTAGTTAAATTTCATTAAATTTCAATTTCAAGATTGGGAAATATGTCAATAAAACTCCAACAAATAAGTAGGTACCTAATAAGCGACTTAACACTGCACCGAGGTGCTAATGATTTACACTTCTACGTACTTACCTACAATAGTTTTGATCTCTGAACTTGATTCCACACAAAAACAAAGACGATATTTTTAACATGTTAAAAACGCACGCTAGAAGTCACGTTGCACCTCCTTCAGGGTCACTTGTGTTAGGTTAGAATATCACGATTAGGTTATTTTGTTAGGTATAGTTAGGGATATTTGAGTTAATTTCGTATCCTTTTCTAGCACGAACTATGTAATACAGAGTGCGAAAGAGATGTCCTATAATAATTTTATAACCAGATTTACCGGGAAATTTAAAACATCACAATATTAAAATGTTATCCAACTGTATGAAGATACGGGATTATTAAACTAGTTTTTGATCGGCGAGTTTTATTTTTGTTATTAGATACATAAAAAAAATAAAACGGCCGGTAACACTAATCACTATTTTAATAAATTTATAGAGTATTTAAACGAATAAATCATCAAGTATTATATAGGCACAATTACATTTTCATTGCCACTTAATAGCAACTGAAGACATTTTTGTTTAATATCACAAGCGTTAATTGGTAATTCTTATTTTCATTGGGCATGCTATTATTATGTTGATTAAACTACACTGGTCACTGATGTTATAACCTAACTATAGCAGCTACTACACCAAAACAATATACATAATATATATACTTAACCAAACTTTTTTGACATTCCATATGTAAGCTAGCTTGTTTCACGTTTGTAGTTTACCAAATTACATGATTAAATATATATGTGTAATGTAATTGTAGAAAAACTTAAAATATCCATGATGATCACAAAATATATAAATGTTACATCTGGTGTAAACATATAAGATGGGTCGATGTGTAATATGTAGCAATTATCTAAATATCACATATTTTAATGTTATTATTTAACACACAAGCAATATAACTTTAAACGTACATACTGATTACAGAAATACATAAATGTTATATAGCTGATAAATACACATAATACTTGTTATTGTAATGTAGCAGTTACGTAAAAATCACATATTTTAATGTTATTATTTAACAAACAGGCAATATAATTTAAAATCTACATGATGATAACAGACATACATAAATATTATATGGCATGTAAATATACAAAATACTTGTTATTGTAATGCAGCAGTTATGTAAAAATCACATATTATAATGTTTGTATTTAACAAACAGGCATGTTTGTTAATAACTTGAATGTATATAGCATTTGAAGATGGTTTATATAATAGAGATATATTTGGTAATATGGTGTGTGTTACCTTGACAATCTCTCTTTGGGACGTAACAGCCATATGTGTGTTCACTGGGATATTTTTTCCTTATCCTACTTTTCGTTAAAAATTCAAACTGCCTAGGAGATCTGCGCATTTTCAGTAACACATTACATGTGTAATATTGTTGCCAAAGATTACTACAATCTATTAAAGATTGTAATAATTATAAGTTTACTTTCAACATTGCGGATAATTTGTATAATAAAAATTTTAAATTTTATAGGAACTAGGCACTTTAAGCTTAAAATCCTCCCAATTGCTCCCCGAATAAATTTCGCTCCGCCTATAAATGAAATGCTCACAATGTGAGCGTTTTCGCTCACATTGGCAACACTGTTTTCATCATAAACGTCTGAAGTCGTAGGGGGGACAATAAGAGGGGATAGAGGGCGGAACTCTCAACATGCTGAAATGGCTCTAGCACCAGTGTTAATATATCCGTTTCTTTCACGTACATTATTTTGTTATTTATATTTCACTATTATTATAGGGATCGACCCAAGAATTCTAGCTGCTACTAGTGAATGCATTTTATGGATACATTAAAAAAAATGTAAATATCGTAGAGAAAAAAATATACCATATAGAATTCTCAACAACTTTTATAATGTCCGTCATGCGTCCGTCTTTCTGCCAGTCAGTTTGTCTGTCCATCTACCCCGTCCTTCGTGTCTCTTTTAAGATAAACAACTTCAATGAGAAAAGTCCGGTTGTATTAAAATTTGGACCACAAATTAGTTTTATCTAAAGGAAGAACTATGACTAAATACTATGAGTAAATAAATAATAAATCGATGAGTAAATATAAAGGTTATGAAATATTTTATGAAAAAAAAAATGCATGTGAAAAGTGTTGTAATACCTGTGATTAGATTTTATAAACACAAAGATAGTAAGTCATTCAACAGTCAAGATGGTATCATCGGGAGATCATTAAAATTGCAAGAATGGCACTTAAACATACGATTGTATCAAAGATTACAACTCTTCACGTATTTTCTTTTTTTTTATAAAATGCTTCATAGCCTTTTTATTTACTAATCGATTTTTTTCAAAAAATCTTCCTCTAGCTAACTCTAATGTATTCTCCAAATTTCAATAAAATCGTACTTTTCTCTTTTAAGTTATTTGGCTCAAAAGAGACATGACGGACGGACTGACAGAAAGATGAACGTTTACGTCCAGACGTCCCGAGCCGTCGGGAGGTAAAAGTTAATAAAAGTAAATCTATGCATTTGATTTTAAATTTTGTAACGAAACGTACATAATTTGTTACTATACCTACTTCCACTCCACCACGTCGATATGGAAGTAAAATGAATTCTCAGTTCACTTATTTATTTGAAACATAATATATTTCTGGAATTAGACAACTGTGGTAGTGAACGACCGTACTAATGTCATAACTTTCGGCGGAACATCAAAGAGACGATGCGGCAGGCAAGCCGACATGTATTTGTCTTTCGCTGACTGAAACTGACCTAGTCCTGCCGGCTCGAGCAAGCTTTGCCGCTATCCAGCGGACGCTCAGCCAAACTTCAAAGGTACCGACAAGGCTGGCTCCCTGCCGCTGGATCGTGTGTAGACCCCTTTTTATTAGTGTTTACTAGTCGCTGTCATAAAAAAATACTAAAAAGATAGCGACAAGGGTGCTCGCTGCCTTTGTAGTGGCGCAATTGCTCCTTATATTTTCCAAAGTCATCATACGTAATTGGTTGGCATTTTCGTATTCTACATATCAAAATTAACTCAAAACGGTAGTTGCTTTTAAAAGCGCCATTTCGTCGCAGCCCCGTATTTATTTTATGTACTTTCCTCAAATATACGGTTATTAATAACAAATTTTCTAAGACAATAACGAATTTAAGTTAATTGGTATCGATTTGATCAGCAAAAACAAAACACCGAAAGAAATATACAAACGACGAAATAATAAACCACTGGTGTCAGACGAATCCACTCACTGTAATTTATTATGATTCGCGTTGTTGTTGTTATCTCGCCTACGAACTAATATCTCAAAAGCCATTAGTAAAAAAGAGAAGTATAAGTGAGTTCACACACAGAAGCCATAAATATAAATTTGACAAGTAACTGGCGGGGGCGGTGGACTGCAGAGCGGCTGCACACAATGTGACCGAAATCTTGTTACACATAAATACACCATTTCTCGAGAGGATACTGTATGGAAGATTTATGATCAGTCGGCAAATATACATGTGTTGGAATGTAAGGGAAAACTGGTATAAGTGATGATGTAGACGCCACATTAGGGACGTCAGTGATAAAGATGGGAAAGTCGATAAGGTTTTATCTGCCGACTGCGTTTTTCAGTCCTATGTATTTAACAGGTATATTTAAATTGTACGCCATATGCAAATTTTCCTTAGTAAAAAAAATTACGTTTATTTTATATTGGGTGGTTATACAGGGTGGTGTACTAGCTCTATGGCAAATTCTAGAAGATAATATATGTATGATGCAAATTTAATAAAAGTAGATACAATAATTAGAAATTACACATTTCTAATTATTCTATCTACCTTTACGTTTTCGTATTGTACTATTAAAACCTTACTGAATCCGTCGAGTAGTTTAATTATTATAAATAATTACCTAACACCATCACGAGTTTTCGTGGACCTTTTCTCTCGTTCACCGTATCTATTTGATAAATAATTGGAAATAAAACAAAACAATTATTTTTTAGTTTGACTCGCTCTACCTCAAAAACAGAACAATGAATAGGTCGCGTGAGCTGACGTCACAGATTCTGAGACCGTAGGAAAACAAACAGCTGTCATGCTGATTGAAAGTGTTGTTTTAAAGTATATTTTGTGGTTTTTGTAATTTCTAAAATTTTATATTGGATTATTTAACATCCACAACTCTCGTGCGGTGAATTTTATTCGTTAAAATGGAGATGAGTTTATTTTTTACGAAATCGTCTCATGATGGAGGTAGAAGTACTGACGGTTTCAATAATCGCTTTTTAATTATCTTGTTTGCCTTGAACCGCGGAAAAAAACGCGGATTCCGCGAATTCCGCGGAACCGGTTTTTTACTGAAAATCCCGCGCCCGTGCGTACACGTGGGTCTATAGCGCTGGTTTGGGGATCGTTATACTGTTTGCTAACCTATCACATAAAGTGGGCTCTTTCACTTTTAAAATGACGCTTCACGATGTACCTTATTTTTTATCATTATTTCACATCTATATATATGTAATGGGTATTTTGACAAATTTAATGATTCTACACGGTAATTATATTACATCACAATGACCACTACAGTGCATTAGTATAACTAGATTTTTGATCATTAGTAAGGAGCGGAAATATGTGGACGTAACATTTCAAATGAGAGGAAAAATACCAAATCGCCAATTTAGATAAGAAAGTTCGAAAAATTTCTCGTAACGAATACGCTCAAACAAGTCTAAATTTATAATTGCATATTGAGCGCTTTTAAAATGACGCTTCACGATGTGCCTTATTTTATCATTATTTACATCTATACATAATGGATTTAGATAAATTTAATAGTTCTACATGGTAATTATATTACGTCATAATGACCGCTATATATAACTAGACTTTTGGTCACTAGTTAAATGAAAGGAAAAATACCAAATCGATAATTTACATAGCAAAGTTCCAAAACTTAAACCCCGCTAATGTTTACGTTTGAAAGTATAATAATTCTACATGGTAGTTATATACGTCATATCGGCTTACCAGTGTATTTCTTTTAACCTATAACTGCTTTTCTTTATGTGAGGGTATAATATTGCATACCTAGATAAGAATCTTTAATATATGACTGGTTTAACATTAGTAAATAACGATGAGGAACAAATTCATTGCACTAGTCTATACCATCGCAGGAATTAGAAAGCTGAGGTGTGCGTAGCGGCGTGACATATTTCGCAGGCAGGTCGTTAATTACTTGGAAACTCTGGCCATCCACCGGTTTCGTATAGACTTATTTGGTGCATATTAGCGCTATCACTTTTTAAAATACTGCTGACTTACGGCCGTTAGAAAGCCAGACAGGAAATTACTTAAGTTTTTATCTGCAGATCTTCCCGTTATATATTTTTAGGCGTGGTCCGATTTATTATTATTTGTTCGCTGCACGGTTTCCTGCTTGATGTCTTTTATCAGAGCGCTAGAAAATGTTTGGAATTCCTTGCACGACTTGAATGTACGTACGTAATTGGTCTTTTATCAAAAATGCGCGTATATAATATATTCCATGTTAACGTTACATACTTGGCTATACACAATGGGATTTACATTGCTTTCATTCTGCTCAAAAATACATCGTTTTGTTCGACCATGTAATTAATCTTTATCAGATGCCATACACAATTACCCAGGGAATTTATATATTTTTAAAACGCGAGCCTAACGGCGTGTGTTGGGCCTTTCCAAAATTACGTCGCTTTCACTTCTTTCTCAAAACAACTTATTATTTATACACGTAAATGGGTTATGCCACCTTTTGAATGTCTCCGTGTATCGGGCAGATTTGGTCAATACGTACACCTAATCGTCGTGTTTGTTTTGCATGCCAGCTGTTACCTAGCTATCAATACCGCATTTTACGTAAATCGGGTCACCTGGTTTTTCCAAAACATATTTTTATCTGCGGATCTTCCCATTATATATATATATATATATATATATATATATTTTTAGGTGTGGTCCATTACTTTACTTTACTACCACGAATAGCTATCTCTCCTGCTGGTGCCCTCATATACTGCTTATTTTGTATTCCTAACCCCACACGGAATTTTTTGACACATTTTTCTCCACGCTGTCGTATACAGGCTGTTCCTACACGACGCATTATTAAGGTATTTTTAAAAAATAGAAAGTGTCCATGTCACTTCGCTTCAACTTATGCTATAATGCCTCCGTGTTTATTTAAAATGGCCGGTTTTATTATTAATACTAGAACCTGCATTATTATATATGTTATCGTCATTTTTGGTATTATCTGGGGGTTTATATATTTATTTAAGTAGCCTGCTTTAGTGACTTGTACGTTCACGGTGCCCCATCCGTCTCCTCCCTGTCACACCTAGATATATATTTTGTGTGTGTGTATGTGTATGCGGACTGAATGCACATGCAGAGTAATGTCGACGTGTTAAAGCATAGAGTGCGCGATTGTTCCAAATTATATTTTTTACCGAGCTCCCCGTCACACTAAGCGCGTCTCTGCACGATGTGAAACAAACTCTCTACGCCAGTCAACTTCTGTGTGTTTTTTTTAACAATATACCTCGTTTACCTGCGACCACACACACTACATTACATAACTTTATGCTTACGTGCTAGACTCGACCCTTATGAATGGGGGAGGTGAATAAAACAAATTGTTAAACACCCATTTTATTTTTATTTAATAAGAATACAGACACATCAAAAACAAACGTCTGCTTTGTACATATATGAAACTATCTAAACCCTTTTCTATATCGCCTCATCATACAGTTCTCTATAGTCTTGCAGTGGACATTTTGCATTTATATGAACTAAATTGATTTACGTATAATGCCTAAAATCTTCACTGCCATACCTACCTGGTTGTATGTGTCAGGGGACGAGTTTTTCCAAGCAGTGTATTTAGCAAGGTAATAATTTATATATTTAATATGTGTATAACATTGTTAGGTACCAGTGGATAGAAAGCCGAATATCTTTATGACCAGAGGGCCATTGAATAAAGCAAAATATTAAACACTTATTTTTTTATTTATTTATTTAATAAACATACAGTATTATTGCAACATAAAAAACAACCCCGGATATATTTAATGCTTTCTCATATATACGAGTGTTTAAGAATTTCCACTAAACACATGGCTAGCTGGCGGGCCCAAAAGAAAACGAGTCTCCATTGTATTTTGAAATATCTTGAACGGTTTTTATTCAGCGTTATCTGAAGACATTCGAGTATTTGAAGGCCTGTTATTGTACCAGCATATAATGTTTTTAATATTTTGCTGAGAGCATAGATAGTTACTGCCGCCTAGCTCTATGTGCGCCATACAGCTAACCTGAGAATACATGCCTCTTAAAACATCTATTGTGGGACACCCAAGATCTTCAATGTTTTTTATTTTGCTGCTCCCATCACGCACATGTTTTGTTAAAATTTCTTTTTTGTCATATCCCTTTACATATATTAACGAGGACCTTTGACCGATATCTTGAAATATATTTAATGTTTTCTCATAAGGTATAAAGCCACTATCCCATTCAAGACCGTGAAATAGGTATGATAACCACGTGGCTGTCCTTTTAGATTTTTTCGATAGCTTTTCAAAATCATACGGTGGCACGAAAAGAAAATGATCGTAAATTTTACCGTTCAGCGATGTTATTGATACTTCTTTAAAAATAAACTGACTATCGTTTTCGTGGAAGCCCTGGAAGTCACATACTATCTCCATGTTTACTTATTATTATGATTAACTGCAAAGGTAAAATATGTACTGATTAATATTTCGCTCGAGCTGTCGACATCTATAGTGGCTGCCCCCCCCCCCCCCCCCTACGTCAAGCAATAAAACGTTCAGATGCCGTCGGAAAAAAATTCAAGTCTATTGAAGGCCGACAGCCCCGTGAAAAAAAAAATGCTCGAGGTGATGTATGTACTATACTCGATGACAATGCATATAGTGGAGTGCCTGGAGCGTTAAAAACATGAAAACCTCGGATTTCAGTTACAGTGAATGAAATTTAAAAATTCAAAATGGAATGTTTAGCTAATGATATATATAAAGAAGTTTACCTATTAAAAAATTGTGATCTTGATTTGAATAAAAAAAAATTGATAATTGCAATAATAGTACAGTACCTAGAAGTAAAAAATATGCAAAACTTAGGAATAATGTCATATTGAACGGATATCGTTAATTTTTGGCAGTATA
Source organism: Rutpela maculata (assembly GCA_936432065.2). Taxonomy (NCBI): domain Eukaryota; kingdom Metazoa; phylum Arthropoda; class Insecta; order Coleoptera; family Cerambycidae; genus Rutpela; species Rutpela maculata. Next base: position 30,881,842 of record OW386289.2, read on the forward strand.
ATAGTAAATTCTTCACAGAAAAGTTTCTATATTGTGCGGGGGCTTGCTAATTTATAGGGGGTGGATGCCACCCCCTCTCAGGGGGTGGCATTTAAAAATATATATATTTATTGGAGCTGAAGTAGAATCAAATTTTAAGAAGAAAAAGTTCTATGCAATTTTTCACATAAATTGGTAGTTTTTAAGTTATAATGACTTCAAAATTGCGATTTTAGCTTAAAAAAAAAGGTATTTCCAAACGGCTTTCGTCCAAGTATCTCAAAAAGTATTAATTTATAGAAAAAATGTTACAGACCAATTATAGCAAGTACAAACTGGGAATTAATTATATCTTTTGTTTATTGATGTAGGATTCATAATTTTGGAGATATTTAAGTTTACATTTGGCATTCAAGTGTTGATAAGATAATTATTTATAGTGAGAGATAAATATCTCAGAAACTGTGACACCTACGTCAAGGATGCTAATAGGTAGAATAGGTTATTAATTATGCTTTCAACTGTTTTTTTATTTGTCTCTGTAGCATACAAAACAAAGAAGTTATGACCGAAGCAATGTGCGTCTACATATTTTTTTAATAACAACGTCGCCATTTTGTTACTGTAATTAGCTAGTAATTAAAAAAAAAAGGAATTTCAAACACTGTTTCTCATTAATATATAGCATGACGTAGATGCTCAAAGTGTCTGGTTTGTATACACCACTTGCGTTAGAAAAAAAATACAGTTTAAACTGTAAAGGTATTTTCGATAAAACGCAATTCTTTTTTTTCTTTTCCAAATATCTCAATAAATATTAGTTTTATTGAAAAATGGGTAGAGACTTAGATTTAATAGTCGCGGGCGACACATTAGGTCTGGTTCAGCAAGTCGCGGGCTACTTGCTGAACCAGACCTAATGTGATTCGGTGGTCCAGACCGCTTGGAGAAGAGGCTGGGGCATGCAGCGACGGCATCTGAACGTTTAACGAGCCAAACTCACCTCTCCATCCTCTACCGTATCCATACCGCGTTCGCTCTCCCTCTCTCCCTGTGAGCACACATATGCACCGTTATCAATTTAATCCACTGCAGTACACAGAGCACCTCGAAAAAATCAGGTGAGGATGGCGGCCTGAGAGTCGACGAGATTAGTCATGCAGGACACACCCGAGTTTTGGTAGCAGTAACAATAATTTGACATGTGTTTGTATGAATATCTCCAGGCTGGCTGGCTGGCTGGTTATCTAGACATCGGCCGACAAGTATCTAGAGAGAGATGGTTGGAGGTGTACATATCCGCTTATACCATATAGGCACAATAGGCTCCATCACCGAGAGGCTAGAATGGCGGTGGTAGAGGTCAAAACTATATACACAAGTAAAGCAAACGAAACGTAATCGCCGAAGTTGATGGTTACATATAGAACATGTCGTTACATAAGAAATCTGCCCCCAGCGATCCCGTCACATTCATATCGGTCTCTGCGAGCGCATATGCACTGTGATTGAATGCAATACATAACATCGACGATAAGGTTGTATGTTTTCGGTGCTTTAAACATAGATGAATTCTGTAGGGAGATGCTAGCCCCAGACCTGCGTTTTTGCAACAGCCCATCTTGTGTATGCCCTAGGCACAGAGAGAGAGAAACAGTAATTAATATGAGTGCTCTCTCTCTCTCTCTCTCTCTCTCTCTCTCTCTCTCTCTCTCTCTCTCTCTCTCTCTCTCTCTCTCTCTCTCTCTCTCTCTCTCTACAATACCCATACCGAACCTGGTTGAATAGAAACAGTAATTAATTAATTAATATACCACCCATGTCGGTCTCTGTGAACACACACACACCTATGCATTGTCATCGAGTGTAGTACATACATCACCTCAAGCATCTTTTTTTTCACGGGGCTGTCGGCCCTCAATAGACTTGAATTTTTTTCCGACGGCATCTGAACGTTTTATTGCTTGACGTAGGGGGGGGGGGGGGCAGCCACTATAGATGTCGACAGCTCGAGCGAAATATTAATCAGTACATATTTTACCTTTGCAGTTAATCATAATAATAAGTAAACATGGAGATAGTATGTAACTTCCAGGGCTTCCACGAAAACGATAGTCAGTTTATTTTTAAAGAAGTATCAATAACATCGCTGAACGGTAAAATTTACGATCATTTTCTTTTCGTGCCACCGTATGATTTTGAAAAGCTATCGAAAAAATCTAAAAGGACAGCCACGTGGTTATCATACCTATTTCACGGTCTTGAATGGGATAGTGGCTTTATACCTTATGAGAAAACATTAAATATATTTCAAGATATCGGTCAAAGGTCCTCGTTAATATATGTAAAGGGATATGACAAAAAAGAAATTTTAACAAAACATGTGCGTGATGGGAGCAGCAAAATAAAAAACATTGAAGATCTTGGGTGTCCCACAATAGATGTTTTAAGAGGCATGTATTCTCAGGTTAGCTGTATGGCGCACATAGAGCTAGGCGGCAGTAACTATCTATGCTCTCAGCAAAATATTAAAAACATTATATGCTGGTACAATAACAGGCCTTCAAATACTCGAATGTCTTCAGATAACGCTGAATAAAAACCGTTCAAGATATTTCAAAATACAATGGAGACTTGTTTTCTTTTGGGCCCGCCAGCTAGCCATGTGTTTAGTGGAAATTCTTAAACACTCGTATATATGAGAAAGCATTAAATATATCCGGGGTTGTTTTTTATGTTGCAATAATACTGTATGTTTATTAAATAAATAAATAAAAATATAAGTGTTTAATATTTTGCTTTATTCAATGGCCCTCTGGTCATAAAGATATTCGTCTTTCTATCCCCTGGTACCTAACAATGTTATACACATATTAAATATATAAATTATTACCTTGCTAAATACACTGCTTGGAAAAACTCGTCCCCTGACACATACAACCAGGTAGGTATGGCAGTTAAGATTTTAGGCATTATACGTAAATCAATTTAGTTCAATAAATGCAAAATGTCCACTGCAAGACTATAGAGAACTGTATGACGAGGCGATATAGAAAAGGGTTTAGATAGTTACATATATGTACAAAGCAGACGTCTGTCTTTGATGTGTCTGTATTCTTATTAAATAAAAATAAAATGGGTGTTTAACAATTTGTTTTATTCACCTCCCCCATTCATAAGGGTCGAGTCTAGCACGTATGCATAAAGTTATGTAATGTAGTGTGTGTGGTCGCAGATAAACGAGGTATATTGTTAAAAAAAAACACAGAAGTTGACTGGCGTAGAGAGTTTGTTTCACATCGTGCAGAGACGCGCTTAGTGTGACGGGGAGCTCGGTAAAAAATATAATTTGGAACAATCGCGCACTCTATGCTTTAACACGTCGACATTACTCTGCATGTGCGTTCAGTCCGCATACACATACACTCACACAAAATATATAACTAGGTGTGACAGGGAGGGGACGGATGGGGCACCGTGAACGTACAGTCACTAAAGCAGGCTACTTAAATAAATATATAAACCCCCAGATAATACCAAAAATGACGATAACATATATAATAATGCAGGTTCTAGTATTAATAATAACATGGACGCTTTCCATTTTTTAAAAATACCTTAATAATGCGTCGTGCAGGAACAGTCTGTATACGACAGCGTGGAGAAAAATGTGTCAAAAAATTCCGTGTGGGGTTAGGAATACAAAATAAGCAGTATATGAAGGCACCAGCAGGAGAGATAGCTATTCGTGGTAGTAAAGTAAAGTAATGGACCACACCTAAAAATATATATATAATGGGAAGATCCGCAGATAAAAATATGTTTTGGAAAAACCAGGTGGCCCGATTTACGTAAAATGCGGCATTGATAGCTAGGTAACAGCTGGCATGCAAAACAGACACGACGATTAGGTGTACGTATTGACCAAATCTGCCCGATACACGGAGACATTCAAAAGGTGGCATAACTCATTTACGTGTATAAATAATAAGTTGTTTTGAGAAAGAAGTGAAAGCGACGTAATTTTGGAAAGGCCCAACACACGCCGTTAGGTTCGCGTTTTAAAAATATACAAATTCCCTGGGTAATTGTGTATGGCATCTGATAAAGATCAATTACATGGTCGAACAAAACGATGTATTTTTGAGCAGAATGAAAGCAATGTAAATCCCATTGTGTATAGCCAAGTATGTAACGTAAACATGGAATATATTATATACGCGCATTTTTGATAAAAGACCAATTACGTACGTACATTCAAGTCGTGCAAGGAATTCCAAAAATTTTCTAGCGCTCTGATAAAAGACATCAAGCAGGAAACCGTGCAGCGAACAAATAATAATAAATCGGACCACGCCTAAAAATATATAACGTGAAGATCTGCAGATAAAAACTTAAGTAATTTCCTGTCTGGCTTTCTAACGGCCGTAAGTCAGCAGTATTTTAAAAAGTGATAGCGCTAATATGCACCAAATAAGTCTATACGAAACCGGTGGATGGCCAGAGTTTCCAAGTAATTAACGACCTGCCTGCGAAATATGTCACGCCGCTACGCACACCTCAGCTTTCTAATACCTGCGATGGTATAGACTAGTGCAATGAATTTGTCCCTCATCGTTATTTACTAATGTTAAACCAGTCATATATTAAAGATTCTTATCTAGGTATGCAATATTATACCCTCACATAAAGAAAAGCAGTTATAGGTTTAAATAAATACACTGTTAAGCCGATATGACGTATATAACTACCATGTAGAATTATTATACTTTCAAACGTAAACATTAGCGGGGTTTAAGTTTTGGAACTTTCCAATGTAAATTATCGATTTGGTATTTTTCCTTTCATTTAACTAGTGACCAAAAGTCTAGTTATATATAGCGGTCATTATGACGTAATATAATTACCATGTAGAACTATTAAATTTATCTAAATCCATTATGTATAGATGTAAATAATGATAAAATAAGGCACATCGTGAAGCGTCATTTTAAAAGCGCTCAATATGCAATTATAAATTTAGACTTGTTTGAGCGTATTCGTTACGAGAAATTTTTCGAACTTTCTTATCTAAATTGGCGATTTGGTATTTTTCCTCTCATTTGAAATGTTACGTCCACATATTTCCGCTCCTTACTAATGATCAATAATCTAGTTATACAAATGCACTGTAGTGGTCATTGTGATGTAATATAATTACCGTGTAGAATCATTAAATTTGTCAAAATACCCATTATATATATATATATATATATATATATATATATATATATATATATATATATAGATGTAAAATAATGATAAAAAATAAGGTACATCGTGAAGCGTCATTTTAAAAGTGAAAGCGCCCACTTTATGTGGTAGGTTAGCAAACAGTATAACGATCCCCACACCCACGTGTACGCACGAGCGCGGGATTCCCAGTAAAAAAACCGGTTCCGCGGATTCGTGGAATCCGCACTTTTTTCCGCGGTTCAAGGCAAACAAGGTAATTAAAAAGCGATTATTGAAACCGTCAGTACTTCTACTAATGGAAAGTTAGGTATATGGAAAAAGTTGATGTCTTCGAATTAAATCCTTTATATTTTGAGAAATAACTAACGGCTTCAGTACAAATATCGGTGTACTTCATCATTGTTACTGATACTGACTAATAATAAGTTTTTATTAGATTGTTGATTAATTATTATGACATAAGATATATTGTAAAAGTAATTTGAAAATAAAGTTTATAAAGTATTGATTAAAAATATACTTCAAAACGTTACATTTGGTCCTTCTACGCGCATATTGAATCCCCATGGAAAATACAGAACCAGAAAAGAAGTCAAAAAAAGAAAGTGCTGGTAACACAGAAGCTCATCTGCAGATTTCATCTGATATTGCTTCGATAAATACAAAGGTAAAAACGTCAAAGCGATCTCAAGCCCATATTGATATAAGAAATTAGCTATAGTTCAGTCAACGGGTTAAGTGCTAATGAATGGATTTTGATGAAACCTTGTGCAATGTGTTTGTAATGACGATAAAAAAGTTGAAAAAAATATTATAGTAGGAAATGATCGGGAGGGGTAGAAAACACACAGCCCCTTTTATCACGGGTTCCACAACTTACAGAATTAGGTCAAAAATGAAAAAAAAATTATAATATATTTACCTTTTTTGGCCCAAAATAAGATGTTTTTACTCTTGTGAATCTTTTCTAAAAATTTATATTTTTCGAGATATGACCACTCTAAAATTCCTAAAAGTGGGGGAGGGAAATGTAAAAGTTGAAAAAGAAATCTGAAAAAATTCAAGTGACTTTTTATTTGCAATTTTTCTGTAAAGTGCATTTTCACCGAGTTTTTCCGGAATAACATGAAAAACTACCCCTTTCTTTGAAATTGGAGCGCTTTAAACATATATAATTTAAAAAAACCCAGACGTCTGCATTGAGGCCTTTTAAACATTTTTTGTCTCTTTGAATTTTTTTGTAACTTACTAATTTTCCGAGTTACAGGCAGTTTTTCACGATAAATAATGTACCACATTTTTTACATATTACATATTATATTATTATATAAAAAATATGAAACCCATATAGTTATACCATTTTTAAAGGTTCAATATAATTTTTAAATTGAAAATGTGAAAAAGTTTTCCGGAAAAAAATTTCCGGAAAAACTGCCTGTAACTCGAAAAATTAGCATATTACAAAAAAATTCCAAAAGATAAAAGTGTTTAGAAGGCCTCTGTTTAGTTTTCATTAAAACTATTATTTTTTTGTTATTTATTTGATGTATTTTTTAATAAATGTGTGAACTTTTACTGTTTATGTTTCGATATTTATAATCATTCTTCAAATTACATTTAGTCCTTAATATTCACACCAAATTTACTTTTAAATTGCTCATTGTCATTCAGTATTAATGCTCATGTAATTTTGAGGTATTTCTCGATAAAAAAACAGAAGATAGCAGTAGTTCTTTTTGCTGTATAAACACAGACATTTTAATCGCTTCGCATTTTTGAACATATATTCATTGAGTCTAATTATTATTCGCCACCGCTTATTATAAATTTATTTTTGTACATTGTGACGTGCATTAGAAACTTTCATGAAAGTACATCCAACAAGTTTGTGCCATAGTCCTGGTTTCACCATCAAAGAGGGCCCTCTGAAGACAACCTCAGCAAGTTTGTATGGTAAGAGACCACCTCAAATGTATTATACAGTGTCAGAAAAATTTTCGTTTGGGTCGGCAATGAGAGCAAGCGAGAACGAAGCAACTAGGCTATTCTTTTTTATCGTATAACACATCCTACAATCGTGCCACCTGCTTTCCCCACCACATGTACGTGGGCAGGTCTGTCTGCGGGAAATGTAAAGAATTATTTGATTCGTTTTGAAAGTATGACGAGTTAAATAATTTTAGTTATTAAAGCACGTAATAATATTACCTATACTGAACAGAGCCAACTACAATAAATGATACTGAAATTTTTAATAGCAATGTACGTGTTTTCTTGATCGCGCGTCATTATTTGCTCCCTCTACTAGAGCACTGGTACACGCCTTTATTGTAGGCGGTCTCTCAAGCCGTTGAAATAACTATGCCTGCGACCCAAATCCAAAATCTTCCGAATGTGTAGAGTACATGCATTTTATCCTTTTTTCTATGTTTAAAATTCCGCGTATATTATTGAAAAGCCACGTATCTCAGTCCATTTTCTCTACTGTTTAAGCAACGCTGGGAAACCATTTTTTAGTTAATTCCCAAACATTTTTGTGGTCCTTCAGATGCAGGATTTTTTAAGTGATTTTTCGATATATACAATTTAAGGGTAGATTTGGTGTTAATTAATTTATTTGAAGTAATCGCCATTTTTAAGTTTAAATCATTCTTTCCCGTTGAAACGGCCAAGGTCAAGCATTAGCTAGGAGTTGGTGTACTTATTTACTATACGCGCAAGTGTAATCCCCACTTGTTAATTTTTTGTACGTCGCGCACCAGTGTGTTGAACACCTTAGCCACTGTCTTATAATTTCATATCTATATATTTTATTCTGTTAAAGCATTTGGATTGTAAACATCTCACCACGTGTGAACTTTTTACTGTTTATGTTTTGCATTTCTTATTTAATAAGAAGTAATAATTATTCACGCACATTTTTTAAGTAGAGGTTTTTCGACTTAAGACTTGCTTAGTTAATTACTGTTCTTATACTATCTTTTTCATAGATTTGGTGTTAGTTTTGTTTTTTTATTTTTTTGAAAACACAAATTAGGCACCATGTCAGATAAAATTAAAAAGGCGAAAGCCTTACGCCAGATAGAAGTAACTAAATTAAATGATCTTTTACAAGCTGCTCAGACTGCTTTAAATGATGAAAGCACTCGCAACCTTTTTGAAGCTAGATACGCTGACATTGACGAAATAAAGTTCGAATTTAATAAACATCATGGTGCAATAATTAATTTAGTTATTAATGATGATGAGGAATTTGAAAATGCTATTGGAGTTTTGCGAACTTTCGATGCTACGTATTATAAAATAAAGGCTTGTCATACTGATATATTGTCTACTAAGTTTGCTAATAATCAGGAGGTCAAGGATGCAACCCTTACCCGTTCGCCAATTAAATTACCTAAATTCGACCTTGTAAAATTTAAAGGTGACATAAAATGCTTCCCCACATTTTTAGATATGTTTAATTCGGCAGTTCATGAAAACGAATCGTTAAACGCTATTGATAAATTTCGCTATTTAGTCTCATCATTAGAAGGCCCTCCGCTTAAAATTGTTAGTTGTCTACCCATGACCAGCGCAAATTATATAATCGCCTATAATACACTGGTCAAACGTTATAAGAATAAAAGATTATTATCTCAATCATATTGGTCTGCCATTGAAACTTCTCATAAATTAACTTCTGAGGATCCACGCGCACTACGTGCCTTACTTGATATATTTTATGAAAATCTTGAGGCCCTTAAGGCTCTTAGTTATCCAGTGGACTCCTGGGATTTTATTTTAGCACATATGCTGATTAATAAAATTGATGACGCAACTATTAAGAGATTTGAACTATACAATGATTCTACAGAAAATATGCCTAAATTTAAAACTGTTTATGATTTTTTGGAAAAACAATGTAGTTCATTTTCTACTTTGCATTTGTCGCAAAACAAATCGAAACCTAAAATTAAATTTGATACCTCTAAAAATATTGGAATTTCATCCACGCGTCCTGTACATACTTCCGCTACCTTTTTAGGAAATAATAATAAAAATTCGCTATATAAAAATTGTTCTTTATGCAACAATTCGCATCCTCTGTATAAATGTCCAGATTTTAATAATAAATGGCCAAGTGAACGCTTTCAGTTTGTAAAAACAAAGAGTTTATGTGTAAATTGTTTGAGTAATATTCATAAAATATTTAACTGCAACTCATCCACGCTTTGCCGCTTTTGTAAAAAAAAAACATCACTTGATGTTACACTTTGAAACCGCTATTTCGAATTTTGACGATTCAGCTAATAATAATCAAACAGGTATAACTGACAGCATCAACACACAGACAGATATTGCTCTGCCTTCTACAAGTCAAATATCATCTCTAGCCGGTGTTATTGCCAGTCCTAGAAATTCTACCACCGTGTTACTTTCAACTGCTATAGTTGAAGTTTTAGATGTACGCGGTAATTTTCAAAAAATTAGAACCCTTTTAGATACAGGTTCTCAAACAAGCTTTATTAGTTTAAAGTGCGCAAACCGTCTCGGTTTACCTAAACAAAGAATGTATAGTGAAATTCAAGGTATAGGCGAGACAGGCATGAACTCACAGTTAGGCAGTGTTTTCTTATCGCTTCGCCCGATTAATAAAAATGATTTTAATTTATCGGTCAACACAGTTGTTTTACCTCGCATTTGCTCTAACCAGCCCACATCACCTCTACTAGTTTCTAGCTGGAGACATATTCAAAATTTACATCTAGCCGACCCGGACTTTGATAAACCGGGGCCTATCGACGTTTTGTTAGGCGCAGATATATTCCCATATATTTTAGAGAGCGGTCGCGTATGTGGCAAAGATCATGAGCCGGTTGCTTTAAATACTATTTTTGGATTTATATTAATGGGGAACGTTCAAAGTAATCATTTTAATTATAATTTTCAATCATTCTTATGCCAAGTTGAATTACAATCGCTAAATAATGTTTTATTAAAATTTTGGGAGTCAGAAAATATTCCAAATAAAATAACTAGGTCTCCAGATGACGAACTTTGTCAGAAAAAATATGTAAATTCTGTTTATAGAAATTCAGATGGACGCTATGTTGTAAATTTACCATTTAAAGATATCGAACCCAGTTTTCCCAATAGTAAAAGTCTTGCTTTAAAACGTTTTATAACTTTAGAACAGCGCTTATTAAAAGATCCCGCTTTATACATTGAATATAATAATTTTTTAAAAGAATATTTGGATTTAAATCATATGAAACTTCTTTCCAGTTCTGAAATTACTGAAAAATCTTTTTACATCCCTCATCATTGTGTATTAAAACCTGATAGTCTCTCAACAAAGCTAAGAGTAGTTTTTAACGCGTCAGCGAAAATAAACAACGATATGTCACTTAATGATACACTTTTGATTGGTCCAAAACTACAAAAGGATATTGTTCAAATTTTACTAAATTTTAGATTACATAATGTGGTATTGCACGCTGATATAAAAAAAATGTATAGACAAATTTTGATAACACCAGAGCATCAAGATTACCAGCGCATATTGTGGCGTTTTAACTCATCTGATCCTATTGTGACGTGTTTCCACCCTTAGGAAACCACCCTCGCAAATTCCGTGGGTTCCAAAAATTATAACAAGAGATGTCCACTAACACACTTTATTAAATATTTACTGGATACTTCACAATACTATTATTAATTTAAATACACTTTACTGACTAAAATCACAATGTTTATCACTTTGTTTATCCTTGAAGTCTTAACCTCACTTTCTATACTTTTTGAACTTTCTGAACTACTCGCCGAGAATGCGGTCGGTCTTTTATACCTAAAAATGACAGATCTCGATTGTTCTGTGATGACGCCACCATTCTCTAGAGAATTCCAGATGTCACTTTGGAATCTTCTGGTAGGTTCTTTTTCGAGTAGGTGCAAATACACTACATTCATTCTAAGGGTTGTAACACATTACACTGCCCCCTCCTTAAGCCTGAACGTCCCGGTCAGGCAATTCAGCCTCTTTCACATACTTCGCTAGTCTATCCAAGTGTACGATCTTCATCTTGGACTTTTTGTTTCGTTGAATACGATAGACGACATCATTAATTCGGGTAATAACAGTATACGGTCCATCCCAAGGAGGTTGAAGTTTCGGGGATCTCCATTCCTTCCGCTGTGGGTTGTACAGCCAAACCAGATCCCCCACCTTGAATCCCCCTGTACTGGCATTCTGATCATAACGAGCCTTCAAGCGGTTACTAGTTCTGTTCATCTGCTCTCGATCATTCTTCGGCTGTTCTCGGCTTCCATTTCTGTAGTTGCTAATCGAAAATGGTACTCCACGGGCAGCACAATTTTTACACTTGCGACACCAGGCCTCCACATCCTGGCGACTATTAACCCAATAGAACTGTTCCCGTGCTCTACTCAATGTCTTGTTTATGCCGAAGTGTCTGCTGGATGTTTCATTATGTGTTTCCTGGAGTACTTCTGGTACACGACACCTGGGAATCACTAGACGCATGGCAACCTGCTTCCCATCTGGGCTTTCCCATGCTCTCCTCAAAAGCCCATCTACGACCATAAGTGAATCCCATTGTGACCATAAAGCCTTCAGCCCCACTGCTTTGTTGGAAACATCCTTCCATGCTGGACGCGTTCCCTCTTCTTTTGCTCTCAACATGGGTCCGATTTCTACATCGCGCAATTGCTCTTGCCTCAGAGTGTTCTTTGTCCAATTGTCTGGAAGATCGACCTTGACAATGTTGACTTCAACCATGTTCGGCAATTTTCCCACCTGAGGGTAGCGCTTGCAATCTTCCTTGCCTGGTTTTCTGGATAATGCAGGAGTTTTGCCTGCCTGCGTTGTCAACAGCCTGGTTTTCTCGCATTGGTCGTTCTCTTTTGACAGAATAAATTGTTCGTTTCCAATCCTTAGGACTCGCTTTCCTACGTCAACAATAAATCCATACTGTTCCATGATGTCTAGCCCCAAAATGAAGTCATCCGTGATGTCAGCCACGATGACCCTGTGGTCGAACCTCAAATGCCCAATCTGCAAACCCAGGTCTACTTCTCCATGAACCGTAGCCCTGTTCCCCATAGCTGTCCGGACGATCACTTCTTCATTTTGCCTCTTGGTAATCTTTATGCCCGATATAAATCCTGGCCGTACTATTGATGACGTAGTACCTGTGTCGATGGTAAACAAACATTTTCTTCCGTTCACATATCCATGCAACAACAGACTGCTTGCGATTCTTCGAAGCTGGGAAATCTTAATTTCTCTGGGGGCCCTGCATTCCCTAGCCAGAACAACCCCCCTGGTACTGTTTTCCTGCTTCTCTTCAACATTCACAGCATTCACTCGACTCTCCGAGTTCTGCTGTCGACAGTCTCGTTTCATATGGCCCACCTTGCCGCAGTTGTAACATTTAATACCACCACTCGGCTTTCCTTTATTTTGCTGTTTTTCCTGCTTTCCGAGGCCATCCAATTTATCGCATAATTTGGTGAATATTTTCTGCATCTCAGTCAGCAAGGGGTTCTGGTTCATTTCTGGTTGCAATTCTTCGAGAGTCACAGCTCGCACTCTCGATCTTGGAGTATCCCTGTAAGCGGCTTCTACTTCGAGTGCACGCACCAAAGCTTCGCTACTACTTTGGTGTCTCGTCAGCCTCAGAACTCGCCTGACCTCTTCGTCCCTTATACCATCTAAAAAGGCCCCCACGGCTAATTGTTCCTGGAATTCTTTAGGTGCACTCGGATACGCCAGGTGTGCCAGTCTCTCTATCGCAGCTTCAAATTCTTGTAAACTTTCCCCAGCTTTTTGCATCCGGGATTTCAGCTGAGCCTGGTATAATTGGGCAAGGTGTTGATCGCCGTACCTCAAGTCTAATGCAGCTTCCAAGACTTTGAAGTCCCTTTGTTTATCCACTGGGATAGTTTGAAGCAACTCTGAGGCCTGGCCCCTTAACGCCAGAACTAATGCCATGGCCTTTTCCTCATTATCCCAGTTATTTGCAGATGCCGCCGCCTCGAATTGTCTTTTGTACGTCGTCCATGAGCTTTGGCCGTCAAAGGAGGGAGGTTTTAACCGAGGACCCGATGAAGTTACTAACTGGCCTCCTTTTTCTCTCAACTGACGTTTAAGGCGCTCTACCTCTCCTTCGACCTCACTCATTTTTCCTTTAATTTGACTAACTTCTGTCTCGACCACACCTACTTTGTCTTCGACCTTGTTTATCTCCTCTTTAACTTCTTCCTTGACAGAAATGATTGCGTCCTGTTGTATTTTTATTTGATCGCTCAGGATTTTTCTTAATTCCTCCTGGCGTCTTTCTTCCAAGTCTTCCATTATTTTTCTGAGTTCGTCTTTTTCCTCTTGACGTTGTCTTTCTTGTTCTTGACGTCTTCTTTCTTCATCCTCTTTTTCTTTCTGACGTCTTGTTTCTTCATCCTCTTTTTCTTTCTGACGTCTTGTTTCTTCATCCTCTTTTTCTTTCTGACGTCTTGTTCCTTCATCCTCTTTTTCTTTCTGACGTTTTGTTTCTTCATCCTCTTTTTCTTTCTGACGTCTTACTTCCTGATCTTCCATAATTTTCTTTAATTCGTCCCTTTCTTCTTGACGCCGTTTTTCTTCCTCCTGGCGTTTTCTTTCTTGCTCTTCTTTATCTTCCTGCCGTTGCTGCGCCATCATTTTTTGGAATTGTTCGAATAAGTCCTGTATTTGTTTATCGGATGCCATACTTCTTGTTGTTACGGGCATACGATGAAATTAAAATAAAATAAATTTAACTGTTACGTCAATATCGGTAATAGAACTTTCCAGAAAAATCTCGAAACAGCACGAAAAAGTCTTATCCAAAGACTTTTGTCACTATCCAGTTCAGAGAATTTAATAATCTCCACTAATGTCCAAATAGAAAAGTTCTAGTAATTTCCACGCACTAACACAAAAAATGAGTCTTTTTCAGTGTCTCTATCACTACTCAGTTTAAAGGATTTAATTATCACACTAATGTCCTAATAAAATGTTCTACAATGTCTCAAAAATGCACTTAACACTATTTTCCTGTTCGAAAATAACCCTCGAACAAACGTCCAGTAAATGAGTCCTCCGTGTTAGCACTAAACCTCGAGAATGCTTCTCGAACACTCCAGCACAACTTCAGAGCTCCTCTTGTCATAAAATTCCGCTTTCTGACACCAATTGTGACGTGTTTCCACCCTTAGGAAACCACCCTCACAAATTTCGTGGGTTCCAAAAATTATAACAAGAGATGTCCACTAACACACTTTATTAAATATTTACTGGATACTTCACAATACTATTATTAATTTAAATACACTTTACTGACTAAAATCACAATGTTTATCACTTTGTTTATCCTTGAAGTCTTAACCTCACTTTCTATACTTTTTGAACTTTCTGAACTACTCGCCGAAAATGCGGTCGGTCTTTTATACCTAAAAATGACAGATCTCGATTGTTCTGTGATGACGCCACCATTCTCTAGAGAATTCCAGATGTCACTTTGGAATCTTCTGGTAGGTTATTTTTCGAGTAGGTGCAAATACACTACATTCATTCTAAGGGTTGTAACACATTACACTATTTTAAAATTTAAATTGTGCACTGTAACTTACGGTGTTTCTTCCGCGCCCTATCTCGCGCTTCGTACTTTATTACAGTTAACCGAGGATGAGAAACAAAATTATCCTACCGCCGCAAAAATCCTCACTGATGACACCTACGTCGATGATATTATTACAGGGCGTACTAATATTGATGAGGCTATATCTTTACAGCACGAATTTACGCAACTTTTGCAAAAAGGTGGTTTCGAATTACATAAATGGACAAGTAATAAACCACATGTCTTATCACATTTATCTCCGATACTTGTCAATCCCGCTGCACGGTCTCTTGTCTCTGATGAGGCGACCAAAGTTTTAGGTTTACTTTGGCTTCCGTCTTCAGATATGTTTACCTATAATGTAACGCCTATGGATAGACCTTGTACCAAACGACATATTCTGTCTGAATTAGCTAGAGTGTTCGATCCGATCGGTTTCTTAACGCCAGTTACTTTTTTTTATCAAATGTTTAATGCAAAGGTTATGGGTTTTGGGACTCGACTGGGATGATCAACCTCCAAGTGAGATTTTACGAATTTCGTCACGCTATAAAAATGAATTAAAATTGCTTTCTGATTTTAATATACCGCGTCATGTAGACATAAATTCTACTGACTGTTTAGAACTCCACGGTTTTTCTGATGCTAGCGAAAAAGATTTTGGGGCTTCAGTGTATTTAAGGACGTTACAAAATGATAATTATTCGATTTATTTTATTTGCGCAAAATCTAGAGTGGCTCCATTGCGGACCATCTCAATTCCTCGTTTAATTGCTCGGAATTGCTCGACTTTGTTATAACCACATACCAGAATAAAATTAAATTTAATAAAATTTACGCATGGACCGATTCAGCAATTTGTCTCTCTTGGATAAAATCGCATCCATATAAATGGAAAACTTTTGTAAGTAACCGCATTAGTATAATCCAGGAAAAAGTAGATCCTGCTAATTGGTACCATATATCTTCTGATCAAAATCCCGCATAATAGTTTATTAGTTTTTGTTAAACGCGCGCAGCATTTATCCTTCTCTGATGAAATTAATAAAATAAAATCTAATAAACGACTTCCAAAACCGCTTCAAAAACTCAACGTTTTTTTGGATAATCAAGACATGTTAAGAGTTGGAGGTAGGCTTCACCAATCTACTTTTTCGTATGACAAAAAACATCCATTTCTCATACCACGAGCAAGCAAAATAACCTATTTAATTATTGAACAAATTCATTTAAAATATTTTCACGCAGGCGTTCAAACAGTTCAATTCTTGGTATGTCAAAATTTCTGGATTTTGTCCGCGAAACGCGCAGTAAGACATGTTTTATCACGTTGTGTACGCTGTTTCAAAACTCAACCTAAAAGTTTTCAACCAGTTATGGGCAATTTACCTAGTCCGCGAATTTCACAAATTAAACCATTTTCAAACTCTGGAGTTGATTATGCTGGACCTTTTATGCTAACGCTGGGGAAAACTAGGGGAGCAAAATCCTACAAGGCTTGGATTTGTTTATTTATATGTCTCTCTACTAAAAGCGTTCATATAGAATTGTGTTCCGATTTAACCGCAGAAGCTTTTTTGGCTGCTCTGCGTCGCTTCATTTCACGTCGTGGTCGTGTTAATCACTTATACAGTGATAACGCTACCAATTTTGTTAAGGCAAATCAAAAATTAATTAACCTAACAAAACTCGCAGCCTCGCAAGAATTCATTAAGTGGCATTTTATACCGCCATCAGCTCCCAACTTTGGAGGACTTTGGGAGGCTGGCATTAAATCTATGAAAAGTCATCTAATCCGAGTTATAGGTAAACAAATTTTAACTTACGAAGAACTCAACACTATTTTATGCCAAATCGAAGCAATTCTTAACTCGCGTCCTATTACTCCCCTCAGTACAGATCCAAATGATTTTAATGCGCTTACTCCTGGCCATTTTTTGACCCTTGAGCCTTTGACTGCCGCACCAGACGAGGATTTAACTGCTCTTAAAATTAATCGCTTAACTCGTTGGCAGTTACTCCAGAGAATTCAACAAGATATCTGGCGTCGTTGGCAACGAGACTATCTTTGTATTTTGCAAAATAGAGGCAAGTGGCTGGAACCTTCTTCCTCTCCCGATTTAGGAACTCTTGTTCTTATTAAAGATAATACGACACATCCGCTTCAGTGGCGTCTCGGACGAATTATTACTTTATATCCAGGTTCTGACGGCGTAGCGCGAGTAGCCGATGTTAATACCTCTACTGGAACGTTAAAACGTCCTTTAACCAAATTATGTCCTTTGCCCATTTTTAACGTTTCTGTTTTCGAAAATGCATAGCATTTTGGTGGGCCGGAATGTTTAGTTTTCATTAAAACTATTATTTTTTTGTTATTTATTTGATGTATTTTTTAATAAATGTGTGTATACATTTATAATCATTCTTCAAATTACATTTAGTCCTTAATATTCACACCAAATTTACTTTTAAATTGCTCATTGTCATTCAGTATTAATGCGCATGTAATTTTGAGGTATTTCTCGATAAAAAAACAGAAGATAGCAGTAGTTCTTTTTGCTGTATGCACACAGACATTTTAATCGCTTCGCATTTTTGAACATATATTCATTGAGTCTAATTATTATTCGCCACCGCTTATTATAAATTTATTTTTGTACATTGTGACGTGCATTAGAAACTTTCATGAAAGTGCATCCAACAAGTTTGTGCCATAGTCCTGGTTTCACCATCAAAGAGGGCCCTCTGAAGACAACCTCAGCAAGTTTGTATGGTAAGAGACCACCTCAAATGTATTATAGAGTACATGCATTTTATCCTTTTTTCTATGTTTAAAATTCCGCGTATATTATTGAAAAGCCACGTATCTCAGTCCATTTTCTCTACTGTTTAAGCAACGCTGGGAAACCATTTTTTAGTTAATTCCCAAACAGCCTCAATGCGTGTGTCTGAATTTTTGCAAATTTTTAAATGACTTATTGTTAAAGCGCTAAAATTTTAAAGAAGAGGGTAGTTTTTCATATTTTTTCGAAAAAAACGGTGAAAACGCACTTTACAGAAAAGTTGCAAATAAAAAAAGTCTTGTATTTCGATGATACATTCACTTGCATTTTTTTTTCAACTTTTACATTTCCCCTCCACCTTCGAGTGGCCATATCTCGAAAAATATGCATTTTTCGAAAAAAATCAGTAGAGTAAAAACATCTTATCTTCTGCCAAAAAGGCAAATATGTTGTTTTTTTTTTCATTTTTGACCTAATTCTAAAAGTTGCGAAACGCGTGATAAAAGGGGTGTTTTCTACCCCTTCAGGTTAAATAAAGGCATTTTTATTTATTTATTTATTTATTTATTTATTTATTTATTTATTTATTTCCTACACTATTTTTTTTCTACTTTTTTATTATCGTCATCACAGACACATTGCACAAGGTTTCATCAAAATCCATTCATTAGCACTCAAATTAGAGATTTTGGTCATTTTAGCGCTCCGTTGACTGGATTACTATCCAGACAAAGAAAGCACGACAAGAACTTGAGCGAGAACAGCGAGAAATCGAGAATCGCCTACAACTTTTACAAACGCAACATGACCTGGAAGAAGCTGAGATAGAAGCAGCAGGCAGTAATACTTCTGGAAGTTTGTCAGAAGTATCAAATCATGAATGCATCAAAAGATATTGCAAATCAAAACATTCAATGGTTACAGATTGGATAAGCAGTGTGAAGCCGACTAAACAAACCTTTAAACCTGTAGATAATGATAAACCTCCTGAACCTAATCAAGACGGGCCACAGAAGACAGGAACTATAGTTCCTGTCTTCTGTGGACGGGCATTCTCAGAATGACATACAGCAGCTGTTGTGTCAAAACCATTTTAAATATTGTCCGTGCAGTGGCCCCATCTCAACAACAGAAATTTCTTGCTCGTCATACAGTAGAAAAACATTTTTCTACTTTCGATGGCAACCTAGAGGATTGGCCCCTGTTTATCAAAAATTTCAACGTATAACTACATTATCTCAATGTAGTCAAGAAGAAGTGATGATAAAACTAAGGAAATGTCTTAAGGCAGAATTCAAATCTGCTGTGGCACATATGTTCATTGTTCATGACTGCTGAGAATGTTCAAATCGTTATCGAAACTCGTCAGATGAGATTTGGAAGACCTCACCATATTATTGAAATGATTATCTCGAAAATTAAAGCTATGCCTGATGTAAGAGAAATAAACATCAAGTAGTTAATGCAATTTTCTAATGAAGTTCGTAATCTACTGTTTACAATGAAAACTCTAAATTTAGATGGACATTTGCAAATTCCTCAACTTTTAAGAGACTTTTTAAGTAAATTGCCTGATGTTCTGAAGCTGAAATGGAGAGAAATTGTTTTAAGTACCTAATAGTCCACAGTTCAGCGCCCTATGTGATCTGTCGTTCAGAACGGTGCAGCTCCACAGTCATCGTATCATTTTCAGACATATGCGTAGAAACATCGGCGTTCGCCTGCTCCCATTTAACTTCCCGTGACATAACATTATAGTTGCTCAGAATGTTTTAAGACACGTAAAAAATCACAAAGCATTGCCGCGAATCCCCTTAGGATAGAGCGGGGCATGCCTTATTTTTCTACATCATATTAAATAATATGATAAATGTAATGTATTTCTTAATACATCAAACATCATTATTCTCATGTAGTATGTTCTGGCATGATTAAAATAAGAAATTAACAGAAACACTCCTGTATCAATTATAATTTCAAATTATTTTGATATAATTACGCAACTCCCTCCTAACGGTTATTATAGCAACGACAACCAGCGTTAGGTCGTCAAATATTTTAGGAGGGAATTGCGTAATTATATCAAAATAATTTGAAATCATAATTGATACAGGCGTGCTTCTGTTAATTTCTTATTTTAATCATGCCAGAACATACTTTACACGAGAATAATGATGTTTTATGTATTAAGTAATACATTATATTTATTATTTAATATGCTGTAGAAAAATAAAGCATGCCCCACTCTATCCTAAGGGGCTTGGCGGCAAAGCTTTGAGATTTTTTATGTGTCTCATAAAGTTTAAGTCAACTATACATTTGCAGCAAACCTAACCTATTAGCCCGGGAGGCAGCGACCTTTTGGAGCTAGTGATTTCATTATGGCTGGTTTTCATTTATATAATAGTTTATTACGTCCACACTCCTGAAACGGTAGTCAGCTGATCAAGTAACGGTGGAAGTAGGTGCTGGAACGCCTCCCATGCGTAAAAAATTTATTGAAATAGATCAAAGTTGAAATTTTGTATGTTGTTTAATAATGTTAAAAAGTAATAAACAATCATAGTCAAGTGTTAAAGCAGCGGTAGATAATATATCCGCCGCTCATATAAACATGTTGATTAAAAGTTTAAATTTTAGTAATTTCATCAAGGTTCAAATTTTGTTAAATAACAATATTAATTAATCCAGTGAAATTAGACTCTTCTGATCTAACAAAATATATACTTAATTTTTTTTTTTTTGAAATCGATTTATTTTAGTGTTTTAAAGAAAATATTAAAAATCGACAACGAGATCTTGGAATTAGCTCAAAAATAAAAACTTTCAAAGAATAAGTTCTTTTCATGAGGAATCGTGCGGTTCCATCAGAATTTTCCTAAATTGATTCGTTTCAGAGATATTGACTTGAATATGTGGCGATGTACAGCGGCAAATTGAACATTTTTTGCTTAAAACCTACATGACTTCTAAACGGTTCCTAGACAAAAAAACTACTCTGTAACGAATTTGTGGAGAATTGAAGTGTCTAAAAGTCTTTTTAACATTAGAAATCTTAACATTGGAAATATTTATGTTTGTATATGGGGGTTAAGTCATGAGTGTTCGTTCAAGGTCAAAAGACAACGGTGTCGATTAGAGGTGGGTAGGTGGTAGGTAGTAGAAATGGGTAGTACTCCTATGATTACTATCATTGGTATAAATTTCGCATCGTCATTGTGACCGTATCCAATCGAGTTCGTTCAGATTCTTGAAACGAAATACAAATGCAACCTCCGATACGAATGATATGAATATGGAATTTCGGTTCCGATATTGCGATTCGATGCGATGCGATACTGTACTAAACTAAGTAGCCGGATTGCATGGACCGGGTTGATACCGCGATCTGACCCAATACTGGGCAGCCAGCGTCCAACAGTAGCGGTACGAAACATACGAATCTAGTGAGGAGTGTTCAGTTATAATCGCGTACTTGCTTAATGGAGTAGCGTCTCATTGGATAGGACGATCGGCGTGCTTATTTTGTAGCTATGGATTCTAAAATATTATTATGTTTCATATATAGTATGTTATCATTTCCAATGTGTCCGATGGTTGCGAAATCTGTGATTTTTTAAACATTTTTGTCATATTCCAAAAATAATGAGCTAGGAGCGGTTAAAGTGGAAACTTTTTTCTTTCCGGAAAATGCATACGTCATAGCTGAATTGAGAGAAGATATCGATATTCTGAAATGTCACAACATGCTACTTTTGATTCGTTCGTGCCGAGCCGAATTTTCAAATTTCGCCGTGCTATTTACGATTAGGTTTACTGGAAGCGACATCGTATGGCCGTTCCGCTGGTGTTTTTCGAAAAAAATATGAACGTGTCCAGATCACATGTTTTTGCAACTTCTTCGGCTCCGAAATGCGAGCTATTTTTTACTATTTTTCGCAGATATCTCCGAAGCGGTGAGAGCTAGCTAGAAATAAAAAATAAGATTTTTCATTACGAATCTTTTGCTGCTATCAGAATTTTGATATTTTTTTTTTCGTTTCGGAGATATTTACTGAAATGTCGGCGATGTACGGGAAAAAATCACATATTTTGTGTTTCAAAAGTGCTGGAAACTTCTCAATCTTGGCTCCTAGGCCAAAAGACCACTCTTACGAATTTAAATAGAATTAAATTTACCAAAAGCCTTTTTTAAATTTTTTGAATTGCGGCAAAAATGAGGAAACTGGAGGGGGCGGAAGTTCGGACTTCCCTTTTTTCGGGAGAAATTTGCCATATGATCACCGTAATTAATCGGTATTTAAATAAAATTGATCTCATATACATAGTCTACTTAATATCATGTATTGCCTAGATGTTCCATTAATCTTGGCACTTCAAAACAAAGGTTTCTGGGAAAAATTACTTTAAGATTTACATGCATTTTATAGGAAAACGTGAAATTTTTTCATTTACTCGAATAACAGCTTCCTTCACCGCGGGTGCGCCAGCTGACCACCGTTTCGTGTATGTACATACAATAATCTACTACATATGTGAAAATCAACCTAAATGGTATGAATCCCAAAAATGAGTCGCTGCCTCCCGGTCTATATTCGACAAGTGAATTTTAAAATATGGATAAATATTCTAAGAAACGTAAGTAATACCGTACTTTTTTCACTAATAGCTTGCTACTGAATACATTTGTTGCTGTATTAAGTCATATTACAATTTGCATTTTATTAGTGTCCTAGACAATGACTTTTGCTCAAGGTATCAAATGTGATATCATGGGTCTCAATCGCTACCTAATTATTATATTTATTTTTTTATTGGGTTAAAGGTTTTACGTATTTTATTTGTTTGACAGAGTTTCTAACTCAGAAAGAGCTTGAACATATAGCTGATAATTAGGATGTTTCAATTTTTCTCAATTTCTCGTAAAAATCTAAAAAATATCTGTATTTTCTTTTTTAAATTATCTCTATAAATAAAAAAGTTATGGTCCTTCCGAGTTTAAAATGCCGCGATCATCTGGGCTGAGGCTCGATTACGTCACAATACATGATTCCGGTAACAACGAGCGGGCGCGGGCGCGGGCATCTTTATACTCGCTGGCAGGCACCGGCAGTTTAAAGCCAGGGAGATAGCGACAGTTTTCGTGAAATCATTTGCATAAAGCTAGATTTTTTCCCATGATAGCTTAGACAGTATCAATGATGAAGGTGCAATTCTACCAATCTATAAGTACCGCAAAAATGAGTAAAAAATTAAATAACATGTTGCAAAAAGGGATGTCGATTTTCTGAAATGTCACAAAATGTCACTTTTAATTCGTTCGTGCCGAGCCGAATTTTCGAATTTCGCCGTGCAATTTACGATCAGGTTTATCTGGAAGACTTCCTTTTTACGTCGCGACATCATAAGGCCGTCTCAATGGTGTTTTTCGAAAAATATGAACGTGCCAAGATTGCATGTTTTAGCAATTTTTCTCGGCTCCCACATGCAAGTTGTTTTTTGCTACTTTTCTCGGTGATAGTCAGCTCAAAATAAAAAATAAGGTCAAACGAGTATTTTCCACTACGAATCTTTTACTTCCATCAGAATTTGATATTTTTTTTTTCGTTTCGGAGATAGCTACTGAAATGTCGGCCATGTACGGCAAAAAATCGCAAATTTTGAGCTTCTACAGTTGGCAACTTTTTAATCTGGGCTCCTACGCCAAAAGACTATTCTAGCTAATTTAAATACAATTAAATTTGCTAAAACTGTTTTTTCAATTTTTTGAATTCCGACAAAAATTCAAGGAATTAGAGAGGGTGGGATTTGGGTTTTTTTTTTTTCGGTAAAATTTCTCCATTTTGTCACCGTAATTAATCGGTAATAAACTGAAATCGATTTCATATACGATGTTCACTTAATATCATGTACTACTTTGACGCTCCGTTATTCTCGGCCCTTCGAAACAATGGTTTCTGAGAAAAATTGTTTTTTTAAGATTTACATACACTCTATAGGAAAACGTGTAATTTCCTACATTTCTTCGAATATCTCGATAATTATCGTTTTTTTTCGAAAAATTTGTATCTAAAGAGAATTTATTGACCTTTCCGACACTTTTTTATTTTTTCTCTAACATGAAAAGTATTAATGATTAAAGTGCAAGTCTAAGGAAACTTTTAGTGCTGGAAAAATGAGTGGAAAATTAAACATGTTGTAAAAAGTTGCATAAATGTATACAGGGTGTTTCAGCTAAAAGTCCCCGGGTCATTATCTCGTAAAATAATAAAGATACTTAAAATTTGTAAATCGCGGATAATTGACACAAAAAAAAGGTCTTAAATAACTGCAGTTATAATTGTTCCTTCGCAGTGCACAGAGATGGTGCGGCGGTGAGAAATTATTTTTCGATGGCTGGAACCTTGAAGCACGATTGGTACGATTAATGAATAAATTGTGAATAATTTTGACTATGTAAAAAATTTTCTAAATACCAGCCGTTTTGGAGCTACATGAACTTTTTTCTTCATTTTTTTGTCTCTGTAAATTTTGAAAACTCGGTGTTCTCTAAAATCGAATTACAGCGTTTCGTAGTAATATGTGATTATTACACTTAACGTGCCAGACTTGCAATTTGTTGTAGTCTGGTCAATTTCCTTATTTTTGAAATGAGGATGTATAGAGGGTTGCTTCAGAGAGAAATTACGTTTAGTAAATACTCTGCCCTCTAGAAGCATACTTTGAACATTTGCTGCCCATCTCAGGCTAACCAATTCGATTGTAGTGAACAGCGACCGCTAGATGGCGCCTTCGATTTATTTTGCATGTTGCCAGTCTTAAGACTACGAACATGTACCTATACATCGGAAATCTCGTTGCCAGTCACTGCATGCCTACCTTGCACTGATGAGAGCCAACAGCTCGAAACTGCAGTCTGCAAGTGGTGTGTAGTGGCTGACACGAGAGTTCCTTTAATTAGGAATAAATCTTTCGGTCGGTGTTCTCTAAAATCGAATTACAGCGTTTCGTAGTAATATGTGATTATTACACTTAACGTGCCAGACTTGCAATTTGTTGTAGTCTGGTCAATTTCCTTATTTTTGAAATAAGGATGTATAGAGGGTTGCTTCAGAGAGAAATTACGTTTAGTAAATATATATATATATATATATATATATATATATATATATATATATATATATATATATATATATATATATATCTACAAAATTGAAATTTGACATACTCACAGATGACATATATAGCGATTCACTCGCTCACTCACTTACTACCAAATCAGAAGTTTCGGTAGAGATTCCGAAAAACAATGGAAGAGAAAAAAACAACAAAAATAATATATTCTTAACAACACATAAAAATAAAAAATCAAATATATTTTATCAATATAATGTTATTATAAACAATACAAGATTATAAATATATAAAGATACGTATATTTCAACAACAATCTTAATTATTTATAGCTTTACCGCTATAACATAAAAACATACCGGAAAAATAATATTCTACCGCGTCGGAAGCGTTGTCATGTCAGGTCTACCACCCACGCAAAGTGTGGAAAAAACAAACATTTTTTAGTTATATCTACAAAGCTGACATTTTTTTTGAGGAATAGTTTATTTAATAAAACATCCAAAAAATACAGTCTACCTTCGTCTCATGTTGCTAAAAGCTCGGTAGACGTAATGAAATGCAAGCGCGTGACTGCAGCCGTTCCGTTCCGGGCTTTTGCAGTTCGCGGAGAAGTTTTGCATTTTCCGCCGCTGAATATTAATCTACAAATCTGATTTTTCTCTGCAAGCATTTTATGCACTATTTCAATTAAAAATCACATTCTATCTCCGCTGTAAGGTGGCTAAATCTAAAGAACAGACAGTTTTCTTATAGATGTGTTAATAATCACTTTTATTTACTTTTACCTCCACATCCAGTGAAAGTATAGTAACGAAAAAAAAATTAAAACAATTTTTTATTGTTCAAATAGGCTTAGAATGTCATGAAATGACGAGATTTTAAATTTGACCAAAAAAAAAATTTCTGTACCTGTCTGTAACTTTTTTGTGCGCACGTTTACTCTGGAACCGTTTGATATATTGACTTGAAATTACACATATGTACTTTAACGAGATCTAGAACTGGATTATATTTTCATCTCGTTCCGTCGAAGAGTTGGGGGGTAAATTGGGGTAAATTTGGGGCAAATAGGTAAATCAAGCAGGTAAGAATTCATAAAATTGGTACTTAGTATATACAAGAGAAGCTAAGGTCTCAAAAAAAATGTTGGCATTAGCCACCCCCATTACCACCCCCACCCCATTATTAAAGGGGAAAAATTGTGATTTGGTGTGTGTACAAGAACCAGAAACCTCAAAATATTTTTTTACTTCATCCACTCCCACTACCACCCCCAATCACCACCCCCACCCCACTACCGATGTGGGGTATCGTTTTGTGGGTTTTTGGGGTAGAGGATTCCAAATATTATATTATTAAAGTTCCATAAAAAATTATTTCCACATACAAAATTTTATCGTTGTGAATGACTTTGATAGAAAAACTGGATGTGGAAGTAATGATTCCTTGGGCAGCGGTTTATAATATTGCTAGTGGTCGAGCTGCAGACGATTTTGTAGTTGCACCAATGACTAATGCAGACATATCAAAACATACAAACATGTTTTTGAGAAATGATGCACAGTTTGTGATAATCGTTTTTGATACTCATCCCTCTCCTTCGATCAAAGATCACGAGCACGATTTGAGAAGGACCCGTCGAGGTCGAAAAATTGAAATTAGACACGCCCTCCCGACTTCATGTCTGCAATTTCGAAAAGCTTCAGCCACCATTTAACGTTCTCGTGCGATGCTCAGACACGATATTGATAATAATGTTAAACAATATGAAATTTGTGCATCCTGAAGTGAAGATGTGAATGGAAGTTGGCGTTGGCATTTCATTAAGGTATATAAACGTTAGTAGATTGACATCAAATATATGTATATTCGGTCATAAGTCTTTTGTTTTTTATGTTAGAGAAAAAATTAAAAAAGTGTCGGAAAGGTCAATCAATTCTCTTTACATAAGCTGTCTACAAATTTTTCGAAAAAAAAAACCGATAATTATTGAGATATTCGAGGAAATGTAGGAAATTACACGTTTTTCTATAGAGTGTATGTAAATCTTAAAAAAATAATATTTCTCAGAAACCTTTGTTTCGAAGGGCCGAGATTAAAGGAGCGTCAAAGTAGTTAGTACATGATATTAGGTGAACATCGTATATGAGATCGATTTCAGTTTATTACCGATTAATTACGGTGACAAAATGTAGAAATTTTACCGAAGAAAAAAAATAACCCAAATCCCGCCCCCTCTAATTCCTTCATTTTTGTCGGAATTCAAAAATAGAAAAAACGGTTTTAGCAGATTTAAGTTAAATTAGCTAGAATAATATTTTGGCGTAGGAGACCAGATTAAAAAAGTTGCCAACTGTAGAAACTCAAAATTTGCGATTTTTTGCCGTACATGGCCGACATTTCAGTAGTTATCTTCGAAACGAAAAAAAATATATCAAAATTCTGATGGAAGTAAAAGATTCGTTGTGGAAAATACTCGTTTGACCTTATTTTTTATTTCGAGCTAACTCCCACCGTTTCGGAGAAAAATAGCAAAAAACAGCTTGCATTTGGGAGCCGAAAAAATTGCTAAAACATGCAATCTTGGCACGTTCATATTTTTCGAAAAACACCATTGGGATGGCCGTATGATGTCGCGACGTAAAGAGGAAGTCTTTCAGATAAACCTGATCGTAAATTGCATAGCGAAATTCGTAAATTCGGCTCGGCACGAACGTATTAAAAGTGACATTTTGTGACATTTTAGAAAATCGACATCTCTTTTTGCAACATGTTTTTTACTCATTTTTGCGGTACTAATAGCGGGTTTATACGTGCATGGATTTAGTGGCGCCAGTAGATATTGGCACGCCAGTAAAAAAATAATGCACGTATAAACAGTTACTGGCGAGCATGCATCAATGCAGGCAAGGTCAAGACTCGCTCGCTAGTTCTCGCCAGTAACTATTTATATGTGCAATATTTATTTACTGGCGTGCCAACATCTACTGACGACACTAAATCCATGCACGTATAAACCCATTATTATAGATTGGTAGAATTGCACCTTCATCATTGAAGGTGTCTAAGCTATCATGGGAAAAAAATCTAGCTTTATGTATATTAACGGGAAAAAACTGTCGCTACCTCCCTGGCTATTTAGTTCATTCGTGTTATCGAGAAATTTTAACCCCACTAAATGAACATGAGCGAGCACATACACTAAATAAAGGGAATATACGGCGCGCCGCCGGCATGGCAAGTCAGCGAGTTGTGTGCTGTGACGTCACGGGTAGACTTCAGCCGAGGCGAAGTATTCAAATAAGAAATTGAATAAGTTCGTGAGTTTTTCAGATATCGAAATAATTTTTTTTGTTTGACTAGTCATCTGAAAGACTACTAAATGAGGTTGAATGTATATGATATTTCTAAAATAGGAAACTTCCTAATTTGAACTTGGATGAATCGGACATTGAGACAGATTTAATTCCAAATTGCGAGGAAGATAATGACGAAGAAGATCTTTTGGATGAATTTCCACTCATAGACAATGCCGATGCTGACCCCATATATGATTTTGATTCGTCTGACGATGATCCTTTGATTCACTTGGTTCCTAGCGATAAGAGAAACTAGACTTCTTCAAATAATTTTCAACCCCCTGCAATCTTCACAAATCATAGTGCTCAATCAATAAATTATATCGACGTCGTCCTTGAGCCTTCCGAATATTTTAGCAAATATTCAGATGTCGATTTTTTCGCGAAAGTCGCATTGTTCACCAATATGAAAGAAGTCAATATTTCTATCTATCTATCCTTAAATACTACCCCTTATGAAGTCAATAAATTTTTTGCCTGTTCAGTGCTTATTGGTATTTACGGATTGCCGCGGATTAGGATGTACTGGGGTCGAGAAATCGTTATTTTCAATTGCGGTGACGTCTAAAAGTTGTCGACGACAATAATGTCTCTAAAGAAGCCAGATAGTTTTAGATCGTTTAGATCGTAATCATTGATCAGTCTCTTAAATGGCATGAATATATTAACTGATTAACAAAAAGATTTAAAAAACACATGTTCGTAAGCGGTATTCTTAGTAATAAATTAATTATGAATTGTTACTATGCTCTTGTATAGACGTTGTTAACGTATGGCATTCTGTCCTGGGGTGGAACTTAAGAGTATAATCTGCGGTCAGTGAAATGAAGAAACGAATTATTCGGCTTATTTTTGAAGATAGAAACTTCAAATTTTGTACGTATGTATTAAAATATATATTCTAGTTCGTCACGTTTTTATTTTTTTGTTTTAGTCAAAAACACGTGATCAACGAAAAAATGGACGTCGAAAAATTGGAATTTACAAAAAACGAAATCGTGACGACCTAGATAGTCCATAATTAATTACGTGGATAAAATATAACCTCTTAATTTTCAAACATAGATTCAATAAATAGTTTCCAATTTTGCCGTCAATAGATGGCACTCGCCTCGGCATTCGCATAGCTTTACACGCTCTCAGACTTTAGGGAGGAACTTGTTGTCATGGAGACCTGACGCGAATGAATGCTTGCCAGGGAAGCATTTAGGAGTTCTGGTAATATCTTAAATTTATTTATAAATTATTTTATCTTACAGGAATTACTTAATAGATGAAATTCTTTATAATGTTAATACATAAATAAAAGGTGCCAAATAGAGAGGACCGGTTTTGTATAAACACTCCTACAAATTTTATTATGAAAATTTGAATGCGGTTTTTAGTTAGGTCAGAAATCAATTTATTCGAAATTATTACCAAGCAAAATGTACAGGGTGTCCCAGTCAACGCGCTATGCTGGGTTTTCTCGGTAGTTTCTGAGATAAGTTTATGGTTCAAAATCCAATCTGACGTAGGTTTTCCGAGGAATCTCATACTGCTAAGATATTTAGGAATCCAAAATGACGGACGAATTTCGTCATCTACGATCCTGTTCGACTGAAAATCGATATCTGGGGGTTTTCGGGGATGCGGTTTACGAATTTTTGGTCAAAATTTAGGAATCCAAGATGGCGGACGAATTTCGTCATCTATGGACCTATTCGACTGAAAATCGATATCTGGGGGTTTTCGGGGATGCGGGTTATGAATTTTTGATCAAAATTTAGGACTCCAAGATGGCGGACGAATTTCGTCATCTATGGTCCTATTTGACTAAAAATCGATATCGGAAAATTTAGGAATCTAAGATGGCGGACGAATTTCGTGATCTATAGTCCTATTCGACTGAAAATCGATATCTGGGGGTTTTCGGGGATGCGGGTTACGAATTTTTGATCAAAATTTAGGACTCCAAGATGGCGGACGAATTTCGTCATCTATGGTCCTATTTGGCTGAAAATCGATATCTGGGGGTTTTCGGGGATGCGGGTTACGAATTTTTGATCAAAATTTAGGACTCCAAGATGGCGGACGAATTTCGTCATCTATGGTCCTATTTGGCTGAAAATCGATATATGGGGGTTTTCGGGGATGCGGGTTACGAATTTTTTATCAAAATTTAGCACTCCAAGATGGCGGACGAATTTCGTCATCTATGGTCCTATTTGGCTGAAAATCGATGTCTGGGGGTTTTCGGGGATGCGGGTTACGAATTTTCGGTCAAAATTTAGAAAACCAAGATGGCGGATGAATTTTGTCATCTGTGATCCTATTCGAATGAAAATCGATATCTGGGGATTTTCGGGATGCGGGTTACGAATTTTTGGTAAAAATTTAGGAATCCAAGACAGCGGACGAATTATAACTATATTTTGACCCCCTTTATTTATGTTATTATTGGAGACAAAAAAAAGTTTCGTATAAGAGTTGTAAGGTTGTATACATATTTTTTTAAATGCAATTAAAAAACAATTGCTTGGATATGTCACGTGATATAACAATGAAGGTTGCTTTTTAAATGAAAAACCCTGTATATTTTTACATATTCTTTTAGATCCTTTATCTCTGATTTCAAACATATAAGGATCTAGCTGTAATATTTTTTGATATATCGGACATTAAATATGCTCCAAACATGCTTATAGGTATTTTAGGGTTTCTGACGGAGCGCAGTCAGTGGCGGATTTAGGGGGGGGGGGCTATAGGGTAAAATCCAAGCGCGGCAATTTTTTTGAAAAACACCAAAGACATAAAAACAAAAAAATATTATTATTAATATGTTCTATCAGAACATGTTTAATTTATTTGAGAACGTGTTTTTTATAATAACTAGACTAAAGTTCCTTATTATAGTCAACAGTACAGGGTGGTTGTGCAAACGTTAAAACCTCATTTAACTTCTTTATTTTTGGAGTTACGTAAATACGTTCAAAAATAAAAGTTATGAGATATCACATGTATTTTCCAAACATCATTTCAGCAAAACAATTCAAACAAGTCGAATTTCGGAGATATGAGCTTTACCTTGGTTTTACTTCCACATCCAGTGGAAGTATAGTAACGACAAAAAATTTTTTTTAAATTTTTATTGTTTAAATAGGCTCAGAATGTCATGAAACGTCGAGATTTTAAGTTTGAGCGAAAAAAAAATTTCTGTCTGTCGGTCTGTAACTTTTTTGTGCGCACGTTTACTCTGTAACCGTTTAAGATATTGACTTGAAATTTGGTACACAAATGTACTTTAACGAGATCTGGAACTAGATTATATTTTCATTTTGTTCCGTCAGAGGGTTGGGGGGTAAATTGGGGTAAATTTGGGGTAACCAGCTAAATCAAGCAGCTAATAGTCCAGAAAATTGGTATTTAGTATATACAAGAGAAGCTAAGGTCTCAAAAAATGTTTGGCATTAGCCACCCCCACCCCATTACTAAATTTTTTCGTTGTGAATAAGTTGGATCGAAAATCTGGATGCGGAAGTAATGATTCCTTGGGCAGCGGTTTTTTTAAATAGAACACCCCCATATATTTTTACACTATTTGAAAGGCCATAGAAAAATCTTTTCAATGATATATGACCCAGTCTGTTCACTTTTTAAATTTTTTTTCCGATTTGAATCTAATTTTACTTATGGAACAAATTAGGATCTACTTATTACCAGAAAAAAATTCACGTCCTACAAATGCAAAGCCACCTGCGGTACCAAAATATGCGGATAAAATCAAAAAATCATATTAGGCATATTTTTATTGGAAAATTTTGTTAATGAAAGAATTGTTCAGAAACCTTAAGTCCAAAATTTAATCAAAAAAAATATATAAATTTTTATTAAAATAATGTCCAAGTCCGAAAATATCATTTGAATGGGTTTTTTCGTTTAGAAAACTGTACTATGACAATTTTGTTTGAAATTAAACCCAAGCTGCAGGTAGTTGTAAAACAGTTTTTTTTTAAATACCTAATTATTTTCAAAATTTTTTAAATTTCAAGTTTTTCATTTTTTAATTTTGATTAAATTTTGGCCATTTTGGACAATTCTTAACAAGTTTTATTAACAAAATTTTCCGATAAAAAAATGCCTAATATGATTTTCCGATTTTCTCCACATATTTTGGTACCGCAGGTGGCTTTGGTACCGTAGGAGGCGAATGTTTTTCTGATCATAAGTAGATACTAGTTTGTTCTATACTTAAGTAAAATGCGATTCAAATCGGAAAAAAAATAAAGTTATTGGGATGTTACCATTTCAAGTGAAACACACTGTATCAATTATTGAAATTCTCCATTTTATTTAAAATAAAGTGAAATTAGACAGAACTAACATATTGTTTATTTTAATTTACATACTTTTGTTTTCCATGGCTAATTTGATAAATTGTAAATTTATAGTAAATTAGACAAAATTTGTTTAAGATAAGTACCATGTATTATATTATAAATACAAAGCTTTTTTTATGGCGTTTCAAATGGTACATATATGGAGTGTTCCTTTAAAAAAAAGCAAAGTAAAGTTCATATCTCCGAAATGCGACTTTCAATAGGCATGTCCACAAAATTTTAATTTCAATTGGGAATGATAGAATTATCGATATTGTACACTAATTTAACAATAAAAAAAACCGCTGCCCAACTTCCACATCCAGATTTTCTATCCAAGTCACTCACAACGAAAAAATGTTGTATGTGGAAATAATTGTTTAATAATATAATATTTGAAATTCTTTACCTCAAAAACCCATAAAACGATACCCCACATCGGTAATGGGGTGAGGGTGGTGATAGAGGGTGGTAATGGGGGTGGATAAGGTAAAAAAATATTTTGAGGTTTCTAGTTCTTGTACACACACTAAATTAAATTTTTTTTCATCCCCTTTAATAATGGGGTGGGGGCTAATGCCAAAATTTTTTTTGAGACCTTAGCTTCTCTTGTATATAGTAAATACCAATTTTATGAACTCTTACCTGCTTGATTTACCTATTTACCCCAAATTTACCCCAATTTACCCCCAACTCTTCGACGGAACAAGATGAAAATATAATCTAGTTCTAGATCTCGTTAAAGTACATAAGTGTACTAAATTTCAAGTGAGTATCTCAAACGGTTCCAGAGTAAACGTGCGCACAAAAAAAAAGTTAGACCGACAGACAGACAGAATTTTTTTTGCTCAAACTTAAAATCTCGACGTTTCATGACATTCTAAGCCTATTTGAACAATAAAAATTTTTAAAAAATTTTTTTGTCGTTACTATACTTCCACTGGATGTTGAAGTAATATATGTATCCTTATTTTGCCAGTTATTCGTAATAGGCATCGCCCCAACATAACGAGGATTTTTGGTAATTTTTCAATAAAAATTCTTGGCCTATGGTAAAAAAATATTTTGAGGTTTTTGGTTCTTGTACATACACTAAATCACACTTTTTTTTCGTCCCCTTAAAAAGTGGGGTAGGGGTGGTAATGGGGGTAGCTAATGTCAAAAATTTTTTCGAGACCCTAGCTTCTCTTATATATACTAAATACCAATTTTACGGACTCTTACCTGCTTGATTTACCTGTTTACCTCCCCATTTACCCCAATTTACAACCCAACCCTTCGATGGAATAAGATGAAAATATAATCTAGTTCCAGATCCCGTTAAAGTACATAAGTGTACCAAATTTCAAGTCAATATCTTAAACGGTTCCAGAGTAATCGTGCGCACAAAAAAGTTAGACAGACAGGCAGAATTTTTTTTTTGCTCAAACTTAAAATGTCGACCTTTCATGACAGTCTAAGCCTATTTGAACAATAAAAACATTCAAAAATTTTTTGTTACTATACTACCACTGGATGTGGAAGTAATCAATATTCTATTTTCAAGAAAAAGAACGCCATTGCCATGTAAACCGGAAGTGATATTTAAAATTTACATGCCTTTTTTTACTTTCCTTTAATGCTTTAATAGTCAATTAAGAACATAAATAATCCCATCAATTCTTCTTTGATGTTCAATTATATGTTTCTTAGCGGCATAGATTCCCCGAAAAAAAAAATACTTATCTCAAAAACTACCGAGAAAATCGGACATAACACGTTAACTAGGACACCCTGTACACTGTAAATATACATTATGTACCTACAGATAGTTTTTTCTTTTAATTAAAAACCACTGCCTAAGGAATCACTACAACCGCATTCAGTTTTCCTACTCAAATTATTTTAAATAAAAATTCTTGTGCACCCAACGCGAAATTCGACTCTGTACGACAGAAATATATTTGAACTATTTCTCTTATATATTACACAATATGTTATTCTCCGCCTTTTTACTTGGTCGGCATATTTCATTGGTCAAAGGTGCACGCCCACCCGTATGTACCCTTTTCATATATATCAATGAAAATATGTTTTGTCTTACTGCAGATTGTCCTCTTAAGTATTTGTCTATCAGAAAATAATTATTAAAACCATCCTTAGGAAACCAATGCGTTATAGTCCACTGCATTTAGTGAAAAATGAGCCGTATCTTCAGACCAATTCATACAAAAGCAAATGTTGGTTTTCCAGGTAGGTTCTGGTGTCCTTAATAAGGTGTCAAAAGTCCTCGAAGTGGGAGTGTAAGGATAAAATTTGGCAACGGTGTAGAGGGCTAAAATCGTGCTTGGAAACGAATTTTTCGAGATATCTCGGTTTTCATTGCCTCTACGACAAAAATACATTAGGCCAAAAAGAAAGCTATAGAAAGTCTCTATAAAAAAGATAGAGGGTCTTTTTTTCGTATACGCAATAGTTTTCTTGAAAAATTCCAGTAAGTCATACCAAAAATCAAAAAGTTTATTTGTGGCAGTTTTTATTGCACGGAGGGTTAAAACGTAAAAAAAATTCTGGTTGGCTGTATCCTTGATACAGCCGTAAGTTTTACGTGGATGCGTCTATGCATAAGAGGATATTCGGGTAATCATTTTGGCTTCGCCGGTCCTCAAAAGCTTCATCTGTTGACATTTACTTTGATGAGTAGATGGTTGCAACTGTAAGCCAAGAGAAGCTCCTTTCCAATAATAAAAATAAAACCAGATTGATTTCGATGTTGACAGAAAAGTTTGAGGCAAACAATTATATTGTTAGACATGCTGAAGATGATGCTGACATTTTGATAGTCGAAACAGCGCTTGAGGAATCATGTAAAAATACTACGGTTGTGGTTGGGGAAGACGTGGATCTTCTTATAATTTTAACTGCTCGTACACCTATTAATAAAGAAATTTTTCTCCTCAAACCAGGCAGAGGGAAGGTCCAACGAAAAATTTATTCTTCACGAAGCTTTGATCACCATAAAGATATTCGAGATCACATATTGTTTCTGCACTCATTCTCTGGGTGTGACACTACATCTGCTCTGTTTAATAAAGGCAAGACTGCAGCTTTGAAAGTGATGAAAAAACGGCAGGACTTGAAACTTGTAGCTGAAGTTTTCAGCAAGACTGGTACTTCTCCTGACATAGTTACTTCCTCGCAATCTATAACGCTCCAGTTAAAGAAGTTTCCATCGATAACTATCGGTATTCTTGCTTTATTAAAGCTGTGAGCAAAAGCAAACCAGTGAAATTGAATTCATTACCACCCACTCATGACGCAGCTCAACAGCATCTATTTCGTGTTTATTTTCAAGTACAGAAATGGTTGGGTAATGTATTGAATCCTAAAGAGTGGGGATGGATGTTGAGAGATACCATATTGTGGCCAAAAACAACATCCCAACTTCCTGCGCCTGATTGCCTTCTGAAGATGATTTTCTGCAACTGTACGAAAGGTTGTGGACCATTGTATGGCTGTCGGAGGTTGGGACTTAATTGCTCACCAGTTTGCGGTAACTGCCATGGAAAATCTTGCTTGAATGCTGAACCGATTGAAAACTCGTCAGAAATAGAAGCCGTCACTGAAGCAGAGACTGAAAGTTCTCAGATTGACTCGGATTTCCTCGAACGAATCGATGAATTTATAGAAGGAGAAAACGGACAAGAAGGAAATTACAACATTTTAATAAGTATGACAGTCGTAGATTAGGCCTACCGAGGAAACCACATAAAGAAACGCGCCTAGTACTCAACCTCAAGGGTGGTGTGGAATAGAATACCTTAATTATCCATAATATCCCATAAGTTCAAATTCAATGCAAGATTTTCAAGAAAACTATTGCGTATACGAAAAAAAGACCCTCTATCTTTTTTATAGAGAATTTCCATAGCTGGCCTAATGTATTTTTGTCATAGAGGCAATGAAAACCGAGATATCTCGAAAAATTCGTTTCCGAGCACGATTTTAGCCCTTTACAGCGTTGCCAAATTTTATCCTTACACTCCCACTTCGGGGACTTTTGAGACCTGTTAAGGACACCCGAACCTACCTGGAAAACCAACATTTGCTTTTGTATGAATTGGTCTGAAGAAAAATCCTAAATGCAGTGGATTATTACCCAACTAGAATCTTGTTCTCGAATTTTAATGTTATATTTGATATATTGAAATATTACAAGCATAAAAATTCCGTAAGCCTTTTTGAACATGAATATAACACCAGAGTCATAAAAACTCATAAATGTATACTTCCTACCTCACATCAAACGACAACTCAAAAATACATCGTGTATTACCAATCTAAAATTTACAATATACTACCGAATGAACTTAGACTATTTAATGGCGCGAGTAAAAAAATTAAAATGTGGATTAAAAATTCAAATTTAAATTTTGATTACGTATTTATCTAGCGTCCTATATTTTTGTCATTATCGAATGCTCTAACTTGTATAATTAGTAAATTACTTAATACTTTATATTATTTTAGTGTAAGAATGTATTTTGTATAATTTTATTTCATGTTTTACTTTAGTAAGTAGTATGTACCATTTTATTGTATTTAAGAAATTTGTATAAGTAGTAACTTAACACTTTATATTATTTTATTGTAAGAATTTACTTTGTATAATTTTATTTAGTTTTACTTTAGTAGTAAGTACTATTATTTTTACATGTAATTTTATTACTGCCCAATTAACAAATTGTAAATATGCCAGGAGTCACAAACAAACCTTTTTCTAGGTTTCTGTGACTGAACTCTTTATTTTTGTAAAATTTTATACATTTTTAACACAAATAAAAACGTATTCTATTCTAATCTATTCTATTCTAAATGAGGTTTCGCTCATCATATTATTCATTTGAATAGTTGTGTATGTCATCACTCCCACATCGTCATAACGTAACCATCAAAAACATCACAAAATAAACCTGTCCGAGATTTCTTTCACAACTGCTGCAAGGTTCTTGTATACTGTGGATGAGAATCATCATTATTACTTTGCTTTCTTATTTAAGTACAAGAAACTAAAAGTTAGGTTTATATTTGATGACGATAATAAAACATTTTCGATTACAGTGTGATATGTTTGTTCGTTACACAATAATTGTAATAATTTAATTCTGAGCTTTCATTACCTCGCGTAATTAATAACAAAACAAATGTAAACACAATATGTATGTGTAGAACAATGTACGTTAGCTACACTCAAAGGATTTATCTCTATTGAAACTAAACAACACACAGTCTGGCGATAGTTTACTATCTAGATTATGTAGGAATAGGAAATTTCAGTGAAATAACTTGTATGAGTTTATCTGAAATTCCAAAATTTTAACTATGGTTGACCTAGTTCCTCTTGTGCAAATTAGAACATATTTTATTTAACTTAGATTGATTTGATTTTTCTTGATTGAAGTATGCTTTAGCTAC
Source organism: Rutpela maculata (assembly GCA_936432065.2). Classification (NCBI taxonomy): domain Eukaryota; kingdom Metazoa; phylum Arthropoda; class Insecta; order Coleoptera; family Cerambycidae; genus Rutpela; species Rutpela maculata. The sequence continues at coordinate 30,919,788 of OW386289.2, forward strand.
ATCACATTGCTATATACTAATTAATAGACATCGAATTTTCGCAATTCTCCTAATGTTATATTTCCGATAGAGGTAAACCGATTCTAGTCCTTCCTAGCATTCCTCCACAATACAAGGTCAGACTGTCCTAAAATAACACTTTAGACTTAATAACAAATGTAACATTTCGACAATCAAGATGGTATCATCGGGAGATGAGTAAAATTGCAAGTATAGCAATTAAACCTACAATCTTACAAAAGGTTACGACACTCTTCACGTGCATCTTTGTCTTAAAATATTTCATAACCTTTATATTTACTGATGGATTAAAAAAAAAAGCTAGAGATTTTCGTCTACCTAACACTAACTTACTGTCCAAATTTCAATCGAACCGCACTTGTCTCTCTTAAGTTATCTTGTTCAGAAAAACATGACTATCAGAGAGCCAGACGGAGGGACCACTGACATTTTGAAAGTTGTTTAGAATTTTTTGACCAACACAATGACATTAAATTTTTTTCTCTGCGAGCGATATTTACAGTTCTAGAAATGTGTTGATCAAATGCAATTTTCTTACTTCAGAAGATTATAATTCGCAAAAAATGTATATAACATATTTGGTAGAGAATAATATAAGCTATATTTTTTATAATTCCAATATCACTAATGGTTAGTAAGATATCAACAAGGAGGTTGAATAAATAAGAAGCAGAATGTGGCAGCACATTCCTCATTTTAGTATGATAGAAACGTCAACAAAATGTGACATTTATCTTGGTTTAATATTATTTATAAAATAAATGTTTTGATAGAAAATGTGTTTTTTCGCCATAGCATATGATTTCGTGTCCGCCACGTAACTGTACAAATCAAAGTAGTATCGATAAGAAGAAATGTTCTGGAATCACTTTTCATAGGTTAAAACAGGTCTGTACTCAAAAGTTGTGTTGAAACTATTTTCTATTTATTTTAGATTGCATTTTAGATTATATTATATTATATTTGCTTGAAATGTGAAACCGTCATATCATTCCTTACTCCACTGGCTTGATATGCGGTAGTGTCAATGTGTAAACTCAACTAACATGTATCTCCTCAAATGCTGTATAAACTTTTTTTTTAAATCAGGACCTGGCGAGCCGTTCATGACAGTATGATCACAAGCCACGCCTTCTGCGGCCGCTTCTCATTGTAGGATCTAAGCTTTATGGCTACTCCTTATTTATATTCTACCTCCATGGATATCAACAAAAGAAAACTTAATTGGACCACCATTCTTCCAGGATAGCAGCTCGAGCGCACCAGTTTGAGTTCAGGTCTTTTAGTATGTTTAATAGTAGGCCTTAATAAACATATTTGTCAAGTTTCAAAACTTTATCGGTTATTTCCGGCAAAGTCGAAATTTGTCCCTTGCCTTCTCGATAATTTCAGTATTTGCTCTCTAGTACCACGTCCTTTAACAAAGCCTGCTTACTCAGGAGGTATTTGCCAAGACAGAAGATGCTGGATTGGAAATATCACTTTTAATCCTAATAAAACAATATACTATTCTCCCTTACCAAACCAAAATATTACAAATAACAACAGAGAAAGAAACAATACTAATGAAACATCATATAGACATAATTTTAATAGTCACTGAAAACGAACAGGAAGTCTTCTTGTTCAAGATGGATTTCCTCGTGGTGTAAATAAAAGTGCTGACGAAATTTCTGGGTGTTCTGTCGTTTTAGGTTCTCCTGAAGTACAGTCTGCGATATCTATATTACCTTTTGAACTCTGAGGGGTTTTCGGAGGCGTTTGGATCTCTGGTAATGTACTACATGCTGTTTCTGGCTGTACAAAATAATCAACAACCCATCGAAACTAGTGCCGGATACAGGTGAACTATAAGAGTTATTTTAATCTATCATTTGTACCATCAAGCGTGACCGCATGTTTTCTTCGAGGGAAACCTTGGACGCTGATGTACAATTTGTAAAATCGTATTTCTCAGAAAATTTATTTCTTAAAAGGATTCTTTCTTCTAAGGAAACTTGTCTCGTTTCTCAAAAAGAGCAATAATTTGACTGGCAAATTCTTAATTTTATAACTTCCTTCCAAACTGGAATTTTCACCTATTCGTTTACGTAAAGCACGTTATGTTATAGGCATGTGGTGTACTCATAAATGTTACCGTTTAGGTAACCCAAATTCTGCTTCCGTTAAATTAATATTCGCAAGTGGTAAGCGGGAAAGAGTATCTGCTGCTGCATTGTTTTTCCAGGATGATACGCTATAGTAAAATTATAACTGTTCAAGAGCATTTCCCAACGTAAATGCGATTACTAACGATCGTGGTGTTTCACGATTTTCACCAAATATTCTCTCAAGAGGTTTATGCTGTTAGCAAAGTAAATGGACGTCCATACAAGAACTGATTGAAACGGGTTACTGCAAAAATGATTCAAGTGTTTCTTTATCTACAGTTGATTATCGGGATTCGATATCTGAAAAAAACAGGAAGCGTAAGTTATAGGACGGAAAATACCATCTGAACATCTATGAAATAAGACCGCACCCGCGCCTTTATCTGAAGCATCACTGGTAACATAAATAGGTAATGTTGAATCATAATGAGCTAGGGTATCTTTAGATGTCAGTATATTTTTGAGTTCTTGAAAAATTTTATCATTCGCCGAAGTCCAATTCCAAAAGCTAAAAGGTGTCTATGTAAAGGAGAGAATATGATGTGTAGATTTGGAATGTAACGTCCATAGTACGTAATGGATCCAAGAAATGACCTTGTGTTAGTAGGTGCCAGCATACTTCAAATAGTTTAAATGTGCTCATCCGTAGGATGTAATTCATATCTGTCGATCCGGTGGCCAAGGAATGTTAAGCTATTCTATAATCAAGCACATTTAGCCACTTGCGTGCATATGCCTGACGCTTGGAGAAGTTGTAGACCTGTTTAAGGGGCTGCAGGTGCGTTTCTGTGTTGAGAGCTGGTATGTCATCCAAATATATAATAACGCCATCAAGTCCGAAAAGGATTTGATTCATTATACGTTGATATAAGGAATGTGCAAATGATATCCCAAAGGAAAACATTTAAAAAAATAGCCCTTGTGCGTTGAGATTGTTAAACGTTTGAGAGAATCTGGGTGAACTTGTACTTGAAGATATGCATCTTTTAAATCGATGCAAGAAAGATGTGTTCAACCAGTGAGTTTAGCCATTACGTCCTCGAAACGAGGTATTGGATATTCTCCGATTTGTACATGTGGATTAACAGTCACACGAAAATCTCCGCAAACTCCCTCAAACTTCCATTAGATTTTACAACAGTCAAAATAGGTGATGCCCATTCAATGCAGGTGTTCATGATATCAACTGGTTCTAGCACATCTTCACGTACTAATTTGTCAATTTCCGCAGCTACTTGTTCCTGCAATTCAATGGAAACGGGTCTCGGTCGAAAAGTTTCAGGCTGAACTTCGCTTGCTATGTGTATTTTTGCAGCATAACCCTGAATTGTTCCCATAGTATTGCTAAAAAGTTCCTCAAAAGATTGTAATATAACCTTTAACTCAAACATGAAATCAGAATGATGTGCTGTTGGTGGAACATGCATGTTATTACGTATCTGACATAAATTTGAGCCTGGATGCATAGGCAGTTTAAAAGCTAGACACCAACCCAACCCAAAAAGAGGAATATCATCGGTTTCAATGACGTATAAGGGCAATAAAAGTTTGGTCCTAAAAGCCTTTACTTTAACATGTGTCATACCAAGAGTTGATATTTCTAGGTCTGTATACGCAATCAGATTTGCAACTTTCTATAAATTTGCCCGTCCAATTTTGTTCCAAACACTCCTCCCTACCCCAAGTGTGCCGCCCCTGGATCATATAGCTTATCAATATCTTGGTTGTTAATGCAAACTGATATCATTACTTATTCTACTGGAAGTTTCTGTTGAAGAAACACTTTGATTTTCATTATCAAAGGTATCTGATTCATTTTCCCGTAAGTGTCTCGTATTTGGGTGTCGATCATTCACCACTTGAGCATGACCCGAAACTATACTAATACAGCAAAATGGTTTAGTTTATTGCAAGCCAAACTATATTTCCATTTATTTTGCTGGACAATAATTACGGTTTCGATATGTCCTCGCGTCACAAGCTAAGAATGTTCCTTTGCATCGAAAATTTTTGTTTGATTTTCTCGGTTGGGTGTTTTTGCGGAAGAATATTTCAGGTTCAGATTGAGATCCAGACTTTATATTTGATCCATTTACGAGATTTATATGTGGCGACTCTATTTGCATTTGTTAAACGTTTTGAGTGAATTCTTGCATGTTCAAGTTTAAGTGCCGTAGCCTTAACATCTGTTAACATAGCCGCGTTAGTAGGATGTTCACGAATAATGTCTTGCTGCCATGCTGCGTTGTTTATTCCAATAACTAGCTGATTGCGCAACCTTTTCGCATGTTCCAGCTAATCCAAGTAAGGCCGTCGTGAACTGTGTGACAGTTTCATCCTCTCCTCTCCAAAGCAAGGCAAAATTAACCCATTCTGATAAAACAAAAGTCTCTTTTACGTAACAATTGTTCAACATACTTACAATGTCTGTATACGTCTTTAAACTCACACTATCCGGATTAAAATAATCGACTAACATCTTAAATGGATATCAGATCCTACCTTAGGTAAAAGGATATTGCGTATAGGGCACTCATTTCAGCCATATCCAGACCATGTATTGCTATTTCTAGTTCAAAACGTTGAATGCCGTATTCCCAGACTTCTTTGTCCGGGACAAATTGGTCAAACTTAATATTCCTCGCAGAGTCATTAGCAGCCATTTTAGTACACTACCCTTTCTCGTCGCCAACATGTAGTATAATTGTCACTGAGTTTTTTAAATGTTTAACAATAGTAACACAAGTTTAAGCAAAACTATACAATTATTTCCAATCTTAAGTCATCATGACAAGTCGTTATGTCAATAGCGTCAAAACTTTGTCTTATCTCAGCCTGCTTTCCTTTAAAAACCAGAGACTCTGAATTTGTGAAAAATTCAGTATTTGCTCTCTAGTATCACGTCCTTTAACAAAACCTGCTTACTAGGGAGGTATTTTCCAAGACAGAAGATGCTGGATTGAATATATTAGCATTATTTTACTGGTCTGCGATATTAATATCAGCAATCTGCAGTTATGACAAACACCTGCCGCTCTCTTATAGTGTAGTGGTACGAAGATTGGGGTTCTTTAATTATCGAGTCAAATTTATATCTCCATTTTTTGGCATAATATGTGAAGGATTCTCATTCCATATTCACCAACTACCTTAAGCGCCTCGGTCATGATTTTATCAGGTTTTAGTTTTTGTACGGCTGCCCCCACTCTGATTTCAGTATTGACGGTTTGCTTTCAAAGTGCTGCTGTCATTCATCATCTACCTCAATGTGGTCACTATCGAAAAGCTTTTCACAATGTTGACACTAAGCCTCAGTAATATGATTCCTATCAGTTCTTGGAGTACCGGTCGAGTCCTTAATTGGCCACATTTTAGGTTTAAACCATGTAATCACTCTTACAGATCGGAAAAAGTATTTACTATTATTAATTGTGGTGGGGTAGCTTTTACCTATAGCAAAAAATATAGTTTGTATTTAAAGTCTATTTTCCATCTATTGTTAAACTACCTTTTTCTACAACTGTCAAAAAAAGGCTATGTTTGCGCATTAATGTCTGTGTCTAAAGTGAGACATTTTTTCATTGACATTATTTTTTTTGCGTTACCATGACACCGTGCGCAAAATATTTTGCGCATTAGGGTGCAAAATATTTTGCACATCACATACTATTGTTGCCTACTTTTTATCATTTTTAATGTATACACGAGAATTAAACAAACATCTAGTTCAAAAATATTTATTGTTTTATCAAATAAATCAACTGAAAGTAGAATTTTTTAAACTATTTTATTTTAAAAACAGTATGATTTTTTTTAACTAATGGTTTTAGTTTAATCAAACGAAAGTTGTAGAAAAAATATTGTTTGCATCTCGAGTGCAAAATTCTTTAGTCATCTCGAACGATTCGTTCTCGATCACCAAAGTAGTATTTTTTGCACCCTAGATACAAAAATAACTATTTTAGATTTTCCCTTACAAGTTGTTTATTATTCGATTTCTTTGATGGGATGGGAGGCGGTTATGTCGCTTTACTATTTTTTATATATTTATAAATAAAAGATGCCCTTTATTATTGTTATTATTTCAATTGTTTAACGTTGGCCTATTTCCGCGGCTAGCAAATCATCGAAGCCAGCAGACGAGGAAACCTGAGAATTTTGCCGGACATCTTTCTATCGAAGAGTAGGAATTTCTTACTTGCCTAACGTCTAACAGACTGCGTTATTTGTCCTCCGAAGGATAGTATATTCAGTTCGCAATCCTTGCCTTAAATTGCGCTTGTGTTGATATACAAGCCGTTAGTGAGTTGGGCGAGGTTGTTGAGTTTCTCTGGAGGTCGCCCATCTAAATACTGACAGCAACTCTTGTTCCTTAATTCTTCATAGCAAGTATATTCAAGGCCTCTCGCCCTAATGCTTTCTCTATAGACAATCATTTTCAGTATTACGATTAAGTGGTTGCAAAATAGTTCAGTAATCGATTGATTAAATGAAGTTGCCAAGTAAAAACATCCTATGTTTTTATCAGGATAAAAATAAAACTGCATCTAAAATCAATAAAGTTTTATAACGTAAAAATATGTTGTTTTATTACAGTTTACGCCCTTAACAGTGTTATAAGCTTTGTGAAATTTTTACAATTTTCCAGCGGCTTTACCTGGTGAAGTAAACAATGGCATAATAACTAGCTATCTGATTGTAACTAAACATCAAAGTAATTTACACTATCCACATCGCAATGGAAGCGCCTGAGTTATTAGTTCAGTGAATATGCCCTTGGTTTTAGTTAAGGTGAAATAATGGAAAAGTACGAACTGCTACGATAATACCTGCCGAAAAATAACGGAATATCCAATCCAGTCTGGTATTCTGTCACAGTTAAGTTTAACATCGTGAAAATATTCAGAAAAATTTAGGGTCATTTATAATATAAAGTGGAAATGATTCCGTCTGTGTGCTACAGGTGATGTAAATTTAAAAATATGAAGTTATTAATTAGTTGAATAAATTATTTTCTTGGCCATTGGAACTTCGGGGAAATTTCCATAGATGTCTACGGGGGTATAAAGTTTGTCACAACAGCAACTAACTGCCCCCCCCCCCCCCCCGATCCTTGGAGACAATGTTTTTCTTAAAGACTAAGCAAAATTGGCGCACTCTCAAAATGACGTCCGCTTAAAAAAAAATTAGCAAATATGGTTTTTGTCATTTAACACAAAAGATGGAGAAAAACTTTCTGCACAAAAAATAAAGTGCATAAAATTTTCTGCAATTTTGTTCCTATACAATATTTGGATATAGTCCACTGCATTTAGTGAAAAATGAGCCGCATCTTCAGACCAATTCATACAAAAGCAAATGTTGGTTTTCCAGATAAGTACGGATATCCTTAATAAGGTCTCAAAAGTCCCCGAAGTGGGAGTGTAAGGATAAAATTTGGCAACGCTTTAAAGGGCTAAAATCGTGCTCGGAAACGAATTTTTCGAGATATCTCGGTTTTCATTGCATCTACGACAAAAATACATCAGGTCAAAAAGAAAGCTATGAAAATTCTCTATGAAAAAGATATAGGGTCTTTTTTCGTATACGCAAAAATTGGCAACAATTTCTGTGATATTAAATTCTCACGTGCACATAGAGTGCTTCCACTATTAACTGTCAATAGCAATGTTAAAGTCCATGATACCACAATGCCCATTGATCCATTACTGTTGTTTCAAAGGATTACTGTCATGAAGAGAACAAATGAAGAGCTTCGCACCTACTTGGAGTATGAATTAGCTCCGTATCCGGTGTCACTCTTTGACGAAGTTGGTATGCGCAAGACGAACAAGTCAGTTTTCTATGACAATTTCCAGCTATCTGAATCTGAACCAGATCTCCAAAATGCCACTTATATCGTTGATCGGGGATTTCTCTTGCACCGAGTTATATGGCATCAACATGAAACCTACGGTGCTATTTGCCAAGCATATGTTAATTATGTGCAAAATCATTTTGGCTCGAACTCTATTATTGTTTTTGATGGTTATGAAAATATTAGAAACAGTGTGAAGGCTATGGAGCAGCTTCGCCGGTCCTCAAAAGCTTCATCTGTTGACATTTACTTTGATGAGCAGATGGTTGCAACTGTAAGCCAAGAGAAGCTCCTTGCCAATAATAAAAATAAAACCAGATTGATTTCAAGTTTGAGGCAAATAATTATATTGTTAGACATGCTGAAGATGATGCTGACATTTTGATAGTCGAAATAGCGCTTGAGGAATCATGTAAAAATACTACGGTTGTGGTTGGGGAAGATGTGGATCTTCTTATGATTTTAACTACTCGTACACCTATTAATAAAGAAATTTTTCTCCTCAAACCAGGCAGAGGGAAGGTCCAACCAAAAATTTATTCTTCACGAAGCTTTGATCACCATAAAGATATTCGAGATCGCATATTGTTTCTGCACGCATTCTCTGGGTGTGACACTACATCTGCTCTGTTTAATAAAGGCAAGACTGCAGCTTTGAAAGTCATGAAAAAACGGCAGGACTTGAAATTTGTAGCTGAAATTTTCAGCAAGACTGGTACTTCTCCTGACATAGTTACTTCGAATGGGATAAAATTTTTCCTCGCAATCCATAACGCTCCAGAAGTTTCCATCGATAACTATCTGTATTCTTGCTTTATTAAAGTTGTGAGCAAAAGCAAACCAGTGAAATTGAATTCCATACCACCCACTCATGACGCAGCTCAACAGCATCTATTTCGTGTTTATTTTCAAGTACAGAAATGGTTGGGTAATGTATTGGATCCTAAAGAGAGGGGATGGATGTTGAAAGATACCATATTGTGGCCAAAAACAACATCCCAACTTCCTGCGCCTGATTGCCTTCTGAAGATGATTTTCTGCAACTGTACGAAAGGTTGTGGACCATTGTGTGGCTGTCGGGACTTAATTGCTCACCAGTTTGCGGCAACTGCCCTGAAAAATCTTGCTTGAATGCTGAACCGATTGAAAACTCGTCAGAAATAGATGCCGACACTGAAGCAAAGACTGAAAGTTCTCAGATTGACTCGGATTTCCTCGAACGAATCGATGAATTTATAGAAGGAGAAAACGGACAAGAAGGAAATTATTAAAAAAACGCGCCTAGTACTCAACCTCAAGGGTGGTGTGGAATAGAGTACTTAAATTATTCATAATATCCCATAAGTTCAAATTCAATGCAAGATTTTCAAGAAAACTATTGCGTATACGAAAAAAAGACCCTCTATCTTTTTTATAGAGAATTTCCATAGCTTTCTTTTTAACCTGATGTATTTTTGTCGTGGAGGCAATGAAAACCGAGATATCTCGAAAAATTCGTTTCCGAGCACGATTTTAGCCCTTTACAGCGTTGCCAAATTTTATCCTTACACTCCCACTTCGGGGACTTTTGAGACCTTATTAAGGACACTCGAACCTACCTGGAAAACCAACATTTGCTTTCGTATGAATTGGTCCGAAGAAAAGTTCTAAATGCAGTGGACTAATACGAGTTACCATTTTCCAGATAAATGATTCAGCTCTTAAAATAAAATATAAAATTCATTATAAAACGTAATACTACGGGAGCCCACCCTAACAGTCCGTCCGTCCCCCCAATCCTTGGGGACAATGTTTTTCATAAAGATTAAAGCCTAAAGAACAATTTAAGACATGTCCTAAAAAAAAACTGGCTGTACTTTCAAAATGGCGTCTGTTTAAAAAAAAATGCAAATATTGTTTTTGTCATTTAACACAAAAACTAAAAAAGATGGAGAAAAACGTTTTGCACAAAAAACAAAGTGCATAAAATTTTCTATAATTTTGTTCTTATACAATATTTGGATATGAGTTACCGTTTTCCGGATTTCTTTGTTACCGTTTTCGAGATAAATGTCTGCAAATTACAATATTATTATTATTAATTTTTTTCAGTTTATTTTATTTTTTTGTTATGTTAATAATATAAAGTTATATTATACGCCTTATAATAATTGTCACAGTGATTTCCTCTAAGGGATGATTTACCGATATATGAATTTCCATGTTTTCTTAATTTTGGACTCATTTATCTGGAAAATGGTAACTCGTGTCAAAATATTGCATAGGAACAAAATTGTAGAAAATTTTATGCATGTTGTTTTTTATGAAAAAAGTTTTTGTCCATTTTTTTTAGTTTTTGTGTTAAATGACAAAAACAACATTGGCAACAGTTTTTTTTAACATATGCCGCCATTTTGAAAGTACACTCAGTTTTTTTTTAGGACATGTCTTAAATTGTTTCTTGGGCTCTAACCTTTATGAAAAACATTGTCCCCCAAGGATCGGGCGGGGTGTACGTACAGCTAGGGAGGGCTCCCCGACTAATCGCAATGCTGCGTATGATTATTACAGAAGCAGATTACTTAGCAGATTAGCAGATTATAGATTATTACTATTCTTAAGAGGAGACAACGCCAATCACAAAGTTTCATCGGTAAAGCTAGAGCTGAAGTGGGGCGAAGGGTAGGCAGTGTGGCTATTAGGCAATGCAACAACCTGTCAAATTATTTTGGCAATATGGCGTGGTGGGCAAACACGGGGTTTATTTTAATTAACTCGCGGAAACGTAGCCAAGGCAACCGAAAAACAAACAATTAACGAATGAAAACAAACGTTTACCGGATGTTTGCCCACCACGCCATGTTAAAAGTCACGTAGTTTGGAATGCCTAATCACGTGACTTTGACGCCGCTGTCTGGAGGGCACACGCAACCTCATCCAATAACAGGCAATGCAAATGCAAACAATGAGTTGCTATTTAGCAAAACCTAACATTTTATAACTCTTATTTGTAAATAGCATTAACAGACTGTTACTTCTGTTCGAAAATAACAGATAGCAGTTATACATATCTAAACTCATAATATTTATAAGCTTGTAAGGATTTATAAGCCTTTAACTGAAGTCTTGTATAAAATTAGGTAATTTACCATGTCCATTATCCCAACACTTGCTAAAAAACTTAGGTCCTTGAAAAAATCATTGGAACTAAGAGTGTAAGGGTCGATACTGTCGATTATTGTCACTTTTTCGTTGTAACGACACTTGACATCACCTTGCAACGTTGAAAAATACTCACTACGAGACATTATTATCAAAATAAACACTTTACTTGAAACACTAAAGTAAACCCGAAACACTCTTTGAAAATCTTGTGCACACAATGATAAACAAACAGTAAATGAGCTTCAGACAGCTGTGTCAAATTCACGTGACCGAAAAATTTGGATACTAGAAACTGTGCACTGCGATATGCGATCTGTTATTTTTAGACTGATATTTCAAAACAGCAGAAGCAGTTTAAAAAATAACACCTTGTACTCATCTCTAGAAAACAAAATAAATAGTTGTGTGCCCTCCACGCCGACAGCGTGACGTCACAGCTAACCTAAAAAAATATGTGCTTCTTAAGATATAAGAGTATTACGCCTGGTTCCTGTATTTTCAACTAAAATCTAGTTCAGTGTAATGTTTGTGAAGTTCTAAACACTTCGTCCTAATAAAATAGGATTCTATTTGTAGGTTGGAAATCTAACCTCTAATTAGCAGTCTATTTTTATCAATAAAAAATATTGAATGCTAAAAATGCGTATACAAACATTAAAAATGAGAATAAACTTGAAAAACTCCTATGTTGGTTACATGATGCAGATGCCCTATAGTAGTGCAGTAGGTGGCACCATCTATTAAAAAGCACCGTACTAAAAATCTTGACGGGGAAAAAGCATTTTTTAGCGAACTGGCTCATGTTATTAAAAATGAAAAAATGAAAAAAAGATATTCTTGTAAGTAAATGAATATTACACTTCTATTGAAGAAAGTTTTTAGCTAAAATTTGTTCATTACGAAGATCTCGCTTCACATTAGTTCATTGCCGCCTGCTCTCCTCTGATTTGATCGACTTGCTCCCTCTTAACGCTCTGTCTTTATTACACAGCAGATAGAAGGCTTTTTTTTAAACGAAACTATTTCCGTTTCCGTAATATATTTACTTTTTGATTCTCATTTATCCTATTTGTCAAAGAAACACCTTAAAATTGTTCCCTTGACGTAAAAGTCAGAACCGTTATTGTCTCGTTATTCTCCCATAATACACTAGTTAATTCTATGATTTTATAGAATACTGATTTAGAACAGGAAAAAATGTGGTAAAAGATGCCAAAAAGAAAACAAAAGAATGAAGAGAATGCCACAATTAACATTCGGACAATATGCTGATTGTGTCAAAAGTGTCAAAATTATCATAAAAGTTATCAAAAATAAACAAAACGAAAATGGAGACAGGGAAAAAAGTAGCCGAAGAGGCAAAATATGAAACAACAAAAGCTGTAGAATTTGTTATAACAGAAGCCAGTAAACTGTTTAATGATGTGATTGCAAAAGCTGAAGACAGATTTGAAGATATAAAAATTACCACCATAAATACAATAAAAGAGATTTGTAAATCTGCTGGTAAAATACGTAATAATGCGATGAAAGATATTATCAGAATAAGTAGCGAAAGCTTGGAAGCCATACAACTAATAGCAAAAGAAACGATGGAGACGATAGATAGAATTTTAAAGGAGTTTAAAGGGAGAGGAGAGGCTATTTACACCAATTCTGCAATTATTGTAGGCGCCGCAATCGTATCAGTATGTTTAACAGAACTTTATCGCCTCTTGGAGACGTCGTCATTTAGATGTATTCAAATGATACATGACATTGCCGCTGATACTTCCAACCAAATAACGAGAATAGCCGAAGAAACTAAAGCGCAGTTGATAGAAGAGACAGTAGACGAAGAAGTTGATTAATATACCGCTTGGTACAGCTGATTAATAACTGGAAGGTCAAGTGGAAAAAAGAAAAACTAGTTTAGACTCAGCTAAAGATTTTGTATTAGAGAAGTAAATCTATTTAAAACTTAATGTTTCTCGACTTCATACATATATTTATAAGGAAAGATTACTTGAAGAACGAACTGTCACAGAAACTCAAATATAACTTAATATTTTCGAAAGAATTTTATTTAAGTAATTATTTTATCCTCTGAAAGAAAAATAATTTACAGTCCGAGAACCCACCCATGATTTTTTGCTCATCACTATACAGGGTGCGCCACTTAAAACTCCCCAGGCTTGTAACTTTCTTATTTTTTAAGCGACGACCATGTTGGGTACATCAAATTGTAGATATTTTTAAGGCATTTAAATATGTGTACAGAGTGATTTAAAAAAAATTTTTTGAAAAAATTGTTAAGAAAGGAAACTTAACTTCCTTGAATATTTTCTTACTTCATCCTATACATAAACTGCGTTAATGTTTTCTTATAAAGGTTTTAATTAGCTTCAATTTATGTTATTACGTCATATTCGAAATTCTTTTTGGATTTAGAGAAAGAAATTAAAAACACTTTTTCCGATGCCAAACTGATTTTTTTTTCTTTTAATAAAAGAATGTAAATAATAATTTTATGCTTTATTTGTAAAAGACATATCACAAACAATATTCAACGTAACAAAACAGTAAAAAGAAACAAAAGAAATAAATATTTTTAAAAACAAACTTATATTAAAATGTACTAAATAGGAAATTGCAAAAATTTTTATTTTTAAACATTTGTTATTTTAATAACATAAATTGAAGCTAATTAAAATCGTAATAAGGAAACATTAACACAGTTCAAGTACAGGGCAAGGTAAACAAATATTCAAAGAAATTAAGTTTTCTTTTCTTAACAATTCTTTCAAAAAATTTTTTTTGTCGCATTTCACACGCCGCGTGTGAAACGCGACAGGTTGCACGCTGAAATGTAAACAATGTATTTCAAATGCTCAAGGGGTAAACCGTTCGAATGCAACACGTGTATCACAATTGAGTTGACCACACGAGCACGTGGACGTATAGTACTCAGTACAGTCACTATTAAAATATAACGTCGTCTTTTCTTTTTCAAAAGATGAACGCACAAGACTGAAACACAACCTATCTGTGTAACATTAATTTTTGAACTATACTGTATTCGTTCTGGCCGTCCAGTAAACATGCTCGTGTAGAAGTAAAATCTGAAGCGTGCAACCCGTCGCGTTTCACACGCGGCGTGTTTGATGTCCGTCTATCAGGGCCCTAAGTGTAATTTGACATAAACGCAAATAAACGTTATTGTCAACTTTTTGAAAATTGAAAAAAAGTCCGACGGAAGCTAATTGGCATACCTTTAGAGTGGGTGGGAGGGATCGGCATACTGACTGGAAGTTGTAATTTTTTTATAGTGCTAATATATTTTAGTATTCGAGCAGCATTTTGTTATACTACCTATTTTTCACATTAAAAACACGAATTTACGATTGGCATACCGTTTTAGTGGATGGTATGTTCGTTACTTCATTCCAATAATGTGTTACTTTGACTTATGAGGCTAATCAGTATATCATTTTGATAATTAAACAATACATTGAATATTAAATAATAATATATAACTGGCATATTCATTCATATGACTGATAAACTCATAAACTTACTGATAAAAACACAATAAATTGTTTTAAAAAAATAATTTGTTTGTAAATAAAAAGTTATTTAAAAATCTGAAAAAATTTCAGCGTTTTCTATAATTATAAAAAAAAATTATTGGTTCGTCACATTTTTTGATAAAATGCTTTTCCATCAACTTATAAGAGATTGAAAAAGAATGCTCTAATAGTGGAGTCGATAATGCCAAAAGTGCAAAGCCTCGGACAAAAGTTAGCCCAATAAACACACTCCGCCACATCCACATTATAGCCACTTACATTTTAGTGGATTTTGTAAATGGCAAAACATCTCATCACTGTGATGACACTCTTTAAATCGTTTCAGAACGTTCACATGAACCACTTCTAGTGTGGTTTCTTAGCGAAATGATCGTGACCTACTGGATTAAATATCCAAATTTTGCACACTCTCATATACCCTCAGTATATCAATTCAGAGGGAGGTGCCCGATTTCAGGGTCCTCCATCTTGAAATACGACGCCATCTTTGTTTTCTTTGGACTGTACCTGTTTTCGACTTTTATTTGGTTTTACTAAATATCTCCCCAACTTCTGGGTTTGTAGCAAAAAGGATTTAATGTAAACTAAATCTGCTACAATTTGAGAGTAGAACCGCTTTTGTAACTTAATATTTTGCGAGATACAAGCTTCCAAAATTTTGTACTTTTTTCAGGTTATTACGAAAATCTATATTATATTACCAAAATCTATATTGTCGGTTTTGCTAAATATCTCCAATGCTGTCAGTTTTACAACAAATATTATTTTATTAATATTTAAGAAGAATAATAGACTACAATGTGAGTAAAGAAAGACGTCGATACAATCATAATTTGCTGAGATAATGTATTTGACCATGTTACAAACGTTTCAATAAAAAAAATTACAGTATAACTATTAAGAAAATATTCATAAAAACCGCTGCCCAAGGAATCACTATTTCCACATCCAAGTCTCTTACAACAAAATACTATATTTGCATTCCACTATGTGGAAATAATTGTTTATGAAACTTTAATAGTATAATATTTGAAATCATGTACCCCAAAAACCCATAAAATTATATGCCACATCGGCAATAGAGGAAGTGAAAAAAATTCTTGATAACTTTGGCTCTTGTACACACACTAAATCACACTATTTTTTCACCACCTTTAATAATGGGGTGGAGGTGGTAGCAGAGGTGGCTAATGCCAATTTTTTTTGCTCGATTTACCTATTTACCCCCATTTACCGCAATTTACCCTTCAACTCTGCAACGGAATAAGATCAAAATATAATCTAGTTCCAGATCTCGTTAAAATACATACTTGTGCCATATTTTAAGTGAATATCTTAACCGGTTCCAGAGTAATCGTGAGCACGTGGATTAAGTAAAAAAAATTTTTGAGGCTTAGGTTCTTGTATACACGCTAAATTACAATTTTATTTTGTTCACCCCCTTTAATAATGAGGTGGGGGTAGTAATGGGGCTGGCTAATGCCAAAACATTTTTTGAGACTCAAGTTCTTTTATATATACTAAATACCAATTTTATGGACTCGTACCGGCTTGATTTACCTATTTACCACCATTTACCCCAATTTACCCCCAACCCTTCGACGGAACAAGATGAAAATATAATCTAGTTCCAGATCTCGTTAAAGTACATATGTGTACCAAATTTCAAGTCAATACCTTAAACGGTTCCAGAGTAAACGTGCGCACAAAAAAAGTTACAGATCGACAGACAGAAATTTTTTTTTCGCTCAAACTTAAAATCTCGACGTTTCATGACATTTTAAGCCTATTTGAACAATAAAAATTTTTAAAAATTTTTTTGTCGTTACTATACTTCCACTGGATGTGGAAGTAAAATTATATTTATAAGGTTGTTTACTATTCACAATGGCCTTTGCAATGACAAAAGCTGTGCAGACAAGTGCAGCCTTGTTACAAACGTAATTCTTAGAGCACAGGGGTTCAGCCTTTATATCCGCACTTGATTAATTCCATACTGCTTTTGCTTGCTTCCGGTATAGAAATCCAAATTGGTTGATATGTCTCCTCGTTTCTTTCCCATCCAAAGTTAGCCGGAGTAGGTGCATTCTGGAGTGATTTCAAACTGGTCAACCAGATGCTAGATTGATAGATGCAGCGATTAGTGTGTTGAATGAGGGCATCCTGTGTGGGCGGTAGACATTGCATCGTCTTTACTTTTTTCCTTGTGTGAAAAGATCCTCTCTGAGCTTGTTGATGCTGTCAAGTTCTGTTGCGGCATCATCCAGGATGCATATGAATCGTAAGTTCAAATGCCTTTGTTTTAGCATCTACTTGCTGAAATTGATGTTTTGCAGAGAAGACAAATCCTTCAGTGCCTGGAGAGTATGCTTTCCATATCTCCCATGTTGAATTTTCCCCTTACCAAAAAAATGTGATGTAGTGTCTGAACACGTGAAAGCATGGAAAAAGGGCAATACTTGCGACATATTTTCTCCGAGCTCTTGGCAGATGGCGTTGATATGATAATATCGAAACTGTTTACTCTTATCAAATACAATCCAATACATGAGAATGTTGGTTGCTTTGCAACCAACATCCTCATAAGTACAGTTTTGTAATGCATCCAATATATGAAGACACATTCTGGTATCAGCTTCTTCGTGATCAGTTTCGGACATCGATGCACTGCTATTTTTTGAAATAACAGATTTAATAGGTGATGTATATTTTTTTATCTTCTTGTACGTCATAAGCTGCGACTGCATCATTTAATAGGGTAAACAGTTCTGTCTTGTTCTCTGAGTTCTTCAGGAATGCAACAAAGTTTTTGGGGAGTGTGGTTTCCCTTGTGACTTTTCTCCTTTCTCCCTTCCCTCTCTTCACACGTGTAGTTTCCTTCAGACTGTCTGACTTGTATATTTTCCATACAACAAGTATTCTTAGG